>CM018050.1:19432843-20632843 GCA_008638375.1 Nyssa sinensis
GAGAGTAAAAACTTGCTTCCATTTTCAAACCATTTATCATCTTATCACTTCCGTTAGTGGAATCCGTTTCGAACCGGACTCCCATATTACTTATCAATGGAGATATCTCATTTGCCTGGGGGATTAGATCCTGCTACCGGGCATTTCACATGACAGGTCAATGAGTTACAATAAGAACCCAAAATACTGACTATGTGGGTTTTTGACAGGTCAATGGGATCCGAAGAAACCCAAAATACTGCCTGTGTGCTTATGCACCATTATCTTATAAAACATTTTTCATGTGACTTGTCTCATAGATACTCTTCATAAATTCGTAAATAACATTCGTATACTTGAAATAAACAAATTCAGAATATTTAACAATAATTGCATTTTAACTAGACATGCTAAAAAGTAGTTGAAGGAAAAACTGTTGCAGAAACCAATCACTAAGCATGTCACAATGAATTTCTAAAATAGAACAATTAAAAACTGAATCATGTAAATACTGAATTTGAAACTTCAAATACTTCATATCTTATACTTAAAACCCTTTTTAAATCATGGAGTCAAATTTCCAATTCAAACACAGGGTTACTCACCTTGGTTCTTTAGGGTTAGTGCTAAAAATGCGCTTTCCCACTTTCCTTGTAGTTCCTAAGAACAATTCATAAACATCTCATCAACTTCACATTCATTGTGATATCATCATGATATTCCTTAACTTATGCTTAAATCGTATTAGATCTTAAAACGATTTCGTAATTTCGTATGTACTTAATGTAACTCGTATTCTTAACTTATGACACAATTTAATGTGTTAGAAATTGAATTTACTTCAATTTATACTCTTCTGGGAGTTCCATTCACTTTAATGTAAAGTTATTTATTTGACGTGTTTACGTGTCGTGTCTTTTCGTATTTCGTTTCTTGTACTTGCCTTAGTATTAGTACTTTGGCATCATTTCAATTCATAGTCATCTAACAGATGCTATTCATCAAATTTTATGTCTTTTTATTTTAGACATTTCTTTAGGTCGAATAGACTCTACCATTGAGTCCGGAGTGTCCAAGAAAGTCGGTTTAGGCTTTCGTAACATTTAATTCGGACTGTTATATGTAAAAGGGCAAAATAGTCATTTATCGTTTTACGCGTCATATTTTTCTGTACTTCGTTTCGTAATTTGGACTCCATTTTTGAGTCCGGGATGTCAAAGAAAGTTAATTTAGACCTTCTCTGATTTCATTTTGGCTTTAGGGGTACCAGGGGTATTTTGGTCATTTTACCCCTTTACGTGTCTTTATTTTTCGGGACCCCGTCTCGTGTCGTGGACCTCACCATTGGACTCAGAAGGTCCAAGATAGTAAGAATACACTAATAACTTGTTAAATTTTGGTCAAGGGGTATTTTGGTCATTTACCCCTTACGTGTATTTATTTTTCGGGCTCCGTCTCGTAAAACGGACCCTACCATTAATCTCAGAATGTCCAAAATAGTAAAAATACACTATTCATATGCTTAATTTGGACTTCATTTACTCTATTTATGACCCAAGGGCAAAATAGTCATTTTACTTTATTTATTAAATAATTAAATTAATTATTTAATTATTTAATTATTTTTCCAGGGGTCTAAATGCATAAAACTTCCATAAATTGGGCAACAGTAGGATTGTCCAGAAGTTCTGGGGTCAATCCGCAAATAAGGAAAGTATTGGTTTTATTTTATTTTAAATAACTTGAAAACCAAAGGGTTTGGTTTAATTTTAAGTGAACCGTCCGGTCTGGTTGAAAACCAACCGGTTTAGCCGGTCTGCTTACATGTGGCTGACGTCAGCCCTAATCTCATTTACATATACCGACATTACCAAAACGGTGGCGTTTCAATAAATCGGTGGCAAGCCCAGAGGCTGCCACCTGTCCGAGTCAACTCGGCCATTTTAAACCGAGTTAACTCATCGTCATCTTCTTCATTTCGCCCCTACGTTGCCCTAATTTACAGGTTTTCTTTTCCTTCTATTTCGTGACATTTTACTCTTCTATTTTTTCTGCTTTTCTTCCCAATCACTTCCTATCATCTAAATGCATGTTTTAGCATTGATTTGAAGCTTCGAATATGGCTCAAAGTTTCGGTTTTGGTCGCGATAGCTAAACCTGTGTTAGCCTCGGTTCACACTCGTTTCTTGACCATTTTCGATGAGGCTTGGCTTGTTTTGTTCCTCTACTCAAGAGGTTTCATATTCCGTTCATAAGGGTCGATTAAATAGTGAGGTTCAAGAACTGGGTCTTGTAACCCGTACCTGCAACTCCATTTTTGGAAGGCTTTCCCTTTGATTTTTGATCGCGTACATAGGTTTTTATAACCCTCATGACTTTATCTTGAGGTCTTGGTAGGTTAGAACCTATTTGATTTCACCCATTTCAGACCTGCTTTCTTGAAGGTCATCCATGGCAGCCGACCTTGGGTTTCATGTTTTTAGGTGCTCTAATACTAGATTTTCATGCTTGGTTCAACTTTAAACGTATATTGAACATCATATAATGAAAACAAACTCTAAAACAGTTCATATCCATTCTATATTTTTAGAGAGAGAAAATACCTATTTTTGATATTCTGTATCCTTCTCTCTCTCTGATTCTCTACTTCTTCTTCCTTTAGCTTCTGATTCTTCCTCTATTCTCCTTCTCTGCTTCCTTAAGGTTCAAACATACAAGATATGTATTGGCTTTTCTTTTAAAAAGAAGAAACCGACCTTTCTCTCTCTTCACTTTCTCTCTCTATATCTACACGTTTGTAGCCCTCATTCTTGACCTTATCATCCATCTTACACTTCATTAATTTCTGCTTTTTCATTTTGGCACCTTACATTAAATGGATCTTTGATATTTTGTATATTGTATATTATATATATATATATATATATATATATATATATCACACACACCAACACATGGAGACACACACACACACACAGCTCAACCGACACACACACACCTTGTGCACTGTTCATACTTACCCATGTATATCTATATAAATGTATATAAATATATATATGAACAATTAAAAATACATATATGATATATCTATGTACATACGTGCATACATAATTATACTTATACATGCCTTCATGAATTGTATATAAAATAATTATTTTAACTATTTATATATACATACTTATACATGGACATGTGTATATATATATTTTTATACACTTTATATCATACACACAATACATCATAAAGTGTGTGTTTGTGTATTCAAAATTTATTTAATCATAATTAGCGTTAATAATTTCATATTAATAAATAAATAATTATTTAATTAATTATTTCCTTTGGTGTAAATATTTTTACACAAATTTCCTTTAATCTCGAATTACGTGCCATATGACCCGGTATCCCGGGTCGGGATATTACATTCAGTAGCCCGTATCACCTGAAAACATAGATCAAATCAGCCTTGAAATGAACGAAATTGGAGAAGTTTGAAAATTGGAATTAGGGCAACAGTACATGTAATATCCCAAAAATCCGACACGGCTTAGGATGTACAACGACTTGATAAAAATAAATTACGTGACATAAATAATTTGAAATAGCTTAACATACCGGAAGCTATGAGCGGATTAATTATTATAAAATATAAAATCAGTCCAGACCACTAAAAATGATATAGGCTCGGAAAATAATTAATAGTGATACCGAGCCCGGCTTTATGTAATATATAAATCTATATATATGTACGAAGTAGAAGCTTCAAAGGAGTTGTTAGAAGGAGGGGTCAATATCATATAATATATATATATATATATAAATATATATATGAATAGGTGTTATATAGAAGCTTTTTGAAGAAGCTGAACAGGGAAAAAGAAAAGCAGCGTAGAAGCTGCTAGAATTCTCACGAGGCATATATGTATCAATATATATATATGTGTGTGTGTGTGTGTCTAGCAACCTAAAAGCTTCCATCGGTGTGGGTGTTGAATGAATCAGGAAGTAGAAAGAGAGAAAAAGGGAGAGACTTCGGGAGGAAGCCAAACCGAAATAGAGAAAAGAAAAGAAAAAAAAAAAGAAAGAAAGCTGAAGCCGTTTCTTTTACAGGAAATATGATAAAACTAGTATGTATAAATATATGTGTGTGGAATTTGGTCACGTGTGAAGGGTTGTCAAGAAGAGCGTAGAACATTCTAGCGACAACCACGTGAAGCCACCGACATACCTTGTTCCAGATCCTTCCATCAGTTATAAATCCCTACTGAACAGTGCTCGGGAAAGGACGCTTTGATTCTAGATCTTCACAACAAATTTACACTTTTCTTTCTCACCAGCTATCTAATTTTCCTGCGTCTCTTTCCCCGTTTTGTATCAATAATATACTCATTGAGGGCTGGTCAAGCTAATTGAGATAAGTATCATAAACCAGTAAATTACCCAGCTGTGTAAATCAGATTTTGGGACGCGAGGCTCAGCCCTAGGCTGCTAGCGTTAGAGCAGGGCAGAAGACTAACGACTGCAGTTTCAGGTTTCTTGATTCCCCCTCCAACGACCTATTCAATTTGAGATCAGGTATAAACCTTATTTCTCTGAATTTATTGTCTCTAGTAGAATTAGATTGGCTGCCTGGAAAAATTGGAATGTGTGTTTGACTTAAATGTAATATGGTTTCAGCTATTGGGTGGGATTGTGTGTGGAAAAGTAGTGCAGTACAGTGGCTCTGATTAGGCCATTTTATAACAGTAACCTGATATGTAGATTAGCTTTAAAATAATATACTACTCTACAATGAAATATTACAAAGGATTGAGGATCAGAATTTGAAGTGCTCTGCCAATTTACTTGGCATTTCGTAGCACGCTGGTTATTGTTCATCATGGCTGAACTGATATTTAAACTCAAACAGGTGCATATTTATAGAATTTAAAATGTGAAGGACTTTAAAGAACCTGATTTGTAGAAGAATATAAAATATATTATATTATATAGATTGTGTAAAGGAACTAATATTTGCTATTTGATGAACTGATATTTAGTTTTAAATGGGTGTTGAGCTAATATTTGATTTCAAGCAGGTATATATATCTAATTCTCTAATTTCTAATCTCTAATAGAGAGTTTAATTTAGTCACAATAAGCTGTTGGAAAATTTAGAAAAGGGTTGGTTCGTGCGGCTGCTGGAACGGCTGTTGTGTAGCGGCTAGGAAGGTGTAATTGAGTTGGAGTAGATTCAGCTATTGGTTAAATATTGAACAGCTTTTAACTTAAATAAAATAAGTGGAAGTAGTTCAGGTTTTAAATTGGAAATAGCCCAGTTGTTGGATGAGAAATAGGTGGAAAAAATTCTGGACAGTAGCTTCTAAGAACACGTCCCAATAGGGACTGATCTTAATTTTAATATACTTTACTAAAGGGGTAACCTATAGGTGAATACAGAATATTGATGAGGCAAAATCCTTATTAGCTATTATAAATTGTAATTGATTATATACATATATATAATAGGCATAAAATCACTACAGATTTGATTAGGCAATTGCCCCAATCCGCTGTCCAGCCGTGGCAGAAACTGCTGCGCCATTCCCTCCACCATTTTGTTGATAGGTTCACCAACTGATGTGCAGCAAGTAAAACTTTTAACTATCAATTTTTCCCACGCAGCTGTCTTGAAATTGGCCACCCTCAACAGCAATTGACTACTGTTCCAAGCTGTCCCAAACTGACTACTCCAACAGCAAATTAACTACTGTTATTTTAAATCTCTTTTGGTTGGAGTCTATGCCATTTACCTATCAATCAAATATAAATTCCATTAGTTTAAGTATCATGCCTACTATTTAATGGCTGCAGGGAATTTTTGGAATAGGTAAAAACATTATAATCAATAACTGATGTTTGTGATTACTTTTCTAGGACACTCGAATGTAGAATCGCCTGGAGGGAAATCTGAATTGGTTGCAACGAACTGTAAGTAACTCGGACTCCTGACTTGGTGTATATTTTCTGTATACTAAACTGCTTTATATGCTGAACTGTTTTATACACTGTATTGTTTTAATGCACTTGCTTTCATGCATATTCCCTGTATTGTATTACATCTGGCATGATTCTATCTTGCTTCTTGATATCTCATGTTCTGATTTTGTTGGAGTCTATTGTTCTAACTTGTCTATGCTATTGGAGTCTGATTCGTGTTTATCTTGTCATGTTGAGTCTTGGGCCCCTCGGGATTGAGTATATCACTAGATGGATAGCTGGCTCTGTGGGACGCCCAGAACTCAGCATCCGCTCAATCCTGTCTGTTCCGCTCTAATACCGACCCGGTAGTGTGCTGTGGGGACATGGGCCTCCATGTGTGGGGTGGGTGACTGACGGATTATCTTGTGCGGCATCCCACATTACTGGGGAAGGTTCAGGCACTTTGAGCTGTATCCATTCTATTTGAGTTGTATACGTCCTATTGGAGCTGTATCTATTCCGCTCTGATACCGACCTCAGCCGGAGGTGTGCGATATGAGGCCCTCCATGTGAAGGGGTGGATGGGAAGTAATGCCATCCCACATCGCCTGGGGAAGGTTCAGGTACATTTGTTGATATACCGTTGTTTAATTGGTATTCAGTATTGATCTATTCTATTTGGTTCCATGTTGATTCGATTTGTTCTCTTGAATTACATCTGTTCTACTAGAGCATGCATATATATATATATATATATATATATGAACTGGTTTTGAAACCCATGGCAGGAACCTATGTTACTCACTAAGCTTGTTTAAGCTCATTCCATTATTTAACATTTTTCAGGATATATCTCTATTGGATTAGAAAGCGCAAGGACATGTCACCAGTGGATTGAGAGGCATTCCCAAGTGAGGATCTGATGGCAATAATATGTGGAGACTTGGGTTCTAATAGATTGATTCTGGCTATTTAGGTGAGTGTGATAATATAGTTGACCTTATGTAATAGATGTGTAGGGACATGGCTAATGTTAATTGTAACACCCCAATTACTTGACTGGCATGTTTTGTGTATTAAAAACTGTTTTGGGAATGAAATGTCAGGTTTAGCTAATTTGATGTCTATTTTTAATAGTGATAAAACTAGAATTAGCTAATTATGGGAAACTCGAGAAAATAAAAACTGACATTGGACCTTGGTCAATGAAAGATATTCTGAATAGGAAGTGACAGAAAGAAACCGCACTGAAAAAGGAGTTACGGATTGGGAGTTAAGGCCAAAACAGTGAAATTGGAATTCTGCGACAACCAAACAGGGCCTTAACCAGAAAAATAGGAGAAAATGGTCACTTGGGAGGCCAAGGGGAATTGAACCCTTGACCTACCAAGGTAAGTAAATTCTGTCCCAAAAAGTTACCAACTAGGCTGTTGGTTACTTTGTGCATATATACAGCAATATATGTATATAACCTATAATCTTGCCCAAGCCACCACCCAAATTGGCCAATGGCCTTGCATGCATTCCCTTCATCATAGCCCTCCATCACCTCCATCAGTCAATCAGCCACTAACCCCACTAAGGGCAGAGATACACTCATATATGTGTATATGTATAACCATATATGTGTACAAGTCTTAAGATATATATATATATATATATACATATATTTAATCTCACATAAAAAGGGGCCCTTTTAGAAATCTGATACAACTAGTTGGTGGGTGTGTGCAAACGTGAGGGATAGAGAGAGAGTGAGGGTGAAGTGTGGAGAGAGAGAGAGAGAGAGAAGGGAGATTGTGCATGCAAGTGAGAGAGGGAATTGGCAATTGAAGTAAAGGCTTGAGGTTGCATGCATGACCTGAGGAACTTGAGGAAGCACTGTGTGAAACCCTGAGTCAAGCCATAGGAGAAGAGAGTCTCTGTTGAAGGTAAACTCCAAACTTACCTCATTCTTTCATTTTTAAATTTTGAACTATTTTGATGAATTGCTACGGGTGTAGACTGCATGCATGGTTATTTTTGGTCCTAAGAGTTAGTTTTGAGCATACTGTGTGTGTTGGAAGTGTCGGATAGGTCAAAAACCATGAAACCCGAAACCAACCTCCATTGATGAAGCTTGGAAAAACCAGGTCTGATTCGACCATAACCATTTGGAATTTTGCATGTCAAGACCTGAAATAGACCCCAAGAGGATCTCAAATATGTACCTACGCGACCCTAGAACACTGTATAGCCCCACGAAATTGGAAATTAACCTACGGGTCAAAAATCAAATCCGTTAAAACACGAGACTAAACTGAAAAATGAAGATAGGGGCTTGATCCTTATGATTTGTAGATCACATAGCTTCAAAAATCACATGAAATGGTGAGGAATCGAGGGAGTAGTATCGTGTTACAGGTCACGGCTATCGTTTTGAAAACAGAATGGTTTAGAGTGATTCGAAGCTTTAAATGGATGCCAAATGATAGATATAACATGCATGAACCTGTTAGGATCGAAAACAGCAAGAAACCGTACCCTAAAACTCACGAAATAGAAGCTAAAAATCTGCAGAAATTAGGGCAACACCGAGTCAGTTAGTGGAGAAGACGGAGTTGACTCGGCCGAGTCGAGATGAGTTGGGTCGAGCCAACTCGGATACGTGTCAAACAACGGGACTGCCACCACATTAATGAAACTGCGTCGTTTTGGAATTCTAGTTTTTAAATTATTTTAGGGCTGGCGTCATCATGACGTCAGCAGTGTGACCAACCGGTCAGAACCGGACTGAACCGGACCGGTTCAGTTGCAAGGAGACTGAACCCTTTGGTTCAGTTTTGAACTTTTAAATATTTACAAACTGACCCCCACTGTTTGACAGAATTATACTAAGGCCCAGATTTTGAAAATCTTATGCAATTATACCCCTGAAAAATTAAATAAAATAATAAAATAATTATTTAATTATTTTATTAAAAGGGAATAATTACCATAATGCCCCTGGACCTTAAACAAGTCAAACCAAGTCCGAATTTAACAATTGAATAGTGTAATCTTACTATTTCGGGCATTCCGGACTCAATGGTGGAGTCCGATTTGTGAAACCAAGTCTCGAAAAATACAGATATGTAAAGGGTAAATGACCGTACTGCCCCTAATGACACATAGAGCCAAATTTCACTGAAAGATAGTCAATTTTAACTATGTTGGACATTCCGGACTCAATGGTGAGGTCCGTGACTGCAAATAAAGTACCGAAAAATACAACATATAAAATTACCAAAATACCCCTGACACTGTACAAGGCCCAAATGAAGTCCGATTAAAACGGAATTAATACCAGTGATAGACCTGACACTTGTGAGACTGTATACATGATTAGATGAGGAATCCGAGACAGAAATTATGTGACGGCAAAAATGACCAAAATACCCCTGATATACCCGAACCCAGATTTAAAAGCCGAGAGAGTCTAAATTGACTTTCTTCGACCTTCCGAACTCAATGGTTAGGTCCATATTATGAAAATCAGAACCGATAAATGTGTGAAGGCATCTGCTCTAACATGTTAAGCTGTGATCTAGGTAAAAATATCACTTAAACTACCATGGACAAACAGGGCAAGAAATTCACCATCATGACTAAGGCCCAGAGGTTAGCCGATAAGAAACAGCAAGAGTTTATGCAAGAATTACTGAGGCAGCAAAGAGTTATTGAGCGCCATATTAGAATAGCTAAGTCCACTGAAATCGTTTCCGTCCAGCCCTTCATATATAAGGCACGTACTAAGGAAATGATTGCCGAGGCCAAGATGAAAAAACAGGAAGATACTGAAACCCTAGGCCAAATGCTTAAGAGGTAAGACCTATGAACTAGCCACTATAAGTTAGTTCCATGAAACCCATCATAGGGTAGACTTACTCAGTCTAAGGTCATGAGTTGATAAATCTTTATAAATTGTTTTAGGCTTAAAGAGAAAAAGAGGAAGGCTCCGTTCATAGCTTCAAACTCAAATATTGAAGGTGAGTAACTTCTGACACTGTTTAGTTACTGCTCCTTGATCTGCTAAATTGTTTCGAATACCATATGTTTTAAATGCAATTGTTTTAAATGCATGCTTTTGTCACCGATGACATGGTTTTTTAGTTTCTCAAATGATTAACTATACTTCTGATTGATATGCTAACACTCTGAACCGTTTATCTGTTTCGATCTATTGAACTTGACTTGGATTTATTGAACTATTAATTCCAAACTGATTTAATTACCATGTGATTTAAGCAAAGATTGAATTCGAAACTCTTGCCTAGATATCTGTGTTACTCACTGGGCTTTTTAAAGCTCATTCCATTATTTTAATAATTTCAGGGGAACTCTCAGATGGACAGGTTTAGCAGGTCCAGAACTCAGGGGGAAAATGTTGGAGACCCCCAGATAAAATGATAACCCATTTTTGTGAATCTATACCATTTTTGTACTTTTTGTGTAACTGAACAGATTATGACATTTTGTGGTGAAACTGTTTTGTAAGCTTGATTAAGATAGGACTGACTATGATGTATCCTGAATGCTCTGCCAAGTATATATGTATGCATTCTCTTGTGAAAATTCCGCTGCTTAAATTATATATGTTGAATGCATTATGCTTGGGATTTATATCGGAATGGCCTGTGGTTAGGATTACCGTCGGGGTTTTGCTTTCAAAAAAAAAAAAAAAACTGATAAAACCCGATGGATGCCTAATTGGCCTTTGTCACGTGCCCCAAATCCGCACAGGGTGGGTCTGGGGGATGTGACATTAATGGTACTCTGGAGGAATTTGATATGCTTTTTATTATATATCTGTTATAGATGTGCTCTGTGTTAGAGTTATTAGCTGTTTGGTTATAGACTTGCTCTGTGGTACATACTTATGAGATATATAGTTGAGTTGCACTCCCGAGATAAAAGGTTTTAATTTCCGTTGTTCTGATCCTACATTTGGAATTCAATTCATCGTAAGGTTCAGAAGATTGCCTTTGGTTGGTCACATTGTCGGTTGGAAACTGGCAAGGAAGCTAACTGGCATCACATCTTTCGCATCCGCGTATGGTGGGATGCGGGATGTGACAGTACACCTACGTGATGAAGAAAATGACGAGTCGACTCACCCAACTCGTCTAGACCAAATGTGTCGACTCAGACATGTGTCGAGCTACGGTCAAGCCACCGCATTATTGAAACTGTGTCGTTTTGAAACCAGTTTTAAATAATTTCTGGATTGTTTGGTTACAATTGTATAAAATCAAAATTTGGCTTAAGGATAGCCCAGACTGTGGATAAGGGGATTAAAGGTTTTATTGTATTTTGGTTTTCTGAAATGGACTAAACCGGCTGGTTCAGTGGTTTAATGGACCGGTCTAGGGTTTTGGATCAAAAACCCATTGGTTCACTATTTAAAATAAAATAACTGAACCAGGACTTTTATTATTTACGGTTTGACCCCAAAAGTTTTATAGAATTATAGTATGGCCCAATTCTTGAAATTTTTATGCAAATACACGCCTGGAAAAATAATAAAATAATTTATTTAATTATTTTATTAAATAAGTAAAATTACTATTTTGCCCTTGGACATTAAATGACTCAAACGAAGTCCAAATTAAATAAATAAATAGTGTATTTTTACTATTTCGGGCATTCCAGACTCAATGGCGGAGTCTGATATGGGAAAATAAGTCTCAAAAAATAAAGACAAGTAAATAGTAAATGACTCTATTACCCCTGATGAAACCGAGGGCCAAATAAAAATAAAAGATAGTCCATTTTGATTATGTTGGGTGCTCCGGATTCAACGGAGGGGTCCGTACTAGCTGAACGAGGTGCCAAAAAATGTGACACTTGAAACGACCAAAATACCCCTGATGTACCCAAAGCCCAATAAAAAGTCGAAAGGGTCTAAATTAACTTTCTTCGGCGTTTCGTACCCAATGGTGAGGTCTGTATTACGAAAATAAACACAAAAAAAATGTGTGAAGTTATAGAAACGCACCATAAGCTTAATGGGGCTACCCGAAGAGTATAATTAAGAATAGATTAAGATCACGAGTTGATGGAATCTTCATAAATTGTTTTAAGCTTACCGAAGAAAGAGGAAGGCACAGTCTGTAGCATCAACCTCAAAGCTTAAAGGTGAGTAACTTGGAACTTCTGACTTGGTGTATAAGTTACATTGTCTAGATACTGTATTTTGATACACTGTACCGTTTTGTATGCTATACTTTTTAAATGCATATACTTAAATGCTTGCCCCCTCGTACTATATCACACATGATATGATTTTGGTCCTCTTGATTTATTGCCTATGCTCTTGATTGATATGCTAGCAGCCCGTACTGTTTTGTCTATTCTGATATGTTGTTTCATTTAGTTCGGTTCTATTTTATTCTACTTAAACTGTACTTAAAGTGGATTTATTAAACCATTATTTTTGAAGTGATTGAACTATCCATGTGAATTATAGGTAAGAACGGGTTTCGAAACCCTTGATAAGGAACCTGTGTTACTCACTAGGCTTATTTAAGCTCACCCCATTCCCTAACATTTTTCAGGTGAAGGATCTAGTGGCAAGGATCTCTATGGGTTGAGAACCTTAGGGGAATATTTTGAAGAACTAAATTAACATAATCCATTTTTGTATCCCACTCCATTTTTGGATGATTTGTATAACTGAACGTACAATGGCATGACTTTTGTAATCAAACTATGGATGTATTTAGTTTCTCTACCAAGTGGATATGCATTCTCGTGTTAATTTTTGCTGCTTAACTCATGTGTATCGAACGCATTATGCTTGGAGGTTACAAGTGAATGGCATGTGGTTAGGATTACCGTCGACACTTTAATTACTCAAAAAAAATGAAAAAAAAATGAAAAAAAAAAATATGGGTGCCTAACTGGCCGGTCACATGTCCTAAATCCGTATAAGGTGGGTTTTGGGATGTGACAAGCTTGGTATCTGAGCTTTAGGGTTATCTTGAATCATTGGAAAATGAGTCATTAGGGGATAATATGCTTAAGTCATAGGATCCTTGAATTAACAAACGACCTGAGTGTCATTTCATTACGATGTGTCAAACGAGAATGCTAAAGATAGCTTTTATTGTGCCTCAGATGCCGCCACGTACTAGAAGTGGTATAGGGAACCTCGAGCTCCGACTGAGAGCGCGGCCTTATGCGAGATGCTAGCAACCTTGGATCAGTTTGGCCAAGCAATCGAGGGATTGATGAGAACCCTACAACATAACCAGCCCGGACAAGCTAACAATCTGATTGAACCTCCAGTAGTGCCACCCCCACCTACTCCAGTACAACCCATGGGAGTTAGCATTCGCAACGTGTCACGACCCGAAACCCACCCTATGCGGATCTCGTATCGTGGGGCTGACCCGAAGGCCGTCCCTACTTTTTCCTTTTTATTCATTCCTGTATCATAGTACTAATATGCAATGTACTAGAATTTTAAACAATGTATAGCGGAAGCCTTTATCAATTACAGCAATCCAGCGGAAGTCTTTTTAAATACATGACATAGTTCAACATAATTCAAAATGAGAACTAAAACGTAACCAGCACCCGGGGGTGGTGAATACATGGGAGAACTAACATAGACTGATACAATACTCCAAAATGTCCCCCTACGCTCTCAGACTCTTACTGGGGTCTCGCAGCGTCATCACCTGAAATGGGGGTAAATGGGGGGGTGAGCTACAAAGCCCAGTAGGTAAAACAGATCTCCAACACTGGTATCAATGATCAATGTGAATCCATGAATAAGATAATGATAGCCAATCATAAAGAAGGAGATGCTGTGATAGCCAATGAATATAATTGCCACGAGGGCCAATGAATATAATTGCCACGATATACAATGATAATATATCAAACAATGAAGTACTGCCACAATGAACCGATCACAATCAAATCAATCAATGTAAGTCTTTCAAGACTTAAAGAATTATAAGGAATAATTCCATTCAACCATCAAGTTCTGTCAATCATAAGAGATGCCTTTATTCTGTAACATGCCAGTGAATTTGCAATGCAATGCCAGTGAATATGCAATGCAATGCTAGTGAATATGCCAATCAATTGCCGGTGGAGAGCCTTCGAGGAATTCATTCCTGCCACCTATCCATTCAATGCAATGCCAGTGAAAATGCAATGAGATGCCAATGATCATGCCAGTCAATTTGCCGGTGGAGAGCCTTCGAGGAATTCATTCCTGCCACCTGTCCATTCATGGACTTGACCCTTAGGTCTCCAGTCAATACAGAAGCATCGGATGGATGTTGTGACTGAGCACAAATCCGGTATTCATAACATATCATGAGCATTCATGATTCCATAGAAGTATAAAATGGAATATCATAGATTCAGTGAAAACATAACTGTATGCCTTTCAAGGCATGGTTCAACATGATAACAATGATACAACAGTCAATCAATGTCCACATGATAGAACAATATCACTTTGTGGATAGTAATAACATGAGTTGCTTTCAAGCACAATGAACCATGATAACAATGATACATCAGTCAATCAAATGTCCACAAGATAGAAAATATCGAACTGTGGAACACAAGGATATGAATACATTCAAGAGTACAAGTTTGGCAGTATAAGAATAAACTTGGCTTGTGGAAACACCACATGTAAGAGAGAATGATCCACTTACTTTTATCGTGATTCTATCTCAGAAATCCGTGAGTGTACCCTTGCCTTTGGAGCTTCCTATATATCAATGAATACGTTTTAGAATAGATTCTATCCATCAAATTTTATGCCTTTCCATCATAAGTATTTCAAATACTAATTTAAACTTTACCATTGAGTCCGGAATACTGAAGAAAGTCAGTTTAGGCTTTCGCAGAATTCCATTTGGACTTTTGTACTAAAAAGGGTAAAATCGTCATTTTGTACTTTTACAGTATTTTATTCTTCGGGGTATTATCTCGTAAAATAGACCCCACCATTGGACTCAAAATGTCCTGAGATAATAAGTTCTGACTATTCATTTACCTTGATTGGACTTCGTTTGACCTGTTTAGGGGAAAGGGCAATTTGGTCATTTTTGACATATTCGAGGGTCTCAAATTTTTCGGGACCTCATCTCATGTTGAGGACCTCACCGATGGACTCAGGAGGTACTAGATAGTAGGAATACATATATAATACTTTTCTTAATTGGACAACGGCTGCATTAGGGGCAATTTGGTAATTTGTACTTAACGTGTCCTAATTTTTTTGGAGTCTCGTCTCGTAAAACAGACCACACCATTGAGTCCGGAATGTCCAAAATAGTCAAAATCCACTATTCGTTTACTTTATTCGGACTCCGTTTGACTTGTTTGAGGACTAGGGGCAATTTCGTAATTTTTTTTATTATTTAAATATTATTAATTTAATATTAATTTATTTTAAAGTGGGCTATAGTGGAATTTCATTGAAGTTTTGGGGTCAAAATGCAATTACACAAACTTCCGGATTGAACCAGTGGGTTCAGTTGCATTGGGACTGAACCGGTCCGGTTTTGACTGAACTAACCTGTTCAATTTGGTTAAACACATAAAGCTGACGTCATGCTAATGTCAGCCCAAATTTTTTTAAATTTAAAACCAACCAAAACGTCGCCGTTCTAATAATTCGGTAGACTTGGCCTCGTTCTGACACGTGTTCCGAGTTAGCTCGGGTGACTCGATTCAACAGCGAGTCAACTCGGTCGTCTCCTTCACCAAATTTAACACTGTTGCCCTAATTCTGGGTTTCGTTTTTCTTTAATTTCGTGGATTTTGGTTTGGTTATTTGCTACTGTTTTCTACTGAGATTTTTCCTGACATCTCAAGGTTCATCTTGGCATCCATTTAGAACTTTCAAACTAACCTAGTTGCTCGGTTTAAGTCATGGTAGCCGAACTCGATAATTCAGCAATAACCTCTATTTCTCAACCATTTTTAACATGGTTTGGTGCTACGTTTCTCTTATAACATGGGGGTTTGATTTCTATCCTGAAAACCGAGTTTAGGACTTTAAAACTAAAACTGGGTTTAAATGATAAAACCTGCAACTAAGTTCTTAGGGGTCATTCCTTAGGTTTCGAGGTCGCGGCCTAGGATTTTTGTGATCCTAGGGTGGTTTATTTGAGGTCCAAATCAACTAAAAACGATTTGGTGCAAGTCGGACCAGACCCACCTCAGTTCAGGTCCTTCCATGGTGGGTTGTGTACGGTTTCAAGGTTTTAACTGCCTCGGTCTCAGATTTTCATGCCTAATTAAATGACAAGATGTTTTAAGGTATATGCATGCGATCTAACTGATTCTACAATGCAAAAACAGTATCAAAACTTAAAACCAAGAATGGGGCAGTTTTGAGGTTATACCTCCTAACAGCAGCTTCTCCTTCCTTGTTCGTGGCTTAAACAGAGACCTCAGTGGTTTGGCTTGTTCCAACCATGTACTTCCAGTCCTTAGTTCTCTTCCCTTGCTTTTTCAATGGCCAACTCACAAGACCCGTATATATAGATATATATGAACACTCCACTTTCTCTCTCTCTACTTTCTCTCTCTAATTTCTCTCTTTACCAGCTCCTTTCTCCTTTCTACGGCCCCCTTTGGCTTGTGCTCCCTCCACTAATGCAACTTTTGCATTAATGGGTGGGAGACAATGTGCACTTATATAAAATATATATATATATCACCTTATATATATATATATATATAACACACACTTTACACACACACACCTCACATGCACTTGCACTTGCACTTGATGTTTTCCACTTGCCCACTTTCTTTACCTTTTATATAATATACACATAGATATATATCTATATATATATATACATATATATATATATTATATTATATGTATAATTCACAATTATACATATTTATACGTATCTATACGCGTATATACTTAAACTTTGGGCATGCATAGAAATACGTGCGGCACGCTTTACGATGCAATGTTTCGGGGTGCTCGGGTGTTATGTCTCGGGGTGCTCGGGTATTACCCAGCACTTGTTATATATTTTAATCATCTTCCATTTCCAGTCATTCATTTCCATGAAATACCGTGATATACATTTCTTACTGTTCAACCGACTTACCTCGGTATACGTGACGTATCCCGGGTTGGGATATTACACAACGACTTATTGGACAAGTTCCATAAGCTCAAGCCTCCATCATTTGATGCTGTAACTGACCCCGAGCAGGCTGAACTATGGGTCATGGCAATGGAAAAGGCCTTCAAGCTCTTGATCTGTATGGAGAAGGAAAAGGTAATGTTGGCCACGTACATGTTACAAGGGGAGGTGTATAATTGGTGGCTAGAGATGCAGAGACAGAACCCTGCCATAACTTGTGCAGACTTTGTAGATAAATTTTACAGTATGTTCTTTCCCCCGACTATCCGGGAATGGAAGATCTAAGAGTTTGGGAACTTACAACAGAGGGAAATGTCGGTCATCCAATACGCTGCCAAGTTCTCTGCATTGTCTAGATTTGCCTCTTCCCTAGTAAGTGAGGAACACAATAAGGCAAGGAAATTTCTAGGAGGCCTTCGCGTAGGAATTAGAACGAGAGTTTCCACTTTTAAATTGCACATTTACTCTGATGTTCTCTACAAGGCCCTGGTCATTGAGAAAGATATGGAGGAGTTTAATCAGCTCAAGGACCAGGAGTGGAAGAAAAATGGGAAAAACTTCACGAAGGAGCAACAATCTAAGAAGCAAAAGACTGAACGCTCAAGTTAGGGGAACAAGGACAAAAAAAAAAAAAGTCAATAACATACCCAAATGCCCCCACTGCCAATTACCTCACCTAAGGGAGTGTCGTCGATTGACTAGTGCGTGTTACAGGTGTGGAGATAAGGGGCATCAAGTGTAATACCCCGACCTAGAAATATCAGGTCAGATGGCACGTATTACGAGGTTAAGAAAAAAATTTTGTGAGATTTTACACTTAAGAAAATAATTAATTATTTTAAATATAAGAAAATTATGTATTAAATATAAAATTTAATAGTGTAACACACACTTACACATAGGGTAAGTGTATTTGTGTGAGTGTATGGCCAACCATATCTACATGTGTGTGTGTGTATATATATATATATACATGTGTGTAGATAGAAATAATTATATATATAAAATTTCATGTATGATAAATGCTTCAAATATCTTGTGTGTGTAAGTGATAAAAATCAGTGTGTGTGTGTAAGAGAAGGCCGGTTGTGTATGTATGTTCACATGTAAGTTAGTGTGTGTTATATTGTATGTATGTATATATATATTCAAATATCAACATATACATAAATGCAGCCACAAGTGGGCTGATTTGAGAGGGCTGATGGGAAGGGAGACCTACAGCTAGAGTGTGTGCTAGTATGTGTGTGTAAGTGAGTGAATTAGTGTGTGTGTGTGTATGTTAATATAACATGTATATATATATACACAAATCTCAACCAAGCTTTAAATGCAAAATCTGAATTGGAAGAAAAGAGATTAAATGGATTAGAAAGGAAGCAAAGAATAGGGGCAAAAGTAGGGTTGAGGTCGTGTAGAGAGAGAAAGAGAGGAGAGAGAAGGGTCGGTTGCTTTACTTTAAAAAGCAAAGCATGTTTGCTTCTTACGAAAGAAACCAGAAAGGAGCTAAGGAGCTAAGGAAGAGATTCGGAGATAGAAGAAAGGGAAAAACCAGCTTAAAAAGGTGAACCCACGAAAACATTTTAGTTTCTCTCTCTAAGAATTTAGCATGAATATGAACTGTTTTAAGTTTGTTATACACGTATGATGTTTAATATATGTTTAGGCCATGATTAAGCATGAAATGTAGCCTCGAAAATACCAAAGAAATGGAAACCCACGAGCAAACTGCCATCGTAGACCTTGCTTACAGCAAGTCTAAATCCATCACCACGAAACTAAGATTTGGTTACTGAGACTAAAACTAGACCCTACAAGCATGCTAGAAACCTATGACCGCGATCATAAAACCTAAGAAACGACCTCCATAAATTGAGTTGCAGGTTACGGGTTTGAAACCCAACCCCTTAAACTCAGTGTTAAATCGATATTTAAGAATGGGGAATGAAACCCCATGAAAAATGAATCACAACAGAAAAAATCCCATGTGATTTGGCTCAGAAATGAGCATTTACGATCGATTTACAAGTTTGATTATCAAACCTTCAAACGAGCCAACGAGACCAGTTTGATTTCCCAAATGAATGTCAAACACTTACGCAATGTCCCAGAAGTATATTAAAGTGAAAACAATAAGAAAACAGCGAGCAAAAATGCATGAAATTAAAGAAAATGGAAAACTGTAACTAGGGCAACACAAGGGTGATCGTGGGGATAATGACACTGTTCGGGTCGGTTTGGGTCAAATCGGGTTCGGGTCGGAACCCGACCCGTCGCATAAAACGGTTAAGTAGGACAGCGTCGTTTTGGCTTATGTTTTAAATTTTTAAACCATTAAGGCTGACGTCATCGTGACATCAGCATCACGCAAATAACCCAACCAGACCGGATTGGTTCAGTTGAAACTAGACCTGTTCACTTGAAATGGAACTGAACCCACTGGTTCAGTCCGAAAGTTTTAAAAATTCTATTTTGACCCCTGAACTTCTGAAAAATTGTACTGTGGCGCAACTTTTGAGAACTTTATACAATTACACCCCTAGAAAAAATAATTTAATAATTAAATTAAAAAGTAAAATTACTATTTTGCCCCTAGGTTATAAATAAAGCAAATGAAGTCCAAATTTAATATATGAATAGTGTATTTTGACTATTTTGAATATTCTAGGACCATTGATAAGATCCATTTTGCGAAACGAGACCCTGAAAAATAAAGACACGTAAAGGGGTAAAATGACCAAATTACCCCTGGTATCCCTAAAGCCAAATTGAAACTAGAGAAGGTCTAAATTGACTTTCTTCGACATTCTGGACTCAATGATGAGGTCCAAATTACAAAACGAAGTACGAAAAAACATGACATGTAAAGAGGTCAAATGACCATTTTGCCCTTTTCATACAGAAGTCCGAATTAAATTCTAGGAAAGCCTAAACCAACTTTCTTCGACACTCCGGACTCAATGGTAGAGTCTATTCGACCAAAAGAAATGTCTAAAATAAAAAGACATAAAATTTGATGAATAGCATCTGTCAGATGACTATAAACTAGAATATCGCCAAAGTACTAAACCAAGGCACATACGAAGAAATAAGATACGAAAAGGCACGACACGTAAACATGTGAAGTAAATAAAATTTATTTCCCTAACATGTTAAATTGTATTTTAGGTAGAAATTCAAGTAATCAGGAATGGATAAGAAACAAGCGAAATTTACAATCATGACAAAGGCTCAAAGAGCCACTGATGAGAAACAACAAGGCTTTATGAAAGAACTATTATGGCAACTCAAGGTGATCCAGAGACACATCAGGATTGCTGAGAGGTCCAAAGTTGTTTCAGTAAGACCTTTTATTTTCAAGACCCCTACGAAAGCAATGTTAGCAGAAGAAAAGATTAGGAAACAAGAAAATACATAAATCCTAAATGAATGGATCCAGAGGTAAGGTTTATTCATCATTAAAATACATGATATAACTATAGTTAGGTTGAATTCTTGTTAGGCCTACACAGTCTAAGGATAGGTTTAAATCCCGAGTTGATTTAAATGTATATGAAGTTTATGAGATTCTCCTAAACTATTTTAGGGTGAGGAAAAAAGGAAAGGGAAAGGCACATCAATAGCGCCAACCCAAGAGTATAAGGTGAGTAACCCTGTATTTGAAGTAGAGATTTTAACTCCATGGATTTGAAGAAGTTTAAGTTCAAAGTATGTGAAGCATTTGAATATCAAATTTAGTATTTATGTGATTCTTGTTTTAAATATCCTGTTCTTATAAAAATTGTGACATGCTCAGTAAATAGCTTTTAGTTACAGTTTTTCCTTAAAAATACATTTTAGCATGTCTAAGTTTTAAATGCCAAATCTTGTTAAAATATTCTGAATTTGTATATTCTAAGTATTTGAAGGTTTTATCATGAAGTCCTGAGCATTATGTTTTAGATGCTCATGAAAAGCATTTCTTGAAGAAGCTATGTTTCGTAAGATAATGATGCATAAGCATCACAAACTCTTGAGCTCCCTTCGGGTTCTCAAATTCTCAGAAAAGTGCCTGGTAGAAGGTTTATCCCACAGGTACGAGATCTCTCAGAAGTAAAACTAGAGTCCGGTTCGAAACGGATTCTCCTGTTAAAAAGTGGAAAGATGAAAAAGGTTTCGTGAAAATGGAAGCAGGTTTTACCCTCATTTTCACTACGCATATTTATATGTTTTAAAGTTCTATACTTTATTTGACGAAGTACGTGTTAAGCTTGAATACTTTTAATGTTTTAAAGCTATCTGTTTTAAGAAATGCATATGTTCTATGTTCAAGTATACGAGCAATTGGCAGTGAATGTTTTACAAACTCTTATGTACTAAAAACCACTGCTAATTGAAACCCCATGACGAATACTGGAATTGCTCACAAGATTAGATTAGCTTACCCGGACTTTGTTCGGATCCCCCTTTTAGTTGATTAAGGGTAGTTTGGAGTAGAAGACGATGATGAAGAACCTGCCATTTTTGGGAGGACATGTTAAGTAGTTTCTTTAGGAAACTTGTGAACATTACTAGTAAATTTTGTATTAGAAGATCGGTACACTATTTTGTATTAGCCCCACGGGGCAACTGAACATGTATTGTATTTATAAAGTCATTAAGTTTTTAATTATTGATGAGTGCGCAAAAGTGCACTCTAAATACCCGATTATTGGATTAAATTGCTAGAAAGTGAATAAAATGTTGGGTTGTGATTGATATTATTTTATTTAATTTTTATTCACACTGAGATTGGTTGGAATAGTACTTATAAGATTTTATATCTCAAATATTTCATTATTTGTTGGCGAGAGATAGTTCGTAATTGCGCTTTTCACTTAATATTTTTGGAACTATTTTTGGCTTTTTGGCAAATTCGACCATTGAGTTTCAATTGAGATTTGGATGGCGTTAGAATTTGAAAATGAGAAAACGGTCTTCATGGAATATTTAGAGGACGTCTTGGGCTTTTCAGAAAGGTTTGGTTTTCAAAAATTGGAGTTCGTTTGGGCCTCCAAACATTGTTTCGAAATTAGGTCTGAAAAGCTGCTCCAAATTCTGTCTGTCTAGCCAACTTGAAGGGGCTATAACTTGAGCTTCCGGAGTCCAAATAAGGTGATTTTTGAGCCTAAAATTATATACTCATCCGGGGCTACAACTTCTATGAAGAGCTCGAGTCGAGATTCAATCGTTATTTAGGTGAGAACAGAGTTTGAAAGTGGCGGCTACTGGCTGATGTGCAGCTGGAAAATGAAAAATAAAAAAAGAAAAAAGAAAAAAATAGCAAAAGGTGGCTGACGTGGAGACCAAGGAGGAAAAAAGAGAAAAATAAAAAAAGAAAGAAAAGAAAAGTCAAAGATTGTGGCTTGGGAAGGAAAGCAAAGAAAGAAATAGATATAGGAAACAAGAGGAGAGTTGGGCGCTGGAAAATAAAGTGAAAAGCATGCAGTGGGGCCGCGTGAATCCAAATAGAAAACAAGTGAAGACTGCCAAAGGGGAAACGGCTGAGTAGAGCCCATGTGTGGCTTGGCGCGTATTGAGAGCAGGCGCTGGTGGGCCCTGTTGTATTCAATTGAGGCGCATGGGTTGAATTCAGGGAAGCAAGGCTGAAGCAATGCGTGGGATTGGCGCGCCTGGGCCTGTTGTGCGCTGGGCTTGTGTCTTAGGTAGCAGGAGTGTGCCGTGGGGCCTGCATGAAAAAGAGAAAATAACCTAAACCTAAAAGGGTTTTTAGAGGGCTGTTTCAAGGGAGACCTGCGGCGGAAAAAGATATACGGGAGATCCGTGTGGGAGCTGCAGCGCAGGCATTGAACAGAAAAAGAAGAAGCCGCAACTACTCAATGGCTCAAGGCTTCTCCGTAAAATTTATGTTATCTGTTTTGTATATGGGTAACTAAATTTTTAAGTGGGGTTAAGGATGAACTTGCATATTAGATGATTATTTTAATTTATTTTTTATTCTTGTACGTGGTTTTCACTTGTTAAATTCTTTAATGATCATTCATAATTAATTGTTGGATTTTATTCTCTGAATAATTAAAGAGTTTAGTCCGTTTGTAGATTCAGTCATGCTTTTTCTATCAAATGGATTCATGTTTTGATTATTTTTAGAACAATTACTTATTTATATTGATTCAATTCTCTGCTGCAATATTGCTCGTTGGGTATATTGTCGTTGTTGGATTTTCTCAATGTGAATAATAATTTGAGTGACTTAAAAATGATGAATGATTTTCGAAGGATTATTTTCGGTCTAATTTTGATGCATAATTTTAAATCTTCCGATTGAGATTTTTGGAATTTAATTTCTCAATTGAGTTATCAGTGAATGAAAAATAATTAAAATACCATATATGTGCAAGGGATTCCCGAAACTCCACTGTTCGTTAAATTTGAATATTTTCTTCCGTTAATCACTTTATTTAATTTTAATTTGCATTCAAGATCACTTTCTATATTTTTATTTTCTCGTTAACCGTCTAATATTTCTGTAGTTCAGAAATTCTGTTTATTATTCTTTTAATTTAGTCTTCCTGTGGAATCGACACCCCAAAGCTACACTACAACTACCGCGTTATTCTTTGGGCGTAATCAAATTTTGGCTCCGTTGCCGGGGAGACGGTAGAAGAATGAGTAGATAGTTTTTCTTTTCAACAGTTTGTAAAGGCGGTAACTTCGTTCCCTTCTTTTTAGTTGCTTTATTATTATTATTATTATTATTATTATTATTATTATTATTATTATTATTATTATTTATTCATTTTATTTTATTTTATTTTATTCATTTTATTTTATTTTATTATTGTCATCTTGCATGCATGATATGTATAGGGACACATTAGGCCGATTTGCTTGTAGGCTTGTGTTAGGGTCGGATTTAGAGTCAAATTTTTCGTGTTTTTCTAATTCTTTGTTTGATAATTCTGCAAATATGAGTGAATACGAGGATCAACCCACTAAGACTCTTCAGGATTACTTTCACCCTACACGCACAGCTACACCATCATGCATCATGTTTCCACCCAATGCTCATCCAATTGATGTTAAAACGGGGGTGATACAGTTACTCCCTACATTTCTTGGTTTGGAAAATGAAAATCCATATGTGCACATTAGGGAGTTTGAAGATATAGTTGCGACTTTTCATAATCAAAATGTAACACAAGACATTATGAGACTTAAGCTCTTTCATTTCTCTTTGAAGGATAGAGTTAAAAGTTGGCTATACTCACTGAGACCACGGTCAATTGGATCGTGGAATGAAATGACTCAGGTTTTCTTCACTAAATACTTTCCCCATCATAAGACCAATGCTTTAAAAAGACAAATTTTCACCTTTGCACAAAAGGACAGTGAGACTTTGTATCAGTCTTGGGAGAGATTTAAGGAGTTATTGAGTATGTGCCATCACCATGGGTATGAGAGTTGACGTGTAATGAGTTATTTCTATGAGGGACTTACACCTAGAGAGCGCCAATTTGTAGAGATGATGTGTAATGGTGAGTTCTTACAAAAAAGATCCTGATCAGGCCATAGAGTATCTTAATGAGCTTGCTGAAAAAACTCACACATGGATAGGACCTAGTGCTACTGAGAGCACAAATAGGTCACGACCCATAGGGAACCAAAAGAGTGGGAGAATTTACCATCTTAGGGAGGAGGATAACTTGAAAGCTAAGATTGAGACACTCACTAGAGAGTTAGAGGTGCTAAAGGCTAGAGACTTAAAGCCAACACACTTAGCTAATCATGCAGATTCTTTTAGACCATGTTCTGTGTGTGGCGGAGTAGACCACCTTGCCCAAGAGCGTCCCACATCAGCTGAGATGAGAGGGATGTATGAGGACCAGTGTAATACCTTAGGTATGTACAAAAAGCCTTTCACACCCTACTTTGAGACTTATAATCCAGGATGGCGCAATCACCCCAATTTTAGCTGGAAATCTGAAAACCAGCCACCTACACCATCACTTGCACAGCCACCTAGATCATACCCTGCACCATATCATGCATCTTCATCTTCTAGGAATTCTCTAGAAAACACTTTACAAGCATTTATTGAAGCACATGGTAAGACTAACCAAACATTTGAATCATTGATTACGCAGGTTGTCGAAGAGAACAAGGAGATAAAGAGCCAAGTGTCTAAATTGATGAGCTCTTTGAGTGTGAATGAGCGAGGCCGATTCCCTTCCCAAGCTCAGTCCACACCCCAAGGTCAACACATGGCACAAGAGAATCTGAAGCATGCAAACGCCATTATGACTCGAAGTGGTAAGTCCTTACACATCCCAACAGTAGACAAATCAGAGAATGTGGAAAAGGAACAAGATAATAGCAATGCTGAGTTGCCCAAGGAACCAGAGGTGACGAATAGTTATGTTAAGGTACCATTCCCTCAGGCTTTAAAATCAACCAAGCGCACTTTGGATCCTAACAACGAAATGTTAGAGAATCTCAGGCAAGTAAAAATCAATCTTCCTCTCTTGCATGTGATTAAACAAATTCCTACTTATGCAAAAGTTCTTAAAGATTTATGTACAGTTAAGAGGAAGCACCACGTGAAGAAGACAGCATTCCTGACAGAGCAAGTTAGTACTCTAATTGAGCAGAGGATTCTCCCCAAGTACAAGGATCCTGGTTGTCTAACCATTGCATGCAGCATTGGAAATCATGAGTTTGGACAAGCTTTACTTGATTTAGGAGCAAGTGTGAATTTAATGCCTTATCCTATTTACTTGCAGATGGGGTTAGGAGAAATCAAACCAACCTCTAGTGGTATTGCAATTGGCTGACCGTTCAGTCAGAGCGCCACGGGGTGTGGTAGAGGATGTTCTAATTCAAGTTGATAAAATAAATTTTATTATCTTGTTGATTTCATAATCCTTGACACTAACTCTGTTGTTGATTCTACCTCTAAGATTCCTTTGATTTTAGGTAGGCCTTTTCTTGCCGCTGCTAATGCTTTGATTAATTGCAGGAATGAGCTCATGAAGCTGTCTTTTGGGAACAAGACTCTTGAAGTGAATATATTTCATGTTGTAAAACAACCAGAAGAGGAGGATGAAAGCTGCCAGACGTGCATGATTGACTCACTCATGGATAAGGGAATTCCTGTTACTCATGATTCTGACCCCCTTGAGCATTTTCTTGTTAATACTGAGTTTGACTATATTTCTGATCCATCTGATGTGGTTGATGTTTGTGTTATTTTTGACAAAACTCAGGATTATAGAGCACGGGGATGGAAACCGAAGTTTGAGGAGTTGCCTATAAAAAGGGAAGAGTAGATTCCTTCAAGTATGGAAGCACCCAAAATTGAATTGAAGCCTTTGCCTACTTTCCTTGATCCAGGTGATACTTTTCCTATTATTATATCATCTGAATTGTCTAAGTCTCAAGGTGAGAAATTACCCCAGACCCTAAGTAAGCCCAGGTCAGCCCTAGGTTGGAGCATTGCTGATCGAGTCCAAATGAAAGCGTTGCATGATAACAATATTTTGAGAAAAACGTTTAAGCCTAATAATTGAGTTTTCTTATATGATTCTAGACTTCATAAGCACACAAGAAAACTCAGGTCTAGATGGACAGGCCCCTTTATAGTGAAATTTGTTTTTGAAAATGGGGCAGTAGAAATAGAGGATCCCAAGGATGGTCGAGTTTTTAAAGTAAATGGCCAGCGTCTTAAAGTTTTGATTGATAGGCAAGTTCTGAAAGTGGAAGACATTCCACTTATAGTCACATCCCGAACCCCATCCTACGCGAATGTCGAGGACGTGACTGCCAGTTGGTCGCGACGCGACCAACCAAAGGCAAATTCTGAACTTTCCGACGAATTACACTCCAACTGTAGGGTCAGACGCAGCGGAATCTAAAACTTTTTTTTTTCTTTGTGTCACGGGAATGCAACTCACTTATCCACAATAAAGGTATGTACCACAGAGCAGGTCTAAATCCAAAACAGTTAACAGTTCTAAGTTCAGAGCATATCTAAAATCAGGCATATAGTACAGAGCAGATCTAATATCTTTAGAGTACTGTTTATTTCCATGAGCCATAATTATCTATTCAGTACATGTAAATCAGGTTAGTCGTATCATATCACTCACCTGAATAACAGAATCAGTCCACAAGAATCCAGTCTCTACAGATCAGTGCCATCAGATCCTTTACTTGAAGTGTCACTCGGCCTACCATGTCATATCATGGTGCCTTCTAATCCATCAGAGATAATCCCTGGAAAATGTTAGGGAATGGGGTGAGCTTCGAAAAGCCCAGTGAGTAACACAGGTTCCCTGTCATGGGTTTCAAACCCGGTCTTGTTTATAAATCACAAGGATAGTTCAATCACTTTAGAATAACAGTTTTATAGATCTACTTGAATACAGTTAAGTAGAATAAAACGGGACTGAACTAAACGGAACAACAAATCAGAACAGCTGGAACAGTGCATGATGCCAATATATCAATCGAGAGTATAGGCAATTAATTCAATATTAGAACAGATCAGTACTGGGCGGAACATAACAGGGCATAACAATAATATATCAGTTAGGCGCATAATCAAGCCTACTTATGCCAGACCGCTCATAATTAGAATGGTACCCAGAGTCAGATACATCATAGCAGAACAAAATCAGACAGACCATAAAACGGAACAAGACAGACCGAACAAAACAGTAGTAAGATGGGACAAAATCATGCCGCGTACAATACAGTATAAAAGTTTGCATTTAAAAACATGCATTCAGACAGTATAACTTTTAAAACCGTACAGTGCTTCAAAATACAGTATCTATGCAGTAACTTATATACCAAGTCAAGAATCCGGACAGATCATAACGGAACTGGACCATATATCAATCAAGACAGACAGATCATTAACGGACGGAACACAACGGAATCATACGGAACAAAACACCAGTTCAAGTCACAGGTAAACAATCAAGACAGACAGGTCATTAACGGACGGAACATAACAGAATCAGACAGAACAATACGTCAGTCAAAACAAGGACATATCAGTAACGGACAGACCATGAAACGGATAGATCATAACGGACGGAACAAAACGGAACAATATTAATCAGGACAAGTCATATCGGAACTGAACATGACGGAACAAAACGGTACAATATCAATCAGATCAAGACATATCAGAACTGAACATGACGGAACAAAACGGTACAATATCAATCAGGTCAAGACATATCAGGACTGAACAAGTCGGGACAAAACAGTACAATATCAATCAGATCAAGACATATCGAAACTGAACAATACATCAATCAGAACAAGACATATCGGAACTGAACATGTCAGAACAAAGCGGAACAATATCAATCAGGACAAGGCATATCATACATTAAATATATGCTTTTTAAACAGTATAACATTCAAAACAGTACAGAGCTCCAAAATACAGTATCTAGACAGAACTTATACACCAATTCAGGAGTCAGGGTTACTCACAAACTGTTACGGTTATCTCCTTGCACCAACAAATCTGATAACCTCCAGATACGTCAGGCATCTCCATGTATATCCTGAACAATAATCATCAATCATATACAGATCAGAACTCATCCATTCAGGTCTCATTTGTCATCTTAGGTATCTATCGGATCACCTAAGACAGCCTAGTAGCCTATCGCCCTTTCACTGGGTCTCACCCGAGGCTATTTCATTCTTTAATTAGGCTTAGCAGTCATCAGGATTATGTTTTAAGTCATTTAGACTTCAATTGTTTATCAGTTAAGCACTTATTTGGCTTTAGGGGCAAAATGGTAATTTTGCCACTCTTGCCCCGGACTCTGTCATGGTCCTCAGAATAGTCTACATATCTTATGTATGAAGTTCTAAGTCTTTTAGACTTAAATCGGTATCAGTTAGGTGCTTATTAGCCTTAGGGGCAAAATGGTAATTTCACCATTGCTGTCCCAGACCCTGTCGACATCCTCAGAATGTCCCTTATATCATGTATATAATTTTCTAAGTCCTTTGGACTTCATTTGGTATCTGCTTTAGATCATCGGGACACATCAGTCATTTCTCGTTTTACGCGTTGATAGTTCCGGAGTCTTACTTAGCCCTTCAGTGTTCATAATTATACTTACGATAATTTATCAGATTGGATTGACCTTTATCTTGCACTCACAGTGCTCAGGGGTATTTTGGTCATTTTACGTTTTGTAAGATTCTGACCCCGGTTCGTCATTTATTCGGGTATACAGTTTCACCAGTGTTCGGGTTTCTATCGGTATCAGTTTCGTCCCAATCGGACTTCATTTGGGCTTCGTACAGTATCAGGGGTAATTTGGTAATTTCACGTGTCATATTTTTCGGCACGTCAGTTCATAAAATGGACCTCACCATTGGGTCCAGAGTGTCCGACATAATTAAGTTGGACTGTCTGTTATGTTCAATTGACCCTGGGAAGCATCAGGGGCAGTACGGTCATTTACACTTTATGTGTCTGTATTTTTCGGGACTCCGGTTTGTTAAACGGACCTCACCGTTGAGTTCAGAATGTCCGACATAGTCAAAATAGACTGTCTTTTATTTTTATTTGGGTCTGGTGCCATCAGGGGCAGTACAGTAATTTCACTTACAGGTCTGTATTTTTCAGTACTATATTTCCCAATTTGGACTGTACCATTGAGTCCGGAATATTTGGAATAGTGAAAATACACTATTCATTTAATTTATTTGGACTCCGTTTGACATATTTAATGTCCTAGGGGTAAAATCGTAATTTTACCTATTTAATAAATAATTAAATAATTATTTTATTATTTAATTAATTCTTTAGGGGCTTGATTGCACAAAATTTTTCCAAGATGTGGGCCACTGTGACATTTCCCAAAACTGTTGGGGGTCAATGTGTAATTTTAGAAAGCTGTGGGGCCAAAACAGAATTTAATAAAATATAGTTTCAGAACCGTTTGGTTCTAGGGTTCACCAAGTGAACCGGTCCAAATTTCCCTAAACCATCCGGTCTAGTTACCTTCAGAGAACCGGGATATGATATCCCTCATATTCCCAATTTCTTTCTTATTCTCGGTTCGGATAGGCCCCAAATCAATTTCCCAATTTCTGATTTATTAACTCTGTTGCCAAACGGTCCGAATTCAATTTTTTTTTTTAAAACACATCAGTTTAGCCAAACGGTGCCGTTCCATTAAAACGGTGGCACGGTCGTTGGCCGACACGTGTCTTGGCCAACTCGGTATGACTCGGCCAACTCGGCCGAGTCGACTCCATCTTCCCCATCACGCAGGGCGCTGTTGCCCTACTTCTAGCAGATTTTCTTCTTCTATTTTGTGATGTTTCAGGTACAGTTTTCAATATGTTTTGATTCCAAAACATTCCTGGATGTCATGCTAACATTTTGGCATCAGTTTCATGGATCGAATCCACGCATGGAGCTCGGTCCACTCCGTTATTGTGCAGACCTACAACTCGGTCGTGCACCTTCGTTTCTCAACCAAATCGCACGAGGTTTGGCTTGTTGTGACCCTTAGAACAGGGGCTTCAATTCCCCATTTACAAATTTCAGTTTAAAAGCCCGTTACAGAATTTGGGTTCCATGGCCGAGACTCACAGGTTCGGTTTTGAGGGTCCAAATCAGTGTTCTAGGGTCGCGGGTTGGTGTATTTGGGACCCTATCAGTGTCTAGATCAGGTTCAGAGTGTCAGAAATCAGTTTGATTGCAGCTGTTTCAGACCTGCTATCCGAGGTCCATCAATGGCGGTCTGTTCACAGTTCTGGGTGTTTCTACCCTATTCGACCCTTCCAATTAATCTAGAACAGCTCTAGAGTCTCTCAGGACCATATATATATGGTTTTTATGGACCTAAACTTATCAGAACAATATTGAAATCTAAACAGGAAATTTTTGCAGTTTTTGGATTTTTACCTCTTAAGTAGCAGCTGCTTTCTTTTGGCTCGGTTGTGGCTTCATGCATGCTGCTCCAGTGCAATCGTGCCCCTCAGTGCAACCACATAATGCACAACTCCACCCTCCATTGGTGCATCTCCATGAAGATACACACACATATACCATGGGTGTACACACACACTTGCATGGCAAGCTCACCATGGCAGCCCTCTCTAACCGAGCCCACACACAGGCAGTTCTTAGGTCTCTCATTCACTCTGTTCTGGTTTATACACAGAACCTATTTGTCCACAATGAATCACCATATTATGTGTAATATCTATACACTTATACATATATATATCTCCATATGTATGTGCAGGGTTGAGGTGATTGAAAATCAGAGAGTCAGGTGAGCTGAGGTGGCTGAGGGGAGTAATCATGTGGGGTTTGCATGGGTTGTCATTGGTTGATTTGGGTGGCAAGTTGGGGCAATACAGAGATATATACAAATAAGTTGCACATATATGCACAAAGTAATGGCAGCCCAGTTGGTAAACTTTTTGAGAAAAATTCCTTCCTTCTCAAAGGTCAAGGGTTCAATTCCCTTGGCCTCCCATTTGGCCCCTTTTTCACCATTTTGGGTTAAGGCCACGTTTGGCTGCGCAGTAATTCAGTTTTTGATGTTTGCCTCATAACTTTCATTCCGTAACTCCTTTTTCGATGCGGTTTGTTCCGAGAGTTTCATATTTCAGTTATCTTCAGTGTCAGAGGTTCCGTGTCATTTATTATTCATTCGGGATTTCCCGGGTTAGCTAATTCGGGTTCCGTTAGTATTAAAACGGCGTTATTTCACCGAATTAATCAGTAATTTGGATTCGGGTAAGGTACCCTTCCCTCCAGACATTTTCTTTATTTAATCGGTCTATGGCGACCGTCGGGATCATGATTAATTCCCTAAATCATTCTGTAAGTCGGTATTAATTAATAATTATTAATTAATTATTAATTTCACGGGATCGGGGTGTTACACTTATGGACCCGGACTATCCACCTTGATCATGCCATGGAGGTATGTTTGTTTTTTTTTTCTTATTTTTTTTATTTTCTTTATTTTATTTGTTTTATTTTGTTTTTGTTCTCTTTTATTTTCATTTTTTTTTTCTTTTTGTTTGTTGTTGTTTTTCTTTGTTTTTATTTGCAGGTTAATTTCATTTTATTAGTTTGGGTTGCCATCTTTGGTGCTTAGCGAGCTGCCCACGTCACACATCAGGTGTATTCTCTCCTTTTTCGTACCCTTCCATTCAAGTTTGATTGTTAAACATTGAGGACAATGTTTCATTTAAGTTGGGGGGTGGGTGACTGCAAATTCATATTTTCATGCGTCAAAATTTTTAAAATTTGCATCACACGTGCATCTTTTCACATGAGCACTCATTATCATTCATAGCTATTTTTGTGAATTCTCCGAATCTACCATAATCATTCTACTGAGGCATTCACAGAACTTTTAATGCACTTATCCAAACTTTGTGGTAAGATGGTGGTTTGACACATGTTGTAATACCCCGACCTAGATTGGCACATATATCGAGGCAGCCGGGTCGGGTAACACTTTATCAATGATACTCAGACCTGTTGAACTCTATATTTTGTGAAATATCGATTGCACTACATCGCCTTAAAATGAGAACCCTGTAATACATGACCAGTGCCGGGTCCTGACAGGTGACCCGGAACTCAGCCTCGTAATGCGTGAATGCATGCAGTCTATGCATGCATGCATGCATACGTAAGCGCAAGCAATATTTATATAAATATTAAAGTGCACATGTGCAATTGTGAATTAAGGAAACATAAAATCATATACATGTATGGACTTAATATAATATATACTCATGTGTACACATGTATGTGTAGATAATAACACACATAAAGGTACACATACATGCATAAATAAAATTAAAATAAAACAAAAGAGAAAAGAAAGAGGGGAGGTAAGTAGGCTGCCAAAGCAGCCGTGAGTGTGTGAGTTATATATGTATATATATATATATATATATGAATATATATATATATATATTATAGTAATAAAATAATTTGACCAACCCTAACCTAGTAAGCATAGAGAAGAGTAAGGTGGAAGTCAATAGAGGTATGGAGCAGGTCAGAAAAGGAGAGGAGGAGAGGAAAAGAAGGAAGGAAGGAATGGGCATGATATGATATATATATATATGTAAATATATATATATATATATATATATGCACATGATCTCCTATTCATGGAAAAAGAAATCAAAAGAGAGAGAGAATTGGAAGAAAGGAGAGAGAAGAACCGAGGAAAAACTGGAAGGAGGAAGAAAAGCTGAGGTCAAACCGTGGGAGAGAAAATCAGAAAAATACAGTAAGTGATTCATTCTGTTTCAAACTTTTGTGTCATGATTCGTTTAAATCTGAACATAGGGCCTTAAAGAACATGTCGCGAGGTTTCAAATGCAACAAAAATCATAGAAAACCATGTAGAAATGAGGGAGAAAACAGTAGTTACAGGTGTGAGAGAATAATCGGGTTTTTTTGTATTTCATGCATAAAACTCAATTTAAATGACCTAGAACTGATCCCATAAAGTGCAGGAGATTATTAGAAAAAGATTTAAATTAAAACCATGAGAAAATCATAAGGAAAACCAAGCTCACCGGAAACTGGCCAGTGGCCGGAAAACTTAAGTAGATACTCAAAAATTTGGCTGTTTGAGGTCTAGAAATCCATCCTAAAATGTTTCTTAAAATCCTAGATTTCATTTGATACAAAAACAATGGAGGTTGGGCGTTAAAATAACGAAAATCAGTGGGAACACTATAGCAATTCCGGCACTGTCACCAGAAGAATTGCCGGAGAAGATGACCGGATTATCGGGGGAGAGACCGGGTTAAAACAGAACCGGGTTCGGGTCTGGATCAGGTTGGGACTCGACCGGATTTAAAGGGGCTTGACACGGCGTCGTTTGAGTTGAAATTTAAAAATGGTTTAGGGTTGTTTGGTTATAAGAGTAAGAAATTTGGAATTGGGGTTAACACTGTCCAAACCGTGGATAATGTGAGAATTTGGAATATTGAATTTCGGTTCTCCGGAGAGGACTGAACCAGTTGGTTCAGTGTGGTCTGAGACCGGTCTAGAGTTTCATTAAGTGAACCCTCTGGTCCAATGTTTTAATTAAAAATAAATAAACCAAAACTTATGATATTTACAGTTTGACCCCAACTATTCACCCTATTCCAAATCTGACCCAGACTTTGCAGAATTATTTCAAAAATACCCCTGGAAAATAATTAAATAATAAAATAAATTATTTAAATAATTTATTAAATAGGTAAAATTATTATTTTACCCCTGATTCACAAATAAGTCAAATGATGTCCAAATGGGGCGAATGAATAGTCAAACTTTATTATCTCGAGCATTCCGGATCCAATGGTGAGGTCCATTTTATGGGACGAGACTCCTAACATTAAAATACAATGAAAACAAATCCTAAAATGACCAAAATACCCCTATGTCCTAACAAGGCAAGTTATATGGGTATTCTTATTATCTCGGACCCACTGAATCCAACGGTGAGGTCAGAATTATAAAAAGAGGTCCCGGGAATAAAAGTACCTATAAAGTACAAAAGACAGTTTTGCCCTTTTCGATTCAGGAGTCCGATTTAAGATCAGTAAAAGCCTAAACCGACTTTCTTGAGCATTCCGGACTCAATAGTAGGGCCTATTTTAGGAAAAGGGAAACTAATAAAATAAAGACATAAAATTGAGGAATAGTATCTTACAAATAATGATAGACTGAGATATGTTTCTTGGATTATAGGAACACAGAAGGGCAAGGAAAGCGCAGTCTGAATCCTTTAGTTCAGGGGCAGAAACAGGTAAGTAACTCTTATGCTTTAATGTGGGTTATTTCCCAGCCAGTCACATTTATCTTTTTATGCTGCCAAAATTTGTACTCTATCATTACCTATTGAACTTGATTCTCCGTTAAAGCCAATCGATTTGTGATCAATTATTCATGTCTGTACTTCGAATTCGACTTGCTTGCCTATAACTTTTGTGATCTTGATCTGCTGACATTTGAGCATATTTATACCATCATGATCTGGTGATGCATCTTGAATTATGTTGATCCATACTCTTATGTCTCGTTGATTGAGATTGTGGTTATTTCACATGATTGTATATCCTGTGCGGAAGTTTATGGATTATAATATTCGGTATGTACCCGGGGTTGTGCTCAGTCACAATGCCCATCTGTTTCCAGATGCGGGGTGGACCTTTGGGGTCTGTTGTGTCCTTCGGGACATGTTCTGTAGTAAAAGAACTCTGGCGCTTTTCAGTAAGCCCGAAGAACTGAGGCGGAGCTGAATATGCGTGTTTTGGGGGTATGCCAGGCCCTGTTCTGTTTACGCATCTGTTTTGTTAGATTTCGATATTAACGTTTTGCATTGTTGGATGGTCATACTTTATACCCTATAAATGATCATATTATTGCAAGCATGACATATGTTGATTAGCTAACATTTTGATGCTGCACTTTTCGACTTGCAATAAGTGTGGGCTCCGTGACCTGTAGAACACTCAGAAAGACGATCAGAGGACCACCGGATTGGCTCTGGCGGTAGCCGCTCCGATGCTTAAGTAAGTAAACTGAATTGAAAGACTGTATTGAAAGCCAAAGAATGAGCATAAAAATAAAGCGTACCTTTAGGTTTTAAGTTATAGGTCGTGGCCTTCCTAAGTTGATTAGGATTCGATGCCATGAATATAGGGATTTTATCATCGGAGATTGCAGTTACCTTGTGGAGTATTGAGTCGTAGATGGAGATAACCATAGATAGTAGTTTTCGTATTGAAGACTGTTTCCTTATTCCCTGCTTGGCAGTTGTTAAGGAAGCCATAAGGTTGGAACCATATGACGTGTTGAATAAATATTGCCCAGAGCATAATGTCTGGAAGATATGTGCACGAGAATGCCTTAGAGGCTTCTCCTGCACTGTATGACCGAGTTTGTCGGCTCTATAGGATGTATATATGAGAATGCCCTAAAGGCTGTGAATGCTCTGTATGACCGAGTTCGTCGGCTCTGTATGATAGATATATATATGAGAATGCCCTGAAGGCTTATGGTTGCTCTGTATGATCGAGATTATTAACTCTGTAGGCATACGTGTCTCAAGGTGATTGGTGTGTCTGTTTGTGGTATATTAGCTACTCGCCCCCCAAGCCCTAGTTAGAAGCTAGGGCTTGACTAGGGTTATGGGTTTTGTGAAGAGTCATACGTTTCGTTTCTCCATTTCTCGAGACGTTAGTTTAATGAGTCATTTATTGCACAGCCGATACTTGAGAATCCATCATTATTTTCAACCAGTTGTGTCGGCTCGTCTTGGAAGGCTCATATTTCGAACGTGTATATAAAGAGAGGGAAAGGTCTTTCATACCTTTCTTCTACACTTGCTTCTATAGTACCAGACCGCCATTTGACATATTTTGAAGTTTGAAGGATATCTGGTGTTTCATAGTCCTTTCTTGATTTCAGGTTTGATTTTAGTCCCCTTCTACATTCCTTCTTGTTTTCCTTATTTCTTTCTTTTGTTCGCCATGTCTGGATTTAAGTCACCTTCTGGTTCGGGCAATCCTTCTGGGACCGTTCCTCAACTGCAGTTAGTGAATCTTTCTTCCGTAGATGATGATGAGAATAGATTGGTAGAGCCCCCCTCTAGTCCGGGGGTTAGGATTGTTGATGCATTTGATGAGCCCCCAAATAGGGCTGGTGAGACCTCTGGTCGATCCGGTTACAAGGAGGAGGGTGAGAGTGTAATCACCGAAAAAATGTTGAAGGAGTTATGGGAGAAATTCAAACTTCTCACAAACGTAACTTTCAGGGTCCCTAGACTCTCGGGATCGCCCAAGTGATGTTAGAGAGAGGGAAATCTGTGTCTACCTGGTCTGGTTTGAAATGGGTCTTACACTCCCCCTTCCTTGATATTATAAAACAATTCTTTTATTGGTTTGACCTTTGCCCCGCAGACCTGAACCTTAACAGTTGGAGACATCTGTTGAGCTTCATTGTGTTGGGCATATGAATAATGTCGAGGTGTCCCTTGACCTGATCCATAGCAATATGGATCTAAAACTTCAGAAGGTGGAAGGCCTTTATTATATGTCTTTTAATAGTGGGTTCAGACCCCTTACTTTTGTGCCCTCCTCCAACAAGACCTGGAAGAAGTGGTATTTCTTTATAAAAGGAGGATGGGAATTCAAGGACTTCGAAGGCAAACCTTCATCATTCCCTCGAACCACTAGGCGAAAGGGTGAGGCCCAATTTTCCCGTGGCTGTATTGATTCCATTTTGTACGCCAATTGCTGAACTGATCAACTTCTGTGTTTTTTTTGCAGTCAGGAGTGCGTGGAAGAGGCCGGCCGTTTCTCCCGTGCTGTAGGAGCAATATAAGAAGCTCTTAAAGCCCAGAAATCGAGACCATTCCTCTATTGTCAACCCTGATAAATTGATGACTGCCAGGGGTAGTGTTAAGGAGATTGCTAATAATATGATGGCTCGGTGGGAGACCGGGCCATCTTCGTCTGTGGCGGCGGGGGAGGCTTCCTCCTAGTGGTCCCTCCTATTCAAAAAAGGCAGAGGTTAGTTTTGTCCTCTCCTGAGCCCACTGAGGAGGAGAAAGAGACTCCTGTCCCCATTTCGGTGGTCCCCCCAGCCCCGTCTCGACGAGCAGGCAAGGGGGCAGTCGTCCTCGGTGGCTTCTGATACTGCTAATCAGGGGGCCAAGAAGATTTTGAGGGACTTTTGGGCCAAAGGCTCAATCAAATTCAAGCCCTAGAAGTCGGAGAAGCTTCTTGCTGATCTGACCGCTCTTCAGGTTAAGGTGAGTTCGTCGGGCCCTTATCTCTTTCCCTCTTTTTTCCAAGTGCTTTGGTTGGTATTGAACTTTTTACTTTGTATATTGCAGACCCTGCATACCCTTTCCGCTCTGGTGGAGGTTTCTCCCCCTGCAGAGGAGTTTGACCAACTCAGGGCTGAGCTGGACGATCTTAGGCTTCAGCTTGGCACTGCTCAGTCGGAGGCTCACGACTCTACAGAGAGGCTGAAGGAGTCTCAGAACTCTTTGGTCGTGATGGAGTCGGAGAGGAACCTTGCTGTTGAGCGGGCAAAGAGGTTGCAGGCAGAGATGGATGGCATGCGGTATCAATACCATAAAAATCTTGACAACGCCGTGGAACAGGCCTTGTTGGATAATGAGGTCGGAGCTGGAAGGGATGACCATCGCCTGATTTCGTTTGGTTTCAATAACTTCCGATCCCGGCTCCTTGCCAAGTTTCCGGACTTTGATGTCTCCTCAATTGTGCCACCTGGATCTGAACCTTCAGAGGTTGTTATCGAGAGTGAAGTGGCTGATATCCTCCTTGCCGATCCCACTGAAGCGGTCGTACCAACTGAGATGGTTGATGCTGCTCCTGCCGATCCTTCTGTAGTCGGTGATCCTGTCCCTGCTGATCAGGCTTAGGATGTATATTTTGTTATTTTTAACTTCCAATGTACTTGACATATACATTCGTTAATGGAACAGTCTTTTGCTTGATGCTCTTGTCTTCTTCATTTGTGCATGACTTCAGTTATACTGCTCTGTAGTGTTTTAACTCGTAGTTGATTATGGTAACTGTTGCAAATAGCGTTGCTCTGGAGCTTAGGATATACCAAACCAAATTTTCTTCTATAGGTAGTTGTATTCCGAGCTGCTTTACTTGCCATAGGTCAGTAATTGAAGACTTCTTTTGAAACATTTCAAAGCTGACTGTTCTAAATTCGGAGACTTATAATAATAAGTGGATGTCTTCTGATTGTAGTTCGGTTGATCAGAACTTCTGCCTCCAAATCTGTTAAGACAAGGGTTAAGGTACATCAAAGTTGATGGACCTTCGTTGTATACGTGGCCCATCAGGTGTTAATGACCTGGAGAAACTATCACGTCTACATATACGTGGACGTACAAGACTGAAAAGTCTATATATTGCGTGCGTGGCTCTGCCTTTTGCTTCTCCCGAGAGGGTGGTTTAATGCCTCATTTATTGCACCAACATCGTTTGGGATTTTGAAGCTAACTCTTCGCCTAACCGTTGCGACGGTTCGACTGGGTGGCTCTTGGGCCTTGAAGGCCTATATATGCGGAAGAGGAGCATACGGTTGCACCCCATCTCCTTACTTTGCTCTTGGACTGTTTCCCTGCTGGAGAAGTTTTAGATGTTTTTCAAAAACTGCCGTTTATTTGGAGATGATTGATGATCTTCAGTCTGAGTTGGGAATGATTAAACTGTGGCCGAGAGTTATCCTTCTTTTTGATTTAGTCTTCAAGAATGGATTAGAGGAGGCTAAGATCTTCTTGTCCATCTTAGCATCTAGTCGAGACTTCTCCGATGGGAGGTGGACCCTCCTTGATTCAACCGAGGCTTGGAGCATCGGTGATGAAGACGAAGGTGAGATGCTTTCTTCCCTCTGTGACTTGGTAGAGACCCTTGCTTCAATCTGCTAGGGTGTCATGCCGATTACAAAGGTGGAGAATGAAAAGTCTCGTGAGGCCTAGAGCCCTCATCATCCGTTGGTACTGAGATCATTGATAGGGATGATGAAATGGGCTAGGCGCTCCTTGATGCAGATTGGGGTTCAGGGTTCCTTTCTTTCAAATGGAACCGGCGACGGCGGTAATGGAAGGTTGGATCCTGTGCCCTTATATCATCCTAGGCAGAAAGCCGTGATGCTGCATATAGTAGTGATGTAGTAGCTTCTGTAGTAGCCTATGTAATGGTGTCTTTGTTGTAGCCTTTTGTGTATTTGTTCTATTTCTAGTATTCTTGTACTGATGTAAATCTTCTGAATCATTAATAAAATTGAGTTCCTTCTTCTCAAATCTGATGTTCTTTGTATTCGAATGTGCTCTTCTGGAGTTAAAACACCTTCTTGTGCACTTATGATATATGACTATTCTAAGAATAGATCAAAGGAACTTTGTAGAAGGTTTGAATCAAAGTACTTCACACCTGCTCGGTACTATAGTACTTGTTGCTTGTTGACAAATAAGCCAAATAATATAAGTATCAGATCTGAGGCGTTCCGATCTAGGAAACTTTAGTTTGTAGATGTTCAGAACTCCTGTCTTTGGATGGACTGGATCATAGAATCTGTGTATTAAAGATGGACCAGGCTGAAGAGACCTGTGCATTATAAATGGACCAAGTCCTGAGACTTGTGCATTATAGATGGACCAAGTCCTAAGACTTATGCATTATAGATGGACCAAGTCCGAAGACTTGTACATTATGGACCAGGCTCTGGAGGCCTGTGCATTATAAGATGGACCAAGTACGAAGACTTGTACATTATGGACCAGGCTCTAGAGGCCTGTGCATTATAAGATGGACCAAGTACGAAGACTTGTACATTATAGACCAGGCTCTAGAGGCTTGTGCATTATAAGATGGACCAAGTACGAAGACTTGTACATTATAGACCAGGCTCTGGAGGCCTGTGCATTATAAGATGGACCAAGTACGAAGACTTGTACATTACAGACCAGGCTCTAGAGGCTTGTGCATTATAAGATGGACCAAGTACGAAGACTTGTAAAATGAACATTTCATGGAAGTAAAAGAAAGAAACATCTTTACTGATAATACTTCCGTAAATGTTCTACGTTCCATGGCCTAGGAATAGGCTTCCCAGTCATGTCTTCTAGCCAGTAGGTGGTAGGCCTAACAACTTTCGTTACCTTGTAGGGGCCTTCCCAGTTTGGTGACAACTTTTCCATAGTGGGATCCTTGGTGTTTTGAAAGACTCTTCTTAAGACAAAGTCTCCGACTTGAAAGCTGACCGTCTTGAGTTCCCACCTTGGATTTGTTGACCATTCTCTGTTGATAGGCTTCCATCCTGATAGCTGGACTTGATCCCTTCTCTCTTCGAGCAAATCCAAGTTTTCCATCAGCTGCTGATCATTGGATTCTTGCTCAAAGGCTTCAGTCCTCAGGGTTGGCATACCGATCTCAACCGGAATTACTGTTTCTGTACCATAAGCTGGTGAGAAGGGAGTTTCAGAGGTGGGAGTTCTTCTAGTTGTTCTGTAGGCCCAAAGAACTCAGGGCCCAAAGAACTCCAAGGAGTTCCTCTGCCCACTTTCCTTTGGGCTGTTCCAACCTTTTCTTTAATCCGTCAAGGATTGTTCGATTGGTGACCTCTACTTGCCCATTTGCTTGTGGATGGCCTGGAGAGGCAAAGTGTTGCCTAATGTTGAGATTTTCACATAATTTCTTGAAGCCTTTACCAGTGAATTGTGTCCTATTGTCAGAGATAATCACACGTGGTATGCCGAACCTGCACACAATGTTTTTCCAGGTGAAGCTCTCAACTTCCTTTTCTGTGATATGTGTTAGAGGTTCAGCTTCGGCCCATTTAGAGAAGTAGTCAATGGCCACCAAGAGATACTTCCTGTTCGGAGGTGCCTTTGGTAATGGACCCACGATGTCCATCCCCCACTGAGCAAAGGGCCAAGGGCTAGGAATCGAGATGAGCTCGTGATGAGACTGATGTTGATATGGGGCAAATCTTTGGCATTTGTCACACTTTTGAACATACTCCTTAGTCTGCTTTAACATGCTAGGCTAGTAATAGCCCTAAGACAGAGCTCGGTGAGCTATAGTTCTGCCCCCATTATAATTCCCACAAATTCCCTCGTGTATTTGAGCTAGGACATATTGTGATTCTTCTGGAGCTAAGCATTTTAACAGAGGTTGAGAATACGACCTTCTGTAAAGCTTGTTGTTCAGGATCAGGTACCGAGCCGCTCTGATTCGAATTCTCCTGGCTTTGTTTTTGTCTTCTGGGAGGAGCCCGGATTCTAGGTACTGGAGGATTGGAGTCATCCAGTTCTGGGGCTGTTCAACAATTTGAGCAATTTGGGCTTCCTCAATGCTAGATCCTGGCTGATAGGAGATTTTTAATGTGGAGTTTGCTTCAGACTTTAGGCGGGACGCCATGTTAGCCAAAGCATCTGCTCTGCAGTTCTGGCTTCTTTCAATTTTCTAGATAGTGAATGTTTGGAAGGAATGCTTCAAGTGGTTCACCAGTTCGGAATATCGGAGCATCCTATCATCTTTGATGGCGAACTCTCCCAGGACTTGGCTTACCACCAATTGGGAGTCTGAGAAGACTTTGAGGTTCTGAGCCTCACATTCCAAGGCCAGTTTGATGCCGAGGATTAGGGCTTCATATTCTGCTTCATTGTTAGAAGCTTTGAACCCTAGGCTGATTGCTTTTTCTGTTGTGAGTCCATCAGGGGACTATAATACCTAGGCCTACCCCTGAGCCTTGATCGGTTGACGATCCATCGATGTAGAGCAGCCAGGTTCCTGAGGTTTCATTGAGTTGTGCCTTTTCTTGGAGTGCCGGGGTGAACTCGGCAACAAAATCAGCCAAAGCCTACCCTTTGATAGAGTTTCGAGGTACATACGATATGTCAAATTCCCCTAGCTCCACAGACCATTTCACTAATCTTCCCAATACCTCAGGTTTCCTCAATATTGACTTCAGAGGATAGGCAGTCGGGATCTCAATTGGATGGGCTTAGAAATAAGGTCGGCGCTTTCGAGCTGATATGACCAGGGAAAAGGCTAGTTTTTCTACTTTCGGATATCTCTTTTCTATGTCAAGTAGTGCCCTACTGACGTAGAATATGGGCCTTTGTACCCCTCTGTCCTATCTGACTAATGCGGAGCTGACCGCGTTTTCAGAAACTGCAAGGTATAAAAGTAGTTTTTCTCCCTGTACTCGTTTTGACAGAAGTTCTGGAGAGGCCAGATACTCCTTTAGTTCTTGAAAAGCTTTCTCAAATTCTTCTGTCCACTGCAAAGCTTTGTTGCCTTTCAGAGCTTTGAAGAAAGGTAGGCAACGATCAGTGGATTTGGAGATGAATCTGCTTAGTGCCGCAACTCTGCCATTCAACGCCTGAATGTCTTTTCTATTTTTTGGAGACTTCAACCCAATCAGAGCTTGGATTTGAGTGGGGTCTACTTCGATACCCCTCTGAGAGACAATATACCCCAAGAATTTTCCCTTCGTCACCCCAAAGGTACATTTCGAAGGGTTGAGCTTCATCTTGTGCTATCTTAGGATATCGAAGGTCTGGGCTAAGTGCTGGAGGTGATTATCTTTCTGCATACTTTTGACTAGCATGTCGTCGATGTATACCTCCATGGTATTGCCAAGCAGTGGGCTGAACATCTTGTTCACCAACCGTTGGTAAGTGGCTCCAGCGTTCTTCAGACCGAAGGGCATTACTCTATAGCAGTAGAGACCTCGTTTGGTTATGAAGGCTGTCTTCTCTTGGTTTGGAAGGTACATCTGAATTTGTTTGTATCCAGAGTAGGCTTCCATGAAGCTCATGAGCTCGTGTCCCGCAGTGGCGTCAACCAACGGATCTATTCTTGGCAGTGGGAAGCTGTCTTTGGGGCATGCTTTGTTGAGGTTTGTATAATCAACACAGACTCTCCACTTGCCATTTTTCTTCTTGACCAATACGGTGTTGGCTAGCCACTCGGGATAGAACACTTCTCGTATCATCCTAACTTCCAGCAGCCTCTGGACTTCTTCATTTATAACCCAATGCCACTCAGGAGTAATCGGTCTTCTCTTCTGTCTAACTGGTGGGTGATCTGGATATACCATCAGCTTGTGAGTTATAAGATTGGGATCTATTCCCTCCATGTCTTTGGTCTCTCAAGCAAACATAGAAAGGTTATTTTTCAAAAACCTGATTATCTTCTCCTGCTCGGTGTGTGTTAGGTCTGGGCTGACGTATAAATAACGCCCCTCTGAGTTTGTACTGACCAACACTTTGATGGGTTCGCCAGTGGGTTTGGCTCGGCTGTCTCGTCCCCTTGGGCTCAGGGGTTCTTCAATGCTGGATGGGCAACCTTCCACCTCAGGAGTGTGGGTGAGAACCGGATCTGCATAGTCCCGAGCGTTACTATAATTGCTATTTGGTGGTCTTCTTCTTGAGTGCAATAGCATAGCACTCCCGGGAGGTTGGCTGACACCCTTTGACAGAGTGAACGCTCTGGTTGTGGACATACTTCAGACACTGATGGAGGGTCGAGGTGACCGCCCCTATCTGGTGCAACCAAGGTCTCCCGATTATGGCGTTGTAGGGAGATTTCATATCCAGCACCATGTACTCTGAGATGGTGGTCTTCTGCCCTTCATCTTCTCCTACAGTAGTAGGAAGGTCGATTCTCCCCAATGGGGTGCTGAGATTGCCATCAAAAGCTACCATTACAGCAGTAGTAGGCTTGATGTCGCCGTGGTCCATTCCCATCTGTTTGAATGGTTCATGGAACAGTATGTTGACGGAGCTACCAGTATCGACCAAGACTCTCCTGATCTCGTAGTTGGTGATTTTGAGAGTGATGACGAGGGCATCGCTGTGAGGGCAGTGTACCCCCTCTAGGTCCTATTCGGTGAATTGGATCTCCGGTGCTGGCTTGAGCCTCTTTTCAACGTTGGAGATCTGCAATACATTCGGGGCGGCTCTGGCCTCCCGAGCATATCTCTTTCTTGCCCTGTTGGACATTCCTGTAATAGGGGAGTCAGCATGAAGGACGTAGATGACGTGGTTGTTCTACCTCTGAGGCTCGTTTCGTCCTTCCCTCTGCTCGGGCCTCTGGTCTGGCCGTTGTTGAGGCTTGTCTTCTGGGGGTTCTACCTTCCGTCCTGCTTGACGAACTCCCGAAGGCGCCCTCTCTTTATGAGTTGTTTTATCTCATGCCAGAGAGTCCTGCATGAGTTAGTCGTATGTCCATGATCTTTATGGAAATTACAATACATACTTTGGTCCCGAAGACTGGGGTCTCCTTTGATTGGTTCCGGCCACCTTAGGTTTTCCCGATCTCGAATCTGCCGGAGTACCTGGTTTGGTGTAGTGTTCAAAGGAGTAAAGTTAGTGAACTCCCTTGGTCCGGAATTGTACACAGCTCTGGGTGCTGTTATCTTTTCTGGGCTCCTGGCCCTCTTTTTGGTGGAGTCTTTTCTGTGGTCCTCCATCTTGTGGTCTTCCCTCTTCGGATTATCTCTCTGGGTCTGATCTTTGCCTTTTTGGGACCTACGGTTGGCTTCTTCCAGGTTGATATACTTCCTTGGCCTGATCCATTAACGCCGCCATGTCGGTTGGAGGGCTCTTTGTCAAGGAGTCTCTAAAGCCACCGTGGGCAAGCCCAGTAGTTAAGGCAGCTACAAGGAACTTTGGGCTGCAGTCAGTGATCTCCGTGAGTTCGGCATTGAAGTGCGCAATATAGGCTCTGAGGGATTCCTCCTTAGTCTGCTTAACATTCAACAGGAATTCTGGTCCCCTTCTGAGCCTTCTGCTGGTCATAAACCTGTCCAAGAACTGTCTACCAAGTTCATAGAAACTAGTAATTGAGTTCGGAGGGAGGTTGTGGAACCACTTCAGAGCAGTTCCCTTAAAGCTGGTGATAAAAGTTCGGCACATGAAAGCATCAGAGGCACTGTGAAGGGCCATCGTATGCTGATAGTGCGAGAGATGATCTCCTGGATCTCCAGACCTATCGTACAGGGTGAACTTGGGCACCACGAACTTTTTGGGCCTTTCTTCTAACATGATGGAATGAGTGAATGAGGTGGCCAGTCTTTCGAGCAGCCTGGCCAACTCGTCTTGCTCTGGAGGGTTCTGGGCACCTCTCAAAGCAATTGTTCGGTCCATAGACTCGGCGATTTCTTCTACCCTCCGTGGGTCTCTGAATCTGATATCTTGTGAACCCTGTCCTGACAGCCTCGGCTTCAGGGTAGTCGGGTTGATTACGTCCCTTGGACGGAAGAGGGTTCCGAACCGGAGGGATTGGTGCTACATGGGGATAAGGCTCCTGTGGTGCCAGATGTGCTCTTGAAGCCCTTGGAGTCGGGGCTCGAGTAATGCTCCGGTAATGAACGTCAAAAATGAAGGCAGATGTTCCCCAGCCAGGGACTGTTGATGGCTATGGATCTCTGCCAACGTGAGCAACGGCCGGGGGATGCCCAGGCTAGTTAGTTGGAGCCTGATTATGGGGTTCCTCATTCTTAGTGGTAAGAGGAGGTTGTGTTCCTGCAGCGAAGTTGACCGGCGGGTTAGGAGAACCCGTTGCTTGATTCTGTGTGAGTGTTGCCAGCGTTCTAGTGATGGCAAGCAATTGTTCCTGCACCAGTTCATTGTGTCGTTTGATCGATTCGATCTCTTGTTGCATGGGATTAACCGCTGGTCCCCTTGTACGAGGAGCAAGCAGCTGACGTTGAGAGTTTTGCAGATTCTGAGTATTCTATCGCGGTCGGAGATTTGGTGCCATGGTTTTCCGGTGAAGGAAAAGATAAATTTGTGAATAGAGCACTTTAGAGATTAGTTTCCCACAGGCGACGCCAAACTGATGTTGCACTTTTTGACTAGCAATAAGTGTGGGCTCCGTGACCTGTAGAACACTCAGAAAGACGATTAGAGGACCACCGGATTGTCTCCGGTGGTAGCCGCTCCGATGCTTAAGTAAGTAAACTGAATTGAAAGACTGTATTGAAAGCCAAAGAATGAGCATAAAAATAAAGCGTACCTTTAGGGTTTAATTTATAGGTCATGGCCTTCCTAAGTTGATTAGGATTCGATGCCATGAATATAGGGATTTGATCATCGGAGATCGCAGTTACCTTGTGGAGTATTGAGTCGTAGATGGAGATAACCATAGATAGTAGTTTTCGTATTGAAGACTATTTTCTTATTCCCTGCTTGGCAGTTGTTAAGGAAGCCATAAGGTCGGAACCATATGACGTGTTGAATAAATATTGCCCAGAGCATAAGATTTGGAAGATATGTGCACGAGAATGCCTTGGAGGCTTCGCCCGCACTGTATGACCGAGTTTATCGGCTCTGTAGGATGTATATATGAGAATGCCCTGAAGGCTGTGAATGCTCTGTATGATCGAGTTCGTCGGCTCTGTATGATAGATATATATGAGAATGCCCTGAAGGCTTGTGGCTGTTTTGTATGATCGAGATTATTAACTCTGTAGGCACACGTGTCTCAAGGTGATTGGTATGTCTGTTTGTGGTATATCACGTTTGTTGTGGCAGCAATCCATCGTGATGGGCTAGATCCCAAATCTGATTAACTTGGTTGTTGCTCTTGTTTTTACACTGTGGGATATGCCTCTTTTGGACCCTCGGGTCGTTATTGTTGCACACCTTGGTGACTGGCTATGTATCCACTGATTGTTCTTCTGACTATTGGTTATCTGATATCTCTTTATCCTATCATTCCCTCGAATTAACCATAACCCATGTTAAAGCTAGGAGATTACTTATTGGGCTTTGTTAGCTCACCCCTCCCCTAAATTTTTCAGGGCAACAAGAAGTCGGGGAACCCTCAGGCGCTCCAAGAACTTAGACGCTGCTAGTTACTGGTAGCTATTTTGGCGAGATTTGTATTAAGTTAAATACTGATAGGTCTTAATCTCTCCCATGTCACCACGGTCCTATTGGTTTGTGTTTTTGAGGATCTGTACTTTTAAACACTTATGTCCTTTTGGCATGTATCTAAATGATGACCTGACTACGCTACCAGATATTTTAATGATTATGAAACACTTTTGTTAAAACTTTACCCAGTATTTCAGATACTTTTGGATGGGGAACGGCCCACGGGACGTAGACCCGGGTCACGGACCCCTAATCTGCATAGGGTGGGTTTTGGGTCGTGACACATGTAGCTAGAGAACTCTTTTACTTAAGTATTCATGTGAGTTTTGGAGAGAATTGAGAGTTTACAAATTCAGATTGTGATTAGCGTTCATTGATCTGTTGAATTAGGCACTTCTTTTGAGAATATCATTACATGGTTGGTGGTATGATGGCGGATATACTTGGGATATGACGAAGGTCAATTTAGGATTAACGTTTGAGCCTTTCAAGCTAACCCTTCTTATCATAGGACCCTTAGTAGCCAACTTTGAGCCAACTATAGTTCTTTTTCAGGTGCCTACATCATCCATACCTCTCCACATTGGAGTTTAGCCGATACATTGATTTTCTTACCCTTTTTGCTTCCAAGTGTGTATTAGGTGTGGAATTTGCATTACATTTCTTTTGTGTTGAATTGGAAAAAGAAGAAAAAAAAAAGGAAGAAATTGCAAAAGTGTTCAGTTAGGTGAGCATTAAAGTCAATGAGCATCAAAGTTTATTCTATATAAAAAAAAAAAGGAAAAAAGTTGAAAAAATTGAAAAAGGTGAAGAAAAAGAGAGAGAAAGAAGAAGAAGAAGGAAATGTTTTATTATTCAATGGTTTGAAAAGTTGAAGAGTACATCAAGTGAGAAGTTTGGTTTGCTATGATTCTTAATGAAATTCTCTTAGTATGTACTTGGAAATTTTTGAATCCTCTTTATCCTTTTCTTCATATAGCCCCTGACCTAAGCCACATTACAACCCTTTTATGTTGATCGTTCTGATCCTAAGCAAGCCTGTGGAAAGAGTGGTGGAAGTCTCATTTGTTAGTGAGCCTATCATAAGATCAATGTTTGTTTGTTGCTTGTTCATAGTTGCCTAATTTTTTGTTGAGCGTGTACACCCCTTGTCAACTCCATAGAGAGAACCCCTACATGAAATACTTTGATACCCGTGAGATATGGAGTTGAACCTTTTGCTTGAGATGTTCTTGATGTTGCATGTGTCTGGTTTGTGGTTAGATGGATATGGTTTGGAGCACACACACTCTCTGTGAATTGCTATAAGTGGTTTGATTGTTACAGGGTTTTTGAATTCCTAAAATTGCTTTGTTTTGTGAACCTAAAAAAAAGTGTGCTTAAATGCTTTCTGTGTGTGGTCTTCCTTGATCTCTTTTGCCATTAATGCATGAAAATTGCTAGGGACTAGAATGAGTAAGTTGGGGGGTGTGATGAGTGTGTAAAAGTGCACTTTAAATACCCGATTATTGGATTAAATTGCTAGAAAGTGAATAAAATGTTGGGTTGTGATTGATATTATTTTATTTAATTTTTATTCACATTGAGATTGGTTGGAACAGTACTTATAAGATTTTATATCTCAAATATTGCATTATTTGTTGGCGAGAGATAATTCGTAATTACGCTTTTCACTTAATATTTTTGGAACTATTTTTGGCTTTTTGGCAGATTCAACCATTGAGTTTCAATTGAGATTTGGATGGCGTTAGAGTTTCAGAATGAGAAAACGGTCTTCATGAAATATTTAGAGGACGTCTTGGGCTTTTCAGAAAGGTTTGGTTTGCAAAAATCGGAGTTCGTTTGGGCCTCCAAACATTGTTTCGAAATCAGGTCTGAAAAGCTGCTCCAAATTCTGTCCGTCCAGCCAACTTGAAGGGGCCATAACTTGAGCTTCCGAAGTCCAAATAAGGTGATTTTTGAGCCTAAAATTATCTACTCATCCGGGGCTACAACTTCTGTGAAGAGCTCGAGTCGAGATTCAGCCGTTATTTAGGAGAGAACAGAGTTTGAAAGTGGCGGTTGCTGGCTGATGTGCGCCTGGAAAATGAAAAATAAAAAAAGAAAAAAGAAAAAATAGCAAAAGGTGGCTGACGTGGAGACCAAGGAAGAGAAAATAGAAAAAGAAAGAAAATAAAAGTCAAAGGTTGTGGCTTGGGAAGGAAAGCAAAGAAAGAAATAGATATAGGAAACAAGAGGAGAGTTGGGCGCTGGAAAATAAAGTGAAAAGCATGCAGTGGGGCCGCGTGAATCCAAATAGAAAACAAGTGAAGACTGCCAAAGGGGAAACGGCTGAGTAGAGCCCATGTGCGGCTTGGCGCGTATTGAGAACAGGCGCTGGTGGGCCCTGTTGTATTCAATTGAGGCGCATGGGTTGAATTCAGGGAAGCAAGGCCGAAGCAATGCGTGGGATTGGCGCGCCTGGGCCTGTTGTGCGCTGGGCTTGTGTCTTAGGCAACAGGAGTGTGCCGTGGGGCCCGCATGAAAAGAGAAAATAACCTAAACCTAAAAGGGTTTTTAGAGGGCTGTTTCAAGGGAGACCTGCGGCCGAAAAAGATATACGGGAGATCCGTGTGGGAGCTGCGGCGCAGGCATTGAACAGAAAGAGAAGAAGCCGCAACTACTCCATGGCTCAAGGCTTCTCCGTAAAATTTATGTTATCCGTTCTATATATGGGTAATTAAATTTTCAAGTAGAATTAGGGATGAACTTGCATATTAGATGATTATTTTAATTTATTTTTTATTCTTGTACGTTGTTTTCACTTGTTAAATTTTTTGATGATCATTCATAATTAATTGTTAGATTTTATTCTCCGAATAATTAAAGGGTTTAGTCCGTTTATAGATTCAGTCATGCTTTTTCTATCAAATGAATTCATGTTTTGGTTATTTTTGGAACAATTACTTATTTATATTGATTCAATTCTCTGCTGCAATAGTGTTCGTTGGGTATATTGTCGTCGTTGGATTTTCTCAATGTGAATAATAATTTGAGTGACTTAAAAATGATGAATGATTTTCAAAGGATTATTTTCAGTCTAATTTTGATGCATAATTTTAAATCTTCCGATTGAGATTTTTGGAATTTAATTTCTCAATTGAGTTATCAGTGAATTAAAAATAATTAAAATACCATATATGTGCAAAGGATTCCTGAAACTCCACTGTTCGTTAAATTTGAATATTTTCTTCCGTTAATCACTTTATTTAATTTTAATTTGCATTCAAGATCACTTTCTATATTTTTATTTTCTCGTTAACCGTCTAATATTTCTGTAGTTCAGAAATTCTGTTTATTATTCTTTTAATTTAGTCTCCCTGTGGAATCGACACCCCAAAGCTACACTACAACTACCGCGTTATTCTTTGGGCGTAATCAGTTATACTCTGAATGGTAAATCATGTATGCTATGTAAGGAGCGACAGTACCGGACGGATGTGCGTAATTTAAAAATAAGAAAAGAAAAGAAAAAGTTTTTCACGCTTCTGCAAAACACGTGTCGCACATCTATTCGATACCGCTGCTTATGCGAGTGTTCGCCCTAAGGTCTCTGGCCCTGAGGGTGGCAGTCAGGATGCGAGATCTGTACAGGGTGGGGTTTCGGGTCGTGACATCAAGTCAGGGACTGCCCACAACAGCCACCAGACTTGAGAGCCTCAGCCTCGGTTATCAACAATGTGGGCCTATGACCGGTTCCAACGGCAGCTGCAAAGGACAAAGGCAAGGGCAAGGAGACGCAAGGGCAACCAGGGAGGGTATTCACACTAGTACCAGGAGATACATCTACTGCAAATGTCGTGGTGGCAGGTATACTTCCAATCTGTGGAATTTCTACATATGGGTTAATTGATTATGGATCCACGCATTCTTTTGTGTCTCCACTTTTTGCTGATAAATTGCATAAGACACGCGAACCCATAAATGATCTATTATCGGTGCAAATTCCATTTGGGATATCAATGGTTGGGTCCACAATCCTTAAGGGTTACAATGTGATGATTGGGGATCAAGAATTATTGGTGGACCTGATACCCTTAGCTATTAAGGGGTTCGATGTGATCTTAGGCATGGATTAGGTTGTCTCTCAATCATGCCACCATCAATTGCCTTGTAAAGAAAGTACTATTTCAACACCAAGGGCAACCTGAATTTACGTTTAAAGGAAATGGTGTCACCCCTCCGCCCTATCTTATCTCTGCCATCCAGGCGGGGAAATTATTGAAGAAAGGGTGTCGTGGTTACTTGTGTAGTATCTTGGATACCCAAGCTCAAGCTCCCCCAATATTAGAAATGCCAGTTGTGTGTGAGTTTACCGATGTATTTCCTGAGGATCTACCAAATGAAACGGTCGATCGAGAAATTGAATTTTCCATCGACCTCATTCCCGGAGCTCAACCAATATCCAAAGCTCCATACTGAATGGCTCCATCAGAATTGAAAGAGCTGAAAGCTCAGCTGCAAGAGCTATTGGAGAAAGGCTTCATCCAGCCTAGTGTGTCTCCTTGGGGAGCACCCGTACTATTCGTAAGGAAGAAAGTTGGCTCCCTAAGGCTTTGCATTGACTATCGAGAGCTCAATAAGATGACGATCAAAAACAATTATCCTCTTCTGCGTATTGATGAGTTATTCAACCAATTACAAGGGGCTAATGTGTTTTCCAAGATTGATTTAAGGTCGCGGTACCATCAACTCAAGATCAAGGAGGCTGATTTATCAAAAACGGCCTTTCGAACCCGGTACGACCATTACGAGTTTTTTGTCATGCCTTTTGGCTTAACTAATGCCCATGCCGCATTTATGGATTTGATGAATTGGGTCTTTAAGCCATACTCAGATGATTTTATTATTGTTTTCGTTGATGACATACTCGAATATTCGCGGGATAAAAAGGAACATGAGAAACACTTGAGGATAGCATTACAGACCTTAAGGGAGGATAAACTGTATGCGAAGTTCAAAAAGTGTGAATTTTGGTTACCCAGTTTTACCTTCTTGAGGCACGTGATTTCTAAAGAGGGTATTGTTGTTGACCCACAGAAGGTAGAAGCCATTTTGGATTAGCCCCAGCCAACTACCGTGACAGAGGTTCGAAGTTTTCTTGGATTGGCAGGCTACTACCGATGATTTGTCAAGGATTTTGCTAAGCTGGCAAAGCCGCTCACCCACTTGACCAAAAATAATGTGCCATTCATCTAGACAAATGAGCAAGAACAGAGTTTTCAATTACTGAAGGAAAAGTTGACTTCAGCACCTGTTCTGACTATCCCCTCCAAGGAAAGGAAGTTCGTCCTTTACTATGATATGCTCATTGCCAGTCCCTAGCAATTTTCATGCATGTGGCAAAAAAGATCAAGGAAAATCACACACAGTAGGCATTTAATCACACTTTTCAATTTCGCAAATCCAAGCAATTTTAGGAATTCAATAATCCTATAACAATCAATCCATTTATAACAATTCACAGAGTGTGTGTGTGCTCCAAACCATATCCATCTAACAACAAACCATGACACATGCAACGTCAAGAACATCTCAAGCAAAAGGTTCAACTCCATATCTCACGGGTATCAAAGTATTTTATGTAGGAGTTCTCTCTATGGAGTTGACAAGGGGTGTACACACTCAACAAAAAATTAGGCAACTATAAACAAGCAATAAGCAAACATTGATCTTATGATAGGCGCACTAACAAATGAGACTTCCACCACTCTTTCCACGGGCTTGCTTAGGATCAGAACGATCAATATAAAAGGTTGTAACGTGGCCCGGGCTAAGGCTATATGAAGAAAAGGATAAAAACGATTCAAAAGCTTCCAAGTACATACTAAGAGAATTTCATTACGAACCATAGCAAACCAAACTTCTCACTTGATGTACTCTTCAACTTTTCAAACCACTGAATAATAAAACAACTCCTTCTTCTTCTTCTTCTTCTTTCTCTCTCTTTTTCTTCACCTTTTTTTTTCTTTTTTTTTCTTCTTTCAATAGAATAAACTTTGATGCTCATTGACTTTGATGCTCACCCAACTGAACACTTTGCAATTTTTTTCTTTTTTTTCTTTTTCTGCTTTTTTTTTTCAATGCAACACAAAAGACAAGTACACCAAATTTCACACCTAGTACACACTTGGAAGCAAAAAGGGTAGGAACATGAATGTATAGGCTATACTCTAATGTGGAGGGGTATGGATGATGTGGGAACATGAAAAAACTATCTGTGTTTGTTCGCTCAAAGTGGCTACTAAGGGTCTATGATGGGAAGGGTTAGCTTGAAAGGCTCAAACATTAATCCTAAATTGACCTTCGTCATATCCCAAGTATATCCGCCGTCATACCACTAACCATGTAAGGATATTCTCAAAAGAAGTGTCCAATTCAATAGACCAATGAATGCTTATCACAAACTGAATTTGAAGGCTCTCAATTCTCTCCAAAACACACATGAATACTTAAGCAAAAGAGTTCTCTAGCTACATGTGTCAAACCGCTATCTTACCACAAAGTTTGGATAAGTGCATTAAAAGTTCTGTGAATGCCTCAGTAGAATGATTATAGTAGATTCGGAGAATTCACAAAAATAGCTATGACTGATAATGAGTGCTCATGTGAAAAGATGCACATGTGATGCAAATTTTAAAAATTTTGACATATGAAAATATGAATTTGCAATCACCCACTCCCCAACTTAAATGAAACATTGTCCTCAATGTTTAAGCAATCAAAATTGAATGGAGGGTTCTAAAAAGGAGAGAATATGTCACATCCCGAACCCCACCCTACGCGGATGTCGAGGACGTGATGCCAGTCAGCCGCCACGCGACCAACCGAAGACAATTTCTGAACTTTTCAGTGAATTGCACTCCGACTGTAGGGTCAAATGCAGCGAAATTTAAAACTTTTTTTTTTTGTCAGGGGAATGCAACTCATGTATTCACTATAAGGTTATGTACCACAAAGCCAGTCTAAAATCCAACAGCTAACAATTCTAACCTCAGAGCATATCTATAATCCGACATATAACAACAGAGCAGAACTATAATCTCTAGAGTACCGTTTAAATCCATGAGCCATGTCTATATCTAGTACATATCAGTCAAGTCAGTCGTATTACATCACTCACCTGATTAAACAGATTCAATCCTCAGTAATCCAGTCTCCACAGATCAGTGCCGTCAGATCCAACAGATATTATTCCTGAAAAATGTTAGGGAATGGGGTGAGCTTCGAAAAGCCCAATGAGTAACACAGGTTCCCTGTCAAGGGTTTCAAAACCATTTCTTGTCTACAAAGCACAAGGGTAGTTCAGTTGTTTCTGAAATAGTAGTTTTATAAATCTACTTTAAATGCAGTTTCAGTAGAATAAAACAGGACTGAACTAAACGGAACAACAAATCAAAACAGACGGAACAGTGCATGATGCCAATATCAATGAGAGTATAGGCAATTAATTCAAATATCAGAATAGATCAGTACTGGGCGGAACATAACAGGGCATAACAATAATATATCAGTTAGGCGCGTAATCAAGCCTACTTATGCCAGACCGCTCATAATCAGAATGGTACCCAGAGTCAGACACATCATAGCAGAACAAAATCAGATAGACCATAAAACGGAACAAGACAGACCGAACAAAATAATAGTAGGACGGGACAAAATCATGCCGCGTACAATACAGTATAAAAGTTTGCATTTAAAAACATGCATTCAGACAGTTTAACTTTTAAAACCGTACAGTGCATCAAAATACAGTATCTATGCAGTAACTTATAAACCAAGTCAAGAATTCAGATAGATCATAACGGAACTGGACCATATATCAATCAAGACAGACAGATGATTAACGGACGGTACATAACGGGATCAGACGGAACAAAACACTAGTTCAAGTCACAGGCATAATCAAGGACAGAGGCATAACATGACGGATCATAACGGAACAAAGCAGAGCAATACATCAATCAGAACAAGACATATTGAAACTGAACATGGCAGATCAAAATGGTACAATATCAATCAGGTCAAGTCATATCGGAACTGAACATGACGGAACAAAACGAAACAATATCAATCAGGACAAGTCATATCGGAACTGAACATGACGGAACAAAACGAAACAATATCAATCAGGACAAGTCATATCGGAACTGAACATGACGGAACAAAACGAAACAATATCGATCAGGACAAGTCATATCGGAACTGAACATGACGGAACAAAATGAAACAATACATCAATCAGATCAAGACATATCGAAACTAAACATGTCGGAACAAAACAGAACAATACATCTATCAGAACAAGACATATCGGAACTGAACAGGACGGAACAAAATGAAACAATACATCAATCAGATCAAGACATATCGAAACTGAACATGTCGGAACAAAACGGAACAATACATCTATCAGAACAAGACATATCGGAATTGAACAGGACGGAACAAACTGGTACAATATCAATCAGGACAAGGCATATGCTACTTTAAATATATGTTTTTTTTTAAACAGTATAACGTTCAAAACAGTACAGTGCTTCAAAATACAGTATCTAGACAGAACTTATACACCAATTCAGGAGTCAGGTTTACTCGCAAGACGCAACAGTACAGAATAAAACCAGGACAGACCATACAACGAAACAAGACAGACCCGAACTGAACAGGAGAGCAGGACAGTACAAAGTCATGTTACGTGTAATGCAGTATAAAAAAGTATGCATTCAGACAGTACAATATACAAAATAGTACAGTAAATCAAAATACAGTAACTAGACGGTGTACTTATACACCAAGTCAGAAGTTCCAGGTTACTCACAAACTGTTACGGTTATCTCCTTGCGCAAACAATCCGATAACCTCCAGATACGTCAGGCATCTCCATGTATATCCTGAACAATAATCATCAATCATATACAGATCAGAACTCATCCATTCAGGTCTCATTTGTCATCTTAGGTATCTATCGGTTTACCTAAGATAGCCTAGTAGCCTATCGCCCTCTCATCGGGTTTCATCCGGGGCTATTTTATTCTTAAATTAGGTTCAGCAGTCATCAGGATTATAACCCAAGTCATTTAGACTTCAATCGTTATCAGTCAGTTACTTCTTCAGCCTTAGGGGCAAAACGGTCATTTTATCACCCTTGCCCCGGGCCCTGTCAAGGCCCTCCGAATAGTCTTTATATCTTAAATATAAAGTTCTACGTCTTTTAGACTCCAATCGGTATCAGTTAGGTTCTTATTTTAACCATAGGGGCAAAATGGTAATTTTGTCATTCTTGCCCCGAACCCAGTCGTGGTTCTTAGAATATCCCATATATCGTATACATGAAGTTGTAAGGTCTTTTAGACTTGAATCGCTATCAGTTAAGGGCTTACTTAGCCTTAGGGGCAAAATGGTAATTTGTCATTCTTACCCCGGACCCTGTCGTGGTCCTCAGAATGTCCCATATATCTCATATGTAAATTCTTAAGTCCTTTGGACTTCGTTTGGTATCTGTTTTTGATCATCGGGACATATCGGTCATTTCTCGTTTTACGCATTACTGTCCCGGAGTCTTATTTAGCCCTTCAGTGTTCATAATTATCCCTATGATAATTTATCAGATCAGTTTGACCTTTATTTGACCTCTACCTTGCACTTATTGTGCTCAGGGGTATTTTGGTCATTTTACGTTTTGTAAGATTCCGACTCCGAATCATTATTTAATCATGTTTACAGTCTCACCAGTATCTGGGCTTCTATCGCTATCAATTTCGTCCCAATCGGACTTCATTTGGGCTTCGTACAGTATCAGGGGTAATTTGGTAATTTCACGTGTCATATTTTTCGGCACGTCAGTTCATAAAATGGACCTCACCATTGGGTCCAGAGTGTTCGACATAATTAAGTTGGACTATCTGTTATGTTCAATTGACCCTGGGAAGCATCAAGGACAGTATGGTCATTTACACTTTATGTGTCTGTATTTTTCGGGACTTCAGTTCGTTAAACAGACCTCACCGTTGAGTTCAGAACGCCCGACATAGTCAGAATAGACTGTCTTTTATTTTTATTTGGGTCTGGTGCCATCAGGGCCAGTACAGTAATTTATCACTTACAAGTCTGTATTTTTCGGTACTGTATTTCCAAAATCGGACTGTACCATTGAGTCCAGAATGTTTGAAATAGTGAAAATACACTATTTATTTGCTTTATTTGGACTCCGTTTGACATAATTAATGCCCAGGGGTAAAATCGTAATTTTACCTATTTAATAAAATAATTAAATAATTATTTTATTATTTAATTTCTTTAGCAGGGGCTTAAATGTACAAGATTTTCAGAAACTGGGCCAGAACCGGATATTCAGAAGGTTTTGGGGTCACAGTGCAATTTATAAAAGTTCTGGTTTTAATTTTCTTTCAATTAAGCCCCTGGACCGTTAGGTTTACCAAGCCAAACCCTAGACCGGTCCAACCCTTGGTGAACCAGCCGGTTCACCTTTCTTCAGAAAATCGGGATAAGATATCCCTCATATTCCAATTTCAGTCCCTATTTTAATTTTTAAAACCCGTAACCAAACAGGATGAAATCAAGATTTTAAATTAAACACCCCAACACCAAAACGGCAGTCGTGCCACTTATCCGATTTTTGCAACGGGTCGGGTCCCGACCCGAGTCCGATCCAAACCCACCCGAGACCAAAATGGTCTCTGTCTTCTCCGGTGACCTACAGGGGTCTTCTTCGGCGCCGGTGGGAAAATCCCGGTGACTTCGTGGGTTCGGTCCAACGAGGTTTGAAAGGGATTTCCGTGATCTTTCCATCCCTGGTGTCGGTTTCCGTCCTAGGTTAGGTTTTGGCCGTCGAACAGTGGGTTACAGGTCGCGGCTCCGGTGGTGGCCGGTTTTCCGGCGACGTTTCCATTTCATTTTCGTGCAGTTTTTGGGTTGTTTTAACCCCTGTTTTCGACCACAGGGACCTTTTGGAACTCTTAGGAATAGTTTGGTGTGCTAAAATCCTACAAAACCAATCGATTGGAGGATTATCGGTTTGGGTCAGCCGCACCTGCAACTGCCCATATCTAGCTCATTTTTGGACCATTTTGGTCCGTTCAAGTTGTGTTAAGTTCCATTTTCCACGCTTGTCATGCCTATACGCATCAAACCGAGCTTAGTGTAGATTTTAAAAAAAAAACAGAAATTTCCATCTCTCGGTCTATCATGGTTCAGTGCCCAAAATGGGTTCAAACTTAGTCTATTTTCTCCCATTTTCTTCCCCCTAATACCTCAGTTACATGCATGTTGTCTATACGGCTCAGATCTCCAAAACAGTAAAAAAATTTACAAATGAAAATCAGAGCAGTTTGGTGTTTACCTCATAAAACGCCCACTGTTCCTCTCCATGGTTCGGATCCAGTTTCTGGGACCTTCCAGTACAGTCGTGCCCTCAGTCCTCCTCTTTTTGCATTGCATTGAGGACTATACACATGCATGTTTACACCAAGTTGTACACACCACACCATGTTTGACCTCACATGGCTTCTCTCCCTTAACAGATCAGTTCTCACCTTATCACCTTCTCTGTATCAGTATATCCAACCCCCAAATTTCTGATCTCCCTCACCATATATCACATATGAAATGGTTATTGATTTGTGAGATATACCATCATTGGCTTGGATGCATTTGGGTTGGGGGAGGGGTCATCATGTGATGTGTAGGCATGATAGCCTAGGGGGCATAGGGTGATGCATGCTGATGTGTTGCATGCTTGTTCATTGGTCACTTGGGAGGTGGCCTATTCAGATTTGTATGTATATACATTTCATTGTGCATTGGTACAGAAAGACTCCATTAGCCCAGTTGGTAATTTTTTGGATGAGGTTTCTTTTCACTCAAAGGTCAAGGGTTCAATTCCCCTGGCCTCCCATTTGGCCATTTTTCCCATATTTTCGGTTAAGGCCACATTTGGTTGCGCAGAAATTCAGTTTCAGTATTTCCTTCATAACTTTCATTCCGTTACTCCTTTTTCGACACGGTTTGTTCCGGAAGTTTCATATTTCAGTTATCTTCAGTGTCAGAGGTTCTGTGTCATTTATTAAACATTCAGGATTTTTCGGGTTAGCTAATTCAGGATTTCGTTAGTGTTAAGACGGCATTATTTTACCGATTTAACGAGCAATTTGGATTCGGGTAAGGTACCCTTCCCTCCAGACATTTTCTTTATTTAATCGGTCTATGGCGACCGTCGGGATTATGATTAATTCCCTAAATCATTCTGTAAGTCGGTATTAATTAATAATTATTAATTAATTATTAATTTCAGCGGGATTGGGGTGTTACAGAATACACCTGATGTGTCGTGGGTAGCTCGCTAAGCACCAAAGATGGCATCCTAAACTTGACAAAATGAAACTAACCTTGCAAAATAAAAACAAAGAAAACAGAAGCAAACAAAAAGAAAAGGAACGAAAATAAAAGAGAACAAAAACTAAATAAAATAAATAAATTAAAAAATAAATAAATAAATAATAAAAAATAAATAAAACATATCTGCATGGCGTGATCAAGGTGGAGAGACAGGGTCCATAAGTGGAATGTCTTCCACGTCCAAAACTTGCCTATCAATTAAAACTTTAAGGCGCTGGCCATTGACTTTAAAAATTCGACTGTCCTTGGGATCTTCTATTTCAATTACCCCATGTTCACAAATATTCTTCATTATAAATGGGCCTGTCCCAGCAACGTAACCTCCTGGGTCCCAATAGAAATTACGTACCTCAGTCAAGAACTTCCTCTTATCCTGAGTGCTCCAATCCACCGGTATCTCACCTTCAACCAAATAATTCACAATATGAGCAAACCATGGTAGAGAAATAATAGAAAGTAAATGCTCATCGAGAAAATCATCCCTGATTGGCAGGTGGTCAAAATTGTTTTCAAATGTGAGGCTCGAGAGATGGTCAGCCACTACGTTCTCCACTCCTTTCTTGTCATTGATGGTGATGTCAAATTCCTTAACAAGGCTCTTTGTCATTTCTAGTTCCTTGGGCAGCTCGGCATTACTACCATCTTGTTCATTTTCCACATCCTCTGATTTATCCATTATTGGGATATGTAATGACTCACCACTTCGAATCACAATGGCATTCACCTCCTTCAAATTTTCTTGTACCATGTGTTGACCATAGGGTGTGGACTAAGCTTGGGAAGGGAATTTACCTCGCTCATTCACACTCAAAGAGCTCATCAATTTGGACACTTGCCTCTTTATCTCCTTATTTTCTTCCACAACCTGCGTAATCAAAGATTCAATCTTTTGGTTAGTTTTACCCTGTGCTTCAATAAATGCATGCAAAGTGTCTTCTAAAGAATTCCTAGAAGATAAAGATTCATGATATGGTGCATGATATGGTGCAGGGTATGATCTAGGAGGCTGTGCAGGTGGCTGGTTTTTAGATTTCCAGCTAAAATTAGGGTGATTGCGCCACCCTGGATTATAAGTCTCAGAGTAGGGTGTGAAAGGCTTCTTGTACATACCTACGGTATTAAATTGGTCCTTATACATCCCTCTCATCTCAGCAAATGTGGGACACTCTTGGGCAAGGTGATCTACCCCGCCACACATAGAATATGGTCTAAAAGACTCTGCATGATTAGCCAAGTGTGATGGCTTTACGTCTCTAGCCTTTAGCACCTCTAACTCCCTTGTGAGTTTCTCAACCTTAGCTCTCAAGTTATCCTCCTCCCTAAGATGGTAAATTCCCCCACTATTTTGGCTCCCTATAAGTTGTGACCTATTTGTGCTCTCAGTAGCACTAGGTCCTGTCCATGTGTGAGCTTTTTCAGCAAGCTCATTAAGGTACTCTATGGCCTCATTAGGATCTTTCTGTGAGAACTCACCATTGCACATCATCTCTACAAATTTGCGCTCTCTAGGTGTAAGTCCCTCATAAAAATAGCTCATTACGCGCCAACTCTCATACCCATGGTGAGGGCATATACTCAATAACTCCTTAAATCTTTCCTAAGACTGATACAAAGTCTCACTATCCTTTTGTGCAAAGGTAGAAATCTGTCTTTTTAAAGCATTGGTCTTATGTTGGGGAAAGTATTTAGTGAAGAAAATTTGGGTCATCTCATTCCATGATCCAATTGACCATGGTCTCAGTGAGTATAGCAAACTCTTAGCTCTATCCTTCAAAGAGAAAGGAAAGAACTTAAGTCTCACAATATCTTGTGTTGCATTTTGACTATGGAAAGTCGTAACTACCTCTTCAAACTCCCTAATATGCACATATGGATTCTCATTTTCCAAATCATGAAATGTAGGGAGTAACTGTATCACCCCCGTTTTAACATCAATTGGACGAGCATTGGCTGGAAACATGATGCATGATGGTGTGGCTGTGCGTGTAGGGTGAAGGTAATCCCCGACAACGGCGCCAAAATTTGATTACGCCCAAAGAATAAAGCGGTAGTTGTAGTGTAGCTTTGGGGTGTCGATTCCACAGGGAGACTAAATTAAAAGAATAATAAATAGAATTCCTGAACTACAGAAATATTAGACGGCTAACGAAAAAATAAAAATATTGAAAGTGATTTTAAATGCAACTAAAAATTAAACAAGCTGAATAACGGATGAAAATATTCAAATTTAACGAACGGTGGAGTTTCGGGAATCCCTTGCACATATATGGTATTTTAATTATTTTTAATTCACTGATAACTCAATTGAGAAATTAAATTCCAAAAATCTCAATCGGAAGATTTAAAATTATGCATCAAAATTAGACTGAAAATAATCCTTCGAAAAATCATTCATCACTTTTACATCACTCAAATTATTATTCACATTGATAAAATACAATGACGACAATATACCCAACAAACAATACTGCAACAGAGAATTGAATCAATATAAATATTTAATTGTTCCAAAAATAATCAAAACATTAATCCATTCGATAGAAAAAGCATGACTGAATCTATAAACTGGACTAAAACCTTTAATTATTTGGACAATAAAATCTAACAATTAATTATGAATGATCAACGAAGAATTTAACAAATTAAAACCATGTACAGGAATCAAAATAAATTAAAACAACCATGTATGGTGTAAGTTTATCCCTAACTCCACTTAGAAATTTAGTTACCCATATATAGGATGAATAACGTAAATTTCACGGAGAAACAATGAGCCATGGAGCAGCCGTGGCTTCTTCCCTGCGCCAGAACTGCTGCGCGCCGCAGCTCTCCTCCTTCTGTATTTTTTCTGTTTTCTGTCTGCCGCACGGATCCCCCACGGATCTCCCCTTTGGTTTAATTTTTTCCCGCGCCCTAACCTTGCGCCAAGCCAGCAGCCCACTGCGCGCAAGTCCACTAGCAGCCGCCCCACTGATGGACCATTCAGTCGCACAAACCCAATGCCTAGGCCTACCGCACGGCCAGCCCATTTCCTAACTTAATTCCGCGCCGCACAGCTAGCATAGTGCATGGACTGGGCCCCATGGCTTGACTTTTTTTTTTCTTTCTTTTTGATTCAATCCGGCTGCCAAGAAGCAGCCTCCAAGCCTCACGCGCCAGCACCCTCACGCCTTGCCTCAGCCGCACCAATGGACAAGCCCAAGTCAATTGCGTGGGCCCACTTCTTGTTTCTGTTGCAAAGCAGTGCAGCCCCTCACCTCAACTTCAATTTGTTGCTTTTCTTTTGGTCAAATCTTCAAGCACCGGGTCCCACACAAAATAGAATCAGAATTGAGACTCCCTCCAGCCGTGCAGCCTTCCTTCGGATTTTTCTCTCTCTTTTTTTTTTCTTGACTTTTCGACCTTGCACTGTCCAGCCGCACACAGCCAACAGCGCCCATCTTTATGCTCTGTTTTCTATGAGATAACAACTGAATCTTAACTCGGGCTCTTCACGAAAGTTGTAGTCCCAGATGAGTAAATAATTTTAGGCTTAAAAACCATCTGATTTGGACTTTGGAAGCTCAAGTTATGGCACCTTAAAGTTGGCTGGACGGACAGAATTTAGAGCAGCTTTCTAGACCTGATTTCGAAACAATGTTTGGAGGCCCAAACGAACTCCGATTTTTGCAAATCAGACCTTTTTGAAAAGCCCAAGACATCCACTAAATATTTCATGAAGACCGGTTTCTCATTCTGAAAATCTAGCACCATCCAAATCTCAATTGAAACTCAATGATCGAATCTGCCAAAAAAACTAAAAATTGTTCCAAAAATATTAAGTGTAAAGCACAATTGCAAACTATCTCTCGCCAACAAATAATGCAACATTTGAGATATAAAATCTTATAAATTAATGCTCAAATACCACTTATTATAAATAGAAATTAAATAAAATAATATCAATTATATTCTCACATTTCTATCCACTTTCTAGCATTTTAATCAAATAATAGGGCATTTAGAGTGCACTTTTGCGCACTCACCATGATGCCTCCTACAAAGGCTTGGGATGCGTCTTGATGCAAGATGATAGGGTGATCGCTTATGCCTCTCGACAATTCCGACCGCACGAACAGAATTATCCTACCCATGACTTGGAGTTAGCTGCAGTGGTGTTTGCCTTAAAAATCTGGCACCACTACTTATATGGGGAGGTGTACGAAATCTTTACTGATCACAAGAGCCTGAAGTACTTCTATACGCAGAAGGAGTTGAATATGTGGCAACGTCGATGGCTTGAAGTAATCAAAGACTATGACATGACGATCTAGTACCATCCCAGCAAGGCTAATGTGGTAGTCGATGCTTTAAGCCGAAGGTCTGGGAATCTCGCCTACATGATTACCACTTAAAAATAACTGATTCAAAGCCTAGACGAGATGGGCATTGAGTTCCACCAGGTAGCACAACTTATCTAGCCAGTTTGATGATGGGGTTTACATTGGTGGAATAGATCAAAGCAGGTCAAACTCAAGATAAGGAGCAAATCAAAATTTGTGGGGAAGTAGAGGCAACTGGAAAGACTGACTTTGAGGTTCGAGAGGGAGTTTTGCAATATCGAGGCAAGTTATGTGTGCCCAAGATACCCGAATTGAAGAAGGAAATTTTGTAGGAAGCTCATGCTTCAAGGTTTATGGTACACCCTGGAAATACCAAGATGTATCATGACCTCAAGGAGTTGTACTGGTGGCTTGGATTGAAGAGGGACATGGCCAACTTTATCGCCCACTATACTCGTTGCCAACAAGTAAAGGTTGAACATCAATGCCACAGCGGGCTTCTGCAACCACTCCCTATTCTGGAATGGAAGTGGGACCACATCGCCATAGATTTTGTGTTTGGGTTTCCCAAATCCCCAAAAGGCTCCGATGCTATCTGGGTCATCGTGGACAGATTGACCAAGTTTGCGCATTTCTTGCCTGTAAAAACAACGCATAGCATGGAAAGGCTAGCTATATTGTATATCCAGGAAATTTTACGCCTACACGGCACGCCCTTATCCAATGTGTCTGATCGAGACCCTCAGTTTGTGTCATGATTTTGGAAGAGTCTGCAAAGGGCACTCGGCACTGAAGTCAAATTTAGTACAACATACCACCCGCAGACAGACGGGCAATCTAAGAGGGTGATACAAATGCTAGAGGATATGTTACGGCTGTGTGCACTAGATTTCAATGGAAATTGGGCAGAACATTTACCATTAGTTAAGTTCGCCTACAATAATAGCTATCAAGCTAGCATCAAAATGGCACCGTATGAAGCACTATATGGAAGAAGGTGTCGATCTCCACTCTGTTGGGCCAAAACTGGTGAGCAAAAGTTACTTGGACCGGATTTAGTCCAGGACACCACTAAACAGATTCAGAAAATTCAGAGTAGGTTGCTAACGGCTCAGAGTCGATACAAGAGTTATGCTAAAAATCGGAGGAAGGATCTTGAATTCAATGTAGGCGACCCCGTGTTCCTTAGAGTGTCACCATTAAAAGGGGTACTCTGATTCGGCATAAAGGGCAAGTTAAGTCCTCGCTATATTGGTCCATTCGAGATCTTGAAAATAGTTGGACCTAGTTAAATATAGTGTGGCACTACCACCCGAGTTAGATAAAGTACACCACGTATTCCACGTATCAATGTTGAGGAAGTGTGTACAAGACCCGGAACAAGTCATTGAATATGAGCCACTCAAGTTAAGAGAGGACTTGTCATATGAAGAACGACCTAGTACGAATCCTTGACCAAAAGGAAAAGACCTTGCGCAACAAGGCAATCTCACTGGTGAAAGTTTTGTGGAAAATCACACAAGTGAAGAAGCAACATGGGAACGTGAAGCAGAGATGCGTGAAATGTACCCCGAGTTGTTCACTTAAATGAAGCTAGGCCGAGTTTTGGGGACAAAACTCTTTTGAATGAGGGGAGGATGTAACACCCCGAACTCAGTCCCTGCCTAATTAATGTAATGAAGTTCTTTTGGGGATCTAATGCAATATTTTAGCTATTTAAATCCTATTTTTAACACTAATGGAACTTGAATTAGCTAACTACAGAAATCCCAAGAAATTAATAACCGACACTCGACCTTAGACATTGAAGCTAACCTGAATAGGAAATGACCAGAAGAAACCGCGTCGAGAAAGGAGCAACAGAAAACAAATTAGAAAGGAAACAGCTGAAATAGAATTTTGCGCCTGCCAAAGGAGGCCTAAGCCTAAATGAGGAAAAAGTGCCCAAAAGTGAGGCCAAGGGGATTTGAACCCTTGACCAAGTGGGGCAAGATTCTAGGTACCCAAAAAGTTACCAAGTGGGTTGCCAACAACTTCATGCCTAAAAATGCAACAGAATTGTATATAACACTGAATTATCCTAATCCACCTCCCAAATTGGCCAATGGCCATGCATGCAAATCCTTCATCATTAGCTCACACTATCCCTTTTCAACTCCTACAGCAGTCATACGAATTTCTGATATACATGCATCTATATATATAGGTGTATATGTATGGAAATGCCATAATATATATGTATACCACACACCTTGGGACCCTCCAAAGATCATTGTGCTGCACTCAGACGTGAGTGAGTGATCTTCTATGTGTTGTGTCTCTGTTATAGAGAGAGAGAGAGAAGAGTGAGAAAGAGAGGAGCATTGTGTGTGAAAGGAAGGTTCATATACATGTGCGTGTATGCATGTGAGTGTCACCCAAGTGCACGTGAAGGAGTTTGGGCAACCTTGAAGGGCATTGAGAGGGTCTGAGCCAAGCCAAGAAGAGAGGAGCTCACTGTTCAGAGATATAGACCTCAAACTATTGACTTTTTTTTGTTTAAAATTTTGTACTGTTTTGATGTTGTTGAGCCCCATTAACTACATGCATGATACCTAAAATATATAATCTTGAATGAGGCATGAAATTAGAGCCCTGAAACAGCCTAGAACACTAAATCCGTATACAAACCGCCATAGATGGACCTTAGTAGTGCAGGTCTGAAAACATCCACACCAAACCAGGTTTGGGTTGTCAAGACCTCAAACAGAGACCATTGGTGTTCCAAAAACACTCAGACGCGACCAAAAACCTCACAATAGGGCCTCCAAAACCTGAGTTACAAGTCTCGGTTTGAAACCCAGACTCTGAAATAGGCTCATAAACCTTGATTTCTGAATGAGGATAGACTCCCCATGTCACCACGGTCATGAAAAACTAAACCACAGCAAGATTTGGTGATGAATCGAGGATTTACAAGCCAGTTACAGGTTTCACTATCAAACCTTGGACCGAACGATGGAGCTTGATTTGAGGCCTAAAATGAATGCCAAAATGTTTCTTAAGCATTCAGTAGCCCATATCACTTGAAAATAGAGATCAAATCAGCCTTGAAATGCATGAAATTAGAGAAGTTTGAAAACTGGAATTAGGGCAATAGTACACCTACGTGATAAAGAAGACGACGAGTCGACTTGCCCAACTCGTCGAGACCAAACGTGTTGACTCAGACACATGTCAAGCTACGGGCAAGCCATCGCATTAATGAAACTGTGTCGTTTTGAAACCAGTTTTAAATAAATTTCGGACTGTTTGGTTACAACTGTATAAAATCAGAATTTGGTTTAAGGATAGCACAGACCGTGGATAAGGGGATTAAAGGTTTTATTGTATTTCGGTTTTCTGAAATGGACCAAACCGGCTGGTTCAGTGGTTTAATGGACCGGTCCAGGGTTTTGGATCAAAAACCCATTGGTTCATCGTTTAAAATTAAATAACTGAACCAGGACTTTTATTATGTACGGTTTGACGCCGACAAATTTACAGAATTATAGTATGGCCCAATTCTTGAAATCTTTATGCAAATACACCACTGGTAAAATAATAAAATAATTTATTTAATTATTTTATTAAATAAGTAAAATTACTATTTTGCCCTTAGACATTAAATGACTCAAACGAAGTCCAAATTAAATAAATAAATAGTATATTTTTACAATGTTGGGCATTCCGGACTTAATGGCGGAGTCCGATTTGAGAAATTAAGTCCTGAAAAATAAAGACACGTAAATAGTAAATGATTGTACTGCCCCTAATGATACCGAGGGCCAAATAAAAATAAAAGATAGTCCATTTTGATTATGTCGGGCACTCCAGGACTCAACGGAGGGGTCCGTACTAGCAAACGAAGTACCAAAAAATGTGATGCGTGAAATGACCAAAATACCCCTGATGTACCCGAAGCCCAATAAAAAGTCGAAAGGGTCTAAATTAACTTTCTTTGGCGTTCCGAACCCAATGGTGAGGTCCGTATTACTAAAATAAACACAAAAAAATATGTGAAGTTATAGAAACGCACCATAAGCTTAATGGGGCTACCCGAAGAGTATAATTAATAATAGATTAAGATCACGAGTTGATGGAATCTTCATAAATTGTTTTAGGCTTACCGAAGAAAGAGGGAGGCACAGTCTGTAGCATCAACCTCAAAGCTTAAAGGTGAGTAACTAGGAACTTCTGACTTGGTGTATAAGTTACACTATCTAGATACTGTATTTTGATACACTGTACCGTCTTGTATGCTATACTGTTTAAAAGCATATACTTAAATGCTTGCCCCCTCATACTATATCACACATGATATGATTTTGGTCTTCTTGATTTATTGCCTATACACTTTATTGATATGCTAGCATCCCATACTATTCTGTCTGTTCTGATATTTTGTTTTATTTAGTTCGGTTCTATTTTATTCTACTTAAATCGTACTTAAAGTGGATTTATTAAACCATTATTTCTGAAGTGATTGAACTATCCATGTGAATTATAGGCAAAAACGGGTTTTGAAACCCTTGACAGGGAACCTGTGTTACTCACTAGGCTTATTTAAGCTCACCCCATTCCCTAACATTTTTCAGGTGAAGGATCTAGTGGCAAGGATCTAAGGGTTGAGAAGCTTGGGGGAATATTTTGAAGAACTAAATTAACATATTCCATTTTTGTATCCCACTCCATTTTTGGATGTTTTGCATAACTGAATATACAATGGTATGACTTTTGTAATCAAACTATGTAATATCAACTATGGATGTATTTAGTTGCTCTGCCAAGTGGATATGCATTCTCTTGTTAATTTTCGTTGCTTAACTCATGTATATCGAATGCATTATGCTTGGAGGTTACAAGTGAATGGCCTATGGTTAAGATTACCGTCGGCACTTTAATTACTCAAAAAAAAAAAAACCGATGGGTTCCTAGCTGGCGGGTCACATGTCCTAAATCCGCATAAGGTGAGTTTTGGGATGTGACAGTTTACATATTGCCTACAGCCATTTGACGAACAAGAGAAGTTAGACTCACAATTTTTTGTTCAATGGAGGAAATATTTACCTCGTTAACATACTTAGATGGAGGGTCAAGCTTAGTGCCAAATTGTTGAGAATTGGCCGCCATATTTACAATCAACTTTCTCGCAGTCTCGGGAGTTTTATCCACCAAAGCCCCTCCACTCGCAGCATCATTCATGCTTCCTATCAGTGGGTAGAAGGCCCTCATAGAAATACTGGATAAGTAGCTACTCACTAATTTGATGATGGGGTAGCTTGCACATAATTTTTTGAAACATTCCCAGTATTCGTGTAGGGACTCTCCGTTGTGCTTTCTTACATTACAAATTTCTTTTTGAATGTTGGCTGCCCTTGAAGCTGGGAAATATTTCTCCAAAATAACCTCTTCATCTCGTTCCATATGGTAATACTCCCGAAAGGTAGATAATAGAGCCAATCCTTAGCATAATCCTTCAAAGAAAACGGAAAAGCTCTTAATTTAATTTTCTCTTCAGTCACCCCCGTGGGTCTCATACTCTTAAATACTACATGAAACTCCTTTAGATGCTTGTGAGGATCTTCACCTGCAAGGCCATGAAAAGTGGGCAAGAGATGTATTAGTCCAGATTTTAATTCAAAAGTAGTAGTAGCATCTAAAGTAGGAAATATTATACATAAGGGTTGTTGATTCAATTCAGGGCCAACAAGCTCTTTCAAAGTTCGATTTCCAGCCATGACTTCCTCCTCTTCTAAATTAGAATCACTATAACATAGGAGAATCAAGAGGTAGATCGTTCTCTTCAGAATTTCTCCGAGCTTCTCTCCTTAACCTACAAAAATTTCTCTCTATTTCTAGATCGAACTGCAAATCACCTTGATTAGAAAATCGAGTTACAGTCATAAACAATCAAGGAAACTCTAATAAACCATGAAAAACAAATTAGGAAAAATCTAGAGTAATGAAAAAAAATAAAATAATAAAGAAAAAATAAATAAAATAAAATAAAAAGTTTAAAAAAATATAAAAATAAAATAAAATAAAAATTCTACACTAAAACACAAATCACTTTGAAATTTTTTTTTTTTAAAATAACCTTGATGTATCACTATATTAAGTTAACAAAGCTGTAGAGATCTGAAAAATGAAGGAAAATTTTTCGTTTTTGCCGGTAGGGCATTATCCTTGCACGGTTTTGTTAGTAAAGCATTTGCGTGCATTATTTCACCGTAATTTATATTTAGAAGTATATTTGGAGTGTGTCATAGAAGAGAAATATGCTTATAATATTAAAATGTACCTACTGTATGAATTTGAGCAAAAACAGAAATAGTTTCTGAAATTGGACCAAAAGGGCATATAGGTGGCCCGGGTGAAACTGGCAAACCTAGCCGCAGGAAAAAATTTAATTTTTTGAAAATTTTCATTTTAAATAATTTTTTCAACATTGGTTAAAACAAAATGTCAAATTGAGGCGTTTCGGGACAGGTTGTAGAGTAATGAGGTTCCTAGGCTCATTAAGGGCCAAATGGTCATTTTGCCCCTTGCCCATTTGCTCTTCCACTATAAAGACAACACTTAAGAAATAATTTTATACAGATTTCATTCATTCTATAATTACAGAGACTCACGTTCATAGAGAGAGAGAGAGAGAGAGAGAGAGAGAGAGAAAAGCCCTAGTTCTTCAAGTTTCGAGCTTTAAGCTTCAAGCCTCCGAAACACACTTTTCGAGTGGGATTTTCATCGAGGTTCCTTCTGAGAAGTTGTTCCTCTCATCGAGACCTATATTGTTGCTAAAAATCTTGGCCATCCAGTGATCATAGCCTCTGCATTTTGAGAAAAACTGATCTAGGTATGATGTAGTGCTAAGCTAGCAATAGATTTAAGCTTTCTTGTATTTGTTCATGTTGTTGGACTGTTTAGAGAGTGTAATTGAGGTTAGGAAACCACCTAGAAGGTAGTTCCTTTGAAAAGCCTAGAGTTGGTAGTTTAGGGATATATGTGTTCTTGGTGTTGCTTGATGATTTGTTGCCTTGAATGAGGTGTGTAAATATGTTTGGTTATGACATATGTTATGAGCATATTGTTTTGGAGTTTGAAGTTATGTATTTTGTGGGATAAATTGCATGCCTTGAAAATGGGACACCATGTGTTTGATAAATTGTCACATAGAGATTTCATGATGAGATCATGGCATTTTGGCATAATGTGATTCCTTGAAAATATGGTGTGGGTTGAGCACGTGGTGTTATGCATTATGAGGGTGTAGATCCTGTGGTGAAAAACCCAAAATCTAGTCAAATTCAGTACTCGTGGGCTGACAGGTGTAATACCCCAAAAATCCGACATAGCCAAACTACACCCCGACCTGATGAAAGTAGGTTATGTGACGTTAATAAATTAAAATAGTGCAAAAATACGGTAAGCCGTAACAGAATGTAGTATCCTCATATATAGAATGACATATGCTCGGGAAATTAATTAACCCAGTTGACCGAGTACCAAAATAAATAAATGAGATTGATACTAATGATTAATTATGAAGATTTATGTGAAAGTAAGTAAGGCATTAATAGGGATCCAATGTTGGCAAAATTAATTTCTGGCTTTATCGGCATGTTATACTTTAATATTTTATAGAAGAAAATATTAAACCGATACAGCAAAATAATTATGAAAATTATGTGGAGATGTCTAAGGCACCGAACATTGTTAAAATAAATGTTCACGATATCGAGCCCCGGCTTTATGCCAAATTGGTCGGCATTCCATAGGTTGACATTGCATGGAATAAAATAATTAAATAATATTTATAAAAGATATACTGAAAAATATATTTATGTATATATGAAATAAATTACGGCCATGGTATATATATTTAATCTATTGTACATGACATGTAAATAATATTGATATTGAGCTGACTTAATGTTAAATTTACCGGCATGTTAGAACTTAATATTTTAAGGAATAAAATATTAATACGGTCATTGTATAATTAGTAAAAATATATTATAAATATATCATTAAATAATTACACATATTATATATATATATAGATGTGTATACATAAAGATATATAAAAATATTATATATATTAAAGCTTCAAAGAAGCTGCCGGAAGCAAGTGATAAAAAATGAAGCAGCCGTATCTATATATGGATGATTTAGGAAGCTATGGGACTAATTGAGAAGCAGCTGATATGTTTAAGCAAAAAGGGGCTGCCTTATGTATATCCATATATATGCCTATAATATATGTATATATATAAGGGAGATAAAAGAGAAGCTTCTTGAAGAAGCTGGATAACGAAGCTGCTAGAAACAGTGAAGCAGCCGACCTTCCTCCCGTGGCAAATATCTTTGGGTATGTATAAATATAGATATATTAAGTGACAAATCAGGAAAATGCAAATGAGTGGAAGGTTCCAGATACAGGGATATTTCAGTGACAACCGACATAGAAAGCTTCTAGTTCAGCCGAAGCTTTTGGCAAATAGGAAGGAAATCTGGAGAATTCCATTAACCTATATATATATATACATATATATATATTATATAAAGAGATGCTGCAGCTAACGGGAAGGAATTAAAACTGAGACAAAGAGGGAGAGAAAGAAAGGCAGAGTAGGAGATTGATGCTACAGCAGATTGCTATATGTATATATGTGTGTGTATATGTGTAAGCAGTGTGTGTGCGTGATGGCCAGGTGCTGCGGCTAATTAGGAGCAGAGATAAGTATTTGTTTATAGTTGTATAGCTTGGTTTGTTATGGTTGAATTGAGGGAGGCACGAAGCAGTAGGAATTTATCTATATATATCTCTGTGTGTTGTGTAGCGGGGCAACAAAGGAGATGACGTTTTTAGTTGTATGACTTGTTGGGTTGTGGTTTGAATGGAGGGATTCTGTAGCGGCTACCTTAGCATTGCTGCCTCTTGTGAAGAACAGAGATGCAGAAGGGGTGAGAGATAAATTGTGCAACTGAACAATGGGTGCAACAGATCTCTGAGACGTCTAGACAGGTGCAGAAATTGGTCTTGAGAGAACAGGGGAAGCTGCTACAGGATATTGGGCAGAGGCTTTAGAGTTGAGAAATTGTGGCAGCATGTTTGGAAAAGAAGAGAGCAGCAGCTGTTATGCTTCAACAGCAGCAGCAGCGCACAACAGCAGGGAGAGAGAACAGTGCTCAGCAACAGGGAAGTTCGTTGATCCAGTTGGGCAATATGCAAGATTAATTGGAGAGTTTAATTCAGGAGTTGTGGAGACAAACGTAATTTTCTAGTTTCGCTGGAATGCTACCCTCTCATGGTGTTAGCTCTGGAGAATGGATAATTCCATGACATGAAGCAGGGAGGCCAATCCAAGTAATTTTCTTGAAAATGGGTGCCTTCCACTTCAGGTACTGGATTCATCAAGGAGTGACGAACCTGGCATTATGCAGCTAGTAGCTGGCTGCCTCCTCAATTTGAAGATTCTCAATTTGAAATGCTGCAATTCCATTACTGATGTAGCCATATCAGCTATTGAGGACTCTTGTAGGAAACTTTTATGCTTAAAATTAGGACTTTGTACAAACATGTTGGACAAGGGATTGGTTTGGATTGCTTCTAACTGTACACGCTTTGTGAACTAGTTCTATACCGTTGTACAGGAATTGGTAATGAGGGATTAGGTGCTTTATCAAGTGGTTGCAAGAAGTTGGAAGGGAAAGTTCTTCAATATCGGATGGATGGGATGATAAAGGGACAGAATTTGTCAGGATTATCATCTGCTTGAGGGAAAAGGCTAAAGAAACTGATGAAACTGGATTTAAAATAGCGAGCTGACTCGATCAACCTGTCGATGTGTTTTCTTAAACTGCTGAACCGTAGACTGAAGATCAACCTCAAACTCTAGATACACAATAATTTGGTTCATGTTTGACTGCAATTCTCCAAAGGTTGGATATGTTCACATCTGAAAAGCATGATCTTCTGGATGTTGAATCAATTATGATGGCCATTAGAAGGATAATGCCCAGGATATGTATGGACGTGGCTAACGACGTATCTGGAAGATATCTGTGAATGGAGATAAGCGTGATATTCAAATGAGTAACTCGGACTCCTGACTTGGTGTATATTTTTTGTATATTGTACTGCTTTATATACTGAACTATTTTATGCACTTTACTGTTTAATGCATATGCTTTCATGCATACTTGTTGTACTACATTACTTGTGGCATGATTCTGTTCTATCTTGCCTTCTGATATATCCTGTTGATTCTATTCGGGTCTGTTTTTTTGTTGCCGTGCTTTGGAGTTTGATTTGATTATGTTTGTTATGTTGAGTCTACTCTGGGCCCACTACAGGATTGAGCGATTTTATGCCAGAGAATGGATGGCTGGCTATGAGGCATGGTGAACTCAGCATCCTTTCCCATCTATATCATTGGCATTCTGTTTCTATCTCGCTCAGTTCTGTTCTGTTCCGCTCTGATACTAACCCTAACCGGAAGTGTGCTGCGGGGACGCGAGCCCTCCATGTGTGGGGGTGGGTGGCTGACGTATTATCTTGTGCGGTATCCCACATCGCCGGAGAAGGTTCAGGCACTCTGTTCTGATCCGTTCTGTTTTGATCTGTTCTGTTTGGTTCTGATCTTTTTGAGCCGTATCTGTTCTATTTGAGCTACATTGTTCTATTTGAGCTGCATTTGAGCATGCATATATATATATATATATATATGAACTGGTTTTGAAACCCATGGCAGGAACCTATGTTACTCACTGAGCTTGTTTAAGCTCATTCCATTTGTCTAACATTTTTTAGTGACTATCTCCATGGGATTAGAAGGTACAAGAAGATGATACTAGTAAGCTGAGAGGTATCCCAAATACGGTCCTTATGGCAATAATATGTGGAGACTTGGGTTCTGATGGATAGACTCTGGCTATTCAGGTGAGTGTGATGATATAGTTGACTTTATTTATATGCAATAGATGTATAGGGACATGGCTCATGGTAATGGTACTCTAGAGAGATTAGATATGCTCTGTGTTATGTCTAGTTATAGATGTGCACTGTGGTTAGAGTTATTAATTGTTTGATCATAGACTTGCTCTGTGGTACATACCTCTAATTGTGGTATTAGTTGAGTTGCGTTCCCGAGATAAAAAGGTTTTAATTTCTGTTGTTCTGACCCTACATTTAGAACACAATTCATCGTAAAGTTCAGAAGTTTGCCTTTGGTTGGTCGCATTGTCAGTCGGGAAATCGACAAGGCGGTTAACTGGCATCACATCTTCGGTATCCGCGTAGGGTGGGGTGCGGGATGTGACAACAGGAAAGGATTGTGAAACGAGACATACTACAGTACTCGCAGGCTGACGGGGAAGGATCATGAAGCGAGGCATGGGTGGCATAGAGTTGCATGTAGACATTGCATGGCATCGAGGGATAATGGGATCATAGCCTTTGAACTGTACACTTGCACATGCCACGCCCTTAAATTTATTTCTAGTTTTAGCATTATGTTATACCAACTGTTGAGCTGACCTATTCGTGGGATATCATTTTTCAGATGAGGCCCCGGGCACTTGAGACTTGTTTAAGTCTTGAAAGATGGGAAGAAATGGATCGTGTTGAAGATTTGGCCCTTGGGGCATGTTTTTATGTGTATGGGCATAAGCCCAAATTTATTTGTATTTAAACTTGGATAATTAATGGATAATAGGCCTTGGGCCATTTTGCAATGTATGGGTTAAAACCCAAAGGATATATATATATATATATATGATGTTTTTTTTTTTAATGAGTAGTATTTATGTATGTTGAGATAACTAGATTCAAATGTTGATAAAAAGGGATGCATGTTTAAATTTGATGAATTGTGGCCACCGAGTGAGGGTGGGTTGTTTACCTATTTATATATAAGGATCTTGTGAAAAATTAGGTGGGTAAACACTTGGAAAAATAAAGGAGGTCATGTCCAATTTGTTTTTGAAAATAAAGCATTGGATAAGTGTGTAAAACATCCTTGAAAAATGCTAGAAATGGGGGTTTAGAACTAGGGAAAAGTGAGTTGAAAATGGGTGGAAAAAGGCTTGAAAAACTTGGAAAAAAAATTTAGAAATAGGAAAAATTAGGTTGCAATCATGAACAGTAAACCTGAGAAAAAAAATCAGATTTTAGCTTGCAATCGCTACAGTGTTTTTGTAAAAAAACCAGAAAATCAGACAACAGCCCACGGCCCCAGCCGCGCACCCTGCGCCCACGCGTGCACGCGCGTCTGGCTTACGGACGCCCTGCTGCGTGCCACTGCCTGCCCTGTTGCACGCCCACTGTTGCCGTGCTGCTGCACCCTGCTATCCAGTCATTTTACACCACCTTTTTGGCCATCTTTTTGAGCCATTTTTTGGTCACTTTATGGGCCATGTTTGGCCACACAGTTGGACTATTTTAAGTAGACTCCTTGACTTATTCTTGGCCTATGCCTTAAGGCATTTTGGGGCCAATTTGGACTAAAATTCTAAGACAATTTTTGGAGATAATTTAGGGATGTTTTGGAAGCTAATTTTGAACCTAAATTAAATTATTTTGAACATTAAATAGGAAGGATGTTTGAGTGACATTAAGAGGTCAACTTGGTCTTGTTAAATAGCAAGTGTTTAAATTTTAATTTTGGGGAAAACTTCAGAAAATAATAAGGGAGATTCAACTAAATTTATTTAATTATCATTTATTTATTTCTTTTAATTTCGTTTCACTCACTCCCCGGGTTTGTAGAAATTCGGGGCGTGACAAAAGCAAAAACCATAAATCATCATTTAGCTTTCAAGTTGTGCAGATCAAACACTGGATGGCAGCCAATCAAATGTTTTACATCCAAACATCGGAACAATTTCCCCAGATGCAAATGAGAATGATTACGGCACTTTCCATGAGTTCTTACTCCATTTGACTTTTGATGTGTTTCTGTAAAGATCGTAGGAGTCTGGTCCATTAATGCTTGTAAATGCCTCTAGCTTTTCAAGTACACCGACCTCTTCAAAAACCTTGGCATATAGTGACAACGCTATTTGTCCTTAGCTAGCACTAGGGCTTGAAAAATATCAATATAAAGATCGTGACTTTTTTTAAAAAAAAAATTCAAGAATGGAATAAAATAATTCTATGCTAAAAGGAAAAAAAATTACCTTGATTTTTAATTTTTTTTGAAAGAATTTCAAGAAGGAAATAAGGATCACAAGAAGCACAAAAATCAACTAGAAAAACTCCACAGCAATGATGCCAAAATTTGGTGTGCTGTTGCAGGCAACCAAAAATAAAACCTTAACTCCTAAAAATAATGTAGTAGTGTGAGTAGGGATCGTTCCCACGAAGAGAGTCTAGCCTACAAAGATGGGGGGGGGGGGGGTTTGAGTATAATGAAAATAATTTTAAGAAACAAACTAAGGAACAATTCAAATTAAGTTATCGAAATCAATCAAAAGAACAAGCATTGGTCTAAGTCAACATCCACCGTCGGCATTTTACAACGGATCATTGATGCAAATATATATATCAATTCACACTTTAAATATTCACCTATTGGAACTATTTTCCTATCTTTCCTTAGTCATAGTTAATTAAAAAACAAGCGATCTAATTAACCCTAACTACTAAACAACCCAAGACAAGCACTAAAGGTTTAATCTAATAGCAGCTTTAAGAATTAGAAAGATCGATGAAGTTAAACAATACAAGCACAAGCGGTTACATTTAATTTAGTCGAACATTCTTCTTAAAATCTAATAATTTCTGGCGCAGCAAACCATCAAATCTTAGTTACTTCACAAATTAGAGGGATCAAACAATTACGGATTTGATATCTAATCTAGCAGTAGATTGTAACGAATAATAAACTAGTAGGCCTCCTAGTAATTAAACAAGACAATCATGAAAATAAGTACAGAAAAACATTTGATACTCAAAGTATAAATTGAACAATAAAAACAAATTAGATCTCATAGTTTTATTGATTCGGAGGCTTCCGTTTCCTTCGACCAATTATAAAAGTTTAGCCACGCACAGTCATGAAAATTTGAAGGAGAAATTAAAGAAGAGGAGAGAGAGAGAGAGAGAGAGAGAGAGAGAGAGAGAGAGAGAGAGAGAGATGTGCGTGTGTGATGGCTGCTTTTAGAAATTAAAAATAAAATAAAATCCAAATATAACTAAGAAAGTGGTATTTCAACTGGAATTCTAGCACTAGGTCTAGAATTTCCAAAAATAAATCGTGTAGACCTGCACATTAGAATTTCGCGCAGCCAAAAACGTCAACAGTGTAGGTGCAGCAACTTCAAGCCCGATTTCGACCTTGATGAAGCCGAAATCGCTCAAAATTCAAAATGTAAAAATTGTAGAACTGGTTCCTGGCTTTCCATATCATCTTGAATCAAAACTCAAAACATGAGAGAGTTATGCCCAAATTACGAAGCAATGTCAAAACTGTCCGAAAATCACCCAATTAGCATCTTTTGCACTTAACGCCTCCATTTGCATCCTAAATCAAAATATAAGAATAATGAGTACATTTAGGCACCAAATAAGTATAAAAGATTAAACATTAAGAGAGAAAAATATGATATTTTGCATTCTTATCAATACGCAATCTTTTTATTTTATTTGGGTAACAGAATATTTTATCATAATTAATTTTATTATTTTATTTAATAATATACACATATCATTCATTTTATTCCACAAGTGCCACGCACATGGGGTTTAAGTTCCTTACGTGTGTGAGGTTGGGCGATCAAACTTGGGAAGCTGCAACTTCCGTCATTGTTTCCAATTTTTAATATACCAAACAGTGGATAGGGTAGGAAAACAGGGATAGGATATCCTAGGTCCGAACAGTTTCATTAAATCAGGGGCTTGTCCTTGTTGCTAAACACCCCAAATTCCATTTAAATGAAATCCCAAAACGAAGTCATTCCACTTTAGCCCAAATCCTTTTGTATTCGGTTAGGACCCGACTCGTGCCCGACCCAAAACTGACTCGAACAGTATCCATCCTCTTTGTTTTTCCAGCGAGGGTTCTGGTCATCCCCTCCGGTGCCGGTGACCGAAAATTGGCAAATTTTAACATTTTTATCATAGTTTTGTAAATGATTTTGGATCATTTCTTTTCCTTAAATCATCTAAAATGTCATTTTCAAAAATTTAGGATCATTTTGATCCTCAAACTTGATCGGAGCAATTAGATTCCAGAAACCTCAATTTTTCAGTGACATAGAGTATCTCTCTTTTTAATAGACCAATTCGGTCCATTTTTGTTTTCTTATTCATCATTTTCAGAGGGCTATACATTAATAGTTTCGAAGTTGAGCTTAGCACTTGATCCCACAAAAATCCAATTATCAACCCAACTTGCAACCTCTTATAAAATCCTTATTTTTAAGCCAATAAATGCGATTCTTTTTGCAATTTGATTTATTTTCCGTCTAGTTTTGATCATCGTTCCTAAATCTTAATTTTGTTTAACTCGGTTTAGACCCACCTTTGAAACCTCCATTAATGGTGGTTCAACAATGGTGCACTGTTCTAGGGTCTTTCATATCCTATTTTGAACCTCAAATCGTGAAAAATAAATACAAGAACTTGAAGGAATTATAGGATGAGCTCTTACTTCTTTGGTGCTAAAATTCAAAGAATTTTCTCTTTTCCCTCTCTAACAGTTTCTTTCTCTGCCTCTACTACTCTTCTCTTTGCTTTCTCTCCTTGGGTTCAGCCTTCTAGGTCTCCATTTCTCCCTTTAGGCTGCCATGCATGCAGGTACAGAGCTCCTCTCCTCCTTTTCTTTCTTCTTCTTCTTCTTTTTCTTTTTCTTCTTCGTCCTTCTTCTCTCTCTCTCTCTCTAGCCCACACATGCATGGTCTGAATGACACTCAAGGCTTCACAATGTGTAAAGTCAGAGTTTCTACTCATATACACTCAAGACCTATACATGAGGGATTTCATGCATGAAATCTAATTGGACAAGGGGATGGTGCAATGGGATGATGGCACGTGTCTCTTTTTTTTTTTTTTTTCGAACTTTCCTCACATTTTATAGGCTATTTACATATCATATGGCTTATATAGCACAAAAGTTTTTGTAGCTTAGTTGGCAACTTTTTGGGAGTTAGTGTCTATCTTTTGTAAAGTGAAAGGGTTCAAGTATTGGTAGGAGCATTTTAAAGCTCTTTTCTCTATTTTTCTTTTGCATATGCATCATATTGCATTTTAGAGTATTTTAAAAATTCTTAAACTTTACATTTTAAATTTCATAAAAGTCTCTTGAAATTCCTGCAAGGTTTCTTGATTAAGCATACTTCATTCACATATCACACTAGTCTTGCTTAAGTGCACCTTGTGCACTAATTTTCCATAATTACTTATGTGTTAATCCTCGATTAACACTAATCGTAATTTTTCATCAAATTATGATTGTTGTCATTGACTTACATTCTTACAATTGTTTATCTCCAATCTAAAACTAGTCGCTCTCATTTACACATTCATCTCCAGATTTACGGACTATTAGCCTCAATTAGAATTGTCCATAATTGTTATCTTATGTCAATCCTCATTATCCTTTATTTTCCCACTTAATTGGGTTGGGGTGTTACATTCCTGATAAGCATAATCACTCAAATACAAATGAATTACTTCAAGAAAATAGTAACATAAATCACAAGAATCTTGAAGAAGAAAAATATGAAGAAATAAATAAAGTAGAAAATATAGTTATAATTCAAGATGCTAGACTAGACATTTCCAAAGAATTGAAGTTTGTCAAAGATCACCCTAAAGATCAAATCATATATGAACCATCTCAGAGTTTTTACTAGATCATTATTAAGAAATGTGTGCAATAATCTAACATTTCTATCTCAATTTGAACCTAAAAATATTCAAGAAGCTGAAAGCGCTGAATCTTGGATATTAGTAATGCAAGAAGGGCTAAATCAATTTGAAAGAAATAATGTATGGACTTTAGTACCTATGCCTAGAGATCAAAATGTAATAGGAACCAATGAGTCTTTAGAAATAAGAAAGATGAAGAATGAACTAGATCTAGGGCAACATTTAGTCGACTAAATGATGAACTTAGTTGATTGAATGATCAAATCTATAAATAAAAACCTAGATCTCAAAACATTTCCTCATCGCGGTAAAATGACTTTTCAAGTTCTCTCTTGCAAAACCTCTTACAAAACCATAGAAAAAACTCTCAAATCAACTATAGTAGCCCCCAAGACTAAGAATCCTCCCTCCGAATTCGGTTTTAAGCATCAAAGAAAGGAAATCTCACAAGAACAACGAGTTAAGTCATGTCATGAGATTGAAACTTTTCTCACAAACAAGATAGCCCAAGCCTACGAAGATGACCTCATCCATCGAACCACTATTCTAGGTAAGGTCATAAACGTCACCACTTTAGATGCTAAACACATTCTTATTCACAAATATTTTTGTGGCTTAGGATGGGAAAAGATCCTTACAAAGACACACCTTGAATACAAATGGTTGGTAAGACTCTTCTATGCTCACATAGACATTGTCACCTTTAGCTCTCTCACTTTATGGGTCAATGGTGTTTCCATCAAATTTGACTTTACTACTTTATCTTCCATTATTCAAATTCTAAAAGGGGATTTTCAAATCTTTAGCACCAATGCTTGGGCACAAATATATGGGTTTGATCAACCGTTCAATTCATTTGTGGAAACCCCAACATCGAACACGCCTACAAACCCAAGGCATCCAAACTCACTTTTAAGTCTCAGATCATTTATAGCATCATCACCTACAACCTCTTTCCCCATCTTGGATGTCAAAATTATGTATCCTATTAGGATATATTTCTCATAGAGTGACTTTTTAACAATAAAAAGGTCGACCTTGCCTACATAATCACTTAACTCGTGATTGGTTGTAAGAAAAAATAAAAATGGTGCTCTACCCTACGAAATTCTTCTCACCGCCATTTTCAAACATTTTGAAATTGACCTCTCCTCCGAAACTGAAATCGAAACCGTCACACCCAAGGACACCTACTAAACACCTTTAAAATCAAGGGCTATATGTCCACACTTGTTGAATGGGTCCCAAAGGATGACACAGAACCTTCTAACCCACAAACCATTAATGAGGATGAAAATCCCAACGAGACTCACTCACCCTTTCACATTTCACCTACCATTTCCACTCTTTCGACTCAAATAACCACACCTCAACTCATTCCCTCTGACACAAATCAACTTCTCATCTTTACCCTATGAAGCATTGAAGCCAATATCACTTCCCACATCAAAAACATGTCCAAAGATCTCATGTACAAACTCAAAGACAAGGGAATGGGTCGACACCATCGAATCCGATGTTCACATACTTAAGATTAGAATCGATTCCTTTTACGAGTATAATGAATGGAAGCACGACGAAACTCGAGTGGATGTCATTGAAGTCAAGGAAATGCTTGAGCACATCTTGATGACTCGCCATCATTCTCCAACTCAACCTCCTCCCTATTGATTTTTTATGACGACCAAAAGGAGAGAAAAATGAAGAAGATTGAAGACACAAAAAAGAGAAAAAACTTGTGTAGATTTTTTTTGTTAGATAGATTTTCTTTTGTAATTGATCCTATAAAAATCATGAATCATATTATTCTTATGCACGTGATTTGTAAATGATCAATTTTATATTAAAGAAGTATTCTTCTGGCATATCCAAAGTCTTTATTATATATGCTAGTTGTTGGTTATGCATACAATAAACTATCATTCAAAAAATCTATAATGACATAAACTATGCTTCGTTAATACATGCATATAAAATGTCATGAACATTGAATATATTCCATCATGGCATAATAATGATGCAATCAAATAATGCATATTAACAAGGAGCGACTTACTTGTCAATGATAATCTCTTTATGTTGAAACTTTGTACTATTACTTCAATGGTTTGTCATCGTAAAAAAGGGGTAGATTGTTAACCAAAAAGGTTCCCTAGCAAGGGCATTCTCATAATTTTGATGATTGCAAGGCATTAATAATATGGACTAGCGCTTTACTTTAAGTATCAAACCAAATAGGTTAATAAGCTCATGGGCAGGTTGACCAATGGATAATATGGACTAGTGATTTGCTTTAAGTATTAAACCAAATAGGTTAATAAGCTCATGGGAAGGTTGACCAAGGCTTGACTAAAGATGAATAGAATCAACAATATGACATGCTCAAAATATCAAACATCAAGTTAAACTCAAGAAATCGCTCATACCCCAATGAATCAAGTGATGAATTTTATTTTCCTTTCATGTTAGGTGTTTAAGTGATTTAGGATTGATTGATCAAAACAAAATGGTTAAAATATTTAAATGATCAACCAAAATCAATCAACAAAATGATTTTTCAAAAGCATAACAATGTTAAAAACTAAGCTTTGAAAAATCAAGAAACTTGAAAATGAGAACATTGAACAAAATAAGCATTCAAGCTAAACTATCAAATTCAGTCGATTAAGTTCTCAATTTAGTCGATTGAATCATGTTCACAAAATTATGCCTATTTTGTGACTGAAAAATTCAGTCGATTGGACCCAAGACTCAGTCGACTGAACATACATTTTGTTCTCAAGGCCTCAAAGAACTATCAAATTCAGCTGACTAAATTACTTAAGCCTTTTTGTCAACAAATGTTACAGCCTCAGGTCTTAGTGTGAAACTAACCTAAAAGAAGGGCTGAATAGGTATGCTCAATTTTTTAATATCTCCATTTTTTCAACCACAACACTACCAAATACTTCAAATGGAAAATAAATGAATTGCAATTACAATGTATATTCAACTAATGTATGTAATTCTATCAATTATCCCAAGCTATTAAAATATGCAATCATGTAATGTTGATCAATGCAAACTATTCAAGTAGGCCCATTTGATTCACAAGTTCAATTTAGATATCAATTTATTAATTCAACTCAAATTCAACTATGTGATTAATCAACAATTCACCAATTCAATTTGTCCAATTGAGGTTTTCAAATATCAATTCAATATTTTATGAACACAATTATGAAAACCTAAAATGCTAAGTAAGCGAAAGCAAGTGGATCTAAAAAATTATGAATTGTAAACACATAAAAAGAAAAGAGTGCAAACCACAATGATGACGGAGAAACCACCTTGGAAAACTCCAAAGTCAACCATGCTTGGGGAAGTAATTCACTATGATCGAGATTGAATTACACGTAAACAAGACATGACCAAAGTACCTCTGGCATCACTCGACGCATTCATGCTGTCAACCTCCCTTAAATCCACAAGCTTCTCATAAACAAAATCTTCATTCAATCGGATCCTCCTTCGATCTCGGACTCTTTTGATAGGGGCCTCTTCATAACTATGAATCCACACAACCTCAGTATCCACCGTGTAATGACATGGAAATTTTTTTTTTTTTTAAATTATTTTTTATTATTACTTGTTTTTAGTATTATTATTATTATTATTATTATTAAAATATATATTAACATTATTTAAAATGCATGATGTATGTATGTGTAGCATGTATATGTGTGTGGAAGGTGATATGTATGTGTACATGTATGAAGTGATGTATGTACAAGTGTATGTGTAAACATGTATGTATATATGTATATATGGCAGTGTGTGTGTGCAGTAGACTTGGAGAGTGTGTGAGGGAGGTGTCGGCTAAGTGTGTGTGTGTTTAGTGTGTGTATCTAGTGTGCGATGATGATATATATATATATATAGGTGTATAGGGCAGCTTTGCATTAAATGCAAAGCTGTATGGTGAAAGAGAGTAGGGTGGCTGATGCAGAGTGAGGGAAGTCAAGGAAAGGGGCTGTGAGAGAGAGACGTATGAGAGTTGGTGAGGGGTGTATAAGGGTTGGTCTCGGTTGGGAAGAAAAGAGAAGGAAAGAAAAACTGAGAGAGCAAGGGGGAGAGAGAGTTCTGAAGGGCAGAAGTGGATCAAGAGGAACAGAAGTGAGAGGAGAAACCTGCACAGAGAGAAAAACAAAAATTATAGGTCAGTGGGTTTGTTTCTATTTTTATGATTTAAAGCATGATAGCTTGATATAAAGCTAGGGTTCTCTTAAGCATGATTTTAGCTTTTAAATGCAAAAATAATGATAGAAAACGGTTAAGAAAACAGGGAGAAAATTCTAGTTGCAGGTTTCGGTCATGGTAGTTGGGTCTTGTCATTTTATGTGTAGAACTCCATTTAAATGATAGGAAAACAATCCTCTCAAGTGCAGAAAACTAAATGAAAAAGAAAGGATGAAAAACAGTAAGGAAATAAGCATGAAATCAGAAAAGAAAAGTTGGCCGGAGATTCGGCCATAGAGCTTTGAGCTCTATTTTGTGAAAAACTAATGGGTTGAATCCAAAACCGATCCTAGATATGGAATCCTTGGGAGAAAATGGAGAGAATCGAATTTTAAAAACTTGAAAATCTCGTCGGAAACCGGTCGTCGGATCCGGAACCCTACTGCTACATCGCTGGAAAAACGGGGAAGAAGGGGGGGTGACCGGGTCAGGTCCAGGTCCGGGTCGGTTCCGGTTCGGGCGAGGCAGAACCGCCCCTGCCACGTGTCGCCCTGTGGTTTTAAATTAAAAGGAGATTGGGACTGTTTGGTTCCTAGGGTAAGAAATTGAAATTGAAATTGATTTGGGAATAGGGATATCCTATTCCAGTTTTGAAGCCTAACCACTGTTCGGTTATTCCTATTTAGAATAGGGTTTTTAGAAATTATAAATTGACCTAGAAAGTTACGGAATTTACAAATTGACCCCCCAACTATTAATAATTGTGATTTGACCCTTCTGAATAAAATATTAATAAAATATTAATTTAATTAATTAGTTAATTAAATTAATTTAATTATTTAAATATGTTAAAATAATCCGGAGTCCAAATGGGACAAGTCATTAGTGTATTTTGACTATCTCGATCATTCTGAGACCAATGGTGAGGTCCGTTTTACGAGATGGGGTCCCAAAAAATAAAAGACCCGTAGTAACCTTTAAAATTACCAAAATGCCCCTGAATTAAAATACAGTCAAACGAACTCCAAATTGAGTAAAAAAATAGTGAAACTTTATTATCTTGAGCATTCCGGACTCAACCATGGAGTTCGATTTGTGAAAAGAGGTCACGAAATGTAAGGACCCGTGAAAAGTGCAAAATAACTGTTTTGCCCTTTTGAACCCCGGTGTCCGAATTGAGTTCTACGAGAACCTATACTTATTTTCTTCGACGTCCTAGACTCAATGGAAGAGTTTAATTTAGCAAAATGGAAACTTAAGAATTAAAGACATAAAATTTGATGAATAGCATAAATTCAAATGACAATAGACTGAGTTGTAATTTATGCTTTTAGGAACACTGACAGGACAGGAGAGGACGATCTGATCTCCTGCATTTTCTTTGACCAGTTCAGTCACGTGTCGTACATGATCTTCTAGGGTTGAGACCAACCCGACAGGTATGGTGTTTTGCTAATGTTAGAAATGAAGTTAAGTTAGGAATGTTCTGTGAATGACTGGCATGACTTATGTGTTTATGTGGAATGTGTTTACTTGATGATTTAGAATTGGTTGTTCACATGCTTACATGTTACTTGTACTTTATGAATGTTTAGTGAATGATGAACGTAAATCATGACATGTGTATATGTTGATTATATGAGATATGCTTGCATGTGGAATCAGTTGGTGATTTATGTTTTTATTGTCTCAAGCATGCTATATTGTGGAAACATGTTTCATTGACATTGCATTGGCATATTGGCATATGATGAATCCTTTGAGAACATGGCGTGGGTAAGCACGTGGTGCTTTGCATTATGAGGGTGTAGATCCTGTGGTGAAAAACCCAAAATTGGCCATTGCATTGGTACTCTGTTCCCATCGGGGAGTACCCGTAAATGAGACATGGGTGTGGCATAGAGTTGTGCATGGGTGCGTCATGCATTCCATTCATATATTACTGCGATGTTTTGAATGACATTTAGATATAAATGTATACTTTGCACATGCCACGCCTTAGCTTTATTTATTGCATTAGCACTTTGTAATATCCCGACCTGGGATACGTCACGTATACCGAGGTAGGTCGGTTAAAACATGTAACTTGAACGTAAGATATGTATATCATAGTATTTTCATGGAAATGAATGACTGGAGACTGTAAATCATGGAAATGAATGACCAAGGCTGGGTAACACCCAAGCACCATAGGGCATTGCATCGAAATACGTGCATGCACGTATTTCTATGCATGCATACGTAGACATAGATTCATAGCTCGATTAAAATAAGTGTATGTAAATAGGATTAAAAATGGAATTGTACCCCTACACATGCATGTATATACATGTATACGAACATGTATTTAATGTGTATATATATTTATATATATATAATATGATGTATTTAGGTATATATGTATATATGCATAAGAAATAAAAGGAAAGAAAGGGAAAAAGGGGAAACTGCCCTTGGACAGTATACAGGTGTAATGTATGTGAGGGTGTGTGCGTGTGTCGGTTAGGTGAGAAGTGTGTGTGTGTGATATATATATAATATGATATATACATATGAGTGCACAACAAGTCTCCCAAGCCATTTAATGCAAAGTTTGCATTTGGCAGAGGGAACATCAGGTTTCAGTCAAAGAAAGGGGCCATAGAAGGGGGAGTAACCGAGAGAGAGAAAAAGAAAAAGGGAGAGAGGCGGTGGAACCCTTCTCTCTATATATGTACATACGGGTGAGAGTTGAAAGGCAAAAAGAAAACTAAGATTGAGAGAAGCATTAGCAAAGAACTCAGGAGCATAAACAGGAAGGTTTGGATTGTCACAGTGGGCTAAATCCGAACACCCAGGTAGGCAAGTTAAGTTCTGTTTTTGTGATTTTAAGCATGAATGTTTGATCTAAATCTAGGGTCTTGATAAGCATGCTTTTAGCTTTTAAATGCAAGAAGAATGATAGAAAAAGGTTTAGAAACCATAGAGATATTCTAAGTTGCAGGTTATAGAGAATAATCGGCCGTGGGTCATTTCATGCATTAAACCTTGTTTAATCGACCCAAGCATTACCCTATGATGTGCAGAAAACTGTTAGAAACAATTAGGGGTCAAAACAGTGATCAAAACGCCATGAAAATAGAAAATATCACTTGGCCGGAGAATCGGCCGGAGATATTTAAACCCTATTTCGTGAAGATGGGGAGGGATTCAATGGAAACCGAGAGTGGATTTGAAATCCTTGGGAAGAAGGGAATAAAATGGCATTCAAAATGGGGGGAAAAAACCACCGAAAAATATGTGACAGTCGCCGGAGAAGACGACTGTTCACGCCGGAACCCTACCGGAGCAGTGGGGAAGACGACCGAAAAATCGTGGGGGCTACCGGGTTAAGTTTGGACCGGATCCGGGTTCGGACCGGGTCGGGACCCGACCGGAAATAAGAGGGTAAGTGATGCTGTGTCGTTTTGGGTTTTTAATTTAAATGGAATTGGGCTTGTTTGGTTACACGGATAGTAAATTGAAATTGGGTTTGGGGTTATCCAAACCAAGGATGGGATATGGAAACAGGGTTATTGAAATCCGGTTTTTAAACTAAAGTGAACCGTTTGGTTCAGGGGAAGGGTGGACCGGTTTAGGGTTTCTGGTCCTGAACCAACTGGTTCAGACCGCAGGTTTTGGAATTTATGAACCGGCCCCAAATATTTTAAGAAATTTCACTGTTGCCCAAACATAAAAAATTAATTAAATATTAATTTTTACAATAATGCCCCTCTTTCAAATATGGGTCAAACGAAGTCCAAACGATACAAATGAATAGTCAAAACCTATTATCTCAGACGTTCTGAGTCCAATGGTGGGGTCCATTTTACGAGTTGAGACCCCGAAGGATAAAATACCGTAAAAGTGCAAAATGACCATTTTGCCCTTTTTAGTACGAAAGTCCAAATGGAATTCCGCGAAAGCCTAAACCGACTTTCTTCGGCGTTTCGGACTCAATGGTAAAGTCTAAAATAGTATTTGAAATACTTATGATAGAAAGGCATAAAATTTGATGAATAGCATTTATTCTGAAACGTATTCACTGATATATAGGAAACTCGAAAGACAAGGGTACACTCAGGGATTTCTGAGATAGAAGCACGATAGAGGTAAGTGGATCACTCTCTCTTACATGTGGTGTTTCCACAAGCCAAGTTTATTCTTTTACTGCCAAACTCGTACTCTTGAATGTATTGATATCCTTGTTTTCCACATTTCGATATTTTCTATCTTGTGGACATATCATTGACTGATATATCATTGTTATCATGTTTCACTGTGCTTTGAAAGCACATATGTTATTGCTATCCACAATATGATATTGTTCTATCTTGTGGACCTTGATTGATTGCTATATCATTGTTATCATGTTAAACCATGCCTTGAAAGGCCTACTATTGTATCCTCATTGAATGAATGATATTCCATTTTTATATTCTATGGAATTACTATGATCATGACATGTTTATGGACACGGGAGTTGTGCTCAGTCAGAACACCCATCTGATGCTATCTGATTGAATGGGACCTACGGGTCAAGTCCGTGAACGGACAAATGGCAATTGATTGGAATTTACTGGGGGGTATGCCGGGCCCCAAAAGATCGAGGGTCTGCCGAGCCCTGACACAGAATAACAGCATCTCTTATGATTGACAGAACTTGATTGTTGAATGACACTATTCCTTATAATTATTCAAGTCTCGAAGGACTTGCATTGATTGATTTGATTGTGATCGGTTCATTGTGGCAGTACTTCATTGTTGTTATATTTTCATTTTACACTATTACTCCTGATTGTGTATTGTGATTACTTTTCATTGGCCCTCGTGGCAATTGTTTCCATTGGCCCTCGTGGCAATTATGTTCTTTGGCTATCACAGCATCTCCTTCCTTATGATTGGCTATCATTATCTTATTCATGGATTCACATTGATCATCGATACCAGTGTTGGAGATCTGTTTTACTTACTGAGCTTTGTAGCTCATTCCACCCCATTTACCCCCATTTCAGGTGATGACGCTGCGAGACCCCAGTAGGAGTCTGAGAGCGTAGGGGGACATTTTGGAGTATTGTACCAGTCTATGTTAGTTCTCCCATGTATTCACCACCCCCGGGTGCTGGTTACATTTTAGTTCTCATTTTGAATTATGTAGAACTATGTCATGTATTTAATAGACTTCCGCTGTTTAATTTATTTAAAAGACTTCCGCTGGATTACTGTAATTGATAAAGGCTTCCGCTGTTCATTGTTTAAAATTTTCAGTACATTGCATATTAGTACTATGATACAGGAATGGAAAAAGTAGGGACGGCCTTCGGGTCGGACCCGCGACACGAGATCCGCATAGGGTGGGTTTCGGGTCGTGACAACTTGGTATCAGAGCTATAGGTTCGATTGTGAGTCATGAGAGATAGGACTAGAGTTAAGATTGTTAGATATGACTGACATTTTATATTATCTTACACATTGACTGGTCATCTCATTGGCTATTTCATTGGTTATCTCACTGGTTATCTCATTGGTTAGCTTCATTGATTCTATTCACAGTCATGGTAAACACGAGGCAAGGTCCGTTGCCTATGGATCGTTTAGAACAATTGGAAAGAATGATGCGGACTATCATTGAAAGTCTACCACAGATTTAGGCTAGTGCTAGCCAACCAGCACAGCCAGTACAATAGGAGCAGCCTGTTAATGCAGGCGACAATGCAGGAAATCGTCAAGGAAACGAGCGAGACGCTGCATACTTATATGAGCAGTTTCAGAAAATGAAACCCCCGACTTTCGACGGTACAGGAGGAGCCACTATAGCTGAGGAGTGGTTATTAGAGATGAACAGGATCTTCAAAATCCTGATATGCACTGAAGTCCAAAAAGTGGCATACGCCACTTATATGCTCAAAGGGATGGCACATAAATGGTGGATGATAGAGGAAGATAAGGAGCCAGGCATGGACTGGCAACGATTCATTGATATCTTCAACAAGAAGTACTTCTCCCAAGAAGTACGAAACCGAAGAGTTGCAGAGTTTATGGTACTACAACAGGGGGGAATGACGGTAGAGCTATACGAGGCCAAATTTACTGAATTGGCCAGGTTTGCTCCAAGTTCTGTCAATACCGAGGATCTGAAAGCTCGCAAGTTCGAGGAGGGATTGAGATGGGCTATCAAGGATAGACTGGTACCTCGTCGACTGGCTACCTATGATGATGTAGTGGAGACAGCTCGAGTCATAGAAAGGAGTGGCGAGGAATTCGCCAAGAGGAAAGGGAACCTGAAGCAGGGAGGCAATCAGAAAAAGAGGCAAGGCCCTTCTACTTTAGAACATGGATCTACATTTACCAGACCTGGAGCCACATCACAGGCGACAGGGTCCGGTCAGAAGAAACAAGGCAACACTAAAAAGGGGGCAGCCAAGTGCTCTCGTTGCAATAAGATCCATAAGGGCCAATGTCTCAAGGACAGCAACGCTTGCTACTACTGTGGCCAGGAGGGACATTTTGCAACAGAATGCCCTCAGAAGGATCAGGCCACGCCCAGTACTGCTTCGGTTAAAGCACCAACCACTGGAGTAGCACCACCTAGACCTCCAGCCCAAAGGAGTGGACAGGGGAACGTCCAGCAGCAGGCAGGACGGGTTTTCTCCCTTTTACCAGGAGACGTGCAGGCTACAACCTCTGTAGTCGCAGGTACTATTTTAGTATGCTCACAGCCTGCTCATGTTTTATTTGACACTGGATCTACACATTCATTTATATCCCCTACATATGCTGCTAGATTGAACCTAGTGACGAAACCCTTAGGGTATTTACTGAATGTTTCTATACCATCGGGGAAATCATTGTTGGGGGATACCATGTATAGGAATTGTGGGATACAGATGGGGGATACACACTTATTGGCTGACCTTATACCTTTGGAAATTTGTGGATTCGACGTTATCCTTGGAATGGATTGGCTGGCTGCCAATTATGCTACGATAGACTGTATGGCCAAACGAGTTCTCATACAGAATCCACAGTTTCCGACAGTTGACTTTGACGGGACAAGAGTGGCTTCCCCACCCTACTTCGTTTCCTCTATCCAGGCAAGGCGTCTGCTTTGCAAAGGATGCCACGGATTTTTATGCAGTGTTCAAGACACTGACTCTCAGCAGCCTGAGTTAGAAAAGATTCCCATTGCTAGGGAATTTCCCGGAGTGTTCTTGGATGATCTTCCAGGAATGCCCATAGACAGAGAGATCGAGTTTTGTATCGACGTATTGCCGGGCACTACACTGATATCCAAGACTCCATATAGGATGGCACCGGCAGAGCTGAAGGAGCTGAAGCTCCAGTTGCAGGAATTATTGGACAAGGGTTTCATACGACCCAGCTCGTCACCATGGGGTGTGCCTGTATTATTCGTAAAGAAAAGGGATGGAACTATGAGACTGTGTATCGACTATCATGAGTTGAACAAAGTTACCATCCGGAACAGATATCCACTGCCCAGGAGGGATGATTTGTTCGACCAGTTGAAAGGGGCCCAGGTGTTCTCGAAGATCGATCTGAGGTCCGGTTATCACCAGTTGAAAGTCAGACCCACTGACATTCAGAAGACAGCATTTAGGACACGGTACGGACACTACGAGTTCCTTGTTATGCCATTTGGGGTGACCAATGCCCCAGCTGCATTCATGGACATGATGAACCGTGTGTTCAAGCCATACTTGGATGACTTCGTGATTGTGTTTATAGACGACATCTTGGTTTACTCTAAGAACCAGGAAGAACACGAGGTACATCTGAGGAGAGTCCTACAGAAGTTAGGGGAGCAGAAGTTGTACGCCAAATTGAAGAAATGCGAATTCTGGCTTCCTAGTATAGCATTTCTGGGACACGTGATCAGTAAAGAGGGAATCTCTGTTGATTCCCAAAAGATCGAGGCAATCATGAATTGGCCTTAACCTACGAGTGTCACGGAAGTGCGAAGTTTCATGGGGTTAGCAGGTTACTATAGGAGATTTGTCCAGGACTTCTCCAAAATAGCTACGCCTATTACCAAACTGACCCGGAAAGGTGTTCCTTTTGTTTGGACAGAGGAACAAGAAAAGAGTTTCCAAGAGTTAAAGGAGCGTCTGGTTACAGCTCCTATATTGACAGTACCAGAAGGAACTGACGGTTTTGTAATTTACAGTGATGCCTCGTTCAAGGGCTTAGGGTGTGTGTTAATGCAGAATGGAAAAGTGGTAGCTTATGCTTCCCGACAGTTGAGACCCCATGAGGGGAACTATCCGACACACGACCTTGAGCTAGCAGCCATTGTCTTTGCTTTGAAGATATGGAGGCACTATTTATACGGGACCACATGCGAAATCTTCATCGATCATAAGAGCCTCAAGTATCTGTTTACACAGAAGGAGCTCAATATGAGACAACGCCGTTGGTTGGAGTTATTGAAAGACTACGAGGTCAACATACAGTACCACCCAGGAAAGGCAAATGTGGTAGCTGACGCTCTTAGTCGAAAGTCATCAGGAAGTTTAGCTTGCCTGTTGACAACACAGACGGAAATACTGAGAGATTTGGAGGACATGGAAATAGAGATAGTTTTGCCCAGTTCCGAGGCACTATGTGCTAACGTCACAGTCGGGTTGTCGATTGTGGACAAGATCAGGGGGCAGCAGACTCAGGATGAGAAGTTGGTTAAGCTTCTTCAAGGAATTGAGACAGGCATAGACTCTGAGTACACAGTGAGAGATGGAATATTGTATTATCAGGGTAGGATCTGTGTACCCGACGTGCCCAAGATCAGGAAAGAGATTCTTGATGAGGCACACAGTTCGAAGTTTGCCTTACATCCAGGGGGCACCAAAATGTATCACAATGTTAAGGATACTTATTGGTGGTTTGGAATGAAACGTCACATAGTTGAGTACATAGCACGATGTGCCAAGTGCCAGCAAATTAAGGTAGAACATTAGAAGCCGGGAGGACTTCTGCAGTCACTGCCCATTCCTGAGTGGAAATGGGAACACATCACGATGGACTTTGTGTCAAGATTGCCAAAGACAGTCAGGGGAAGTGATTCTATCTGGGTCATCGTAGACAGATTAACTAAGACAGCTCACTTCCTGGCAACCAAGACGACACAATCCCTTCAGCGACTAGCCGAGCTATACATCAGAGAGATTGTTAGACTTCACGGAGTTCCAGTATCGATTGTTTCTGATAGGGACCCCCGGTTCGTATCACGATTCTGGAAAGGATTACAACAAGCTATGGGCACGGAATTGAGTCTTAGCACTGCGTATCATCCCGAGACCGACGGCCAGTCAGAAAGGACGATACAGACTTTAGAAGACTTACTGCGTTTCTGTGTCATAGACTTTGAAGGAAGTTGGGAAGATCAGTTGCCATTGGTGGAGTTCACGTACAATAATAGCTATCAAGCTAGTATTGGTATGGCGCCATATAAGGCATTATACGGCAGGAAGTGCCGATCACCACTGTGTTGGACAGAGGTGGGAGAAAGGAAACTCTATGGGCCAGAGATAGTGGAACAGACCGCACAAAAGATACAACAGATCCGACAGCGTTTATTAGCAACTCAAAGTCGACAGAAAAGCTATGCGAATGTTCACCGACGAGACTTAGAGTTTGCGAAAGACGATTTTGTATACTTGAAAGTATCACCCATGAAAGGGGTAGTCAGGTTTGGCAAGAGGGGAAAGCTTGGGCCCAGATACATTGGGCCATTCAGGATCACGAAGAGGGTTGGACCCGTAGCTTACGAGCTTGCCTTACCATCGGAGTTAGCACATGTTCACAATGTGTTTCGTGTCTCGATGCTAAGGAAGTGTATACAGAGTGCAGATCAAGTGATCGAGCACGAACCATTAGACGTCCAGGAAAATCTGAGTTACATAGAGCATCCAGTTCAGATTTTGGATCGTCGAGATCAGGTACTACGGAACAAGACTATTCCATTAGTCAAAGTTCTGTGGAGAAATCACTGGATGGAAGAGGCTACTTGGGAGCGAGAAGATGATATGCGTGCCAAGTACCCACACTTATTTTCATAGTAGTATATGCTATGTTTGGGGACAAACTTATTTTTAAGGAGGTAAGAATGTAATATCCCGACCCGGGATACGTCACGTATACCGAGGTAGGTCGGTTAAAACATGTAACTCGAACGGTAAGATATGTATATCATAGTATTTTCATGGAAATGAATGACTGGAGACTGTAAATCATGGAAATGAATGACCAAGGCTGGGTAACACCCGAGCACCACAGGGCATTGCATCGAAATGCGTGCATGCACGTATTTCCATGCATGCATACGTGGACATAGATTCATAGCTTGATTAAAATAAGTGTATGTAAATAGGATTAAAAATGGAATTGTACCCCTACACATGCATGTATATACATGTATACGACATGTATTTAATATGTATATATATTTATATATATATATATAATATGATGTATTTATGTATATATGTATATATGCATAAGAAATAAAAGGAAAGAAAGGGAAAAAGGGGAAACTGCCCTTGGACAGTATACAGGTGTAATGTATGTGAGGGTGTGTGTGTGTCGGTTAGGTGAGAAGTGTTTGTGTGTGATATATATATATAATATGATATATACATATGAGTGCACAACAAGTCTCCCAAGCCATTTAATGCAAAGTTTGCATTTGGCAGAGGGAACATCAGGTTTCAGTCAAAGAAAGGGGCCATAGAAGGGGGAGTAACCGAGAGAGAGAAAGAGAAAAAGGGAGAGAGGCGGTGGAACCCTTCTCTCTATATATGTACATACGGGTGAGAGTTGAAAGGCAAAAAGAAAACTAAGATTGAGAGAAGCATTAGCAAAGAACTCAGGAGCATAAACAGGAAGGTTTGGAGTGTCACAGTGGGCTAAATCCGAACACCCAGGTAAGCAAGTTAAGTTCTGTTTTTGTGATTTTAAGCATGAATGTTTGATCTAAATCTAGGGTCTTGATAAGCATGCTTTTAGCTTTTAAATGCAAGAAGAATGATAGAAAAAGGTTTAGAAACCATAGAGATATTCTAAGTTGCAGGTTATAGAGAATAATCGGCCGTGGGTCATTTCATGCATTAAACCTTGTTTAATCGACCCAAGCATGACCCTATGATGTGCAGAAAACTGTTAGAAACAATTAGGGGTCAAAACACTGATCAAAACGCCATGAAAATAGAAAATATCACTTGGCCGGAGAATCGGCCGGAGATATTTAAACCCTATTTCGTGAAGATGGGGAGGGATTCAATGGAAACCGAGAGTGGATTTGAAATCCTTGGGAAGAAGGGAATAAAATGTCATTCAAAATGGGGGGAAAAAACCACCGAAAAATATGTGACAGTCGCCAGAGAAGACGACTGTTCACGCCGGAACCCTACCGGAGCAGTGGGGAAGATGACCGAAAAATCGTGGGGGCTACCGGGTTAAGTTTGGACAGGATCCGGGTTCGGATCGAGTCGGGACCCGACCGGAAATAAGAGGGTAAGTGATGCTGTGTCATTTTGGGTTTTTAATTTAAATGGAATTGGGCTTGTTTGGTTACACGGATAGTAAATTGAAATTGGGTTTGGGGTTATCCAAACCAAGGATGGGATATGGAAACAGGGTTATTGAAATCCGGTTTTTAAACTAAAGTGAACCGTTTGGTTCAGGGGAAGGGTGGACCGGTTTAGGGTTTCTGGTCCTGAACCAACTGGTTCAGACCGCAGGTTTTGGAATTTATGAACCGGCCCCAAATATTTTAAGAAATTTCACTGTTGCCCAAACATAAAAAATTAATTAAATATTAATTTTTACAATAATGCCCCTCTTTCAAATATGGGTCAAACGAAGTCCAAACGATACAAATGAATAGTCAAAACCTATTATCTCGGACGTTCTGAGTCCAATGGTGGGGTCCGTTTTACGAGATGAGACCCCGAAGGACAAAATACCGTAAAAGTGCAAAATGACCATTTTGCCCTTTTTAGTACGAAAGTCCAAATGGAATTCCGCGAAAGCCTAAACCGACTTTCTTCAGCGTTCCGGACTCAATGGTAAAGTCTAAAATAGTATTTGAAATACTTATGATAGAAAGGCATAAAATTTGATGAATAGCATTTATTCTGAAACGTATTCACTGATATATAGGAAACTCGAAAGGCAAGGGTACACTCAGGGATTTCTGAGATAGAAGCACGATAGAGGTAAGTGGATCACTCTCTCTTACATGTGGTGTTTCCACAAGCCAAGTTTATTCTTTTACTGCCAAACTTGTACTCTTGAATGTATTGAGATCCTTGTGTTCCACATTTCGATATTTTCTATCTTGTGGACATATCATTGACTGATATATCATTGTTATCATGTTTCACTGTGCTTTGAAAGCACATATGTTATTGCTATCCACAATATGATATTGTTCTATCTTGTGAACCTTGATTGATTGCTATATCATTGTTATCATGTTAAACCATGCCTTGAAAGGCCTACTATTGTATCCTCATTGAATGAATGATATTCCATTTTTATATTCTATGGAATTACTATGATCATGACATGTTTATGGACATGGGAGTTGTGCTCAGTCACAACACCCATCTGATGCTATCTGATTGAATGGGACCTACGGGTCAAGTCCGTGAACGGACAAATGGCAATTGATTGGAATTTACTGGGGGGTATGACGGGCCCCGAAAGATCGAGGGTCTGCCGAGCCCTGACACAGAATAACAGCATCTCTTATGATTGACAGAACTTGATTGTTGAATGGCACTATTCCTTATAATTCTTCAAGTCTCGAAGGACTTGCATTGATTGATTTGATTGTGATCGGTTCATTGTGGCAGTACTTCATTGTTGTTATATTTTCATTTTACACTATTACTCCTAATTGTGTATTGTGATTACTTTTCATTGGCCCTCGTGGCAATTGTTTCCATTGGCCCTCGTGGCAATTATGTTCGTTGGCTATCACAGTATCTCCTTCCTTATGATTGGCTATCATTATCTTATTCATGGATTCACATTGATCATCGATACCAGTGTTGGAGATCTGTTTTACTTACTGAGCTTTGTAGCTCATTCCACCCCATTTACCCCTATTTCAGGTGATGACGCTGCGAGACCCCAGTAGGAGTCTGAGAGCGTAGGGGGACATTTTGGAGTATTGTACCAGTCTATGTTAGTTCTCCCATGTATTCACCACCCCCGGGTGCTGGTTACGTTTTAGTTCTCATTTTGAATTATGTAGAACTATGTCATGTATTTAATAGACTTCCGCTGTTTAATTTATTTAAAAGACTTCCGCTGGATTACTGTAATTGATAAAGGCTTCCGCTGTTCATTGTTTAAAATTTTTTGTACATTGCATATTAGTAGTATGATACAGGAATGGAAAAAGTAGGGACGGCCTTCGGGTCAGACCCGCGACACGAGATCCGCATAGGGTGGGTTTCGGGTCGTGACACACTTCATCATACCAGCAGTTGAGCTGACTCATTCATGGGCAACATTTTTTAGATGAGGACCCTCCAGCTACTTGAGACTCCATGATACTCTGATAGGGTGAAGCAACTGTTATATTTTTTGTCCTTGGGACTTATGTTGTGTAATGTAAGGGCTTAAGCCCGAATGACCTATGAACAATGTATTTTATGTTATCTTATGTATGGGTGGGAATGAATGCATGTTTAGTGGAATTACTTACATTTGTCCTTTTATTTATTTTATTTTCTGTCTCGTTACTCGCGTCCCGGGTTCGTTGGGAATTCGGGGCGTGACACACTGATTGCTCAATGCGAAATCCTCAAGCTTAAACTCTCTTCTCTAATGGTGTGATTATGAATTGGGGGCTCTTTGATGTGATTAGGGTCATGTGGAATTGATCAAAATAAATCGGTGAAATCAATAGAGAAAGGCATGATATGCAACATTTATGAAGTACTTCAATAGAAGTTCTAACACTTAATGCTCTATTTTCTTTTCGCAAAGCTCTGAATTTTTGTGTATTTTATGTGTGAAGATCTTCTCTCAAACAGCTTGGATAATTATTTTAATGCAGTGCTTATCGCGACCCGAAACCCACCTTATGCGGATTAAGGGTAACGACCCACACTGCCACTCAGGCAGGACGTACAGAATCAGATGAACTTTAAAAGAGTGGAAATAATATCATTAATTTTTTTGTTACAACATCAATCATACATCACTGAATTACTTAAGCGAAAGTTACACCAATACAATTCACCTGATCAAAAGCTATCTCCAATAACCAAAAGTCAGAATACCTCCAAATACAATTTAATCACATGATCCAACATACTAGGCTAACCTCATCACTAATAATGCAATATTATAATACACAATTTCGAACTTAACCTTACAGAGTACATGGTCAACTTGACTTGGAGTTTATCTCATCAATGTTTTTCATCTGTACTTCACTAGCTCCACTAGTTATCTCATTGCATTTCATCTCTCATAGAGCCACCTAAAAATAGTCATAAGTAAGGAGTGAGCTAACCTAGCATAGTATGTAAGATCCTGGCTTTGGCATGGGTCAGGGTTAGTCCACAAGAATATAGAAGAACAAGATAATTATTGGTGCGTTGTCGTAGGCAACCAAAAAACATTAAACCTAAACTCCTAAAAATATATGTAGTAGGTCGAGTAAGGATCATTCCCAAGAAGAGTATTAGCCTAGTTTTATGCTATGTGAACAAGGATGGGGGGTTTGAGTATAACGAAAACAATTTTAAGAAGAAAAACTAAGGAACAATTCAAATTAAAGTATCGAATTCGATCAAAAGAACAAACATTGGTCTAAGTTAACATCCACCATTGAAATTTTGTAACTGATCATCGATGCAAGTATATATCAATTCACACTTCGAATATTCACTGTTAGAACCATTTTCCTATCTCTCCTTAGTCGCAGTTAATTAGAAAACAAATGATCTAATTAACCCTAACTACTAAACAACCCAAGACAAGCGCTAAAGGTTTAATCTAGTAGTAGCCTTAAGAATTAGAAAGATCGATGAAGCTAAAAAACACAAGCACAAGCAATTGCATTTAATTTAGTCGAGCTTTCTTTCTAAAATCTAATAATTTCTTACGCAACAAGTCATTAAATCTTAGTTGCATCACAAATTAAAGGGATCAAACAATTACGAATTTGATATCGAACCTAGCAGTAGATTGCAATGAATAATAAACTAGTAGGACTCCTACTAATTAAACGAGACAATCATAAAAATAATCACAGAAGAACATCTAATACTTAAAGCATAAATCGAACAATATAAATAAATTAGATCTCACTGTTTTATTGATTCCGAGGCTTCCATTTCCTTTGACCAATTATAAAAATTTAGCCACGTAGGGCCATGAAAACTTGAAGGAGAAATTAAAGAAGAAGAGAGAGAGAGAGAGAGAGAGAGACGTCAAATCTTATCTCCTCTTCCTTTTACACTTTACTTATAGTCTTGGAAGCCTACTAGAACTCCTAAAGCTATTCTAAATATTATCTAAAATAATAATATCCAAATTTAACTAATTAAGGAAAATATTAAAAATAAAATAAAGTCCTAATATAACTAGAAAAGTGGTATTTTCAGCTCGGATTTTCGTGCACTATATCAGGAATTTTCAAAAATAAACCGAGTGGACCTGCGCATTAGAATTTCGCACAGCTAAAAATGCTCGCAGTGCAGGTATAGCAATTTCAAGCCCGATTTCGACCTTGATGCAGCCAGAATCTCTCCGAACGTGAAACATGTAAGTTGTATAACGTTTCTTTGGCTTTCCATAGAATCTTGAATCATCTCAAACGGAGTTTAGATGAGAGAGTAATGCCTAGATTATGAAGCGATGTTGAAACTGTCTAGAATCGCCCAATTAGCTTCGTTTTGCACTTAGCTCATCCATTTGCATCCTAAATCATAATATAAGAATAGTGAGTACATTTAGCGACCAAATAAGTATAAAATACTAAACATTATGGGAGAAAAAATATGACATTTTGCATTCTCATCAATCATATAGCCAGTCACAAAGACAAAGCAATAATGACTTGAGGGTCCAAAAAGGCTTATCCTAAAATAAGGTACAAGAAAGTAATGACAGAGTCATGCAAAATGGGATCTAGCCTAACACGATGTTTTTCTGCCACAACAAATACGTTAGCCAATCAAAAGTGTATAATGCTTGCAATAATATTGTAATACCTCGACCCAGAATATGATTGAGCAACCTTCTAACCCGAGCTATTAAGACTCTATATTACGATATTGAATAGACTAAATGATTTGGAATATGAATAGTTTCAATTGTATAGACAGTTTCGGGTGGTACTCGAGCAACCCAGAACCGAACATCATAGTGCACGTATGTACACGAGTACGTACAGGTATACGCATGCATATATATATGAATGGTATCTATATATATATGTGTCTGTGTGCCACAAAATATAAGTGTATGTATATATATACGGAATTGAATATATATGTATATATATATACGATTATTTACATGTACATATTATGTACAAATACACAAGTGGGGGGCAACCATGCACACAACCTCTGTTGTGTCTGTGTCTACTATGTGTTTGTGGTGTTTGGGGAGAGTGCCACAAGGTCTGCCAACATGAGGGAGAGAGAGAAAATATAATATGTATATATATTGTAAATATCTTCAAACTTGAAAGCTTGAGGATAAAGAAGCAGCAAGGGCGATGAGAAAACAGTCAAGGAAGACTGCAAGAAAGGTAGGAAGAGAGAGAAAAAGTGGGCATTGCAAGTGAAAAAAGTTTCTTATATACATGTGAGGGGTGTTTAGGGGAAATCAGAAAAGAAAGAAAGAAGTGGAGAAGCTGAGAGCAATATAAGTCATTTAGAAGGGTTCAGAAGAAGGAAAATAGAAGAAGGAGATAGAAACTACGAGCCAAAAGCCTATACGGATGAGTAAGATTTTAATTCTATTTTTGATTTTTAAGCATGATTCATTGAGTTTAAAGTAGAGGGTCCAAACAAGCATGAAAATGGTAAATTTAGGAAGAAACTGCAGCTCATTTGGCTTAGAAATGAAAGAGAAAACCCTAGTTGCAGGTCTTGAGTGATAAGCGGATTTTAGGGTTTTTCGGTGTTAAACTTGATTTAAATGATAGGGTATTAATGATATAAAGTGCAGGAACAATTTAGAAAAAGAAATTGAACAAAAACAATGAAGAAATAATCACGAAAATGGCTTGCCAGAATTTCGGTTATTCCATCGGAGCTACTGGTTTTACCTTATTTGTGGAGTTAGGATGGTTCAAATGGTAAAAAAAGGCTAGATGTGAAATTCTCATGAAGTTTAGGTGAGGACCCCATTGATTTTAAGGTAAAAAACAGGCTGGAAAATGCTGCCATCAACGAAAGGGATGCCGGAATCCCACTAGAGAAGACGATAAACAGTAACATAATGCTGCATCGTTTTGATTTAATTTGGGTTAAAGCTGCATCGTTTTGGTTGTGTTATGTTTTAATTTAAAATGTTAATATACTCTGTTTGGCTACATGATTTGAGAAATTAAATTGTTAAACCTAATTTGGATTGGATATCCTAACCTAGGATAAGCCATGAGTCCACTGTTTGCCCTATAGCTTGAATAAAGAAAAAATGGGGGAGTAGTCTCCCCCGACTTTCGAATGTGAGATGCACTAAGTGTGAAGCACTTACCCTACGCGTGAGAGCCACTGTGCCATCTTGGCACATGTGCTCAGTTTACCCAAAATAATATATAATATTATTATAATTAGTTAAATTAATTAATTAGTAAGATAATCCTGATGTCTAATTTATAATCCTGATTAGTTTTTGTTTTACGTAAGGAACATTCTAAAGCCAATAGAAGGGTCCGTTTCATGAGATGGAGTCTCGAAAAATAAAGAAACGTAAAAGTGCAAAAAGACTATTTTGCCCTTTCTAGTATAGATGTCTAAATAGAAGTCCGTAAAAACCTAAACCGATTTTCTTCAATATTTCAGACTCAATAGTGGAGTCTAAATTAGCAAAAGAGGAACTTATAGCAAAGATGCATAAAATTTGATGAATATCATAGCTATGTATATTGTAGACTGAGATCTATTTCTTGAATACTAGGAACGTTAAAGGGGAAAGAGAAGGATATCTGACTTTCTCGATTATATCATAAAGGTAAGTAAAATCTGATCTCTGTATGTGGCAAAATCCTAGCGGTATTATGCATTTGTTCTTGTTATTGCCATATTGTGATTATGCCTTCAGATGTGATTTAATTACACTGATGCTTGTTCTATTTCATGAATATTGTTGAATTAAATGCTATATTTTGTGTAGAGATCTAAAAAATGATGATAAATTTTTCGTTTTTGCTGGTAAGGTACTACATATGCATCATTTAGCTATAAGTTATGTTTAAAAGCATATTTTGATTATTCCATAGAAGAGAAATATGCTTATAATATTAAAATACACCTTTTGTAAAAATTTGAGCTTATTCGGAAATAGTGTCAAAAATAGGACCAAAAGGGCGTCCCGGGTGACCTGGTTCGAACCGGCCAAACCTGGCCACAGGCGAAAATTTATTGTTTTTGCAAAAATTTAATTTAAAATAATTTTAAGAACTTTGGCTAAAACAAAATATCGAATTGAGGCATTTCGGGATGAGTTGTAGTGTAACGGAGTCCCAGATTCATTAAGGGCAAAAGGGTCATTTTGCACCTTTGCCCCTCCACTATAAATACAGCCCTTTAGTGTAATTTTTTTTTCATATTTTGGTCTGAGATTCAAAGAAGAATTAATGCATGGGAGAAAAGTGAAGAAAAGCACTAGGTTCTCCAAGCTTCAAGCCACCAAAACACACTCCTAGGCCAAGATGCTTGCAAGGCTTCCTTCTAGAAAGTGGTTCCTCTTAACAAGACCTATATTTTCACCTATCGATTCGGCTACACAGCGAACAAAACTCCATCGGTTTGAGAAAAACCATTTTAGGTATGATATCTTGCTAAGTTAGGAATCGATTTAAGTTTCTTTGCCTTTCTATGTGTTGATTGAATGATTTAGCTATTTACATGATGTTAGAAAATCACTTAGGTGGTAGTTGCCTTGAAAACTTAGAGTTGGTAGTTAGGTACTTTTGTGTTCTTTGAGTTTCTTGACATTTTGTTACTATGATGAAGGTGTACCTTGCAAATGTGTTGGATTATTATATTCTAGGTTATGTTCATGTAGAAAAACTCTTGTGGTTTGAGAGTTATGATTTATTCCTTGAGTTGGTAGTTTGTGTATTTGTATTTTCTTTGAGAAATTGTTAATATAATGAACATGAAACTTTATCATATGCTGAATTCATTAAATTGTGACTTACATTCATTTAAACAAGGTGTTGTGAAATTGAAGTTATGCTTTACTTTATGAATGAGGCATATTTTAAGTCATACTCCATGTGTTGATTACATGTTTCATTGAGATTGCATTATTGCATGGTGAAATCAAAGCATATTGGCATAGTGTGATCCTTTGAAAACATGGTGTGAGTTGAGCACTTTGGTGCTATACATTATGAGGGTGTAGATCCTGTGGTGAAAAACCCAACATTGGCCATTGCATTGGTGCCCAGTATCTAACGGAAGCGATCCGTGAACGGGTGTTGGTTCTTAGGGTCCATCGGGAACGATCTGTAAACAAGACATGGGTGTGGCATAAAGTTGCATGTGTGTGTCATGAATATTGATATTGCATTGCATTAGGAGATTGTGGGGTTATAGCTTTTAAAAGGTACACTTGCACATGCCACGCCTTAAATTTGTTCCTAGCATTAGCATTATGTCATACCAGCATATGAGCTGACCCATTCGTGGGATATCATATTACAGATGGCACTATCGGTACTTCAGACTTGAGGAAGTCTTGAAGAAAAGAGGGGAATGGGACTTGAATGGACATTTGGCCCTTGGGGCACATTTTTGTATGTATGGGCATAAGCCCAAATGACTTGTATTCAATTTGAAAGTAGTGGATTATAGGCCTTGGGCCATTTTAAAGTGTAAGGGTGCAAACCCAAATGATATGTAAGATGTTTTTATTTAATGACCATCATATGTATATATTGAGACAACTAGATGTGTATGTTGAAGATAAGGGATGTATGTTAAATTTAGATGAATTGTGGCCACCGAGTGAGGGATTAGGTTGTGTGTTGATGCAAGAGGGTAGAGTGGTAGCTTATGGTTCTCGCCAGTTGAAGAATCATGAGTAGAACTATCATATACATGATTTGGAGTTAGCTACCGTCATCTTTGCACTTAAGAGTTAGCGACACTACTTATATGGGGAGAGGTTCGAGATGTTCTCAGATCACAAAAGCCTTAGATACATTTTCACGCAGAAGAACTTGAACCTTCAGCAAAGGAATTGGATGGAGTATATGGAGGACTATGACTTTGGCTTTTAGTACCATCCTGGGAAGGCCAATGTCATAGCAGATGCATTTAGTAGGAGACCGAGGAGCACTCTAGCTAGCATTGCTATTAAGGAGTGGGAGATGATGGGAGACATTGGTGAGTTTGACTTAGACCTTGCCAAGTCTGAGGGACGCGCCACACTATTCAGTATATGTGCACAACCTACACTATTGAGTAGAGTTATTGAGGCACAGTTCCAGGACACAAAGGCAGAGCAGATTCGAGCACGAGTTGCTAGTACCGAGGGCTTTGAGGGGTGGACAGTTCATTCTGACCTTAGCTTGAGGTATATAGGTAGAGTTTTTGTTCCAAAGTCTCTTAGGGCTAATGTTCTTAGAGATTTCCATCATTCACAGTCTAGTAGTGCACCCAAGGGGCACTAAGATGTACCATGATTTACTTCGCTAGTATTGGTGTATGGGGATGAAAGGAGATATTGTACAATTCGTGTCGACATGTCTCACGTGCCAGCAGGTTAAGGCTGAGCACCAGAGACCTAGGGGTTTATTACAGCAATTGCCAGTGGCCGAGTGGAAGTGGGAGTTTGTTACTATAGATTTTGTGATGGGTCTTTTAAGGTCACCTAGAGGTCACGATGATGTTTGGGTTATCGTGGGCAGGTTGACGAAGTTCGCACATTTCCTATCGATTAGAGCGACTGATTCAACGGATGTCCTCAGTGGGTTGTATATCCGAGAGATAGTACGACTACATAGGATTTCTATTTCCATTGTTTCAGACAGAGACCCACATTTCACTGCACGGTGTTGGCAGAGTCTTCAAATAGCCTTGGGGACTCAGCTATTGTTTAGTACTGCTTTTCATCCTCAGACTGATGATCAGTCAGAGCGTACTATTCAGATTCTTAAGGATATGCTTAGAGCCTGTGTTATGGATTTCAGGGGTAGTTGGGAAGATCACCTTGTTTTGGTAGAGTTTTCCTACAACAACAACTATCAGTCTAGTATTGAGATGGCATTTTTTGAGGCGTTGTATAGTAGGCCGTGTCGTTCATAGGTATGTTGGATTGAGGTAGGGGAGAAAACTGTTTGAGGGCCTGACATAGTCCGTGAGACCACGAAAAAGATACTGGTGATTAGACAGCGCCTGTTGACAGCACAGAGCCGCCAGAAGAGTTTTGCAGACATTAGGTGGCGACCTCTATCATTTGATGTTGGGGGACATGTGTTCCTCAAGGTAGCCCCACGGCGGGGATTGAGGAGATTTGGGCAGTAGCGGGAAACTATTGCCACGGTTTATAGGGTCATTTGAGATTCTTGGGAAGGTTGGTGAGGTGACCTATAAGCTAGCATTACTACCACAGTTATTAGGGGTTCATGATGTCTTCCATGTGTCGATGTTGAGAAAGTATGAACCTGACCCGTCACATTTGCTAGATTAGGTAGATCTACAAGTGGAGGGCGATGGATCTTATGATGAGAGGCCTGTGGAGATATTGTACTCGAGGGACCAGGTTTTGCGAGGCAAGACCATCCCTTTGGTCAAGGTTCTTTGGAGCCATCACGGGGTCGAGGAGGCCACCTGGGAGCATGAGGCTGAAGTCCGCGCTAGGTATCAAGAGTTGTTTATTCATAGAGGTATATTTCTAAATTTTCGGGATGAAATTTCTTTAAGGGGGGAAGGATGTAGAGATCTTAAAAATGAGGAAATTTTTTCGTTTTTGCTAGTAGGGCACTACATATGCATCATTTAGCTATAAGTCATTTTAGAAGCATATTTTGAATATTCCATAAAAGAGAAATATGTTTATAATGTTCAAATACACCTCTTGTAACAATTTGAGCCTATTCGGAGACAGTTTCAAAAATAGGACCAAAAGGGTGTCCTGAGTAACTTGATGGAACTGGCCAAACCCGGCCACAAGAAAAAATTTATTTTTTAAAAAAATTTAATTTAAAATAATTTTAAGAACTTTGGATAAAACAAAATATCGAATTGAGGCATTTCGGTACCGGTTGTAGTGTAACGGAGTGCCGGATTCATTAAGGACAAAAGGGTCATTTTTCACCTTTGTCCCTCCACTATAAATACAGTCCCTTAGTGTATTTTTTTTTTTTTCATATTTTGGTCTGAGATTCAGAGCAGAAGTCATGCATGGGAGAAAAGTGAAGAAAAGCCCTAGGTTCTCCAAGCTTCAAGCCACCAAAACACACTCCTAGGCCAAGATTCTTACAAGGCTTCCTGCTAGGAAGTTGTTCCTCTCATCAAGACCTATATTCTCACTAATCAGTTCATCTGCACAGCGAACATAACTCCCTCAGTTTGAGAAAAACTATTTTAGGTATGATATCTTGCTAAGTTAGGAATATATTTAAGTTTCTTTGCCTTTTTATGTGCTAATTGAATGATTTAGGTATTTACTTGATGTTAGAAAATCACTTAGGTGGTAGTTGTTTTGAAAACTTAGAGTTGGTAGTTAGGTGCTTTTGTGTTCTTTGAGTTTCTTGACATTTTGTTACTATGATGAAGGTGTACCTTGCATATGTGTTGGATTATTATATTCTAGCTTATATTCATGTAAAAAAACTCTAGTGGTTTGAGAGTTATGATTTATTCCTTGAGTTGGTAGTTTGTGTATTTGTATTTTCTTTGAGAAATTGTTAAAGTAATGAACATGAGACTTGATCGTATGCTGAATTCATTGAATTGTGACTTACATTCATTTAAACAAAGTGTTGTGAAATTGAAGTTATGCTTTACTTTATAAATGAGTCATATTTTAAGACATGCTCAATGTGTTGATTACATGTTTCATTGAGATTGCATTATTGCATGATGAAATCAAAGCATATTGGCATGGTGTGATCCTTTGAAAACATGGTGTGAGTTGATCACTTTGGTGCTATGCATTATGCTGGTGTAGATCTTATGGTGAAAACCCCAACATTGGCCATTGCATTGGTGCCCAGTATCTAACGAAAGCGATTCGTGAACGGGTGTTGGTACTTAGGGTCCATCGGGAACGATCCGTAAATGAGACATGGGTGTGGCATAGAGTTGCAGGTGTGTGTCATGTATATTGATATTGCATAGCATTGGGGGGTTATAGATTTTAAAATGTACACTTGCACATGTCACGCCTTAAATTTGTTCCTAGCATTAGCATTATGTCATACCAGTAGTTGAACTGACACATTCGTGGGATATCATATTACAGATGACGCTCCCAGTACTTGAGACTTAAGGAAGTTTTGAAGGAATGAGGGGAAGGGGACTTGAATGGACATTTGGCCCTTTGGGCACATTTTTGTATGTATGGACATAAGCCCAAATGACTTGTATTCAATTTTGAAAAGTAGCGGATTATAGGCCTTGGGCCATTTTAAAGTGTAAAGGTGCAAACCCAATTAATATGTAGGATGTCTTTATTTAATGAACATCATATGTGTATATTGAGACAACTAGATGTGTATGTTGAAAACAAGAGATGTATGTTTAATTTAGATGAATTGTGGTCACCGAGTGAGGGTGGGTTGTGACATACTTATACATATGAAGTATTGTGAATATTAGATGGGAAAAAGGCTTGAAAAACAAAGGAGGTTATGCTAAAATTTTATGAAAAATTAAAACACTTAATAAGTGTGCAAAACACCTTTTAAATAGGTGGGAAGGGTGTCAAAAATGGGGGTTAAGAAACCTTTGGGAAATAGGCTAAAAATGGAAGAAAAGTGGCTTGAAAAACTTGAAAGAAAAATTGAAAACAGAGAAATTTGCTCATAGCCACAAATAGTAATTCTGCAGGAAATTAGAAAAATAGCTTGCAGTCGCTAAAGTGAAACAGAGTAGGCCAGCCCCCAGCCGTGCCCACGCCCCCACGTGCGCCTAGTTTGCTGTGCCATGCTCCCTTGTGCACGCACGCCTGCATGCCTAGCATGTTGCCACTTACTGCCAGCCTGACACCCCCGACACCTGCCCCTTTGGCCACCTTTTTTAGCTATGTTTGGGCACCTTTTTGGACCATGTTTGGGCACCCTATTAGGCTATGTTTAGCCAACCTTTGGGCCATGTTTGGCCACCCTTTTGGTCTATTTTTAGTCACCTTTTTGGGCTATGTTTGGCCACTTACATAGGTCATGTTTGGTCACTTTCTCAGACTAATTTTGGTAGACCTTTTGGACTTATTCTTAGACTATGCCTTAGGGACGTTTGAGACCCATTTGGACTATTATCCAAGGGCATATTTAGAGACATTGAGTGGGCTATTTTAGAAGCCATTTTTGAACATGACTTAAACTATTTTAAATATTAATTGAGAGAGATGCTTGAGCAACATTAGGAGACCATTTTGGTTGACGTAAATGGCAAGTCTTCACTTATAATTTTAGGGAAACGTGGGGAAAGGAATGCATAATTAATTGAATTCGCCTTAATAACCTTTCCTTTACTCTTCTTATTTCATTTCACTCAGTCCTTGGGTTTGTGGAAATTCAAGGTGTGACATTTTGAGCATGTGATCATTATACAGTTTGATATATGATGCCTAAATACTGCATAGTCATATTTTATACTCTGAATGAGAATTATGATCATTTCATACATTATTAAATACCGAGTGGTGCATAGTGACAATGTCCATTTAAGTACTAAAATCAACTACAAAAATGAGGAGTAAACCAGGGTCGACATGAGCAATTCAGATGGTGGATCTGATTGTAAAAGGGTAGGTCGGGGTCGACTACTATCAACCATAGAATAGAGTAGGGTCTACATGAGCAAGTCAGATGGTGGATCTGATTACAAAAGGGTAGGCCAAGGTTTTATTGTTATTAGGGCAGGGTTGACATGAGCAAGTCAGATGGTGGATCTGATTAGAAAAAGGTAGGCCGGGTCCTAATGTGGGTAGGACTGAGTGTGCATGAACAAGTCAGAGAGAGGGATCTGATTGTAAAAGGGTATGTCGGGTCCTATGGTTATATATTAACAATGATTATTATCACATCCATTATTGCATTCATTTGGATAATCATTGTTGTTGTCTTCATGAGGTGTGCTTTAGACCCGAAGGATCAGCTTAGTTGCTTGACATAATGTGACATACTACTCTTGATATCATACTTTCTTGATTGATTATCATGTTGTTATAACTTAGTGTATCTTGTTTATAAACCTCTTGTGTTGAATCCCCCCTAACAGAGCATAGGAATTACTTATTAAGTTTTCATAGCTCATACAGATACTACTTTGACTATTTCAAGTAAGGACGCGACAGTTTGAAAATAGGGATCAAAATCCCGAACAGGTGTAGGGTTGTTGCAGATATATGTACTGTAGGGATAATCTTGGTAGTAAAGTATAATACATGTCCTATGTTCTCCCATCACCCTACGTCCTGGGGATAGTTGTATTTGGAATTTTTGGGTCTGTATAATTGTATGAACTTTAGCATTATAAAAAAAAAAAATTTATCAAGTCTTCTGCTATTTATTAAATTGTTGGTTGCATGTTAATAATACTCGTATATAAAAGTTAAAGTTAAAAAGGAAAAATCTGGTTCGACAATTGGGTCGGATCGGTGTTGCGATGCCAGATCCGCACAAGATGGATTTCGGGTCATGACAGAATGGTATGAGAGCTCTAGGTTTGAAAACCACTAAGTAAAAGAGCTTTAGTGTTTTCATGGAGTCATGGGAGATTGGACTAAGAGTACTTATACTATTAACTCTAAAGTCAGTCTATATATAAAAAGCTAACTACATTCTTATGATGATTATTATTATATGGATCATTAATATTTTTTAGAAAATGGTAAATACCCGAAGCTCTTATATAGCGACACATTAACTGTTATGATTCTTTTAGGGGAGACTATTACTAGATGAAATAAAGTGAAAAGGAATAGAGTTCCCTAGAATTTTGAGCATTCGAGTTTTGCGGACAAAACTCAGTTTAAGGAGGGTAGAATGTAATACCCCGACCCGGAATATGATTGAGCAACCTTGTAACCCAAGCTGTTAAGGCTCTATATTACGATATTAAATAGACAAAACGATTTTGGAATATAAACGATTTCAATTATATAGAGAGTGTCAGGCGGTACCCGAGCAACCCATAACCGAACATCATAGTGCACGTACGTACACGAGTACGTACATGTATACGTATGCATATATATGAATAGTATCTATTTATATATGTGTGTCACGAAATATAAGTGTATATATATGTATACGGAATCGAATATATATGTAAGTAAGGTATATAAATATATATATATATATATATATACGGCTATATATATGTACATATTATGTACAAATACACAAGTGGGGGGCAACCATGCACACAACATGTGTTATTTGTGTATCTATCGTGTGTTTGTGGTGTTTAAGGAGAGCGTCACAAGGGCTGCCGACATGAGGGAGAAAGAGAAAATATAATATGTATATATATTGTAAATATCTTCAAGCTTTGAAAGCTTGAGGATAAAGAAGCCGCAAGGGCAGTGAGAAAATAGTCAAGGAAGACTGCAAGAAAGGTAGGAAGAGAGAGAAAAGGTGGGCGCTGCAAGTGGGCAAATATTCCTATATATATGTGAGGGGTGTTTCGGGCAAATCAGAAAAGAAAAAAAGAAGTGGAGAAGCTGAAAGCAATATAAGTCATTCAGAAGGGTTCAGAGTAAGGAAAATAGAAGAATGGGATAGAAACTATGAGCCAAAAGCTCATACGGGTGAGTAAGATTCAATTTTTTTTATGACTTTTAAGCATGATTCATTGAGTTTAAAGTAAAGGGTCCATACAAGCATGAAAAATGGTAAATATAGGAAGAAACTTCATTTGGCTTAGAAATGAAAAAGAAAACCCTAGTTATAGGTCTTGGGTGATAATCGGGTTTTAGGGTTTTTCGGTGTTAAACTTGATTTAAATGACAGGGTATTGATCATATGAAGTGTAGAAACAATTTAGAAAAGAAATTGAACAAAAACAGTGAAGAAATAATCACGAAAATAGCTTGCTGAAATTTCGGTTATTCCTCCGGAGCTACTGGTTTTACCTTATTTGTGGAGTTAGGATGGTTCAAATGGTACATAAAGGTTGGAAATGGGATTCCCATGAAGTTTAGGTGAGGAACCCATTGATTTTAGGGTATAAAACAGGCTGGAAAATGTTGCCGTCACCGAAAGGGATGTTAGAATCCCACGGGAGAAGACGATAAACAGTAGCATGATGATGCATCGTTTTGATTTAATTTGGGTTAAAGCTACATCGTTTTGGTTGTGTTATGTTTTAATTGAAAATGTTAATATACTCTGTTTGGCTACATGATTTGAGAAATTAAATTGTTAAACCTAATTTGGATTCGATATCCTATCTTAGGATAAGCAATGAGTCCACTATTTGGACTGTAGCTTGAAGGAAGAAAAAAGAAGGGAGCAGTCTCCCCTGACTTTTGAACGTGAGATGCACTAAGTGGGAAGCACTTACCCTACGTGTGAGAGCCACTGTACCATCTTGGCACATGTGCTGAGTTTATCCAAAATAATATATAATATTATTATAATTAGTAAAATTAATTAATTAGTAAAATAATCCCGATGTCCAATTTAGACAATTGATTAGTGTTTTCTTTATGTAAGGAACATTCTAAAGCCAATGAAGAGGTCCATTTCACGAGATGGAGTCCCAAAAAATAAATACATGTAAAAGGATAAAAAGACCATTTTGCCTTTTCTAGTACAGATGTCCAAATGGAAGTCCATAAAAGCCAAAACCGGCTTTCTTCAATATTCCGAACTCAATAGTGGAGTCTAAATTAGCAAAAGAGAAACTTATAGTGAAGATGCATAAAATTTGATGAATAGCATAACTATGTATATTGTAGATTGAGATGTATTTCTTGAATACTAGGAACGGCAAAAAGGAAAGAGAAGGATATTTGACTTTCTCGATTATATCATAAAGGTAAGTAAAATCTGATCTCTGTATGTGGCAAAATCCTCGCGGTATTATGCATGTGTTCTTGTTATTTCCATATTGTGTTTATGCCTTTAGATGTGGTTTAATTACATTGATGCTTGTTCTAGTTCGTGAATATTGTTCAATTAAATGCTATATTTTAAGCATGTGATCATTATACAGTTTGATATATGATGTCTGAATACTACATAGTCATATTTTACACTTTGAATGAGAATTATGATCATTTCATACATTATTAAATGCTGAGGGGTGCATAGTGACAATGTCCATTTAAGTACTAAAATCAACTACAAAAATGAGGAGTAGACCAGGGTCGACATGAACAAGTCTGATGGTGGATCTGATTGTAAAAGGGTAGGTCAGGGTCTACTACTATCAACCATAGAATAAAGTAGGGTCTACATGAACAAGTCAGATGGTGGATCTGATTGGAAAAGGAAAGGCTGGGTTTTACTGTTATTAGGACAGGGTCGACATGAGCAAGTCAGATGGTGGATCTGATTGCAGAAGGGTCGGCCGAGTCCTAATGTTGGTAGGGTTGGGTGTGCATGAGCAAGTTAGATAGAGGGATCTGATTGCAAAAGGGTATGTCGAGTCCTACAGTTATCTATTAACTACGATTATTATCACATTCATTTGGATAATCATTGTTCTTGTCTTCATGAGATGTGCTTTAGACCCGAAGGATCAGCTTAGTTGCTTGACATGATATGACTTACTACTATTGATATCATACTTTATTGATTGATTCTCATGTTATTGTAACTTAGTGTATCTTGTTTATAAACCTTTTGTGTTGACTCGCTCTTGACAGAGCAAAGGAATTACTTATTGAGTTTTCATAGCTCATATAGATACTACTTTGACTATTTCAAGTTAGGACGCCATAGTTTGAAAGTAGGGATTAGAACCCCGAGCAGGCGTAGAGTTGCTGCAAATATATGTACTACAGGGATTATTTTGGTAGTAAAGTATAGTACATGTCCTATGTTCTCCCATCACCCCACGTCCTAGGGATAGTTGTATTTGGAATTTTTGGGTCTATATAATTATATGAACTTTAGCATTATAAAAGAAAAATTTATCAAGTCTTCCGTTGTTTATTAAATTATTGGTTGCATGTTAATAATACTCGTATATAAATGTTAAAGTTAAAAAGGAAAAATCTTGTTCGGCAATTGGATCAGATCGATGTCGCGATGCTAATCCGCACATGGTGGATTTCGGGTCGTAACAAATATGATCATTCATAGGGTATAAAATATGATCATTCAACGAATGCAAAAATATATCATCATCGAGTTCTAACATTACAACTGCGTGAACATTCGGAGCCCGACATACCCCACATGATGCACATTCAGGTTCGCTTCTCTCCCTCTCTCTCTCAGGCTTATTGAATAGTGTGAGAGCTCTTTCACCTCAAGTCCTCGTAGGACACATAAAACCCTAAAGGGTCCATGTCGAAATCTGTGAGTAGATGGGCCATTGTGACTGAGCACAACCCCAGGCACATACCGAATATCATGATCAATAAAATTTCATACGGGATGGACAATCGTATGAAACAGTCAATATCACAATCAACGAGCCATAAAGTGTGTGGAATAACAAGATCTCCATCAACATGATATATCACAAGATCATGACGTGGTATACATGGGCACATATAGGGCGCAGTGGCAGGTGCGGTGGCATGCAGGCGCGAGCGGGGCACATGGTGTAATATCCCGACCCGGTATATGGCACGTAAACCCGAGATAGGCTGGGTCAACCAGAGTAAAACCGATTTATAGGCCAAATACCATGATGACGAGATTGACGAATAGCTTCAAGTACGTAAATGATATTAAACCTGTGACATAGATTTCAAGTCATACCGAATACTAAAGAACTACCATACAATAAATCGGGACTACACGAAAAAATGTGTACATCAATACGTACACTTATGTACATGTATACATATATAGGTATAAAATAAATAGAGATAATTACACTTACCTCCCCTGAGGTATCTGACAATTACAGAAACCTCCCCTATAGTTTCAAAAATAACACTATCCCCCCTGTCAGAAATTGTCTCCAAATGGCGTTAATGAAGTTGGTCCATTTACCAAATTACCCTTATATTTTTTTTATTTTTTCTTCTTTATTTTTCCTCTCTCAACTCTCTCTTTCCCCACTCCCACTCCATCTCACTTCCCTCTCTCTCTCTCTCTCTCTCTCTCTTATTTTCTCTACCCAGAACAACATCGGCCAAAATTGCTACTGTCACCGCCACACCACCATTGATCTGGCCACTCGGTGGTGTATTTGTAATTGAGGAGACAGTGAGAGAACGACACGCAGGCAGGGTCACAGAACCGGGCGATGCGGAGGTCGGCAACAGTGGCGGAGAGGAGGGTAGGGTCGGAGGAAACTGACCAGATCAACGGATGCACAAGATGTTCTTGCTGTCATTTATCAAGAAATTAAAAAAGAAGAATGATTTTAGTAGTGATTTGGGTCAATAGTCGTTGCGCACAACCAAAATAACCTCCAACGACGCCGTGCACAACTAACAGAACCACCGAGCACCAATAAACCACCACTGAAAGCATCGCAAGCCTACACAACCGCCGACATCGCAAGCAGCAGGGATTGCATCGATAGTGTTTTTTCCTATAAATAAGATTTCGATGACAGTTGGTACAACCTATAGCGAACGGAGCATTTGTGTTGATTATTGATATAGATTTTAATGGGTTGCACAACAGAAAATTGGGGAAAAATTGGGGGAATTTGCAGAGAGTGCAGTAGCTGCAGGGATATGTGCATAATAATAGATTGCAAAGATTGATTGATTTCACATAATGGATCGAAAGAGAGATACAAATGAGAAAATACAAAAGGCATCAAATTGACTTGATTGAATTTATTCTTCACAGATCCATAGCCACCAAGCCCCATGGAACTGGTTGGCTGAGACAGGCGGTAGCGCAGGGTTCTGCGAATCTCTACTCTCACCAACCAACAAAAATAAATTGGAAACAAAATTTGGTTTCACTATCGGCAACGAACCAGATCTATGCCAGGGAAATAACCACCACCACAACACCATCAGTACTGCCTTAACACACTCCGACGACCTCCATGGATACTGATGACCTCCATGATATACCATCAGTACTGCCTCAACACATTATGGACAGCAGTACTGGTATGTACAACTGATCTCCTCGGTAAGCTTTTCCTCTCTCTCTAGGTTCCCTTTCTTTGATTTTCTCTGCTTTTGAAATGGATGCGTTATTTGGATCTTCCCGAACAGCGGTGGTGGTAGTGACGTCGGTGGAGGTGGTGGGTGGAAGGAAGGGGAGGGAGAAAGAATAGCGATGGTGGAGACGGCGATGCAAGAGAGGGACAGACTTCCATGATTATGGCGCATCACGAGAGAACCTTGGACGCTTGGAGGGTTGGATATGTGGGGAAAACAATTGGGATTTGCTGAAAAAAAATTAACGCGTGAGAACACATATAGTGTATTGATTCATGGGTTGTGTAAAAATTGATACTTGAACAGGGCTCTATAGGTCTTGAATGAGGCAGAAGATAGAGGAGGTAGACTGGACATTTCTACTTATTCCTCCATGATTAATGGTTTGTGGAGAGAAGGGCGATTAGATGAAGCAGTTACCATGCTTGATCGGATGGCTAAGCGTGGCTGTAAACCAAATGCTCATGTTTGTAACACACTAATCAATTGTTACAGAGGTGGAGAGGTAGGGTTTTGGATTTATTTAATTGGATTTTTAATTTTTTGAAAAAAAAAATTTACAGTGATTTGGATTTATTTAATTGATTTTTTATTTTTTTGAAAAAAAAATTTACAGTGATTTGGATTTATTTAATTGGATTTTTATTTTTTTGAAAAAAAAAAAACTTACAGTGATTTGGATTTATTTAATTGAATTTTATTTTTTTGAAAAAAAAAATTATAGTGATTATGATGACTTAATTTTTCATGTGAAGTGAATTGTAATTATATATATATGTGTGGGGGGGGGGGGGGGGCTTTAGAGAGAGAAGAGAAAAAACCTTAAGTAAGGGCAAAGTTGGCATTTGAATAAAATTTGAAGCTGACATCATCGAATTCTGTTAAGTCAACTAACGACTCTTGACGGTAGGGGGGAATCTGTTACAAATCAGTAAACCAGAAGGGGGACAGTGTTAATTCAGAAACTATAAGAGAGGTTTCTATAATTGTCAGAAACCTCAAGGGAGGTAAGTGTAATTTACCCAAATAAATAAATATATAAATATAAATATAAATAAACTTATATCATGGTATACATATATACATGCGAATATATTTACATATACAAGTGTGTGTGTGTATATATATATATATATATATATACATGAGCAAAACTAATAACACAATATATATATATATATGCTAGAAATGCATGCAATAGGAAAAGAAAAGAAAAGAGAAACGAAAAGAAAAGGAAAAGAAAATGTTTAAGTGTGTGAAATTGGTGTGTGTTGACAAGTGTGTTTTTGGTGTGTGTTTAGTGTGTGATATATATTATATAATATATACATAATATCTCAATTGGAAACAAGGAAAGACCATCCAAAAGAAGAGAGAATTCTCAGCCGTGAATAAAGAAAAAGAAAAGTCAGAAATAGGAGGAAGAAAGAGGAAAAAGAGAGAGAAAGAGAGGGGCGGTGCACTGCTGCTCTCTCTCTCTCTCTCTATATATATATATATATACCTATGTATACTAAAATGTAATGGAAAGAAAACACATAAAAAAAAAAAAGAAGTGAGAGGTCTCTGGATATTCAGAACAAAAACAGAAGAAGAAAGAAGGAGAAATAGAAAGAAAAATGTGATAATTTATTGTATATTTCAAGTTTCGAATTTGCTAGCCTCTTTTTAGAATTTCTTAAAGCTTAAAAAGAATTATATGGTTTTAAACAGCATGAAAAATGGTGAATTTAGGAAGAAACCATAGCTCATTTGGTTAAGGAACGAGTGAGAAAAACCAATTTAAAGTTTGAAGGAAATTTTCTGGTCAATAGGTTTTAGATTGTTTTAGCTCGTTTTATGAATTGGAAATTGTTTCCCATAAGTGCAACAACCTGTAGGTAAAATTTGGGTTCAAAACAATGGCTAAAAAGCCATGAAAAAGTGAAAATTTAGTTCGTCGAAAAGTTGGGACAGCTCACTGGAGTTGGTTGCAACTTTATTTTTCGAGGCCTTCTGATGATCCAAACTGAATTCTAAGGTTAGATATGGAAAGCCTGTGAGGAGAAGAAGAGGACCCCGATGGTCGGACGTCGAAACATCGCCAGAAACCAGCTGCTATCGCCGGAGAAGACAATGAGCTGAACGGTTGCCAGTGCTAGACGTGCTGCTGTGTCACGCCCCGAATTCCAGCGAACCCGAGGCGCGAGTAACGAGACAAAGGAAAATAAAATAAAATAAAATAAAAAAGAGAAATAAAAGATAATAATAACATTCTCATACATTCTGTACACTGTTCTGATACATACATAGGTCTAGTCCACTTGCTTACAACATGTAAGATGAAATACGGTCTTGGGCTTATGCCCTTATACAATATCAAAAACAAACGCCCCTTGGGCCTAACACAGTCCCTAGTCAGATCATCTCCACGTCTCGTACTGCTGGGACATCATCTGAAATGTTGCCCCACTAAAGGGGTCAGCTCAACATGCTGGTACAATATAATGCTAATGCAAGAAACAAAACCAAGGTCGTGGCATGTGCAAGTGTACAGTTATTTCTATATGGCATTCGATATCATGATGACAGGATATGAACAATGTATAGTATATAAGTAGTATGCGTGACACACCCATGCAACTCTATGCCCACCCATGTCTCATGATACGGTCCTTCCCCGTCGGCATGAGTACCTTGTATGTCTCGCTTCACGGTCCGGAATCCGTCAGGCTGGCAAGTACCTATTGGCCGATTTTGGGTTTTTCACCACAGGATCTGCACCCTCATAATGCAAAGCACCAAGTGCTTACCCACGCCATGTCCAAGGAATCACACTATGCCAATATGTTCTGATTTCATCATGTCATAATGTAATCCCAATGATGCATCTCATTCATACATAAGGCATGCCTTCAAGTACACAATTCATAATATCAACAGTTCTTCAAAGCATATAATTCACACACTACACTAACACATGCAATATGCCCACAATCATCATACAACTTAACAAGATAGCACGTAGCACATAAGCATGTGAACACTCAAGCAAACATGTGAACAATCAATGCAGTAAAGCAAGTATTCCTAATCTCACTTCTATTTCTTACTTAGCACAATATATCGTACCTGGTAATCGATCTCAAACTGGAAAAGTGTACTCGTAGTAAAGTGAAACCACCGTAAGAACACCGAAGGCTAGGTCACCTTTTCTTTGCCTTTCCGTGTCCCTATAATTCATAACATGAAACTCAGTTTAATTGTCACTTGAATTATGCTATTCATCAAATTTTATGTCTTTAATTCATAAGCTTCTATTTTGCTAAATTAGGCCCTACCATTGAGTCCGGGACGTCGAAGAAAATAAGTTTAGGCTTTTGTAGAATTCAATTCGGACTCCTGGGTTCAAAAGGGCAAAACAGTCATTTTGCACTTTACACGTGTCCTCACATTTCGTGACCTCTTTTTACAATTCGGACTCCACTGTTGAGTCCGGAATGCTCGAGATAATTAAGTTTCACTACTCGTTTACTAAATTCGGAGTTCATTTGACTGTATTTCAATTCAGGGGCATTTTGGTAATTTTTATATGTTACTACTGGTCTTTTATTTTTTGGGACCCCGTCTCATAAAACGGACCTCGCCATTGGCCTCAGAATGGCCGAGATAGTCAAAATACACAAATGACTTGTCCCATTTGGACTCCGGGATATTTTTGAATATTTAAATAATTAAATTAATTAAATTAATTAGTTAATTAATTAATTTAATTAATAATTTATTAATATTTTATTCAGGAGGGTCAAATCAGAATTATTAATAATTGGGGGGTCAATTTATAATTTCCGTAAGTTTTGGGTTAATTTTCAATTATCAAAAGTTCAGGGGCAGAATTGTAAATTTGAATTCTCTTATTCCTAATTCGGACAGCCAAACAAGGATCAGCCTAAAACAGGGATAAGATATCTCTGTTCTTATTATTTCAAATTTTTAATTTCATAAACCCATAACCAAACAGCCCCCTTTACCCTTTTAATTTAAAACATATGGCGACACGTGGCAGGGGCGGTCCACACCCGCCCGAACCGGACCCGAACCGACTCGACCCGACCCGGAACAGACCCCCCCTTCTTCCCCGATTTTCCGGTGATGCCCAGTAGGGTTCTGGCGCCTCTTCCGGCGCCGGTGACCGATTTCCGGCGGCTTTTTCATGTTTTCAAAATGCCATCTTCTAGAGTTTTTCAAGTAGGTTTCACTCCCATCTTCCATTTTCAGTTTAGACCAACGGATTTTCACGAAATAGGGCTTAAAGGCCCATGGCCGAATCTCCGGCCAGCTGAATATCTTCAATTTCTCACTCGGTTGTTCACAGTTTTCCATCATTTCTTTCTCATTTCATTTTCTGCACTTATTAGGGTTATTTCTATCTCATTAGATTCAAGCTTTGTACATAAAATGCTAATCCAACCCCCCCATGACCGTGACCTGCAAACCCCTTTTTCTCCCTCATTTTTCAACCATTTTCCTTCATTCTTTTTGCAAAACAATCCTCACAACATACACTTTAAAACCCTATGCATCAAATAAACTATCATGCCCAAAAAAAAATAAAACAGAAGGAGTGCACTTACGGATTTTCTGAGCTTTCTCTCTCTAGCCGTGCCTTCTTTCACCCTCTTGCTCCGAGCTCGAACCAAGCTTCAAACTCTCTCTCAGAGCTCTATTTCTCTCCCTCTTTTCTGTTTCTTTCCTTCTCTTTTCTCCCCACCCGAGACTACACTTATGCACACACACAAACCAAATCCCTCACGTCTCTCCCTCACAGCCACTATTCTTGACTTCCTTCACCCTCCTTCAGCTTCAGTTGTTCTTCCCCAGGTGCAGCTTTGCATTAAATGCAAAGCTGCCCTATATGTATGCCTATACACACACTTCACTCATTACACACACTAGAAACACACACTCCCAACTCCTCCCCCACTCTAGTCCGGTTGTAACCACACACACACACACACACACATCCAGTTACACACACAACTCACTGCCATACATCCTCCCACACATCCATATACACATGCCCATATACATGCACACATTACACAATTTAATTAAATATATATATATATATATATGTATACATCCATGTATATATATATATATATATATCACGCACATCATATACATACTTCCATCCATCATAATAATAATAATAGCAAAAATTTTAAATTAACCAAGAATAATAAAAAAAAAATTTCATGTCATAACATGCTGCGTGTTGGGTTTTTTAGCATTTTGGGCCATGGGTCGGGTCGGGTTGACCCACCTAGATACACATGGATTAGAGCATGAAACGGTACACCTTTGGGTGATTTTTTAAAATTGATTTGGGGCTGTTTGGATGCAAGGATAGTGAGTTAAAATTAAATTGAAATAGGAACAGGGATAGCTTATCCAAGGTTTAGGAGATGTCCATTGTTCGGCTATTCCAAATTAGAATAGGAAATTATGATAATTATAAATTTACCTAGAGCTTATGATAATTATATTTTTTCACCAAGTAATAAAATAATATTTAATTTAAAGACAAATTTACCAAAATGCCCCTAAATCAAAAAGTAGTCAAACGGACTGTCACGGCCCAAAACCCACCCTATGCAGATATCGTGTCGCGGGGCCGACCCGAAGGCCGTCCCTACTTTTTCCATTCCTTTATCATAGTACCAATATGCAAAGTACTAAAATCCTCAAACAATAACAGCGGAAGTCTTATCAGTAGTAGTACATCAGCGGAAGTCTTTCAATATACAATGTTAGCGGAAGTCTTTACAATACATAATATGGTTCTACATAAACAAAATAAGAACCAAACGTAACCAGCACCCGAGGGTGGTGAATACATGGGAGAACTAAGACATAGACTGATACAGTTCCTCAAAAATGTCCTCCTACGCTCTCAGACTCCTACTGGGGTCTTGCAGCGTCATCACCTGAAATGGGGGTAAATGGGGTGGAATGAGCTACGAAAGCTCAGCAAGTAAAAACAGATCTCCGACACTGGTATCGATAAGATACAAATCCATGAATAAGATTATGATAGCCAATCATAAGGAAGGAGATGCTATGATAGCCAATGAGAACAGTTGCCATGAAGGCCAATGAATAATAAGTCACAATGTACAATCAGGAGTAAATGAAATAACATTAACTTGGATCTTTCAAAGATAACATAACAAGGATGTACTGCCACAATAAACCGATCATAATCAATTCAATGAAGAGTGTCTTTTCAGTTAAGATAAGTCATAAGGAATAGTGTTATTCAATAACGTAATCGTATCAATTCTTAAGAGATGCATTTACTCTATTCTCAGGTAAAATGCCAATGTAAATGTAAATGAAATGCCAATGGAAATGAAATGAAAATGCCAATGTTTATGCCAGTCAATTGCCGGTGGAAAGCCTTCGAGGAATTCATTCCTGCCACCTGTCCATTTATGTACTTGACCCTTAGATCTCCAGTCAATACAGAAAGCATCAGATGGATGTTGTGACTGAGCACAAATCCCGTATTCGTAACATATCATGATTATTCATAATTCCATAGAAGTATGAAATGGAATATCATATATTCAATAAAGACATAACAGTAGGCCATTCCAGGCATGGTTCACAATAAAGACATAGCAGACAATAAAGACATAGCAATAAGCCTTTCAAGGCATGGTTCACATGATAACAACGACATAGCAGTCAATCAATGTCCACAAGATAGAACAATATCGTATTGTGGATAGCAATAACGTGAGGTACTTTCAAAAGTACAAGTTTGGCAGTAAAGAGAATAAACTTAGCTTCGAAACACCATATGGAAGAGAAAGGGAATTTACTTACCTCTATCATGATTCTATATCAGAAATCCGTGAATGTACCCTTGCCTTTCGAGTTCCCTATATATCAGTGAATACGTTTTAGAATAGATTCTATTCATCAAATTTTATGCCTTTCCATCATAAGTATTTCAAATACTAATTTAGACTTTACCATTGAGTCTGGAACGCCAAATAAAGTCGGTTTAGGCTTTCACGGAATTCCATTTGGACTTTTGTACTAAAAAGGGCAAAATGGTCATTTTGCACTTTTACGGTATTTTATCCTTCGGGGTTCCGTCTTGTAAAACAGACCCCACCATTGGACTCAGAACGTCTGAGATAATAAGTTTTGACTATTCATTTGTCTCATTTGGACTTTGTTTGACCCATATTTGAAATAGGGGCATTATTGTAAAAATTAATATTTAATTAATTTTCTGTTTGGGCCATAGTACAATTTCCTAAAATATTTGGGGTCAAAATGGAATTTCCCTAAATCTCGGTCTGAACCAGTGGGTTCACCATTTAGAAACCCTAACCGGTTCGGTTCTTCACTGAACCAAACGGTTCAGTTCAATTTATAGAACCGGATTACAATAAACCCAGTCCCTATCCTATCCCAGTTTCGGTTAACCTCATAACCAAATTTCAATTTACGATCCGTGTAACCAAACAGCCCAAAATCCATTTAAATTAAAAACCCAAAACGACACAGTATCAATCCCATTTTATTTCCGGTCGGGTCCCAAACTAGTTCAAATGTGTTACTGCACTTAATACAAACATTCTCTTATCGTTTAAATCAAGTTTTAAGGTATAAAACCCTATGACCCGATTAATCCATGAAACCTGCAACTAAGAATTTCTCCTTGGTTTCTTAACCTTTTCCTATCATTCTTTTGGTAATAAGTTCCATTTTTCATGCTGATTTAGACCCTACAAATAAATACAAGCTTCATGCTCTAAATCGAAATAACAGAATTTAAAACTCTTACCTAGGTTTCGGTTTTTAGCCCACAGTGACCCTCTAAACTTTTCTGTTTCTGAATCAATCTCTCTTTCTTCTTCTCCCCTTCAGTTCCTGATCCTTCCCTTTCTTTTCTAGCCTCTCAACTCACAAACCCGTATACATATATATATAGAGACATTCACCCACCGCCCCTTCCTCTCTCTACCTTATCACTCTCTCTCTGTCTCTTGCAGTCATTCTTGACTGCAGAGAACCGCCCCTTCAACTGTAGCCATCCACGTACCCTCAAAGATACATATATATACATTATATTACATATACACACACACCATCACCAAGTCGGTTGGTGTGGTTTCCCAAACACACACACACACACACAGTGATGCACACACTGATATTTTCCCTCCCTTTCTTGTTTTCTTTTCCTTTTTATTATTACACATATACATATATACATAAATACATGTATGTTACATATATATATATATATATAATACACACATCAAATACATATTCTTATACATGTATTTATAACCATATAAATACGTATAATTGTATTTTTAGTCGCGTATACATACACTAATATTTTGTGAACTATGCATGTATACGTACGTATGCATGCATGGGTTGCACACATGCACGCTTTTCGAGGTGAGGTTCTGAGTTGCTCGGGTACTACCCGACACTGTACATATGATAAAATAATATAGAGCTCTAAATAGACCATGTTACACTTATTAAATCGACTTACCTCGGTATATGTGTCGTATCCCGAGTCAGGGTATCACATTCTTACCTCCTTAAAAATAAATTTGTCCGCAAACTTAACGGTTCTAACTCCGGTGGTTCTCGTGGTTCCCGTGGTTCTTCTAACATCATGGCCTAACTGAGTGAGGCGTTTCATATTTGTTGAGAATCAAGTTTTATTGTCACATCAGATCAAGTTTTACTGTCACATCAATTTATTGTAAGATTCTTCCTATAATTTCAAGTGTACCTCGAAATCCTCACGTGAATCTCAATTCCTTTCCATGGTTCTCAGTGGTTTCCATAAATTTAAGATATCACTTAAAGAACAAAATTTATAAAATTTCCTAAACGTGGCATTTAAAATTTTATTCATTCAGTCTACTAATATACCTGGGGTATATATCATTTCCATACATAACTTTCAATGATAATGACTCTTTCAAGAGTCGCCATTAATTCAATCTCATTTACCAATATCTTATAACAGTATGTAATTCATTTTAAAGATTTACAAATCTTTACATTTCTATCATGAAATCACTCAACTCATCAATGCCCTTCAAATTCTATAAGATGGTAATATGTCAATCTAATATTTATACATCTATGTTACGTATTCCACTTGTTTCATGTATAACATCTATCATCAATCATTCTCCTTGTGGAACATGAACAGTTAATATATAACTTAAGAGTTCTATCTCTATGTTCAACTAGCAGTACATGTTGAAGCTATAAATCAGTATGTAGAGCAATCATCTTAACAATATTGAGCATTTTGTAAACAACTATAAATACCTGTGACTACTGGTACAGTAGCCAAATCATCTCCCAGTTCACTATAAAAGATCAATGGTCAGTATTCACATACGAGTCTATTTATCATATCAGGATTTACTCTGACTAGATGTTATTGTTAACTCCATTACCTTTTCAGTGTACTTCTATTCCATGTCAATATTACTGTCAAACTCACCACTTTTCAAAGTGTCATATTCCCAATTCTATGTTACATTTTATCCTTCAATGTGTGCTAATTGTTTCCTTTATTCATTAGGAAACGAAATTCCAGTTCTCACAATTTTTATAGCATGGAACAATTATTTAATTTGTAAACATCAAGTTCATAATCCGTAAAAATTTCAAATTTCAATAACTATCATAATATAGAACGATCTTCAAATCATAAATATCAAGTCTATAATCGAGATATAGCAATTTGATTCTCAATGTCTCCCTCAATATAGAACAATCGTTAAATTGTAATTCAATAAACATCAAGTACGTGTTTCTATAAGATAAAACAATCATCAGGGTTTTCTAAATGTCATCTCTTCTATATCACTAAACCCAACTTCCAAGTATAGGTCAATCATTGAGAATACATGTGATCCTGATCTGTATCTCGTGTTTTCTATGTTTAATATTCCTAACAATAATCCTTATGGTAACCATAAAATGGTTCAGTAAATGGCCCTAAGTTCACATGCTTTTCTGTTTAACATTTTCCAATAATAACTTCCCTGATCTAATAAAATCAGAAATCAATCATCCAAGTGTTCAGTTGCTAAATTCAGTTTAGTAATTATATGATAACACAACCGAGTGTGTAAGGATCTTATAAGTGTCTAAACAGGTTATAATTAACTGGACGGGTACCTTTAGCTATCTATGTAGGAGGTTGATCTTTCCCTGATGCCACAGAGACTGGTGAGGTGGGTGTGGCACTGGTCGCAGCCTTGGCTTTCTGAGGGCAATTCCTTGCGAAGTGTCCATCCTGTTCACAGTAATAACAAGTGTTTGTATTTCTAAGGCATTGCCCCTTGTGAGATTTTCCGCAGGTAGGGCATTGTAGGGGAGTTAGGTGTCTAATTGTTACTTCTTTTTGGTTAGGCACCCTACGTTTGACTTTTCTCTTTGCGATTCCTTGTTTACCCCGTGTGGTGATCTTTACTGGTGCTATCACTTCGATGCACGTAGTTGACTGTTGAGGTTGGGCTCGAGGCAGAGATTTAAGAATCTCTTCCATAAGGTATTCAATTCGGTCTAATTGATCACTTCCTGTCTCAGCATTCTTGGTATGTCCCATTGCTGAAAACAATAAGTTTAGATAAGCATTTCTATATAGATCTACTCGTTCATGGTCCAACTGAGTCAATATAACCTACCGAGGTATTACTTTTTGTTAACCCTTATCTATAAAGACAACCTGTCAATGCATAAAATAACAATCAATGTTCACATGGAATCTATATCATAGAGACTTCTGTTCTATCTATTGATTCCAACTCTAAGTGATATATGCAATTCATAACTATCGATGTATTTATTGAGATAACCATGTGTAATATCCCGACCCGGGATATAGCATGTGCACCGGGCTGGACCGGGCTATAAATGTAATTCCGAATTATAAGCCGTGAAATGATATAAATAAAAGTGGATGCGTAATGGACTGTATTGTTTAATTACGATGCATAGGTACGAGGGGCAAACAGTCACGGGTGTCCGGGTGCCGTTGCACCGGAAGCCGAGTTTATTGAAAAACGTGCAAGGGAATGTCGACGCATAAATTTTTAAAGTAAATCTAAATGATTATGAATATCATATATATATATATATATACGGTTGGATGACATATGTATATATATATATATACATTATAATACAATATAATTAAATGCAAAGAAATAAAATGAAAGAAAGGAATTGCATGTGGGACATGTGTGGTGGCAACATGCGGTGCATGTGTGTGTGTCAGGTGGCAAGGCCACCGACTGAAAATCAGCCAAGAGAAAGCTATGTGTGTGTGAGGTGTCTTGTGTGCATGAGTGTGCTGCCACCGTGGCTACAAGTGGCAAGGGCCACCGACTGGGGGGTCGGTTAAGGGAAGAAAGGAAGGGGAGAAGAAGGGAGAGAGATTGGTTCAGAAACAGAAAGGTGGGAGAGTCACAGTGAGCTCAAAATCCGAAACCCAGGTAATTGATTTCAGTTCTGTTATTTTGATTTAAAGCATAAAGCTTATATATGATTATAGGGTCTTGATAAGCATAGTATTAGCTTTTAAATGCAAAAGGAATCATATTAAATGGTGTAGAAACCATAGAGAAAATTAGAGTTGCAGGTACGGGAGGATAATCGGGTTCCATGAATTCTATGGTTAAAACTTGTTTAAAAGTTTATGAAAACTATCCTTATGCATGCAGAAAACTAAATGGAGAAGGAAGAATGAAAAATGATGAAGAAATCATAGGGAAAATAAGAAAAATCATATGGCCGGAGATTCGGCCGGAGATGATTAAGCTCTATTTCGTGAAGAATCGAAAGGCTAAATGGAAAACTAAAGTTATAAATATATTCTACATGAAAAGGGGAATAAAACTGCATTGAAAATAGGTTTAAAAACCATCGGATTTAGGTTGCCGTCACCGGAGATGGTGACGGAACCCTAATATAGTTCACCGGAGATGTGAGGGAGATGATCGGAAAATCGGGGGGGTCTACCGGGTTAAAAGAAACGGGTCTGGGTTGGATCGGGTCGGTACCCGACCGGACATAAACGGTTAACCGAAGCTGTGTCGTTTTGGGTTTGAAATTAAATGGGATTGGGCTTGTTTGGTCACGGGTATAAGGGATTGAAATTGGATTGGAGTTGTTCAAACCGTGGATAAGGTGAGAGAATTGGATATGTTAATCCGGTTCTCTAAATTTAACTGAACCGTTTGGTTCAGTGAAGAACCGAATCGGTTAGGGTTTCTAATCAATGAACCCAATGGTTCAGACCGCAACTCTGGCTATTTACATTTTGACCCCAAATGTTTTGGAAAATTCCATTAAAGCCCAACAGAAAAATGTCAATTTTACAAAAATGCCCCTGACTCAAAAGTGGGTCAAATGAGGTCCAAATAGGGCAAATGAATAATCAATTTTTATTATCTCGGATGCTCTGAGTCCAATGGTGAGGTCCGTTTCACGAGACGGAGTCCCGAAAAGTTACGACTTGTAAAAATGACCAAAATACCCCTGCTTCATAGGTAAGTCAAATGGACTCTGATTGAATTAAATAATTAGTGAATTTTTATTATTCTGAACCTTCCGAATCCATTGGTAATGTCAAAATTATGAAAAGAGGTTCCGAGAACAACAGACATATAAAATTCTAAATAAGTATTAGAAATACTGATCATAGCAAGGCATAGAATTTGGTGAATAGAAATTATTCTGAAATGTATCTACTGATATATAGGGAACTCAACGGGAAAAAGAAAACCTACAGGAGACTGAGTTAGCAATGCATTAGAGGTAAGTAGATACCCTTTCTCTTCCATGTGGTGTTATCAAGCCAAGTTCATTCTTTTACTGCCGAACTTGTACTCCTGAGCGTATCTGATGTTATTGTCTCCACAATGTGATATTGTTCTATCTGGTGGACATTGATTTATTGTTGTACCATGGTTATCATGTTGAACCGTACTTTCAAATGCCTATTGTTATGTTTCCATTGAACTGATGATATTCCATTTTATATACTCTTATGGAATCATTTATGATCACGAAATGTTTATGTATACTGGATTTGTGCTCAGTCACAATATCCATCCGATGCTTTTAAATACACTGAAGACCTTCGGGTCGAGTCCGTGAACGGACATATGGCCATACACTGGAATGCACTGAAGGGGGTAAACCGGGCCCCCAAAGACCGAGGGCAAATCAAGCCCTGACACAGAACAAAAGCATCTCTTATATGATTGCTCAACTAAAATTGTTGAGTTACATTGTTCTTGTGATTATCTTGTATTGCGAGATATTCTTTATTGATTTATTGTGATCAATTATAATGGCAGTACTTTCTTGTTATTGTATTATCGTTGAGAGTTCCAGGACATTGTTATGCTATTCCTACTGATTACACATTGTGATCCCACTGTTCATTCGCCACTGTTCACATGTTAAGTGTTTCATGTTGATGTTATGTCCCTTACTCCTAATTGTACATTGTGTTCTATTGTTTATTGGCCCTTATGGCAACTGTTCCCATTGGCTATCATAGCATCTTATTTCTTATGATTGGCTATCATATTCTTGTTCTTGGATTCATATTCTTTTATGATCCTCGATACCAGTGTCGGAGATCTGTATTTACTTGCTGGGCTCTTGTAGCTCATTCCACCCTCCTCACCCCCATTTCAGGTACTGATGCCGCGAGACCCCGGTAGGAGTCTAAAGACGTAGAAGGACATTTAAGGAAATGGATCAGTTTATGTTTTAGTTCTCCCATGTATTCACCACCCTCGGGTGCTGGTCATGTTTGGTTCTTATTTTGTTTATGTAGAACCATATTATGTATTGTAAAGATTTTCGCTAACATTGTGTATTGAAAGACTTCCGCTGATGTATTATTACTGATAAGACTTCCGCTGTTATTGTTTTGAGGTTTTAGTACTTTGCATATTAGTACTATGATACAGGAATGGAAAAAGTAGGGACGGCTTTCGGGTCGGCCCCGCGACACGAGATCCGCATAGGGTGGGTTTCGGGTTGTGACAGCTTGGTATCAGAGCTATAGGTTCGATTGTGAGTCATGGGAGATAGGACTAGAAATAGAATGAATAGATGTAACTGACCTTCCTTATATAGAGTTCATACGATCTTTGATTTTTCTCTTATTGATTGACTGGACATCTTACGGGTTATCCTGACTAGTTATTTTTATAAACATGGTTATTCCAAGGAATACATCGATAGTTACGAATTACATAGATCACTTAGAGTTAGAATCAATGGATAGAGCTGAAGTCTCTATAATATAGATTTGATGCGAACGTTGATTGTTATTGTGTGCAGTGACGGGTTATCTTATAAACAGGGTTAACAAAAAGGAATATCTCAATAGATTATATTGACTCGATTAGACCATAGACGAGTAGATTTTTATGGACATACTTATCTAACACTTATGGTTTAGAGCAATGGTGTATACTAGGAACATTGGGATAGGCAAGGATCAATTAGACTGAATTGAGCGCCTTATAGAAGAGATTCTCAAATCTCTGCCTCAAGCTCACCCCAACAGACAACTATGTACATCGAAATAGTGGCACTGTTAAGGATCACACCACAGGGTGAACAAGGAACTGTCCTCGGAAAGCTAAGGCTATGGCCAGTGCCACACCTACCTCACTAGTCTTGTTGGTGTCAAGGAAAGATTAAACTACTACCCAGATAGCCACAGGCACCCTTCCAGTTATTTCTAAGCTGTTTAGATCTTAAGAGATCCTTACACACTTAATTGTGTTTCCATGTAATTGCCGAACTGAACTTAGTAATTGAACATTGGATGATTGATTTACTGATTCTATTACATCTGGAAGGTTATTATTGGAGAATGTTAGACAGAGAAACACGAGAACTCTAGGCTAGTTACTGAACTATTTTATGGTTACCTTAAGGATTATTGTTTAGAAATATTGAGCATAGAACACGAGATACGGAGCAAAATCATGAATATTATTAACAAGTGACCTATACTTGGAAGTTAGGTCTAGTGATGTAGAAGAAATCGAGACTGAAGATTAGGAGTGAATATAAATTATGAAAATGGATAACGACGATTGTAAATGGTTAAAAGAGAAAATGTGGAAAATTGACAGTCACTGATGTGCTATCAGGACCTCTGTTACAGGTGAGGAACGGCCGCCTTATCATGTAACTAGGGTAACTGAGAAACACACAGTGCTACCTTACCCAATCTGGATACTACGAACCCTTTATGATCCTGTTAGAACGATGTATACCCCAGAGGACTTGAGGATTAGAATGCTACAATATCACGACATCTATCCTACCAAACCTAGTGATGCTAGGAAATGATTGGAGCATTAAGTCAAATTCTTAGGCTCAGCTGGTATTAAAAGATTTAGTGTTAAAACAGCTTTGTAATAGTGGTTCATGGGAGATGAGATTGATACACTGGTATTACTAATGTCAAATAAAATAAATCCTGACATGATAAATAGACTTGTACGTGAATTCTGACCATTGATCTTTTACAGTGAATTGGGAGATGATTAGGCTACTGAACCAGTAGTCGCAGGTATTATTTATAGTTGTTTGCAAATGCTCAATATTGTTAAATATTACTCTACATATTGATTATAATTTCAACATTTACTGCTAGCTGAACATAGAGACAGAACTCTGAGGTTATATGTTAACTGTTCAGGGATGATGATTGATGATAGATGTTATGCATGAAATAAGTAGAGTACGTAACATGGATATGTGAATGTTAGATTGACATATTATTCGCTTGAAAAATAAAAAGACATTGATGAGCCAAGTGATTGTAGAATTAATAAATTTCAGGGAACAATGATAGAATAAATGTAAGATTTATAATCGTTAAAATGAATTACATACTGTTATAGATAGGAATGATTACTGGATAGATGAGATTGAATGATTACTCGATAGACAAGATTGAATAAATGTCAACTCTTGAAAGAGTCATTATCATTGAATACTATACACTGGGGAATCATTAGAAATGAACAATATACATAGAATTTGGGAGGTACATATCATAAGTGTATAGTTTAACTGATCCGAGAAAGAACTTGGTGTATTGAAACACATTAAATGAATTGGAGCTGTCCAAAGACAAAAGCAAGTTAAGATATTAAAAGTCAACTAGTCTTGGAAAACGACTACATATTAAAATGAAAATTTATGATTATTGACTAATGACCCTTAAGGATAGTAGTGTACTTAAGGATAAGTGATGAGAATTTTTGAGACTTAACATTGACAATACTGAAGGAGGTTACGATAACTGATATAGACAGAGAAGTGAAACTTGAATAGGAAATAGTAGTCATACTTAAAAGAAATTAGAGGAAATCATAGCAATAATGAAATAAATAATCCGTAATGATCATTTTGTCTTATGAAGGCACATAATGAATATTCATTGAATTACAATTTGATGATTATTATGTATGTAAGGGAACTTAAAGGGGGTAAGTACAGGGGAATTGATATTCTAAATAAATTGATGATGTATCGGGAAATATGAAGAATCTTGAGTAAAATATAGATAGATCTAGAAATCCTTAAGATTGTTTTATTTTATGGAACCACGTACTGGATATTTATTGAGTTATGGTTAATGATTGTTCTGTACTGAGGGAGCCTTAAGAATTAAATTACTATATCTAGTATACAGACTTGATGTTTATAGTTGAACAATCAATCTATATTACGAGAGTTATTGAGAATTGAAATTCTATTTACGGATTAGGAACTTGTTGATTTTCTATACAGTGAGAATCTGTGAGCATTAAATTATGTTCATAATAAACGAGGGAAACGATTAGTACTCATTGAGGGATAGAATGTAATATAGAATTGGAAACATGACGCTTTGAAAAGTATTGAATCTGACAGTAATATCTAAATGAAATGAAAATACCTTGCAAAGGGTAATAAATTAACTGTGATATCTAGACAGAGGAATGACACCTTGAAAGGTGATATAGGTGATGAGTAACAGTTAATCAAAATACATTATTGGAAAATGATACTTTTAGGGTTACTTATGATTGGTCTATCTTCTATGTTATGTTACACATTTAATGTGTTTCCATATGTTACTAACTGAATGTAGAAACTGAACGCCTGGACCATTGACTCATTGCTTACGTGACCGTCAAGAGAACTATCATTGAAACGTGTTAAATACAGGACATGTTAAATATAGACTATGGATACAAATACTCTTACATAGCTGACTTGAGGTTAAGGAACGATTAGTAGAATAACAGATTGATTGTAGAGGAAATGACACATAGAAGCCGATGTGAACTCTATGAGTTCCACATAATATCATTTCAAATGATATATATACCCTAGACATATTAGTAGACTGAATGGATAGAGTTTTGTCAAGCTACGTTTAGAAATTTTAAAATTTCCTTCATCAAAAGATATCTTAAATTACAGAAGCCGAAAAGAATCATAGGAAGGAAATTGTGTTCATGAGAAGGTTTCGAAGCATACGGGGAATTATAAAAAGGGTAGTACAGTTACAAATGTGACAGTGAGACTTGATCTGATGTGACTGTAAAACTTGATCTAACGTGACAGTAAAACTTGATTCTCAGTAGAAAATCTTTATCTACTTAATGTAACAGCTTATTTAAGTTATATCGTGATGTAAAAGGAACCACGAAAACCACCGAGTTAGAACCGTTAAGTTTGGGGACAAACTTATTTTTAAGGGGGTAAGAATGTAATATCCCGACCCGGGATATAGCATGTGCACCGGGCTGGACCGGGCTATAAATGTAATTCCGAATTATAAGCCGTGAAATGATATAAATAAAAGTGGATGCGTAATGGACTGTATTGTTTAATTACGATGCATAGGTACGAGGGGCAAACAGTCACGGGTGTCCGGGTGCCGTTGCACCGGAAGCCGAGTTTATTGAAAAACGTGCAAGGGAATGTCGACGCATAAATTTTTAAAGTAAATCTAAATGATTATGAATATCATATATATATATATACGGTTGGATGACATATGTATATATATATATACATTATAATACAATATAATTAAATGCAAAGAAATAAAATGAAAGAAAGGAATTGCATGTGGGACATGTGTGGTGGCAACATGCGGTGCATGTGTGTGTGTCAGGTGGCAAGGCCACCGACTGAAAATCAGCCAAGAGAAAGCTATGTGTGTGTGAGGTGTCTTGTGTGCATGAGTGTGCTGCCACCGTGGCTACAAGTGGCAAGGGCCACCGACTGGGGGGTCGGTTAAGGGAAGAAAGGAAGGGGAGAAGAAGGGAGAGAGATTGGTTCAGAAACAGAAAGGTGGGAGAGTCACAGTGAGCTCAAAATCCGAAACCCAGGTAATTGATTTCAGTTCTGTTATTTTGATTTAAAGCATAAAGCTTATATATGATTATAGGGTCTTGATAAGCATAGTATTAGCTTTTAAATGCAAAAGGAATCATATTAAATGGTGTAGAAACCATAGAGAAAATTAGAGTTGCAGGTACGGGAGGATAATCGGGTTCCATGAATTCTATGGTTAAAACTTGTTTAAAAGTTTATGAAAACTATCCTTATGCATGCAGAAAACTAAATGGAGAAGGAAGAATGAAAAATGATGAAGAAATCATAGGGAAAATAAGAAAAATCATATGGCCGGAGATTCGGCCGGAGATGATTAAGCTCTATTTCGTGAAGAATCGAAAGGCTAAATGGAAAACTAAAGTTATAAATATATTCTACATGAAAAGGGGAATAAAACTGCATTGAAAATAGGTTTAAAAACCATCGGATTTAGGTTGCCGTCACCGGAGATGGTGACGGAACCCTAATACAGTTCACCGGAGATGTGAGGGAGATGATCGGAAAATCGGGGGGGTCTACCGGGTTAAAAGAAACGGGTCTGGGTTGGATCGGGTCGGTACCCGACCGGACATAAACGGTTAACCGAAGCTGTGTCGTTTTGGGTTTGAAATTAAATGGGATTGGGCTTGTTTGGTCACGGGTATAAGGGATTGAAATTGGATTGGAGTTGTTCAAACCGTGGATAAGGTGAGAGAATTGGATATGTTAATCCGGTTCTCTAAATTTAACTGAACCGTTTGGTTCAGTGAAGAACCGAATCGGTTAGGGTTTCTAATCAGTGAACCCAATGGTTCAGACCGCAACTCTGGCTATTTACATTTTGACCCCAAATGTTTTGGAAAATTCCATTAAAGCCCAACAGAAAAATGTCAATTTTACAAAAATGCCCCTGACTCAAAAGTGGGTCAAATGAGGTCCAAATAGGGCAAATGAATAATCAATTTTTATTATCTCGGATGCTCTGAGTCCAATGGTGAGGTCCGTTTCACGAGACTGAGTCCCGAAAAGTTACGACTTGTAAAAATGACCAAAATACCCCTGCTTCATAGGTAAGTCAAATGGACTCTGATTGAATTAAATAATTAGTGAATTTTTATTATTCTGAACCTTCCGAATCCATTGGTAATGTCAAAATTATGAAAAGAGGTTCCGAGAACAACAGACATATAAAATTCTAAATAAGTATTAGAAATACTGATCATAGCAAGGCATAGAATTTGGTGAATAGAAATTATTCTGAAATGTATCTACTGATATATAGGGAACTCAACGGGAAAAAGAAAACCTACAGGAGACTGAGTTAGCAATGCATTAGAGGTAAGTAGATACCCTTTCTCTTCCATGTGGTGTTATCAAGCCAAGTTCATTCTTTTACTGCCGAACTTGTACTCCTGAGCGTATCTGATGTTATTGTCTCCACAATGTGATATTGTTCTATCTGGTGGACATTGATTTATTGTTGTACCATGGTTATCATGTTGAACCGTACTTTCAAATGCCTATTGTTATGTTTCCATTGAACTGATGATATTCCATTTTATATACTTATGGAATCATTTATGATCACGAAATGTTTATGTATACTGGATTTGTGCTCAGTCACAATATCCATCCGATGCTTTTAAATACACTGAAGACCTTCGGGTCGAGTCCGTGAACGGACATATGGCCATACACTGGAATGCACTGAAGGGGGTAAACCGGGCCCCCAAAGACCGAGGGCAAATCAAGCCCTGACACAGAACAAAAGCATCTCTTATATGATTGCTCAACTAAAATTGTTGAGTTACATTGTTCTTGTGATTATCTTGTATTGCGAGATATTCTTTATTGATTTATTGTGATCAATTATAATGGCAGTACTTTCTTGTTATTGTATTATCGTTGAGAGTTCCAGGACATTGTTATGCTATTCCTACTGATTACACATTGTGATCCCACTGTTCATTCGCCACTGTTCACATGTTAAGTGTTTCATGTTGATGTTATGTCCCTTACTCCTAATTGTACATTGTGTTCTATTGTTTATTGGCCCTTATGGCAACTGTTCCCATTGGCTATCATAGCATCTTATTTCTTATGATTGGCTATCATATTCTTGTTCTTGGATTCATATTCTTTTATGATCCTCGATACCAGTGTCGGAGATCTGTATTTACTTGCTGGGCTCTTGTAGCTCATTCCACCCTCCTCACCCCCATTTCAGGTACTGATGCCGCGAGACCCCGGTAGGAGTCTAAAGACGTAGAAGGACATTTAAGGAAATGGATCAGTTTATGTTTTAGTTCTCCCATGTATTCACCACCCTCGGGTGCTGGTCATGTTTGGTTCTTATTTTGTTTATGTAGAACCATATTATGTATTGTAAAGATTTTCGCTAACATTGTGTATTGAAAGACTTCCGCTGATGTATTATTACTGATAAGACTTCCGCTGTTATTGTTTTGAGGTTTTAGTACTTTGCATATTAGTACTATGATACAGGAATGGAAAAAGTAGGGACGGCTTTCGGGTCGGCCCCGCGACACGAGATCCGCATAGGGTGGGTTTCGGGTCGTGACACCATGTCTGTAAGATAACTAGTAAAGAGAACCCATAAGATGTCCAGTCAATGGATGAGAGAATAATCAATAATCGTATAAAATCTCTATAAAGGACATCAGTTACATCTATTTACTTTAGTTCTAAATGATCTATAAGTAATGGACTATTCCTCGCGTTAACCATGTCTGTAAAAGATAACCAATGAAGATAACCAATGAGATGACAAGTCAATACATAAGACGACAGTCAATGTTCGTATAAGGTAAAACGTCAGTCTTATCTATCCATTCTAATTCTAGTCCTATCTCCCATGACTCACAATCGAACCTATAGCTCTGATACCAAGCTGTCACGACCCGAAACCCACCCTATGCGGATCTCGTGTCGCGGGGCCGACCCGAAGGCCGTCCCTACTTTTTCCATTCCTGTATCATAGTACCAATATGCAAAGTACTAAAATCCTCAAACAATAACAGCGGAAGTCTTATCAGTAATAGTACATCAGCGGAAGTCTTTCAATACGCAATGTTAGCGGAAGTCTTTACAATACATAATATGGTTCTACATAAACAAAATAAGAACCAAACGTAACCAGCACCCGAGGGTGGTGAATACATGGGAGAACTAAGACATAGACTGATACAGTTCCTCAAAAATGTCCTCCTACGCTCTCAGACTCCTACTGGGGTCTTGCAGCGTCATCACCTGAAATGGGGGTAAATGGGGTGGAATGAGCTACGAGAGCTCAGCAAGTAAAAACAGATCTCCGACACTGGTATCGATAAGATACAAATCCATGAATAAGATTATGATAGCCAATCATAAGGAAGGAGATGCTGTGATAACCAATGAGAACAGTTGCCATGAAGGCCAATGAATAATAAGTCACAATGTACAATCAGGAGTAAATGAAATAACATTAACTTGGATCTTTCAAAGATAACATAACAAGGATGTACTGCCACAATAAACTGATCATAATCAATTCAATGAAGAGTGTCTTTTCAGTTAAGATAAGTCATAAGGAATTGTGTTATTCAATAACGTAATCGTATCAATTCTCAAGAGATGCATTTACTCTGTTCTCAGGTAAAATGCCAATGTAAATGTAAATGAAATGCCAATGGAAATGAAATGAAAATGCCAATGTTTATGCCAGTCAATTGCCGGTGGAAAGCCTTTGAGGTATTCATTCCTGCCACCTGTCCATTTATGTACTTGACCCTTAGGTCTCCAGTCAATACAGAAAGCATCAGATGGATGTTGTGACTGAGCACAAATCCCGTATTCGTAACATATCATGATTATTCATAATTTCATAGAAGTATGAAATGGAATATCATATATTCAATAAAGACATAACAGTAGGCCTTTCCAGGCATGGTTCACAATAAAGACATAACAGACAATAAAGACATAGCAATAAGCCTTTCAAGGCATGGTTCACATGATAACAACGACATAGCAGTCAATCAATGTCCACAAGATAGAACAATATCGTATTGTGGATAGCAATAACGTGAGGTACTTTCAAGAGTACAAGTTTGGCAGTAAAGAGAATAAACTTGGCTTCGAAACACCATATGGAAGAGAAAGGGAATTTACTTACCTCTATCGTGATTCTATATCAGAAATCCGTGAATGTACCCTTGCCTTTCGAGTTCCCTATATATCAGTGAATACGTTTTAGAATAGATTCTATTCATCAAATTTTATGCCTTTCCATCATAAGTATTTCAAATACTAATTTAGACTTTACCATTGAGTCTGGAACGTCGAAGAAAGTCGGTTTAGGCTTTCGCAGGAATTCCATTTGGACTTTTGTACTAAAAATGACAAAATGGTCATTTTGCACTTTTACGGTATTTTATCCTTCGGGGTTCCGTCTCGTAAAACGGACCCTACCATTGGACTTAGAACGTCCGAGATAATAAGTTTTTATTATTCATTTGTCTCATTTGGACTTTGTTTGACCCATATTTGAAATAGGGGCATTATTGTAAAAATTAATATTTAATTAATTTTCTGTTTGGGCCATAGTACAATTTCCTAAAATATTTGGGGTCAAAATGGAATTTCCCTAAATCTCGGTCTGAACCAGTGGGTTCACCATTTAGAAACCCTACCCGGTTCGGTTCTTCACTAAACCAAACGGTTCAGTTCAATTTATAGAACCGGATTACAATAAACCCAGTCCCTATCCTATCCCAGTTTTGGTTAACCTCATAACCAAATTTCAATTTACTATCCGTGTAACCAAATAGCCCAAAATCCATTTAAATTAAAAACCCAAAACGACACAGTATCAATCCCATTTTATTTTCGGTCGGGTCCCAAACTAGTTCAAATGTGTTTCTGCACTTAATACAAACATTCTCTTATCGTTTAAATCACGTTTTAAGGTATAAAACCCTATGACCCGATTTATCCATGAAACCTGCAACTAAGAATTTCTCCTTGGTTTCTTAACCTTTTCCTATCATTCTTTTTGCAATAAGTTCCATTTTTCATGCTGATTTAGACCCTACAAATAAATACAAGCTTCATGCTCTAAATCGAAATAACAGAATTTAAAACTCTTACCTGGGTTTCGGTTTTTAGCCCACTGTGACCCTCTAAACTTCTCTGTTTCTGAATCAATCTCTCTCTCTTCTTCTCCCCTTCAGTTCCTGACCCTTCCCTTTCTTTTCTAACCTCTTAACTCACAAACCCGTATACATATATATATAGAGACATTCACCCATCGCCCCTTCCTCTCTCTACCTTATCACTCTCTCTCTGTCTCTTACAGTCATTCTTAACTGCAGAGAACCGCCCCTTCAACTGTAGCCATCCACGTACCCTCAAAGATACATATATATACATTATATTACATATACACACACACCATCACCAAGTCGATTGGTGTGGTTTCCCAAACACACACACACACAGTGATGCACACACTGATATTTTCCCTCCCTTTCTTGTTTTCTTTTCCTTTTTATTATTACACATATACATATATACATAAATACATGTACATTACATATATATATATAATACACACATCAAATACATATTCTTATACATGTATTTATAACCATATAAATACGTATAATTTTATTTTTAGTCGCGTATACATACACTAATATTTCGTGAACTATGCATGTGTACGTACGTATGCATGCATGGGTTGCACGCATGCACGCTTTTCGAGGTGAGGTTCTGAGTTGCTCCGGTACTACCCGACACTGTACATATGATAAAATAATATAGAGCTCTAAACAGACCATGTTACACTTATTAAATCGACTTGCCTCGGTATATGTGTCGTATCCCGGGTCGGGGTATCACACGGACTCCGATTAAAATAAAAGAATAGTGAATTATTATTATTTCGAGCATTCCGGACTCAACTGTGGAGTCCAATTTGCGAAAAGAGGTCTCTAGAACTAAGGGCCCGTAAAAGTGCAAAATGGTCGTTTTGCTCTTTTTAGTACCAAAGTCCGAATTGAATTCTGTGAAAACCTAAACCAACTTTGTTCGACATTCCGGATTCAATGGTAGAGTCTAAATTAGTAAAAGAGATACTTATAATATCAAGGCATAAAATTTGATGAATAGCATTAAAACTGAGACGTATTTACTGATATATAAGGAACTCGAAAGGAAAGGGCAAAATCATGGGATACTAATCCGAGAACGCGTTTTTAAATTAAGTAAATTCACTTTCTCTTCCATGTGGTGTTTCCAAAGCCAAGTTTATTCTCTTACTGTTAACCTTGGTACTTTTGAACGTACTTGATATTATTGTTTTCCATAATGTGATATTGTTCTATCTTGTGGACATTGATTCACTGCTATATCATTGTTATCATGCTACACCATGCCTCGAAAGGCCTACTATTATGTTTTCATTATATACATGATATTCCATTTTTATACTCTTATGGAATCACTTATGATCATGACATGTTTATATATACTGGATTTGTGCTCAGTCGTAATATCCATCTGATGTTTTCTAATACACTAGAGACCTACGGGTCAAGTCCGTGAACGGACGTATGGAAATACATTGGAATTCACTAGAGGGTATGCCGGGCCCCAAAAGATCGAGGGTGTGCCAAGCCCTGACACAGAATAAATGCATCTCTTATATGTTTATTTTGACTACGACTATTGAGTTGCACTATCCCTTATGATTATCTTATATTGAGAGACATTTCCTTATTGATTTGATTGTGATCGGTTTATTGTGGCAGTACATTCTTATTGTTATATTATCATTGAGAGTTCCATGTTGATGTTATACCATTACTCCTGATTGTACATTGTGACCCATAATTCATTGGTCGTTCTGGCAATTGTACTCATTGGCTATCACAACATCTCTTTTCTTATGATTGGCTATCATATTTTTATTCATGGATTCATATTCTTTTATGATCACCAATACTAGTGTCGGAGATCTGTATTTACTTGCTGAGCTTTTGTAACTCATTCCACCTTACTTACCACCTTTCAGGTAGCGACGCTGCAAGACCCCAGTAGGAGTCTGAGAGCATAGGAGGACATTTGAGGATATGTACCAGTTTATATTTAGTTCTCCCATGTATTCACCATCCACGAGTGCTGGTTATGTATGGTTCTTATTTTTTATTATTGTAGTACCATATTATGTATTGAACAGGCTTCTGCTGATAATTGTATTGAAAGACTTCCGCTAATTTTTGTATTGAAAGACTTCCGCTGATTACTGTATTGAAAGACTTCCGCTTGTTATTGTTTCAAATTTTTAGTACATTGCATACTAGGACTATGATATAGGAATGGAAAATGTAGGGACGGCCTTATGGTAGGCCCCGCGACACGAGATCCGCATAGGGTGGGTTTCGGGTCATGACAGCTTGGTATCCGAGCTATAGGTTTGATTGTGAGTCATGAGAGATAGGACTAGAATTAGAATTGATAGATAAGATTGACATTTTATTTTGTACAATCATTGACTATTATCTTACACATTGACTGGTCATCTTATTGGTTATCCTTATTAGTTATTTTTACAAACATGGTTATCACAAGGAATACATCGATAGTTATGAATCGCATAAATCTCTTAGAGCGACTAATGGAAAGGGTTATTGAGGGTTTACCTAAGAGTCAGCCGTAGATAATGCTTAATTATTACGCTAGACTCATAAATGAACGCTAACTGCCTATTTACATAAATGCTAACTGTTATCTTTTACAAGCAAATAATAAACACCAGGAAATGATTAGGCTACTATATTGGTAGTCACAGGTACTTTTCTAGTTATTCATAATGCTTATAGACTATTCAGATTTTATGTTGACTTTACGCACTTATTGATGTCCCCACATTCCAATGAACTGAACTTAGCAAATGAACGATTAGACTATTGATTTACTGATTCTATTACATCGGGAAAGCTATTATTGGAAAATGTTAGATAGGAAAACATGTGAACTCTAGGCTATTTACTAAACCAGTTTTATATTACCCTAAGGATCATTGTTTAGAAATGTTAAAACATAGAACACACTAGATACAGATCAGGAGCATAGGTATTGTAACACCCCTGACTCGAGTTAGCCAGTACCCGACCCAGGTTAGATCGAGTCATGACATGTAATCCTGAACTGGTAGCTAATTTACTACGTAAATAAAATTGGACGTACGTTGGAATGTCATATTCAATTACGATGCATAAGTGTGAGTGACGGGCAGTCTCGAGTGCCTCGGGGGCTGCCGCACCAGAAGTTAATTTTATGGGAAAATGTGCAAGTAAGCATATATATGTGTGTTTAAATATAAATATATATATATGTGTGTGTGTGTGTGTGTACATATAAAGAATGATTATTATTATATAAATGGTTACATTAATATATATATATAGTAACGTAATTATGGAAAGGAAATGAAAAACAAAATAAATAGAATAAAAAGAAAAGAAAAAGAGAAATCAGAATTCAATGGAAGAGTATAGAAGTTATGAGAAGGTTAAGGAAGCAGAAATATATATATATATATATATATATACGTGTGTGTGTGTGTGTGTGCAACGTGTAATGTAGTGTGGTGTAACGTGTGATGTAGTATGGTTACCAAGTGGAAGGAAGTAAGGAAGAAGCCTGAAATAGGTGGCAAAGCCACCGACCCAAGGTCGGTCAAGTGGGTGAGATGATTTAGAGAGGGAGAAAAAGAGAGAAATGAAGTAAGAAAAAGAAAAGAGAGGCGCAGAACAAAAGAAAAGAAAGGAGGAAGAAGAAGGCAGATTTCTAAGAGAAAATTTAAGAACTGAAGTCGGCTACAAACAGGTATATAATTCATCTTGGTTGTTTCCATTTATCTTTTAAATCATGTAGCTAAATTTTAGAACCAGTTGGACCCAAAAATCATAAGAAGGGACCAAAGAAAATAAGTCTATAACAAGGCCAACCATGGTAGACTTTCACCCGTTAAACTAATGTCGATTTGGAAACTAGAAACACATAAGAAATTCTCTTAGAAGTCTAACCCAATTTGAATCATGAAGAATGGTCAAGAAACGACCATTTAATGGCCAAATTATTCCCACCGGTGCAATGCTGAAAAACTGGAAGTGGGTGTCGGAAACCGGTGAAGTTTGGAGCCAAAACCAGTTCTAAAATATTTCTTGAAGTCCTGGAATTCATTTGGTGTAAAAACAGTGAGATTTGGACATGAAATTACTAAGATCAGTGGGTAGTCTTACTGTTCCAACGACTGTCGCTGGAAGAACAACCACAGAAGATGACCGGAATAACGAGGGGTCTATTGGGTCAAAGTTAAACCAGGTTTGGGTCGGTTGGGTCCGGACCTGACCGAAAATAAATAGGGCAATTGATGCTTTGTCGTTTTAGGTTTAAAGAATTTAAATTTAAAAGGTGAATTCGGCTGTTTGGCTATAGAAATAAGAAATTGGAATTGAGTTTGGGGGTTATCCAAACCATGGATAGGATAGGGAATAGGTTATTGGGTTCCGGTTCTTTAGAACAGACTGAACCAGTTGGTTCAGTGAAAGATTGGACCGGTTTAGGCTTTTGCCTAGTGAGCCCACTGGTTCAGACAAGAACTATTGGAAATTGTAAACCAATCCCAGAAATTCTGGAAAATCCCACTAAGGCCCAAACAGAAAAATAAATAAAATACAATTTTAAAGAAAATTACGAAAAGACCCCTAAATAAAAAATAAGTTAAACGAATTCCAAACGAGGCAAGTAAATAGTCAATTTTTATTATCTCAAGCATTCTGAATCCAATGGTGACATCAATGTTATGAAAAAGGTCCCGGGAATAAAAGACACGTGAAAGTGCAAAATGACCATTTTGCTCTTTTCAATCCAGGAATCCAAATTGAGATCCGTAAAAGCCTAAACTAATTTTATTCGACGTTCCGGATTTAATAATAGAGTCTATTTTAGTAAAAGGAGAACTTGTCACACCCCGAATTTCTGTAAACCCGAGGCGCGACTGACGAGACAGAAAATAAAATAAATAAAAGGACAAATGTAAATAAATTCACTAAACATGATGTACATCCCGCCATTACAGTGTTCATGGGTCATCCGGGCGTTAGCCCTTACATTACAAAACATAAGTCCCATGGACCAAAAATACACCAAGTGCTTCATCCTATCAAGTGTCATCGAGTCTCAAGTAATTGGAGCATCCTCATCTGAAAAATGTTGCCCACGAATGGGTCAGCTCAACTGCTAGTATGATGAAGTGCTAATGCAAGAAATAAAGCTAAGGTGTGGCATGTGCAAAGTGTACATTTATATCTAAATGTCATTCAAAGCATCAGAGTAATATATGAGTGGTATGCATGACGCACCCATGCACAACTCTATGCCACACCCATGTTTTTCACCACAGGATCTACACCCTCATAATGCATAGCACCACGTGCTCAACTCACGCCATGTTCTCAAGGATTCACCATATGCCAATATGCCAATGTAATCTCAATGAACATGGTTTTCAATAATATAGCATGCTCGGACAATAACATATAAATCATCAGTCAGTTCCTTGTGTATGCATATCTCATGTGTTCATATATCATAGTTCATGTTCTTCACTTTACTAAACTCTCAAAGAACGCAAGTAACACATAAACATGTGAACAACCAACTTCAAATTATTAAGTAAACACATTCCAAATAAACACATAAATCATTCTAGTCATTCACAAAATATTCCTAAATTAACTTCATTTCTAACATTAGCAAAACACCATACCTGTCTGGTTGGTCTCAACCCTAGTAAACCGTGCTCGCAAGGTGGTGGCTATCAATGGAAATGTAGAAGTCAGACGACCTTCTCCTTGCCTTTCGGTGTCCCTAAAACCATAAAATGTTACTCAGTCGGTCTGTCGCTTGAATGATGCCATTAATCAAATTTTATGTCTTTATTTTATTAATTTCTATTTTGCTAACATAAATTCTACAATTGGATCCAAAATGTCGAAGAAAATAGGTCTAGGCCTTTGTAGAAATTAATTTAGACGTTTGGTTTAAAAAGGGCAAAACAGTCATTTTGTACTTTTACGGGTTCCCATTTCCTGAGGCCCTTCCTCATAAATTCGGACTCCATGATTGAGTCTGGAGTGTTCGAGATAATAAGATTTCACTATTCGTTTACTTAATTTGGAGTTCGTTTGACTGTGTTTCAATTCAGGGGCATTTTGGTAATTTTAAAGGTTACTACGGGTCTTTTATTTTTTGGGACCCCGTCTCATAAAATGGACCTCACCATTGGTCTCAGAATGGTCGAGATAGTCAAAATACACTAATGACTTGTCCCATTTGGACTCCGGGTTATTTTTGAATATTTAAATAATTAAATTAATTAATTAACTAATTAATTAATTAATTTAATTAATATTTTATTAATATTTCATTCAGGAGGAGTCAAAACATAATTAGTCAAAAGTTCTGTGGGTCAAAATCAGATTTTCTAAAGTTTTGGGGTTTCAATTTGAATTTCAAAAAGTACAGGAGTTAGTTTGAAATTTCCAATTCTCTTATCCTTAATTCGGATAGCCAAACAGTGGCTAATTCTGAAACAGGGATAGGATATCCCTGTTTTCAATTTAATCCCAATTTCAATCTCACAACCCCGTAACCAAACAGCCCATCCTAATGGTTTTCTGCACTATAGAGGAGCAATCTCTCATTCCCAAAACCAAGTTTTAAACCAATATTTTTCCAACCACCCGATTATCCAACCCACCTGCAACTCACCTTTTCTATCTCATTTCCTAACCATTTTAAGTGATTTCTTTTGCAAAATAATCCACATTTCATACACTATAAGAATCGATAATCAAATCTATATAACATGCTAAGAAACAAAAAAAATCAGAATGGACCACTCACGGTTTTTGCTGGGTTTCTCTCTCTAGCTGTGCACCTCCTTCTCCCTCTGGTTCCAAGCTTGATTCAAGCTCCAAGACTCCTTCTTTCCAGAACTCTCTTTCTCTCTCTCTCTCTCTCTCTCTCTCTCTCTCTCTCTCTCTCTCTCTCGCTTTCTGTTTCTCTTTTCTTTCCTTTCTCCCAATCAAGAGCAAGATATAACCCTCACACATCAACTCCCTCACGTCTCCCACTGCCAGCCCCTTTTCTTGACCGTCTCCCCTCCGTTCAGCCTTCCTCTTTTCTCTATAAGGAAGATTTGCATTAAATGCAAAGCTGCTCTATATATATACCTATACATATATCACTCATGACACACACTCTAGACACACACACTTACACGACCTGTCACACGCACACACCAGATCTGTTGCACACACACACAGTGCACTATTATATATATACATATGCACACACACATACATGTAATATCCCACACATATACACACCATATATATACATAACACCCATGCATCCATAATAATATACACATTACATTCATTTCACATTTTTAATAATAACAATAATATTAATAATAACAATAATAAATAATAATAATAATAACCACAAAATTTTTATATATAAAAAAAAAAATAAAAATTGAGGTTATTACAGAACTTATAGCATAGAGGCATAAAATTTGATGAATAGCATAATTCAAATAACGATACACTGAGATGTGTTTCATGATTTTAGGAACACGGAAGGACAAAAAGAAGACAGTCTAAGTTCTACTATTTTATAGACAGTAAGAGGTAAGTCAAATCCGATCTCTACATGTGTTACACTCCAAGCCATGTCATAGTTCATTGTATATATATTGCCTATTGTACTCTTCACACACTTACCAGTATTTATTGAGCCACATTGATATTACCCTATTAATGTGGGAAGCATTTATTGATTTTCATATATATCTCGATCATGAATGTACATTTGTGCATAGACTTCTTGTTGTACACTTGTACCTTGGGCCGTGAGGGCCAGATAGTTTTATTCGAAGCAGTCTAGTAACTGTAGTTTAGCTAACTATCATTACGTTAAATTGCCTAGAATCAGTTATGATTCCACTATACTCTTCGTGGAAGATAGCATGATCTTGATATATTATTAGTGCCGAATTTGTGCTCCGTCACATCTCCATCTGATGCTATTTATGACCTTTGGGTGAGGTTCTGAGTGGAACATTTATTACACAGTGTACACAGAGCAATATTATTCAGCGAGTCCTATGTAACGGAATACGAGCTCAGAGCAATATCATTCAGCGAGTCCTATGGAACTGAATGTGAGCCGAGGGGGTAGCCGGGCCCCACGAGAGCATCTCAGTTTTGATATCATTATCCTTTATTGTTGATATTCATACCTTGATCATGTTATATTGTTATTGAATGATCATGAGATTTTGCAGCTTTCAGTGCCGTGCATACATTTCATACTTGATATAGATCATGACTGTAGTAGTATGACATTGTTAGCATTGCAAATTCATTTCCTTATCATTTGACTCCTATCATTTGATACTGAGTATACATATTCATTGACTGGCTAGCATTCTTTTATACCCTTGTGCACATGGCAGAGTAAAGGACTACTTACTGAGTTTTCATAGCTCATTAGATACTACACAACATTTTACAGGCACAAATATCGAGGATAACCAGTAGGGCCTGATAGCTAGGCGGTGGACACTTACTTTTGAAGTTGTAGTGTGATATTTAGTACAGACAGCCTTGTAGATCTCCCATGTCATCCACGTGTTGGGGATGAACAGTTATTAAGAAATTTTGAATTCCGCATTTTGAGAACAATATATGTATATATATCACATGCAGCTTTTATTAATTATTATTTAAAGTCTTCCAGTATTTAGTTGTTGCATGTTAGTAGTACTGACTTTGTAGCAAGTTGAGGCCCTTAGTTCGACAAGTAGAGTCGGATCGGGTGTGTGACACGAGATCCGTATAGGGTGGGTCTCAGGTCGTGACAGCTTGGTATCAGAGCATCCTAGGTAACACAGTGGTTCATAGGAGATAAGACTAAGGTACTAGTATTACAAATGTCTAAGTAGAGTTAGTAGATAGAAATTGACATGCGATAATAAATGAAACTAATCTCTAACTATTTGCAGAAAATGGTGAATACTTGTACTACCACACCATTGGATGGGGCTAACGCCCATACAGCACGATTAGAGTGACTAGTGGACAAGGCTTATTCAGAATGCGTCTCAAAACCAGGCGGGTCCCAACACTCTAACTCAATAGAAGCATCACGCACCACCAGTGGTACACATAGTACGTCAAGAGAACAAGAGGAGTCAGACTCACCTTTACAAGCAGTTTCAGGCACTAAGACCCTCTACGTTCGACGGCACTAGAGGCCCCACTTCAACTGAAGAGTGGAGACTCGAGATGGAGAGGATCTTTGAAGTTATGGCCTGTACTGAGGTATAGAAGGTAGCCTTTGCTACTTTTATGTTCAGAGGGATGGCCCATGAGTGGTGGCTACTAGAGAAGGCCAGAGAGTCTCAAATGACGTGGGATCGATTCACTGTAGTCTTCAACCAGAAATACTTCCCCAAGAAAGTCAGAGATCAGAGAATCAGAGAATTCTTTATCTTACAATAAGGAAACTCAACAGTGGAGAAGTATAAGGCTAGATTTACACAGTTGGTTAGATTTTCTCCTACTGTCTTGGAGGATGAGCATAAAAGAGCCCGCACGTTTGAGAGCAGTCTGAAGTGAAACATTAGGGACATGGTGAAACCCTTACAATTAGCCACTTATGATAGAGTAGTGAGCACTACAAAGATCATAGAGCAGAGTGGTGAGGAGTTTACTAAGAGGAGGGCATACCAAGTACTGAGGCCAAGAGGGAGCCAGCCAGCCTCGAGGTCATCAGGGAGTCATAATAGGGGGTCGACTGGGAGCCAAGGCAGAGGGATAGGACCTACCTTCTCTCGACCAGGAACAGGACCAGCACCTAGAAATTCAAGACCCAGACCATCATGGGTCAATTCCACTGAAAGGGGCGTAGCCTAGTGCCCTAGCTATCATAGACATCATCGAGGGCCGTGTCAGGCTAACTCCCAAGCTTGCAATTTATGTGGTCAGGAAGGGCATTTCAAGACTGACTATCCCCAAAGGACCCAGTCAATCAGAAGTACAGTTGGTACTCCATCTACCTCAATAGCTACGACTACAGCTAGAGCACCAAGTAGTGAACAGGGAGTTGAGCTGCAACGCTTAGGGAGGGTTTTTGCACTAACACCTGGAAATACGCAGGCTACTACCTCAGTAGTTGTAGGTACTCTTCAAATTTGTTCACAGCATGCTAGAGTACTCTTTGACACTGGCTCCACACATTCGTTTATATCACCAATATTTGCTGCTAGATTGAACATAGAAATAGTACCCTTAGGTTACATGTTAACCATTTCTATGCCTTCAGGAGAGTCTCTATGTAGCAACACTGTATATCGAGCATGTAAGGTTCAGATCGGAGACTCATAATTATTAGCCAATATGATACCGTTAGATATTTATAGCTTTGATGTTATACTCGGTGTGGACTGGTTGACCGCGAATCATGTATCCATAAATTGTGTGGCCAAGACAGTCAGTATACAGAGACCAGGATGTCCGAGTATTCAGTTTGATAGGACGGGTGTAGCTAACCCACCGTATTTTATATCTTCTATCCAGGCTGGACGTTAATTACTTAAGGACTGCCATGGGTTTTTGTGTAACGTTCTAAACACTCGCTCACAACAACCACCCTTAGATCAGATTTCCACTGTTAGAGAGTTTCCCGAGGTCTTTCCAGATGACTTGCCAAGGATACCAGTAGACAGAGAAATAGAGTTCACCATTGATGTTCAGCCAGGCAAGTCACCTATTTTTAAGAATCCTAACAGAATGGCACCAGCGAAATTGAAAGAATTGAAGTTGCAGCTGCAGGAATTATTAGATAAAGGGTTTTTTCAAACCCAGTACGTCACCATGGGGTGCACCGATGCTATTTGTGAAGAAGAAAGATGGAACTATGCGGTTGTGTATTGATTACCGCAAGCTGAACAAGGTGACTATCAAGAACAGGTATCCTTTACCATGTATAGATGATTTATTTGATAAGTTAAAGGGAGCATAGGTGTTCTCTAAGATTAATTTGAGATCTAGATACCATCAGCTGAAGGTAAGACCGAGAGATGTGGAAAAGACGGCTTTCAAGACCAGATATGGGCATTATAAGTTTCTAGTGATGCCATTCGGAGTCACTAATGCCCTAGCTGCATTTATGGATTTGATGAATAGGGTCTTTAAGACATATTTAGATGATTTTGTGAATGTGTTTATTGATGATATCCTGGTTTATTCTAAAAGTCAAGGGGAACATGAGGTACACTTAAGAAACGTGTTATAGAAACTACAGGAGTAGAAACTCTATGCTAAACTGAAGAAATGTGAGTTCTGACTTCCTAGTATTTCATTTTTGGGACATGAAATTAGTGAGGAAGCCATTTCTATTAACTCTCAGTAGATAAAGGCTGTTGTTAATTGGCCTCGTCCTACTAATATTTCTGAGGTACAGAGTTTTATGGGATTGGCAGGATACTACAGGCGGTTTGTTAAAGATTTTTTCAAGATAGCTATGCCAATCACTCAATTGACTAAGAAAAATGTACCATTTGTCTGGGCTGAGGAGTAGGAGCAGAGTTTTCAAGAATTGAAAAACAAGTTAGTGACGGCTCCGATATTAACAGTGCCAGACGGGATTGAAGGATTTGTGATTTATAGTGATGCCTCATACAGGGCTTGGGTTGTGTATTGATGCAAAATGGTAGGATAGTAGCCTATGCTTCACGATAGTTGAGACCGCATGAGAGGAAGTACCTGACACATGATCTTGAGTTAGCAGCTGTTATTTTTGCATTGAAGTTGTGGAAGCATTACTTGTATGGAACGACATGTGAGATATTCACTGACCATAAGTGTCACGACCCGAGACCCACCCTCTACAGATCTTGTGTTGCGACGCCTGATCTGACGCTGCTTGTCAAACCAAGGGTCTCAACTTGCAATACAATCAGTGCTACTAACATGCAACAACTAAAATGTGGAAGAAAATAAGTACAAGCTGTATGTGATAGATATAATGTTTACAAAATGCGGAATACAAAATTTCTTAATACAACTATTCATCCCAACGACGTAGATAACATGGAAGAGCTATAAGACTATCTGTACTAAGTATTACACTACAACATCAAAAGTAAATATCCACTTCCTAACTATCGAGCTCTATGGTTTGTTCTCGAGATCTGTGCCTACAAAATGTTGTGTAGTATCTGATGAGCTATGAAAACCCAATAAGTAGTCCTTTACTCTGCCAAGTGTACAAGGGTATAAAGAATGCTAGCCAGTCAATGAATATGTAACTCAATATCAGGTGATGGAAATCAAATGATAAGGAAATGAATCTGTTATACTAACAATGTAATATTGCTACAGTCATGAGCTATATCAAGTATGAATGTAAGCACTGTACTAAAAGTTGGAAAATCTCATGATCATTCAATAATAATATAACATGATCAAGCTCTGAATATCAACAATAAAGGATAGTGACATCAACTAAATCTGAGATGCTCTAGTACTAGTGGGGCCCGGCTACCCCCTGGGTGCATAAGCACTTGAGCTCAACTATACGTCCCATGCCTCACATAGCAACGTAATAAATGTTACACTTAGAACCTGGACTTGAAGGTCATAACTGCATCAGATGGAGATGTGACTGAGCACAAATCCGGCATTAATAATATAACGGGATCACGCTATCTTCCACGAAGAGTATAGTGGAATCATAATTGATTCTAGGCAATCTAACGTAACAATAGTTTTCGAGGCTATGGTTACTAGACTACTTCGAATAAAACTGTCTGGCTCTCACGACCTTAGGTACAAGTGTACATATAGAAATTTATGCACAAGTGTATGATCGTTATCAAGATATATCAATAACTGGTTCCCACATGATAGGACGATATCAATGTGGCTCAATAAATACTGGTATGAGTGTAAAGAGTACAATAGATAATATATATACAAGAACTAGGACATGGCTTGGAATGTAACACATTCAGAGATCGGATTTTACTTACCTCTTACTATCTATGAACTAAAAGGATTTAGACTGCCTTCTTTTTGTCCTTCCGTGTTCCTAAAATCCATGAAACACGTTTCAATCTATCGCTACCTGAGTTATGTTATTCATCAAATTTTATGCCTTTATATCTTAAGTTCCTCTTTTACAAAAATAAACTCTACCATTGAGTCCGGAATATCGAAGAAAGTCGGTTTAGGCTTTCGCGGAACTCAATTCGAACATCTGTGCTAAAAAGGGCAAAATGGTCATTTTACACTTTTATGGGTCTTTTATTTTTTGGGACCTCATCTCGCAAAATGGACCTCGCCATTGGTCTTAGAATGTCTGAGATAGTTAAAATACACTATTCATATGTTTAATTTGGACACCGTTACTATAAAGGGTAAAATGGTCATTTGTACTTTCACGAGTTCTCATTTCTCGAGATCGCTTTTCGCAAATTAGACTAAACGATTGACTCTGGAATGCTCAAAATAATAAAAATTCACTATTCTTTTAATTTAATCGGAGTCCGTTTGACTACTTTTTGGCCTAAGAGCAAATTGATAATTTCTTTTTTATTTTTTATTTTAATTAATTAAATTAATATTTAATTAATATTATATTCTGTAGGTCAGATCATAATAATTAAAATTTGAGGGTCTAATTATAATTTACATAACTTCTGGGTCCAAATGTAATTTCGAAAAATCCTATCCTAAGTAAGGGTAGCCAAACAAGTGGATATCTATGGAACAGGGACAGGATATCCCGATTCCTGTTTCAGCCTCAATTTCAATTTCTTATCTGTGTCACCAAACACTTCCAATTAAATTTTAAAAACCTTTTTACTTAAATCAATACTATGCCATTTTGATATACCCGTTTCTGTTTCGGTCGGGTCCCGACTCGGATCTGACCTATGGCCCACCCGACCTAAGACAACAGTGTTGTCTTCTCCTAGCGATACGCCGGTAGGGTTCACTAGGGTTCCGTCGCCTTCTCCGGCGACGGCCAATATTTTTCGATGGATTTTTTGACCTAGCTCAATGCAGTTCCTTTCAGATTTTCATAGAGATCTCAAATATACCCTTGGTTTTCCATTTGGATCTTCCTAACTCCACGAATTGTGAGATTTATAACTCCGGCCGACTTTCCGGCCAACTGTTCTCTCTAAATTTCATGCTTGTTTCTTGACTGTTTTTTCTCATTTTTCTTCCGAAAGATTTTCTACACTACTGAGGGTCATATTTAAGCCATTTAAACATGATTTCATGCATAAAATATTAATGGATTCCGAGATACCCTAAAACCTGCAACTGGGGTTTGCTCACTAGTTTCTGAATCATTTTAAATGATTCTTCTTGCTACTGAATCTACGTTTCATGCTTAATAAGGCTTAACCATTAGATCAAATTACTATGCTTTAACTTTTAAAAACAGAACCTTGAACTTACCTAAATTTTTTTATTTTTCTTAGTGCAGTCCCCTCTTTTCTCTCCTGTTCCAACTTGGTTCAGCTTCTGATTCTTCCCAACAATTTTTCTCAATTTCTTAATAGTGCTCACAGCCTTTAATCTCTCTGTTTTCTTACTTTACGCACCATGTGTATATATATATATATATATATATATATAGGCACACACACTCTACCTCCTCAATCTCTCTCTTTCCTCTCGGTTTCTCCCCCTTCTAAAGCCCCTTTCCTTGACCTTTAATTATGATTTCCTTTATGAAATGCAGCCTTGCATTTATGATATTGAGATATTTTTGAATATATATATATATATATATATTATATCACACATACCAACACACATACTAATACACAACCGTCACACATACACACTTTCTCTCAAGCATGCTTCCCTCTTGCATGTTGTTGCTTGGCAGTTTTCTTTTATTGTTTTCTTATTTTATAATACATATATATACATATATACTATACTATATATACACTTATATAAATACGTACTTTATACATATATATACATGTATATTATTTTCTGATCACACATACATACACTAATATTAAACTAGTTATGTGTATGAGTCTACGTATGCATGTATTGGTTTGTGTGCCTACAGGTATTACAATGCATAGTTCTGGGTCACTTGGGCATTGCTCGACACTTGACCGTATAATTAACACTGTTTATATTCCAAAGTCATACAGTGCATTTGGTATAATGATATAGAGCTTAAACAGCTCGGTTTACAACTAATAGTATGCTACCCGACCCGATCTACCTCGATATACATGCTAACCCGAGTCAGGGTATTACAATAAGAGCCTCAAGTACTTATTCATGCAGAAGGAGTTGAATATGAGGCAACGTCGCTAGTTAGAGCTGATTAAGGACTATGAGCTCAACATTCAGTACCATCCAGGGAAAACAAATGTGGTAGTTGATGCTCTTAGCCGAAAGTCGTCAGGAAGTCTAGCTTATCTGGTTACGACTCGAATAGAGTTACTAAAGGAGCTGAATAATATGGAGATCGTGGTAGTTCTACCTAGCTCAAGGGCACTATGTGCCAATGTCACAGTTAGTCTATCTATTATAGACAGGATCAGAAAGCTGTAGACCCAGGATGCAGCGTTAACCAGACTCCGTCAAGATGTTGAGATAGGTAAGGCCTCGAAGTTTGCTATCCGAGATGGGGTATTGTACTACCAAGGACCGAATCTGTGTGCCAGACATACCAGAGATCAGAAAAGAGATTTTAGATGAGGCACACAATTCAAGATTTTCCATGCACCCAGGGAATACCAAAATGTACCATAATATCAGAAATACTTACTGGTGGTTCGGGATGAAACGAGACATAGCTGAGTATGTTGCGCATTATACAATATGCTAACAAATTAAGATTGAACACTAGAAGCCCGGAGGACTCTTACAGTCACTTCCAATACCGGAGTGGAAATGAGAGCTATTACTATTGATTTTGTGTCAGGATTGCCAAAGACGTCAAAGGGGAGTGACAGTATATAGGTTATTGTGGACATACTTACCAAGACAGCTCACTTCCTTGTGACCAAGGCGACACAGACCTTAGGGCAATTAGTTGAGCTTTATATCAGGGAGATAGTTAGACTGCATGGAGTCCCAGTATCTATTGTATCAGACCGAGATCCACGATTTACATCCCGATTTTGGAGGAGTTTACAACAAGCTATGTGCACAGAGCTGAATCTTAGTACTACATACCACCCAGAAATAGATGGTTAGACAGAGAAGACTATACAAACTCTAGAAGATCTATTGCGATTCTGTGTCATAGATTTCAGAGGGAGTTGGGTGGATCAGTTACCCTTGGTAGAGTTCACGTACAACAATAGTTACCAATCGAGTATTGGTATGGCTCCATATGAAGCATTATACAACAGGAAATGTCGATCACTGCTATGTTGGAATGAAGTGGGTGACAGTAAGCTCTATGGACCAGAGATTGTGGAGCAGACCATCGAGAAAATACAACTGATCAATCAACGTTTATTAGCGACTCAAAGTAGACAGAAGAGTTAAGCTGATATACGGAGGAGAGCATTAGAATTTGCTGAAGGTGACTATATTTTTCTAAAAGTGTGACCGATGAAGGGTGTCGTGAGATTTGGCAAGAGGGGGAAATTAGGGCCACGATACATTGGACCGTTTAGGATCATGAGCAGGGTTAGGCCCTTAGGGTATCAGCTTGCTTTACCCTCAAAGTTAGCACACGTATATGATGTATTTCATGTCTCGATGCTGAGGAAATGTGTACACAGTTCAGATCAAGGGATAGAGCACGAGCCTTTAGACGTTTAAGAGGATCTGAGTTATATAGAACAACCAGTACAGATTCTGGACAGATGAGAGCAAGTGCTACGGAACAAGACGATTCCTTTAGTCAAAGTTTTGTAGAGGAATCACCAAGTTGATGAGGCTACTTGGGAGAAGGAAGATGGCATGCGAGCCACGTAGCCTCAGTTATTTTTGTTTTAGTATGTACTAAGTTTGGGGGCAAACTTTTTGTTAGGAGGAGAGAATGTAATACCCCAACCCGAGTTAGCCATTACCTGACCCGGGTTGGATTGGGTCATGACATGTAATCCTGAACTGTACGCTAATTTACTACGTAAATAAAATTGGACGTACATTGGAATGTCATATTCAGTTATGATGCATAAGTGTGAGTGACGGGCAGTCCCGAGTGCCTCGGGTGATGTCGCACCAAAAGTCGATTTTACAGGAAAATGTGCAAGTAAGCATATATATATGTATATGTGTGTGTGTTTAAATATAAATATATATATATATATATAGATATGTACATATAAAGAATGATTATTATTAAATATATGTATATATATATGGTTACATCATATATATATATATATATATATATATAGTAACGTAATTATGGAAAGGAAATGACAAACAAAAGAAATAAAATAAAAAGAAAATGAGAAATTAGAATTCAATGGAAGAGTATAGAAGCTGTGATAAGGTTAAGGAAGCAGAAATATATATATATATATATATGTATATATATGTATATATATATATATGTGTGTGTGTAATGTGTAATGTAGTGTGGTGTAACGTGTGATACAGTATGGTTACCAAGTGGAAGGAAGTAAGGAAAAAGCATGAAACAAGTAGCAAAGCCACTGACCCAAGGTCGGTTCAAGTGGGTGAGATGATTTAGAGAGGGAGAAAAAGAGAGAAATGAAGTAAGAAAAAGAAAAGAGAGGCGTAGAATAGAAGAAAAGAAAGGAGGAAGAAGAAGGCAAATTTCTAAGAGAAAATTTAAGAACTGAAGTCGGCTACAAACAGGTATATAGTTCATCTTGGTTGTTTCCATTTATCTTTTAAATCATGTAACTAAATTTCAGAACCAGTTGGACCCAAAAATCATAAGAAAGGACTAAAGAAAATAAGTTTGTAAGACGGCCAACCATGGTAGACTTTCACCCGTTAAACTAACGTCGATTTGGAAACTAGAAACACATAGGAAATTCTCTTAGAAGTCTAACCCAATTTGAATCATGAAGAATGGTCAAGAAACAGCCATCTAATGGCCAAATTATTCCCACCGATGCAACGCTAGAAAACTGGAAGTGGGTGTCAGAAACCGGTGAAGTTTTGAGCCAAAACCAGTTCTAAAACATTTCTTGAAGTCCTATAATTCATTTGGTGTAAAACAGTGAGATTTTGGACGTGAAATTACTAAGATCAGTGGGTAGTCTTACTGTTCTGGCGACTGTCGCCAGAAGAACAACCGGAGAAGACGACCAGAATACGAGGGGTCTATCGGGTCAAAGTTAAACTGGGTTTGGGTTGGGACTCGACCGGAAATAAATTGGGCAATTGATGCTGCGTTGTTTTAGGTTTAAAGAATTTAAATTTAAAAAGTGAATTCGGCTGTTTGGCTATAGAAATAAGAAATTGGAATTGAGTTTGGGGGTTATCTAAACCATGGATAAGATAGGGAATAGGTTATTGGGTTCCGGTTCTTTAGAACAGACTGAATCGGTTGGTTCAGTGAAGGATTGGACCAGTTTAGGGTTTTGCCCAGTGAGCCCACTAGTTCAGACCAAAACTGTTGGAAATTGTAAACCAACCCCAGAAAGTCTGAAAAATTCCAATAAGGCCCAAACAAAAAAATTAATAAAATATTATTTTAAAGAAAATTATGAAAAGACCCCTAAATCAAAAATGGGTCAAACGAATTCCAAACGAGGCAAGTGAATAGTCAATTTTTATTATCTCGGGCATTCCAAATCCAATGGTGACATCAAAATTAAGAAAAAAGGTCCCGAGAATAAAAGACACATAAAAGTGCAAAATGACCATTTTACCTTTTCAATCCAGGAATCCAAATTGAGATCCGTAAAAGCCTAAACTAATTTTATTCGACGTTCCAGATCCAATAATAGAGTCTATTTTAGTAAAAGGAGAACTTATAGCATAGCGGCATAAAATTTAATGAATAGCATAATTCAAATAACGATAGACAAAGATGTGTTTCATGATTTTAGGAATACGGAAGGGCAAAGAGAAGGCACTCTAAGTTCTACTATTTTATAGACAGTAAGAGGTAAGTAAAATCTAATCTCTGCATGTGTTACACTCCAAGCCATGTCATAGTTCATTGTATATATATTGCCTATTGTACTCTTTACACACTTACCAGTATTTATTGAGCCACATTGATATTGCCCTATCATGTGAGAAGCATTTATTGATTTTCATATATATCTCGATCATGATTGTACATTTGTGAATAGACTTCTTGTTGTACACTAGTACCTAGGGCCGTGAGGGCCAGATAGTTTTATTTGAAGTAGTCTAGTAACTATAGTTTAGCTAACTATCGTTACGTCAGATTGCCTAGAATCAGTTATGATTCCACTATACTCTTCATGGAAGATAGCATGATCCTAATATTTTATTAGTGCCGCATTTGTGCTCAGTCACATCTCCATCTGATGCTATTTATGACCTTCCAGTCTAGGTTCCGAATGGAACATTTATTACACAATGTACACAGAGCGGTATTATTCAGCGAGTCCTATGGAATTGAATGTGAGCCCAGGGGTAGCCGGGCCCCACGAGAGCTTCTCAGTTTTGATATCACTATCCTTTATTGTTGATATTCATAGCTTGATCATATTTATTGTTATTGAATGATCATGAGATTTTGCAGCTTTCAGTACCGTGCTTACATTTCATACTAGATATAAATCATGACTGTAGCATTATGACATTGTTAGCATTGCAGATTCATTTCCTTATCATTTGACTCCTAACATTTGATATTGAGTATACATATTCATTGACTGGCTATCATTCTTTTATACCCTTGTGCACATGGCAGAGTAAAGGACTACTTACTAAGTTTTTATAGCTCATCAGATACTACACAACATTTTGCAGGCACAAATATCGACAACATACAGTAGGTGTCACATTTCGTACCCCACCCTACGCGGATACTGAAGATGTGATGCCAGTTAGCCACCTTGCCAATCTTCTGACCGACAATGCGACCAACCAAAGGCAATTTTCTGAAACTTAGCGATGAATTGCATTCCAAATATAGGGTCAGAGCAGCGAAATTTAAAACCTTTTCATCTCGGGAATACAACTCAACTATATACCACAGAATTATGTACCATAAGTAAGTCTATACTAAAACTTGCAGGCTAATAAGTCTAGCCACAGAGCACATTTAATATCTCTAGAGTACCATTACCATGAGCCATGTCCCTACACACCTATTGCATATAAATAAAGTCAACTATATCATCACACTCACTTGAATAGCCAGAGTCAATCCATCAGAACCCAAGTCTCCACATATTATTGCCATCAGATCCTCACTTGAAATGTCTCACAGCCTACTAGTATCATCTCCTTATACCTTCTAGTCCAATGGAGTTATAGCTTGAAAAATGTTAAATAAATGGAATGAGGTTAAACAAGCTCAGTGAGTAACATAGATTCCTGCCATGGGTTTCAAAACTTGTTTATATATACATGCATGCTCAAATGCAGTTCAAGTAGAACAAAGCAGCTCAAGTACGACAAATGCAGTTCAAATAGAACAAATGCAGCTCAAACAAATCAGGACAGAACGGATCAGAAAAGAGTACTAATCAATTAACAACATATCAATAAATGTGCCTGAACCTTGCCCAGCGATGTGGGATGCCGCACAAGATAATACGTCAGTCACCCACCCCCATACATGGAGGGCCCGCATCCCCGCAGCACATTTCCAGTTGGGGTCAGTATCAGAGCGGAACAGATTGGATTGAATGGATGCTGAGTTCTAGGCATCCCATAGAACCAGCCATCCATCCACTGATATACTCAATCCTGTGGGCCCAAGACTCAACATAACAAGATCCTCCATGCATATCCTCAATAATCATCATCCTAAATAATCATCATGAATTACAGACAGATCAGAATTTAACCATTCATGTATTATTTATCATCTTAGGTGTCTATTGGATCATCTAAAATAATCTAATGACCTTGTTACCCTCTCATCGGTTTCAACTGGGACTATTATGTTCTTTAATTAAGCTCAGTAGCTATCAGGATTATAATCTAGTCATTCGGACTCTATCGTTATCTATCAAGTGCCTATTTAACCTTAGGGCAAAATAATAATTAATCATTCTTTCCCCGAACCCTGTCGTGGTTCTCAAAATATTCCCTATATCTCATATAAATAGTCCTTAAACAAGGCATTGCAATTTTTGCCATGGCTTGAGCACAAGACTAAATTTATCATTGTATTTAGACCTCAGATTCAATAGAATCTCTATGTTCCTTGATCTCATTAAAATATTTGTTGGCTGCTTATAAATCTTAGATTTTAATATAAATTCTCTTTGGACCAAACCAACACTAAGGTTACGGTTACTATCTACTCTTTGTTTTTCCTGTGTGTAGGCTCAGTTCAGATCAATTCACATTTGGACATGATCTAATTGGAACTCCTGTACAACACATAATGTTACCCAATAGCTAAAAATTATACTCAAATTAATTGTTGAACTATACTTAATTTAATAACTGAACTATATTCAAATCAAGGGCTGAACTATATTCAACTCATCACATATTCCAGTTTTCCAATAGACCTTATGACTAAAATGTAATTCCATTAGAGATAGTAAATTCAGAAAATAAGATTCAAACCTGCTAGTTCTGCTGTCCGGATCACACTCTATCATTGTCACTTAGCTGGCAGCTCATCTCCGTGGCGGATTGTGAATCAACCTCTTTATCACAATTACAGCAAGATGAAGACCCATGAGCATTATTCAAGGATCTGTATCTCCATGTTTATTTTTCTAGAATGTCCAAACCCTGCTGCACTACCGCATACCTTAGCCTCCAATAACATGAGCTGCAGCAATCCTTGTAGTGCCATCAATTGCAAGCAATGCATGGGCCACTAAAGAATCTATCTCCAATCCAGATCTAACAATATCCCCTAAAGCCGCATATCACTTTTCAACGCAAGAACCTCGCTGTCAATTGGGTGATCAGAAGTCTCCCCATTTTCCCGTCTGCGGCTCTACTCATTCTCGATCACCTCCAACTCAACGCCTCTAACAGAGACCATCAAAACAGGGCAGTCAACCTCAATGCCCATAACAGCCGCACTCCATCCTCATAACTCGTCTTCAACCTGAACTGCATTCCATTTGCATTTACAGAGCTCACTTCTGATCCGCTCAATTTCTAATATCGAATGAGTTCTTGAAGTGCCTAGTATTTTTAATTCCACGGAGCACCTGCTTGAAATCAAATCAGTTCGCCATGAAATCAAATATCAGCTCCCTTTCTATTTCAGTTTGGTTTAGCCATGATGAACAACAGCCAGCACCCTTTGGGACGGGACCTGATCAGAGCTGCCGCTACACAACACCCACATATAAAAATATATACACATACGTTGCTGCAGCTTTCTTTTTCCCTCAATTCAACCACAACAAATCAAGCTATACAACTACAAACAAATACTTATCTCTGTTCCTGATTAGCCGCAGCACCTGGTCGCCACGCACACACACTGCGACCTGTTGCACCGCTTACACACATACACACACATATACCTCCTGCATGCTACACATATCCACCTATTACACGCATATATATATATATATACCGCCTACTGTAGCTCCGCCATACCTGCCGTACCGCTACACTGCTACACCAACACACACACACACACACATATATATATATATACCTGCCGCTGCACCTCCATCTTCAACGCTTCCGTCTCTCTCTCTCTACTCGGTTCCAGCAGGTTCGGCTGCTTTCTTGGCCGGTTTCTCCAGCTTCTTCAAGAAGCTTCAATATAAATATATCTATTTAATATATTTGCCCCTTTTCTCACGTGCTTCCAGCCTTCTAACACCTTCTTGCTGCATTGCCACTCATTTACTTATATATATTATTTTATATATGTGCTGCCTTTGAAGCTTCCTAACTTTACTTATATATATAAGCCCCTTCCAGTGCCTTCTAACAGCTTCTTGTTGAATTGCCACTCATTTACTTATATATATTATTTTATATATGTGATGCCTTTGAAGCTTCCTAACTTTACTTATATATATATAAGCCCCTTCCAGTAGCTTCCTTTGAAGCTTTCTGACTTTATTATTCTATAATATATATTTATATATATATATATATATATTTATATTCATACTTATATGAATTTTTTATATATTTTTCTCTCTTTAGATATATAAGATCATATATATTTGTCCAAGTATAATTTTCAGTCTACCTCACAATATTTAATATTTTACTTCCTAAAATATTAAGTTCTAATACGCCAGTAAATCTGATATTAAGCCAGGGTATCTTTCCCGTATTTAATAATATATTTTACTGCCTTTGGGTCTCCAATAATTTATTTTATATTCATATTTTCTGGATAATTAATTTTCCCGTATCAATCCCATTTATTAATTCTGGCACTTGGTCATCTGGGTTAATTATTTTTCGAGTGCATTCATTTGATATCTGAGGGCATTAAATCCCGTTATAGCTTACCGTTTTTGAGCTATTTCAAATTATTAACGTCAAATAGTTTATTTTCCTTAAGTCGGAATACAGTCTGGATTAAGTCGGATTTTGGGGGTATTAAAGTAGGACCTGATAGATAAGAGGTGGACATTTACTTTTGAAGTTGTTGTAGTGTAATATTTTGTACAGACAGTCTTGTAGCTCTCCCATATCATCCACGTCTTGGGGATGAACAGTTATTATGAAATTTTGAATTCCGCATTTTGAGAACATTATATGTATATATATCACGTGCAACTTTTATTAATTACTATTTAAAGTCTTCTGTTATTTAGTTGTTGTATATTAGTAGCACTGACTATGTAGCAAGTTGAGACCCTTGGTTCGAGAAGCAACGTCGGATTGGGTGCGCGACATGAGATCCGCATAGGGTGGGTCTTGGGTCATGACAAGTATTCTCAATGATTGGCCTATACTTAGAAGTTAGGTCTAATGATATGAAAAAAATAACATTTAGAAATCAACACAACTATTACGAGTTCTTTATGATATTGTTAGGACGACATATGCCCAGTGGACTTAATGAACGGAATTCTACAACACCACTACACCTATCCTACCAAACCTAGTAATACCAGGAGATAATCAGAGTATTAGGTTTGAATTATTACACTCAACTGATATCAAAGATTTAGTGTTAGAACAGTTTAGTAATAAGTGGTTCATGGGAGATGAGATTAATGTACTAGTATTACCAATGCCAAGTAGAATAAATCCTGACATGATAGATAGACTCTTATATGAATTCTGACCATTGATCTTTTATAGTGAATAGTTTTGGGAGAAGATCAGGCTACTGTACTAGTAGTCACAGGTATTTTTTTTTTTTTTCATTTGTTTACAAATGCCCTATATTGTTAAATGTTAGCTCTACATATTGATTTATAGTTCTAACAATTACTACTAGCTAAACATAGAAACAAAACTCCTAAGTTATATGTTAACTGTTCAATTTCCACCAAGAGAATGATTGATGATGGATGTTATGCTTGAAACAAGTAGAGTACGTAACATTGATATACGAGTATTAGATTGACATATTATTATCTCATATAATTTTAAAGACATTGATGTGTTAAGTGATTTCATGATTGGTAAACTTCAAGGAACAATGATAGATTTAAATGCTAAATTTATGATCTTTAGAATGAACTACATACCGTTATAGATATGAATGATTACTTGATAGACGAGATAGAATGAATGGAGAATCTTGGAAGAGTCATTATCACAGAATATTATATATTGGAGAAATCATTAGTAAAGAGTGCTGTCAGGACCCAAAATCCACCCTATGCGGATCTCGTGTCGCTGGGCCGACCCGAAGGCCGTCCCTACTTTTTCCATTCCTATATCATAGTACTAACATCCAATGTACTAAAAATTTTAAACAATGAACAGCGGAAGTCTTTATCAATTACAGTAATCCAGCGGAAGTCTTTTTAATAAATTAAACAGCGGAAGTCTATTAAATACATGACATAGTTCTACATAAAACAAAATGAGAACTAAACGTAACCAACACCCGGGGGTGGTGAATACATGGGAGAACTAACATAGACTGATACAGTGCTTCAAAATGTCCCCCTACGCTCTCAGACCCCTACTGGGGTCTCGCAGCGTCATCACCTGAAATGGGGGGTAAGTGGGGTGGAATGAGCTATGAAGCTCAGCAAGTAAACCAGATCTCCGACACTGGTATCGATGATTATAAAGAACATGAATCCATGAATAAAAATATGATAGCCAATAATAAGAAGTAAGATGCTGTGATAGCCAATAAGAACAGTTGCCATGATGGCCAATAAATAGTGGGGCACAATACACAATCAGGAGAAATGAATAAGCAGTGACAAAGATTTCTCAACAATAACCTGTCACAATAAAAGTACTGCCACAATAAAACGATTTAAATCAAACCAATGAACAACGTAAGGTAACCCATAAGAAACAGTAATCCATAAGGAACAGTAACCATTCAACAATATATCCATAACAATAATCCAATGGAGATGCTTATAATCTGTAGTAGGGGATGGCAGTCCCTCTTCGTAATTCGAGGCCCGGCATACCTCTCAGTTAAACTCACATCTTTTGCCACACGTCCGTTCACGGACTAGTTCATCACAGAAGCATCGGATGGATATTGTGACTGAGCACAATTCCAGCATTTATAAACATAGCATGATCATTTGTGATTCCATAAGGAGTATGAAAATGGAATATCATATATACAGTAAAGCATAATAGTAAGCCTTTCAAGGCATGGTTCAATACAATAACAATGGCACAATAGTCAATCAATGTCCACAAGATAGAACAATATCGCATTGTGGATAGCAATAACGTGAAGTACTCTCTAGAGTACAAGTTTGGCAGTAAAGAATAAACTTGGCTTTAGAAACACCACATGGAAGAGAAAGTGATCCACTTACCTCTATCGTGATTCTACCTCAGAAATCCGTGAGTATACCCTTGCCTTTTGAGTTCCCTATATATCAGTGAATACGTTTCAGAATAGATTCTATTCATCAAATTTTATGCCTTTCTATCATAAGTATTTCAAATACTAATTTAGACTTCACCATTGAGTCTGGAATGCCGAAGAAAGTCGGTTTAGGCTTTCGCGGAATTCCATTTGGACTTTTGCACTAAAAAGGGCAAAATGGTCATTTTACACTTTTACGGTATTTTATCCTTCGGGGTCTCATCTCATAAAACGGACCCTGCCATTGGACTCATAACATCCGAGATAATAGGTTTTGACTATTCATTTGTATCGTTTGGACTTCGTTTGACCCAATTTTGAAATAGGGGCATTATTGTAAAAATTAATATTTAATTAATTTTTTTATGTTTGGGCAACAGTGAAATTTCTTAAAATATTTGGGGCCGGTTTATAAATTCCAAAACCTGTGGTCTGAACCAGTTGGTTGAGGACCAGAAACCCTAAACCGGTCCACCCTTCCCCTGAACCAAACGGTTCACTTCATTTGAAAAACCGGATTACAATAAACCTGGTTTCCTATCCCATCCCTGGTTTGGATAACACCAAACCAATTTCCTATTTATTATCCCTGCAACCAAATAGCCCAAAACCCATTTAAAATCCCCATTTAAACAACACAGTTTCATGCCCCATCTCATATCTGGTCGGGTCCCGACCCGGATCCAACCCGAACCCGTTTCTTTTTAACCCGGTAGACACACGACTTTCCGGTCGTCTCCCCCAAAGCTCCGGTGAGCCTGTATTAGGGTTCCGTCACCTTCTCCGGTGACGGCAACCTAAATCCGATCATTTTTAAACTTGTTTTCAATGCCGTTTCATTCTTTTCCCTTCAAGGATCTCAACCCTAGCCTCGGTTTGCCCTAAAACTCTCCCCATCTTCACGAATAGGGATTTATTCAACTCCGGCCGATTCTCCGGCCAAGTTTCATTTTCTATTTCGTAACGTTTTGTTCACTGTTTTGACCCCTAATTGTTTCTAACAGTTTTCTGCACATCATAGGGTCATGCTTGGGTCGATTAAACAAGGTTTAATACATGAAATGACACATGGCCGATTATCCTTTATAACCTGTAACTCAGTTTTTCTCTATGGTTTCTAAACCATTTAACCTGATTCTTTTTGCATTTAAAAGCTAATATCATGCTTATTAAGACCCTAAACTTAGATCAAACATTTATGCTTAAAATCACAAAAACAGAACTTAACTTGCTTACCTGAGTGTTCGGATTTAGCCCACTATGACCCTCCAAACCTTCCTGTTTATGCTCCTGAGTTCTTTGCTAATGTTTCTCTCAATCTTGGTCTCCTTTTTGCCTCTCAACCCACACCCGTATGTTCATATATAGAGAGAAAATTTCCACCGCCTCTCTCCCTTTTCTCTTTCTCTATCTCGGTTAATCCCCCTTCTATGGCCCCTTTCCTTGACCTATGTTCTGTGTTCCCTCTGCCAAATGCAAACTTTGCATTAAATGGCTTGGGAGACTTGTGTTGCACTCATATATATATATATATATATCATATTATATATATATTACACACACATATCTCACCTAACCGACACACACACACACCTCACATTTAGTCCACCTGTATACTGCCCAAGGGCAGTCCCCTTTTCCTTTTTCATTTCCTTTTTATTTCTTATTTATATATACATATATACTTAGACACCTAATACATGTATAATACATTATATTATATACATACATATACACACAAAATACATCTTTTTATACATGTATATACATGCATGTGTAGGGGTATTAACCCATTTTAAATTGTTTACACATACACTTATTTTGGTCGGTCTACTCATCTATGTTTACGTATGCATGCATGGGAATACGTGCATGCACGCGTTACGATGCAATGCCCTGAGGTGCTCGGGTGTTACCCAACCTTGATCATTCATTCCCTTCATTCCAGCCATTCATTTCCATGAAAATACTATGATATTCATACCTTACCGTTCAAGTTACATGTTTTAACCGACCTACCTCGGTACACGTGACGTGTCCCAGGTTGGGATATTACAGTGATATACATAGAATATAGGAGGTACAGATCATGTGTACAATTCTTAGCCGATCTAAGAAAGAAATTGATGATTTAAAAATAATTAAATGATTTGTGACTGTTAGAAATGAAAGCAAGTTGAGATACTAAAGGTTAACTAGTTTTGGGAAAATACTACATGTTATGATGAAAGTTGATGATTTTTGAATAACTAAGACGAGCAAGTAAATAGTGATTCTTAAGCATAGTACTACATAAAGGAAAATGATGGAAATGCTTTATATTATGACACTGAAAATACTGAAGAAGGTTTCGATAACTGATATAGACAGATGAACGAGGCTTGAATGGGAGATAGTAATTATACTTAAGAAAACTTGGAAGGAATCGTAGTGATATTGAAATTAGTAATCCTTGATGATTGTTTTATCTTATGGAAGCATGTACTTGATATCTATTGGGTTACAGTTGATAATTGTTCTATATTAAGGGAACCATTGAGAATTAAATGACTATATATAGACTATAGACTTGATGTTTATGATTTGACGATCGTTCTATATTGCGAGAGTTATTGAAAATTGAATTTTTATTTATAGATTATGAACTTGATGTTTAAGCTTAGATGCTTGTTCTATATTGTGAGAAATTGTGAGAATTGAATTACGTTCCATAATGAACGAGGAAAACGGTTAGTACTCATTGGAAGATAAGAAGTAACTTAGAATTGGAAATATGACACTTTGAAAAGCAGTGAATTTCACAATAATATCTAACTGGAATGAAAATACCCTTTAAATGTAGTAGAACTAATAGTGACATCTAGACAGAGTAGTAACACCTTGAAAGGCTATACATGTGACAAGTAACCGTTAATTAGAATGCTTCTACACTGAAAGGGAATGGATGTAACAATGAATTGAGAGATGAAAGATAGTTTGAAAGAACCTAATAAGGATTGGCAATAGTTACAAAAACCTTCAATAAGAAGTACCTTCCTTAGCAAATTAGGAATTCGAGAATTTCTGAGTTTCTAGTACTACATCATTAGAAAAAGATATCCTTATAGTTACTTATGACCAGTTTTATTTTTACACATTCGAACATGTCTTCTATGTTGCTAACTGAATGTAGAAACTGAACACCTAGACTATTGACTCATTGCTTACATAACCGTCAAAGGAACTATCATTGAACCATGTTAGATACAGAACATATGAAATACAGACCAGGGACACAAATACTCTTACACAGTTGAATTGAGGTCAAGGAATAATTAGTTGAACGGTAGGCCTATTATAGAGGGAATGACACTTAGAAATCGATATGAACTCTACGAGTTCCATATGACACTGTTGGAATGATATATACCCTAAATATATTAGTAGACTTAATGGATAGAGTTTTAAAACCATATTTAGGAAATTTTATGATTTTGTTCACCAAATGATGCCTTAAATTTACGGAGAACTAGGAGAACCATAGAAAGTAATGTGGCTCCTCTAAGTCCTGGGAAATCGGCCTCCGAGGACAATTGGCCATAACATGGCTAGCCTGGTGGCATACAAAACAAAGTCGTGGAGTCCCCCGTCCTTGGCTCTGTACTGGTGATGGAAATGACTCCTGACTAGACTCGATCCTCTGTCTCAAGATGAGGTCCCTCAAAAGACAAGTGACCATCTTGTGGTCAGGCTGTCTACAATAAAAGCAAATAATGGTCCCTTGGGATGTGGATGTGGATGTGTAAGAAGCACCAGTCTGGAACCTCTTCAATGGTCTCCTAGCAGTGCGAGTCTGGGCGGGTATAGATATCTATGCAGAAGAAGCACGAGCTCGAGACCTCTTCGATGGTCTCTCACCAGTGTATATCGGGGTAGACCTAGGGATCTATGCTGGAGTCGCCTCGCTTTGGGTCCGGGGCTCTCTAACTCCTCTAAGCTCAGCCAACTCTCTCTCAGCCCTGACAGCTCTCGTCACTACCTCCTGTATAATGTGAAGGCATTCCTGCATAATAGTTACTATGTCCCTAGAACCACTAGTCTGCCCTACCTCCACTGGAGCAGGTGTAAAAGTGACGGCCTCCTCAACTGCACCATCTGTAGAAGCAGTAGCTCGGGGCCAACTATGCCACGGTGGTGCACTGGTCCTAGGCTCATCGTGTCTAGGTGGTATAAGTCTGGGAGTAGCTTGTCTCGGTGGCATGTCTACAAGTTCAAAGAGAAGAAAAATTAATACCCCATTTTTTTTTTCCATTAGACACTTGTGTTAAAAGAACATTAAGTAGGTACTTGTCAACACTTCACAATTTCGAAGTAACAGCCACAATATGTCATGACACACTTGCCTAATCAATACCTACATAACTAATGTCAATCATCACCACCTGTTGGTTACGCTAAACAATTTACACCGAGTTCTAACATAGCCCTCTATTAAGAAGGATTTTATCTAAACAATGTAATACACGCATACTTAAATCTTGCTAGTGTTCAACTAACTTACAAATGTTTAACTCCCAGTGAATACTATCCAAAACAATACATCTATCCACAACCAGGGTTTAACACAAGAATTTCTTTAAAAATCTAAAGATAAACACTCTAAGTATCCATCTATACACAAAAGCTCCACAAGTCCAAATCCTTATTCTAGCATTTTAAGGTTTGATGTGTCTTTTATTATCTCTTACTTTTATAGCTAGGTGATAACCCTTCATGGATCACAGCTCCTTTTACTACTAGCTGATGGGGTGCCACCCATCAACTGTAACTCAAGACCTGAGACCAATCCAGCCTGTATAAATATCATAGTCATAGTACTATAATCCCTGAAAATTGGTTACTAACCTAGTACACTCATACAGAATCCACAAACAACGGCCAACCAGGTAAATAACCTAGGTTCACAACCTGTCTCCTAAGTAACTCGGCAAAATGTCTACCGCGTAGATAACTAAGTGAACAACCTACACCTCAAATAACTAGGCACACCATCTATCCCATAAAGTAAACAGTCTATCACATAGACACGAGTTTCTAATCTTAGTCAACCACTACCACCCAAAAAAAAAAAAAATTTCGGATGCTCCCTATCTACCTGGGAAATCAAGTATAGTGCATACTCGTGCACACCAATGCAACATGTGTATATAAAATATTTTAGATAAAATCTTAGTCATGTTCTTATCAGCGACTAGGGAGTACGTATAGCATGTCATAATGTACACTTAACAAATGCTCACACAATATACATGTCATGCATCTTACCACATTAAATCACATAATCATGCATCATAACATATCATTAATCAACACGTAATCACAACAAGTCATGCTTCAAGTGTATGAAATCACAAATCACACGAAATCCTATCGCGTGCTACTAACAGTTCACACTAGGTCTCATTCTCTTCTCTAGGGTCTCATGGTGTTAAACAACACCCCACAGTCTCTAGGTATTCGAACCTATGCTCTGATACCACGTTGTCACGCCCCAAATTTCTGGAAACCCGAGGCGTGACTGACGAGACAAAAAATAAAATAAAGAAACTGGAAAAATGTAAATAAATTCACTAAGCATGCATCCATTACCATCGATACATCAAAATAACATGAAGTACACCTCGTCATTACAGTGTTCACGGGTCATCCGGGCGTAAGCCCTTACATTACAAAACATAAGTCCCATGGACCAAAAATATACCAAGTGCTTCATCCTATCAAGGTATCATTGAGTCTCAAGTACTGGAGTATCCTCATCTGAAAAAAGTTCCCCACGAATGGGTCAGCTCAACTACTGGTATGATGAAGTGCTAATGCAAGAAATAAAGCTAAGGTATGGCATGTGCAAAGTGTACATTTATAGCTAAATGTCATTCAAAGCATCATAGTAATATATGAGTGGTATGCATGACGCACCCATGCACAACTCTATGCCACACCCATGTCTCATTTACGGGTACACCCCGATGGCTCGAAGTACCAATGCAATGGCCAATTTTAGGTTTTTCACCACAGGATCTACACCCTCATAATGCAAAGCACCACGTGCTCAACCCACGCCATGTTCTCAAAGGATTCATCATATGCCAATATGCCAATGCAATCTCAATGAAACATGGTTTCCACAATATAGCATGCTCGAGACAATAATACATAAATCACCAGCTGATTCCACATGCAAGCATATCTCATATAATCAACTTAAACACATGTCATAATTCACGTTCATCATTCACTAAATTTTCATAAAGTACAAGTAACATGTAAGCATGTGAACAATAAACTCCAAATCATCAAGTAAACACATTCCAAATAAACACATAAGTCATCCAGTCATTCACAGAACATTCCTAACTTAACTTCATTTCTAACATTAGCAAAACACCATACCTGACGGGTCGGTCTCAACCCTAGAAGATCGTGCACGACACGTAACTGAACTGGTCAATGAAAATGTAGGAGATCAGATCGCCCTCTCCTGTCCTATTAGTATCCCTAAAAACATAAATTACAACTCAGTCTATTATCATTTGAATTTATGCTATTCATCAAATTTTATGTATTTTAATTCATAGGTTTCTATTCTGCTAAATTAAACTCTGCCATTGAGTCTAGGACGTCGAAGAAAATAAGTTTAGGTTTTCGTAGAACTCAATTCGGACATCTGGGTTCAAAAGGGCAAAACAGTCATTTTGCACTTTTCACGGGTCATCACATTTCGTGACCTCTTTTCATAAATCGGACTCCACGGTTGAGTCCGGAATGTTCGAGATAATAAAGTTTCACTATTTTTTTACCTAATTCGGAGTTCGTTTGACTGTACTTCTATTTAGGGGCATTCTAGGTAATTTTAAAGGTTACTACGGGTCTTTTATTTTTTGGGACCCCGTCTCATAAAACGGACCTCACCATTGGTCTCATAATGGTCGAGATAGTCAAAATACAATAATGACTTGTCTCATTTGGACTCCGGATTATTCTAGGATATTTAATTAATTAAATTAATTTAATTAACTAATTATTAATTAATTTAATTAATATTTATTCAGGAGGGTCAGATTACAATTTTCCTAAAGTTTAGGGGTCAAAGTGGAATTTCAAAAAGTTCTAGGGTTAAAGTCAATTTCTAAAAATCCAGGGGTTAAATTGAAATTCCCAAATCTCTTATCCTTAATTCGGATAGCTAAACAGTGGCTAATCCAAAACAGGGATAAGATATCCCTGTTCCCATTTAATTCCAATTTCTAATTTCTTAACTTCGTAGCCAAATAGTCCCGCAGCCCCTTTTAATTTAAAACGTGGGAGCGACACATGGCAGGGGCGGTTCAGCCCCGCCCGACCCGGACCCGACCCGGACCCGAAACCCAATCCGAGCAGCCCCTTTCTTCCCCGACTTTCTAGCGACACACCAGTAGGGTTCCGGCGCCTTCTCCGGCGCCGACGACTAGTCTCCGACGAGATTTTCAAGGTTTCAAAATGCTATCCTCTTCATTTTCTTCCAAGGTTTCCATATCTAGGCTTGGTTTTGGATTCAAGTCACCAGATCTTTACGAAATAGAGGGTCAACCCCTCGGTCAAACTTCCAGCCGACTCTTTCCCCTTCATTTTTGTGACAGTTCGGTCCTGGTTTAACCCCTAGTCTTATCCTAATGTATTTCTGCACCTAAGAGGATTATTTTTCTCCCATTTAAACCAAGTTTTACACATAAAATGTCAAGACCCACTTCTTATAACCGAGACCTGCAACTCCCCATTTCTCCCTCATCTTTCAACCATTTTAACTCATTCTTTTTGCAAAATAAACCCTACAACATGCTCTTTAAGATCATATACATCAAAGTAATTATCATGCTTTAAAAAAAATTAAAACAGAATGGGTCACTTACAGTTTTTCTGTTGGTTTCTCTCTCTAGCCGTGCACCTCTTTCACCCTCTGGTTCCAAGCTCGATTCAAGCTCCCAAAACTCCTTTCCAGAATTCTCTTTCTCTCTCTCTCTCTCTTTCTGCTTTTCTTTCCTTCTCTTCTCCCAACCGAGACCACACATATACATAACACACCCACTCCCACACGTCTCTCTCACACCAGCCCCTTTTCTTGAGTTCTCTCCCTCTGTTCAGCCACCCTGCTTTCTTCCCCCCATGCAATGCAAAGCTACCCTATACACCTATATATATATATATATATCAATCATCACACACACACAATAGACACACACACACACACTCCACCGACACAACACACACACATACCAGGTCTGTTGCACACACACACTGCTATATATATATATACATATACATATTCACATAGGCATGTGATACACATCATTCTACACATTTACATATTTTTAATCTCCCACACATATACATGCTACACATACATACACCATGCATTTTAATAATAATAATATACATTTTAATATCAATAATAACAATAATAATAATAATAATAATAATAATAATAATAATAATGATAATAATGATAATAATAAAAACAAGTAATAAAAAAAAAAAATTTTCATGTCATTACATCCTTCCCTCCTTAAAGAAATTTCGTCCCGAAATTTAAAATAAAATACATCAAGGATCAAACAACTCGGGATACCTAGTACGGACCTCGGCCTCACGCTCCTAAGTAACCTCCTCAGCCCCATGATGGTTCCAACGAACCTTGACCAAAAGGATGGTCCTGCATCGCAAAACCTGGTCCCTTAGAGTCCAATATCTCCACGGGCCTCTGGTCATATGAGGCGTCCCCCTCTAACTGAAGATCTACCCAGTCAAGTACATGTGAGGGGTCAGTCTCGTACTTCCTCAACATAGATACATGGAAGACGTCATGAACTCCAGATAGCTGCGGTGGTAATGCCAGCTTATAAGCCACCTCACCAACCCTTCCAAGAATCTCAAAGGGGCCTATAAATCGTGGCGACAGCTTCCCACCGCACCCAAATCTCCTCAAACCTCGTTTGGGAGATACCTTGAGGAACACATGGTCCCCCAACCTCGAATGACAAGGGCCGCCGCCTCCTATCTGCATAACTCTTCTGGCGACTCTGGCTGGCAACAAGTGCTGCCTGATCACTTGTATCTTGTCTGTGGTCTCACGGACTATCTCGGGTCCCCAAACAATTGTCTCCCCTACCCCAGTCCAACACACCGGTGAACGACACGGCCTACCGTACAATGCTTCGGATTGTGCCATCTCAATACTGGACTGCTAGCTACGGTTGTAGGCAAACTCTACCAAAGCAAGGTGATCCTCTCAGCTACCCCTGAAATCTATAACGCAGTCTCTAAGCATGTCCTCTAGGACCTGAATGGTACTCCCTGATTGGCCATCAGTCTGGGGATGAAAGGTAATACTAAACTTAGTTGAGTCCCTAAGGCTGTCTGGAGGCTCTGCCAAAACCGTACAATGAAACGTGGGTCCCTGCCTAAAACAATGGATACTGGAACCCCATGTAGTCGTACAATCTCTCGACATAGTAATAAAAGATCAATGCAAAATGCATTGTAACGTGTAAACGTGTAGCCTCACCTATGGATCACTCACCTCTCCCTTAGCCAGGCGATGTGGAATGCATTACCTCCTCCCATTACCATCTCCCCCGTAGGCTTCGCCTCACCGGTAGGCATGCAGTGGCGTGCAGACATCTCCACACTCCCTGTTAGGGTCTGGTGCTAATCCCATCTGTAACGACTCACTCCACATAGCACAACACATAATGAAATCCTCAAAACATATTGGCTCATCAACGCCAATTCCTTTCAAATTCCATCTAAGCATCACGACTCACCTCCATAATTTAACACAATAAAAAGTAAAGGAAACTTCTCACTGTTCACAAGGATACCCCAAGGTCTCTCACACATGCGATGTCATCTAACCCACCTCAAATTAATCTATGAAATCACCTAGTGATTTATCCCAATGGCATAGACACATATTATTTGTACCACAACGTAATCTATCATCCAATATTTTCTAAATACCCTAATTACCCACAAGATATCAATAGTATAATCTAAAAGTAAAGCTATCATCTCCCACCTTGGTCTATATATCACTGAGACTAAGTGTCATGTACTAATAAGGACTAGCCTATTCATTTCATGTACTGCATATGTCGACTGGGTATACAAATGTAGACAGTGTAGTTTATGTACCCTAATCATGAAATTTAAGTCAATATATCAAGGTTCAGAAGAATAAAATATTAGTGATACTCTTCACCAATTTCCCTTACGAACATATATCAATTTTTCACACACATGTATCAACGCACACATATAAACACAGTTTCGGCATTCTCTTATACATGCATTAATAACAACCAGTCCGTATATATATAAAAAAAAAAAATCATAATTCGTAGTACTATAACGGTCACTAAACTAGCATGCTTATATAGAGTAAACATACAACATTCAATAGCTAACACGTAGCTTACCACATCAGCAACCAGTATAAAATTTCATTCCAGGAATACACATATACATAAATAAGTACATAATCCGTTGTACAGGTAACCAAGCATATTCCCAACCTTACTGATATTCAGGCTCATAGCCTATCTCACAGACGACAAGCATACAGTCTACTATTTACCCTCATTCGTTATACTACATAAAGGCAAGCATTGAATCCTAGATCATCAATAACCAAGCATACCACACATTGTACAATTTCACAAACTAAGGTAACAAGCACTCATCTAATCATGTAACCCAAACCAACCCAATTCAACTTAAAGTCTAACCTCTCTTGTAACACCTCAAATTACTTAACCGACATGTTTTGTATATGGGAAACTGTTTTGAGAATGAAATGTCAAGGTTTAGCTAATTTAATGTCTATTTTTAATAGTGATAAAACTCGAATTAGCTAATTATGGGAAACTCAAGAAAATAAAAACTGACATTGGACCTTGGTCAATGAAAGATATTCTGAGTAGGAAGTGACAGAAAGAAACCGCACTGAAAAAGGAGTTACGGATTGAAAGTTAAGGCCAAAACAGTGAAACTGGAATTCCGCGACAACCAAACAGGGCCTTAACTAGAAAAATATGAGAAAATGGTCACTTGGGAAGCCAAGGGGAATTGAACCCTTGACCTACCAAGGTAAACAATTCTGTCCCAAAAAGTTACCAACTAGGCTGTTGGTTACTTTGTGCATATATACAGCAATATATGTATATAACCTATAATCTTGCCCAAGCCACCACCCAAATTGGCCAATGGCCTTGCATGCATTCCCTTCATCATAGCCCTCCATCACCTCCATCAGTCAACACCCACTAACCCCACTAAGGGCAAAGATATACTCATATATATGTATATGTGTATAGCCCTATATGTATATAACCTACAATATATATATAAATGCCCTACTTTACATCAGATTCTCTCTTTAGAGAATTCTGCAATTCCAAAAACCGTGTGTGTACGTGAGGTTGGTAGAGTGAGAGTGTAGTGAGAGAGAGGGGAAGGAAGCTTTGCATGCAAGGGGGCTTGAGGAAGGACTTGGCCATTTGGAGTGCAAGTGGAGACTGGAGGACTACGGTGCATAACCTGAGAAGGTTTTTGAGAGACTGAACTGAGCCAAAGAGAGTGGACTGTTACTGATTAAAGGTAAACTTTCAGAACTACCTTCATTTCCTTGGTTTAAATTTGAACTGTTTTGACAAAAAAATGTAGAGGATAGACTGCATGCATGTTTTGTTCTTGATCCTAGGAATTGTTCTGAACATGTTGCATGGTTTAGAGGTGTCGGATAGGCCATGAAACCATGAAACCCGAAACCAACCTCCATTAAAGGACCTTGAAGCACCAGGTCTGATTTGACCGTAACAGTTTTAGATTTGGCATATTGGAACTCAGAATAGACCCTGATAAGATCTCAACCATCTACCTACGCGACCCCAGAACACTGTATAGCCCCACGAATTTCAAATTATTCTTACGGGTTTAAGACTTAAATTGTTGATGCATGTAACTAAATTGAAAAATGAAAACGAGGGCTTGACCCTTAGGGTCTGTCGATCACGTAGCTTCAAAAAGCACATGAAATGGTTGAGAAATGAGGGTGCTAGAGCGAGTTGCAGGCACGGTTTGTGTAGTTTACCCCCACTGGTTGAGATGATATCTTGTTGGTTTATGAATGCCAAATTGATGGAAATCACATTTACAGCACATCTGGGTGAAAAACAGAGAGAAATCGTGTCCCAAACATCACGAAATAGAGAGTAAAAATCTGCAGAAAAATATGGCAACAGTGGGTGGTTCAACGAGGGAGACGACGCTGAGTCGACTCTGCATCTTTAAGACGAGTTGACGGGTTGGCTCGGATACGTGTCAAACAACGGGACTGCCACCGAATTAAATGGACGGTGTCGTTTTGGGCCATTTATATGTTAAACAGTTACGTTTAAAAGAGAAAAGAAAGGAAGGGAAGGAACAAGGGGCTACGGGGTTTCGAACCCCTGACCTCCAGAGCCCACGCGCCTTTCTTTCCACTCGGCCACGCACCTGCGTGTCAACCATATCCGACAGAATATATATATATATATAATATATTTAATAAAAACCAGAAATAAAAGGTGCATTTTTGCGCCTTATAGGACTCGATGGCAGTATCATTTGGAGAGGGAGGTGGCATGCTGGCCAGCGTACCACCCTATTCGACCGATATCTCTTGTGCCGAAAATAATATGTATACTATATATCCCGAAATTAATTTAATTAAAATCATTTAATTAAATTAAATACTCCAAATTAGTCCGTTGTCCAAAAATCATAAGTTATATATGTATTCCTACTGTCTCGGACCTTCTGAGTCCAATGGTGAGGTTCCGTGACTACAAATGAGGTACCGAAAAAAATACGACATATGAAATTACCAAAATACCCCTGACACTGTACAAGGCCCAAATGAAGTCCGATTAAAACGGAATTAATATCAGTAGTAGACCTGACACCTGTGAGATTGTATACATGACTAAATGACGAATCCGAGACAGAAATTATGTGACGACAAAATGACCGAAATACCCCTGATATACCCGAACCCAGATTTAAAAGCCGAGAGAGTCTAAATTGACTTTCTTCGACCTTCCGAACTCAATGGTTAGGTCTATATTATGAAAATCAGAACCGATAAATGTGTGAAAGCATGAAGCTACCAGAAGAGTAATGAGATCTGTTCTAACATGTTAAACTGTGTTCTAGGTAAAAATATCACCTAAACTACCATGGACAAGCAGGGCAAGAAATTCACCATCATGACTAAGGCCCAGAGGTTAGCCGATGAGAAACAGCAAAGGTTTATGCAAGACTTATTGTGGCAGCAAAAAGTTATTGAGCGCCATATTAGAATAGCTACGTCCACTGAAATCGTCTCCATCCGGCCCTTCATATATAAGACACCTACTAAGGCAATGATTGCCGAGGCCAAGATGAAAAAACAGGAAGATACTGAAACCCTAAGCCAAATGCTTAAGAGGTAAGACCTATGAACTAGCCACTATAAGTTAGTTCCATGAGACCCATCATAGGGTAGACTTACTCAGTCTAAGGTCATGAGTTGATAAATCTTTATAAATTGTTTTAGGCTTAAGGAGAAAAAGAGGAAGGCTCCGTTCATAGTTTCAAACTCAAATATTGAAGGTGAGTAACTTCTGACACTGTTTAGTTACTGTTCCTTGATCCGTTAAACAGTTTCGAATACCATATGTTTTAAATGCAATCGTTATAAATGCATGCATTTATCACCGATGACATGGTTCTTAGTTTCTCAAATGATTAACTATACATCTGATTGATATGCTAGCAACCTGAACCGTTTATCTGTTTTGATCTATTGAACTTGACTTGGATTTATTGAACTATTAATTCCAAACTGATTTGATTACCATGTGATTTAAGCAAAGATTGAATTTGAAACTCTTGCCTGGATATCTGTGTTACTCACTAGGCTTTTTAAAGCTCATTCCATTATTTTAATAATTTCAGGGGAACTCTCAGATGGACAGGTTTAGCAGGTTCAGGACTTAGGGGGAAAATGTTGGAGACCCCCAGATAAAATGATAATCCATTTTTGTGAACCTATACCATTTTTGTACTTTTTGTGTAACTGATCAGATTATGACTTTTGTAGTGAAAACTGTTTTGTAATCTTGATTAAGATAGGACTGACGATGATGTATCCTGAATGCTCTGCCAAGTATATATGTATGCATTCTCTTGTGAAAATTCTGCTGCTTAAATTATATATGTCGAATGCATTATGCTTGGGATTTATATCGGAATGGCCTGTGGTTAGGATTACCGTCGGGGTTTTGCCTTCAAAAAAAAAAAACTGATAAAACCCGATGGGTGCCTAACTGGCCTTTGTCACGTGCCCCAAATCCGCACAGGGTGGGTTTGGGGGATGTGACAAAAGAGTGGTATCAGAGCTACAGGTTTGAAAGTCAGTATAGACCAGAACCTTAGGGTTAGTTAAACACTGAATCCTTAGAAAACAAATACTTAAGTCATAGGATTTCTGAATCGATGAACAACCTGAATGACATTCTTACTATGACACATTGAATGAGGATACTTAGAATACTTTTTATCTTGCTTCAGATGCCGCCTCGAACTAGGAGTAACAATAGGGAACCGCAGGCCCTAACGGAGAGCGTAGCCCTAACGGAGAGCGTAGCCCTACGGGAAATGCGGGCTACATTAGCTCAATTCGGCCAGGCCATTGAGGGACTATCAAGAACTTTACAGCAACACCAGGCCGGGCCAGCAAATAAGCTGGTAGAGCCTCCATTAGTTCCGCCTCCGGTCGCCCCTAGCACAGCCGTTGGAAACCGGCATTCGTAATGACTTGTTAGATCGCTTCCATAAGCTCAAACCCCCGACTTTCGATGCTGTTACCGACCCTGAGAAAGCTGAGCTGTGGGTCATGTCAATGGAAAAGACCTTTAAGCTCTTGATTTGTTCGGAAGCCGAGAAAGTGATGCTAGCCACTTACATGTTACAGGGGGAGGCATACAAGTGGTGGCTCGAGATGCAAATACAGAACCCCACCATTACCTGGGTCGATTTTATTGATAAGTTTTATGGCATGTTCTTTCCCCTACAATCCGGGAGAGAAAAATTCAGGAGTTCGCCACCTTGAAACAAGGGGACAATGACCGTAATTTAATATGCAGCCAAGTTCTCTGCGTTGTCCAGATTTGCTTCCTTTTTGGTGAGGGAATAGCATAATAGGGCAAGGAAATTTCTCGCAGGTCTTCGGATCGGGATACGGACTAAGGCCTCGGCCTTTGAACTACACACCTATTCCGATGTTCTTAACAAAGCCCTAGTTATTGAAAAGGACATGGAAGAGTTCAACCAACTGAAGGACCAAGAAAGAAAGAAAAAGGGCAAAAACTTTAAGAAGGAGCAGCCGAGCAAGAAGTAAAGGACTGAGGGGCCAGGTAAGAGCAACAAGGGTCAGAAGAAAACTGAGGAAGTGCCCAGATGCCCTCACTGCCAGAACCTACACACTGGAGAATTTCGCCGACTGACTGGTGCATGCTACCGATGTGGAGATAAGGGGCACCAAGTCAAAGATTGCCCGCAACATCCACCAATCCCGAGAACCCCCGCCTTGACTACCGGCACCGCAGGACAGAAGCCTATTCCAGCACTTCTTGCCAAGACAAAGGACAAAGGCAAGGAGCCACAGGGCCGTCCGGGAAGAGTCTTTGCACTGCTACCAGGAGACACCTCTGCTGCAAATGCTGTAGTAGCAGGTATACTCCCGATTTCTGGAATTTCTGCATATGTGTTGATTGAACCTGGATCCACGCATTCTTTTGTGTCTCCATCTTTTGTTGATAAACTGCATAAGATACCTGAACCTATGGATGAACTGTTATCGGTACAAATTCCTTCCGGGATGTCAATGATTGGGTCCACGATCCTTCGGAACTGCAGAGTAATGATTGGAGATCAGGAGTTGCTAGTCAATCTAATACCCTTAGCGATAAAAGGATTTGATGTGATATTGGGCATGGATTGGTTGTCACACAATCATGCCACCATCGATTGTTTTGAGAAAAGTGTATTGTTTCAGCCCCCGAGGCAGCCCGAGTTTATGTTTAGGGGAAAGGGCATTACCCCACCGCCCTACCTAATCTCCGCCATTCAGGCAAGGAAGTTATTGAAGAAAGGGTGTCGTGGTTATTTATGTAGTGTCTTAGATACCCAAGCCCAAAATCCCCCACTGCCCGAAGTGCCAGTTGTGTGTGAATTTTCCGACGTGTTTCCAGAGGAACTACCGCAAGGAACGGTTGATCGAGAGATCGAGTTTTCTATCGATCTTATCCCTGGAACTCAACCTATATCCAAAACTCCCTACCGAATGGCCCCATTAGAGTTAAGGGAGTTGAAAGCCCAACTTGGAGGAATTGTTGGAGAAAGGGTTTATCCGACCCAGTGTATCTCCTTGGGGAGCACCCGTGTTGTTTGTGAAAAAGAAGGACGGCTCCGTAAGACTGTGCATTGATTACCGTGAGCTAAATAAAGTGACGGTAAAGAATAAGTACCCTCTTCCGCGTATCGATGAATTGTTTGACCAGTTACAAGGGGCGAGTGTATTTTCTAAAGTTGATTTGAGATCGGGGTACCATCAACTCAAAGTCAAGGATACTGATGTACCAAAGACGGCCTTCCGGACCCGATACGGTCACTATGAGTTCCTGGTCATGCCTTTTGGCGTGACTAACGCCCCTGCCGCGTTCATGGATTTAATGAACCGGGTTTTTAAACCGTATTTGGATAACTTCATCGTTGTGTTTATCGATGATATACTAGTATACTCGCGCAACGAGGAGGAGCATGAAAGACATCTGGGGATAGCACTACAAACCCTGAGAGAGCACAGACTGTATGCAAAATTCAGCAAGTGTGAATTCTGGTTGTCCAGTATTACCTTCTTGGGCCATGTGATTTCCAAAGAAGGCATCGCTGTTGATCCACAGAAGGTGGAAGCCATATTGGATTGGCCCCAGCCGACTACTGTGATGGAAGTCAGAAGTTTTCTTGGACTGGCTGGGTACTACCGGCGTTTCGTGAAAGATTTTGCAAAGTTGGCCAAACCGCTCACACATTTGACCAAGAATAATGTGCCATTCATTTGGACAGATGAGCAACAAAAGAGTTTCCAGCTGCTAAAAGAGAAGCTGACCACAGCGCCAGTATTGACTATTCCCTCTAGAGAAGTTAAGTTTGTCATTTACTGTGACGCCTCTTATAAGGGACTGGGTTGTGACCTTATGCAGAATGATAGAGTCATCGCCTATGCTTCCCGACAGCTCCGACCTCATGAGCAAAACTATCATACCCATGATCTAGAATTAGCTGCAGTGGTCTTTGCCCTAAAAATCTGGTGCCACTACCTGTATGGGGAGGTGTGTGAGATTTTTACGGATCACAAGAGTTTGAAATATTTCTTCACACAGAAGGAATTAAACATGAGGCAGCGAAGATGGCTCGAACTAATTAAGGATTATGATGTGGCTATTCAGTACCATCCGGGTAAAGCAAATGTGGTGGCCGACGCCTTGAGTCGACGATCTGGAAGCCTTGCTTACATGACTACCTCTCAAGAGGAGTTAATTCGAGATCTGGATGAAATGGGTATCGAGGTAGTTCCACCTAGGTAGCACGACTTGTCTGGCCAATTTGACTGTTGGATCTACATTGGTGGAGCGAATTAAAGTGGGACAGATTCAAGATGAGGAGTTGATTAGAATCTGTGATGAAGTAAAGGCAACGGGGAAAGCTGATTTTGGAATTCAGGACTGGAATTCTACGGTATCGAGGTAGGTTGTGTGTGCCCAAGATACCCGAGTTAAGAAAGGAGATTCTGGAAGAAGCCCATGCTTCGAGATTTACGATACACCCTGGGATTACGAAGATGTATCATGATCTCAGGAAGTTATACTGGTGGACCGGATTAAAGAAGGACGTAGCAAATTTTATTGCTCACTGCACACGATGCCAACAGGTGAAAGTTGAGCATCAACGTCCTAGCGGACTTCTGCAACCACTCCCTATTCCGGAATGGAAGTGGGATCATATTACTATGGATTTTGTGTCCGGTTTTCCCAAGTCACCGAAAGGCTCTGATGCTGTCTGGGTCATAGTGGACAGATTGACCAAGTCTGCTCATTTTCTACCTGTCAGGACCACTTATAGCTTAGAGAAGTTTGCCGCATTGTACATTCAGGAAATCGTACGCTTACATGGCACACCATTGTCCATTGTATCCGATCGAGATCCCCGATTTGTGTCACGATTTTGGAAAAGTCTACAGGAGGCACTCGGCACGGAACTCAAGTTCAGTACAGCATATCACCCGCAAACTGACGGGCAATCTGAAAGAGTGATACAGATGTTGGAGGATATGCTGCGACTGTGTGCATTGGACTTCAAAGGAAACTGGGCAGAGCATCTGCCACTTGTTGAGTTTGCCTATAATAACAGTTACCAAGCCAGCATTAAAATGGCACCATATGAGGCACTATACGGGAGGAGATGCCGATCTCCACTTTGCTGGATTGAAGCCGGTGAACAGAAGCTGTTCGGGCCAGATTTAGTCCAAGCCACCACGGAACAAATTCAGAGGATCCGGAATAGACTGCAAACGGCCCAGAGCCGGTACAAAAGCTATGCCGACAATCGGAGGAAGGATCTTGAATTCCAAGTAGGCAATCTTGTGTTTCTTAAAGTGTCGCCACTAAAGAGAGTACTCCGATTCGGCAAGAAAGGCAAGTTAAGTCCTCGTTACATTGGTCCTTTTGAGATTTTAAAGAGAATTGGCCCGGTTGCATATAGTCTAGCATTACCGCCTGAGTTGGACAAGGTACACCGTGTGTTTCACGTATCCATGTTACGGAAGTGTATACAAGAACAGGGGCAAGTCGTCGAGTATGAACCACTCAAGTTGAGAGAGGACTTAACGTATGAAGAACGGCTAGTCCAGATCCTTGACTGGAAAGAAAAGACTTTGCGTAACAAGACGATTCCGTTAGTCAAAGTCTTATGGAGAAATCACACTAGTGAAGAAGCAACCTGGGAACTTGAAGCTGAAATGCATGAAAAATATCCTGAGTTGTTTACTTGATATTGTAGACTGAGTTTTGAGGACAAAACTCTTCTGAAGGGGGGGAGGATGTAACACCCGAAATTACTTAACCGACATGTTTTGTATATGGGAAACTGTTTTGGGAATGAAATGTCAGGTTTAGCTAATTTAATGTCTATTTTTAATAGTGATAAAACTCGAATTAGCTAATTATGGGAAACTCAAGAAAATAAAAACTGACATTGGACCTTGGTCAATGAAAGATATTCTGAGTAGGAAGTGACAGAAAGAAACCGCACTGAAAAAGGAGTTACGGATTGAAAGTTAAGGCCAAAACAGTGAAACTGGAATTCCGCGACAACCAAACAGGGCCTTAACTAGAAAAATATGAGAAAATGGTCACTTGGGAAGCCAAGGGGAATTGAACCCTTGACCTACCAAGGTAAACAATTCTGTCCCAAAAAGTTACCAACTAGGCTGTTGGTTACTTTGTGCATATATACAGCAATATATGTATATAACCTATAATCTTGCCCAAGCCACCACCCAAATTGGCCAATGGCCTTGCATGCATTCCCTTCATCATAGCCCTCCATCACCTCCATCAGTCAACACCCACTAACCCCACTAAGGGCAAAGATATACTCATATATATGTATATGTGTATAGCCCGATATGTATATAACCTACAATATATATATATATATATATATAAATGCCCTACTTTACATCAGATTCTCTCTTTAGAGAATTCTGCAATTCCAAAAACCGTGTGTGTACGTGAGGTTGGTAGAGTGAGAGTGTAGTGAGAGAGAGGGCAAGGAAGCTTTGCATGCAAGGGGGCTTGAGGAAGGACTTGGCCATTTGGAGTGCAAGTGGAGACTGGAGGACTACGGTGCATAACCTGAGAAGGTTTTTGAGAGACTGAACTGAGCCAAAGAGAGTGGACTGTTACTGACTGAAGGTAAACTTTCAGAACTACCTTCATTTCCTTGGTTTAAATTTGAACTGTTTTGACAAAAAAATGTAGAGGATAGACTGCATGCATGTTTTGTTCTTGATCCTAGGAATTGTTCTGAACATGTTGCATGGTTTAGAGGTGTCGGATAGGCCATGAAACCATGAAACCCGAAACCAACCTCCATTAAAGGACCTTGAAGCACCAGGTCTGATTTGACCGTAACAGTTTTAGATTTGGCATATTGGAACTCAGAATAGACCCTGATAGGATCTCAACCATCTACCTACGCGACCCCAGAACACTGTATAGCCCCACGAATTTCAAATTATTCTTACGGGTTCAAGACTTAAATTGTCGATGCATGTAACTAAATTGAAAAATGAAAACGAGGGCTTGACCCTTAGGGTCTGTAGATCACGTAGCTTCAAAAAGCACATGAAATGGTTGAGAAATGAGGGTGCTAGAGCTAGTTGCAGGCACGGTTTGTGTAGTTTACCCCCACTGGTTGAGATGATATCTTGTTGGTTTATGAATGCCAAATTGATGGAAATCACATTTACAGCACATCTGGGTGAAAAACAGAGAGAAACCGTGTCCCAAACATCACGAAATAGAGAGTAAAAATCTGCAGAAAAATATGGCAACAGTGGGTGGTTCAACGAGGGAGACGACGCTGAGTCGACTCTGCGTCTTTAAGACGAGTTGACGGGTTGGCTCGGATACGTGTCAAACAACGGGACTGCCACCGAATTAAATGGACGGTGTCGTTTTGGGCCGTTTATATGTTAAACAGTTACGTTTAAAAGAGAAAAGAAAGGAAGGGAAGGAACAAGGGGCTACGGGGTTTCGAACCCCTGACCTCCAGAGCCCATGCGCCTTTCTTTCCACTCGGCCACGCACCTGCGTGTCAACCATATCCGACATAATATATATATATATATATATAATATTTAATAAAAACCAGAAATAAAAGGTGCATTTTTGCGCCTTATGGGATTCGATGGCAGTATCATTTGGAGAGAGAGGTGGCATGCTGGCCAGCGTGCCACCCTATTCGACCGATATCTCTTGTGCCGAAAATAATATGTATACTATATATCCCGAAATTAATTTAATTAAAATCATTTAATTAAATTAAATACTCCAAATTAGTCCGTTGTCCAAAAATCATAAGTTATATATGTATTCCTACTGTCTCGGACCTTCTGAGTCCAATGGTGAGGTCCATGACTGCAAATGAGGTACCGAAAAAAATACGACATATGAAATTACCAAAATACCCCTAACACTGTACAAGGCCCAAATGAAGTCCTATTAAAACGGAATTAATATCAGTAGTAGACCTGACACCTGTGAGATTGTATACATGACTAAATGACGAATCCGAGATAGAAATTATGTGACGACAAAATGACCGAAATACCCCTGATATACCCGAACCCAGATTTAAAAGCCGAGAGAGTCTAAATTGACTTTCTTCGACCTTCCGAACTCAATGGTTAGGTCCATATTATGAAAATCAGAACCGATAAATGTGTGAAAGCATGAAGCTACCAGAAGAGTAATGAGATCTGTTCTAACATGTTGAACTGTGTTCTAGGTAAAAATATCACCTAAACTACCATGGACAAGCAGGGCAAGAAATTCACCATCATGACTAAGGCCCAGAGGTTAGCCGATGAGAAACAGCAAAGGTTTATGCAAGACTTACTGTGGCAACAAAAAGTTATTGAGCGCCATATTAGAATAGCTAAGTCCACTGAAATCGTCTCCGTCCGGCCCTTCATATATAAGACACCTACTAAGGCAATGATTGCCGAGGCCAAGATGAAAAAATAGGAAGATACTGAAACCCTAAGCCAAATGCTTAAGAGGTAAGACCTATGAACTAGCCACTATAAGTTAGTTCCATGAGACCCATCATAGGGTAGACTTACTCAGTCTAAGGTCATGAGTTGATAAATCTTTACAAATTGTTTTAGGCTTAAGGAGAAAAAGAGGAAGGCTCCGTTCATAGCTTCAAACTCAAATATTGAAGGTGAGTAACTTCTGACACTGTTTAGTTACTGTTCCTTGATCCGTTAAATTGTTTCGAATACCATATGTTTTAAATGCAATCGTTATAAATGCATGCTTTTATCACCGATGACATGGTTCTTAGTTTCTCAAATGATTAACTATACATCTGATTGATATGCTAGCACCCTGAACCGTTTATCTGTTTTGATCTATTGAACTTGACTTGGATTTATTGAACTATTAATTCCAAACTGATTTGATTACCATGTGATTTAAGCAAAGATTGAATTTGAAACTCTTGCCTGGATATCTGTGTTACTCACTAGGCTTTTTAAAGCTCATTCCATTATTTTAATAATTTTAGGGGAACTCTCAGATGGACAGGTTTAGCAGGTTCAGGACTTGGGGGGAAAATGTTGGAGACCCCCAGATAAAATGATAATCCATTTTTGTACTTTTTGTGTAACTGATCAGATTATGACTTTTGTAGTGAAAACTGTTTTGTAATCTTGATTAAGATAGGATTGACGATGATGTATCCTGAATGCTCTGCCAAGTATATATGTATGCATTCTCTTGTGAAAATTTCGCTGCTTAAATTATATATGTCGAATGCATTATGCTTGGGATTTATATCGGAATGGCCTGTGGTTAGGATTACCGTTGGGGTTTTGCCTTGAAAAAAAAAAAAAAAAAACTGATAAAACCCGATGGGTGCCTAACTGGCCTTTGTCACGTGCCCCAAATCCGCACAGGGTGGGTCTGGGGGATGTGACATCTCTTAACCCATAATAAAGTCAATCTAAAAAGGATCTACGGACACCCCATGAAATAAAGAAAACATCTCCCTCAGGAGTACACACTGTCTCTCTTCCCCTGTAGCAGCCTATACTCGTCTAAAGTATAAATAACCGATCTATCTCCAACGTAATACCAATACTAGACGCATCAAATAAGATGAAGAATCCAAATAAGGCATGCGGTCAGCTACTTCTATCGAGTAATCTCTACAGATTCTCGTCAGCATCACTCTACCCCTAACGTCATGTCAACATAGTAAATATGAATGAATGAGATGCACTATGGTCTATCAATATGTTAGTCTATAAACTAAACACAAAAAATGTACCTCAAGGCTCTGAAGGTCCAAAAGAATAGGTGACTCTAGGCTGGCTACCGCATAATGCCACTCTGAGTGGTCTGGTCCTGCCTACCACCCCTCTGACTGAGAGTCCTGACACTCAATGCTGTCGGTGCATGTTGAAAATACGGTGCCGGAGGTCCCTGACCTAATAGTGGCTGTGGCAGAGGCACTTGGGTATACGGATAGTAATGTGGCTCCTCTAAGTCCTGGGAAATCGGCCTCGGAGGACAATTGGCCATAACATGGCCAGCCTGGTGGCATACAAAACAAAGTCGTGGAGTCCCCCGTCCTTGGCTCTGTGCTGGTGATGGAAATGACTCCTGACTAGACTCGATCCTCTGTCTCAAGCAGAGGTCCCTCAAAGGACAATTGACCATCTTGTGGCCAGGCTGTCTACAATAAAAGCAAATAATGGTCCCTTGGGATGTAGATGTGGATGTGGAAGAAGCACCAAGTCCGGAACCACTTCAATGGTCTCCTACCAGTGCAAGTCTGGGTGGGTATAGATATCTATGCAGAAGAAGCACGAGCTCGAGACCTCTTCGATGGTCTCTCACCAGTGTATATCGGGGTAGACCTAGGGATCTGTGCTGGAGTCGCCTCACTTTGGGTCTGGGGCTCTCTAACTCCTCTAAGCTCAGCCAACTCTCTCTCAGCCCTGACAGCTCTCGTCACTACCTCCTGTATAGTGTGAAGGCATTCCTGCATAATAGTTGCGATGTCCCTAGAACCACTAGTCTGCCCTACCTCCACTGGAGCAGGTGTAAAAGTGACGGCCTCCTCAACTGCACCATCTGCAGAAGCAGCAGCTCGGGGCCAACTATGCCACGGTGGTGCAGTGGTCCTAGGCTCATCGTGTCTAGGTGGTATAAGTCTGGGAGTAGCTTGTCTCGGTGGCATGTCTACAAGTTCAAAGAGAAGAAAAATTAATACCCCATTTTTTTTTTCCATTAGACACTTGTGTTAAAAGAACATTAAGTAGGTACTTGTCAACACTTCACAATTTTGAAGTAACAACCACAATATGTCATGACACACTTGCCTAATCAATACCTACATAACTAATGTCAATCATCACCACCTGTTGGTTACGCTAAACAATTTACACCGAGTTCCAACATAGCCCTCTATTAAGAAGGATTTTATCTAAACAATGTAATAAACGCATACTTAAATCTTGCCAGTGTTCAACTAACTTACAAATGTTTAACTCCCAGTGAATACTATCCAAAACAATACATCTCTCCACAACCAGGGTTTAACACAAGAATTTCTTTAAAAATCTGAAAATAAACACTCTAAGTATCCATCTATACACAAAAGCTCCACAAGTCCAAATCCTTATTCTAGCATTTTAAGGTTTGATGTGTCTTTTATTATCTCTTACTTTTATAGCTAGGTGATAACCCTTCATGGATCACAGCTCATTTTATTACTAGCTGATGGGGTGCCACCCATCAACTGTAACTCAAGACCTGAGACCAATCCAGCCTGTATAAATATCATAGTCATAGTACTATAATCCCTGAAAATTGGTTACTAACCTAGTACACTCATACAGAATCCACAAACAACGGTCAACCAGGTAAACAACCAGGTTCATAACCTGTCTCCTAAGTAACTAGGCATAATGTCTACCGCGTAGATAACTAAGTGAACAACCTACACCTCAAATAACTAGGCACACTGTTTATCCCATAAAGTATACGGTCTATCACATAGACACGAGTTTCTAATCTTAGTCAACCACTACCACCAAAAAAAAAAAAAAAAAAATTCGCATGCTCCCTATCTACTGGGAAATCAAGTATAGTGCATACTCAGTGCACACCAATGCAACATGTGTATATAAAATATTTTAGATAAAAGCTCAGTCATGTTCTTATCAGCGACTAGGGAGTACGTATAGCATGTCATAATGTACACTTAACAAATTCTCACACAATATACATGTCATGCATCTTACCACATTAAATCACATAATCATGCATCATAACATATCATCAATCAACACGTAATCACAACAAGTCATGCTTCAAGTGTATGAAATCATAAATCACACGAAATCCTATCGCGTGCTACTAACAGTTCACACTAGGTCTCATTCTCTTCTCTAGGGTCTCATGGTATTAAACAACAGCCCATAGTCTCTAGGTATTCGAACCTATGCTCTGATACCACGTTGTCACGTCCCGAATTTTTGGAAACCCGAGGCGCTACTGACGAGACAGAAAATAAAATAAAGAAAAGGACAAATGTAAATAAATTCACTAAACATGCATCCATTACCATCGATACATCAAAATAACTTGAAGTACACCCCACCATTACAGTGTTCACGGGTCACCTGGGCGTAAGCCCTTACATTACAAAACATAAGGCCCATGGAACAAAAATATACCAAGTGCTTCATCCTATCAAGGTATCATTGAGTCTCAAGTAGCTGGAGTATCCTCATCTGAAAAATGTTGCCCACGAATGGGTCAGCTCAACCGCTGGTACGATGAAGTGCTAATGCAAGAAATAAAGCTAAGGCGTGGCATGTGCAAAGTGTACATTTATATCTAAATGTCATTCAAAGCATCGTAGTAATATATGAGTGGTATGCATGACGCACCCATGCACAACTCTATGCCACACCCATGTCTCATTTACGGGTACTCCCCGATGGCTCGAAGTACCAATGCAATGGCCAATTTTGGGTTTTTCACCACAAGATCTACACCCTCATAATGCAAAGCACCACGTGCTCAACCCACGCTATGTTCTCAAAGGATTCATCATATGCCAATATGCCAATGCAATCTCAATGAAACATGGTTTCCACAATATAGTATGCTCGAGACAATAATACATAAATCGCCAGCTGATTCCACATGCAAGCATATCTCATATAATTAACTTAAACACATGTCATAATTCACGTTCATCATTCACTAAATTTTCATAAAGTACAAGTAACATGTAAGCATGTGAACAATCAACTCCAAATCATCAAGTAAACACATTCCAAATAAACACATAAGTCATCCAGTCATTCACAGAACATTCCTAACTTAACTTCATTTCTAACATTAGCAAAACACCATACCTGACGGGTCGGTCTCAACCCTAGAAGATCGTGCACGACACGTAACTAAACTGGTCAATGAAAATGCAGGAGATCAGATCGCCCTCTCCTGTCCTATCAGTATCCCTAAAAACATAAATTACAACTCAGTCTATTGTCATTTGAATTTTTGCTATTCATCAAATTCTATGTCTTTTAATTCATAGGTTTCTATTCTGCTAAATTAAACTCTGCCATTGAGTCTAGGACGTCGAAGAAAATAAGTTTAGGTTTTCGTAGAACTCAATTCGGACATCTTGGTTCAAAAGGGCAAAACAGTCATTTTACACTTTTCACGGGTCCTCACATTTCGTGACCTATTTTCACAAATCAGACTCCACGGTTGAGTCTAGGAATATTTGAGATAATAAAGTTTCACTATTTGTTTACTTAATTCGGAGTTCGTTTGACTGTACTTCTATTCAGGGGCATTTTGATAATTTTAAAGGTTACTACGGGTCTTTTATTTTTTGGGAACCCGTCTCTTAAAACGGACCTCACCATTGGTCTCAGAATGGTCGAGATAGTCAAAATACACTAATGACTTGTCTCATTTGGACTCCGGATTATTCTAGGATATTTAATTAATTAAATTAATTTAATTAACTAATTAATTAATTAATTTAATTAATATTTTATTAATATTTATTCAGGAGGGTCAGATTACAATTTTCCTAAAGTTCAGGGGTCAAAATGGAATTTCAAAAAGTTCTGGAGTTAAAGTCAATTTCTAAAAATCCAGGGGTTAAATTGAAATTCCCAAATCTCTTATCCTTAATTCGGATAGCCAAACAGTGGCTAATCCAAAACAGGGATAAGATATCCCTGTTTCCATTTAATTCCAATTTCTAATTTCTTAACTTCGTAGCCAAACAGTCCCCCAGCCCCTTTTAATTTAAAACGTGGGAGCGACACGTGGTAGGGGCGGTTCAGCCCCGCCCGAACCGGACCCGACCCAGACCCGAAACCTGATCCGAGCAGCCCCTTTCTTCCCCGACTTTCTGGCGACACACCAGTAGGGTTCCGGCGCCTTCTCCGGCGCTGGCGACTGGTCTTCGGCGAGATTTTCAAGGTTTCAAAATGCTATCCTCTTCATTTTCTTCCAAGGTTTCCATATCTAGGCTTGGTTTTGGGTTCAAGTCACCAGATCTTCACGAAATAGAGGGTCAACCCCTCAGTCAAACTTTCGGCCGACTCTTTACCCTTCATTTTTGTGACAGTTCGGTCCTGGTTTAACCCCTATTCTTATCCTAATGTATTTCTGCACCTAAGAGGATTATTTTACTCCCATTTAAACCAAGTTTTACACATAAAATGTCAAGACCCACTTCTTATAACCGAGACCTGCAACTCCCCATTTCTCCCTCATCTTTTAACCATTTTAACTCATTCTTTTTGCAAAATAAACCCTACAACATGCTCTTTAAGATCATATACATCAAAGTAATTATCATGCTTTAAAAAAAATTAAAACAGAATGGGTCACTTACGATTTTTCTGTTGGTTTCTCTCTCTAGCCGTGCACCTCTTTCACCCTCTGGTTCCAAGCTCGATTTAAGCTCCCAAAACTCCTTTCCAGAATTCTCTTTCTCTCTCTCTCTCTTTCTGTTTTTCTTTCATTCTCTTCTCCCAACCGAGACCACACATATACATAACACACCCACTCCTACACGTCTCTCTCACACCAGCCCCTTTTCTTGACTTCTCTCCCTCTGTTCAGCCACCCTGCTTTCTTCCCCCCATGCAATGCAAAGCTGCCCTATACACCTATATATATATATCAATCATCACACACACACACTAGACACACACACACTCCACCGACACTACACACACACACACACTAGACACACACACACTCCACCGACACTACACACACACACACACACCAGGTCTGTTGCACACACACACTGCTATATATATATATATATACATATACATATTTACATAGGCATGTGATACACATCATTCTACACACTTACATATTTTTAATCTCCCACACATATACATGCTACACATACATACACCATGCATTTTAAGAATAATAATATACATTTTAATATCAATAATAATAATAATAATAATAAAAACAAGTAATAAAAAAAAAAAAAATTTCCATGTCATTACATGCTCTCTGTTCTTGTTGCAGCCGCCCCCTTTTTTAATCTCCTGCACCCTAAAATTTACTCCAGCGCCTCGGCCTTACATCATGTTTACTTCAGCCCAGCCGCACAACAAACCCATTGATTTTGCTTTTGTTGTTTTCCAAATAGTTGCTGGGCCCCACTAAGCCACCTCACTTCAACCCCTGTTGAACCACTAGCACTATCCCTCACGTTAGCCACTCCCTGATTTCAATTGCATATTAAATCAGCCCATGGCCCCACATCAAGCCTTTGAGTGGGCCGCACCACTGACGGACGCCAGCCGCATCTTCATCTAAGGCCCATTAAAGCCCCTTTAATTTTTTTTCTGCAGTCGTACAAGCTTATAGCTGTAATGTTCAAGCCCATTTTTCTATTAGATAACGATTGAATCTTGACTCTGGTTCTTCACAAAAATTGTAGCCCCAGATAAGTAGATAATTTAAGCTGCAAGAATCACCTGATTTGGACTTCAGAAACTCAAGTTATGACCCCTTCAAGTTGGCTGGAGGGACAGAATTTAAAACAGCTCCTCAGACCTGATTTCGAAACAATGTTTGGAGGCCCAAACAAACTCCAATTTTTGCAAACCAAACCTTTCTGAAAAGCTGAAGACATCCTCTAAAAACTTCACGAAGACCATTTTCTCATTCTGAAACTTTAATGCCATCCAAATATCAATTGAAACTCAATGGTCGAATCTATCAAAAAACCAAAAATAGTTTCAAAAATATTAAGTGTAAAGCGCAATTGCAAACTATCTCTCACCAACAAAAAATGCAATATTTGAGATTTAAAATATTATAAAATAATGTTCAAATATATCTCACTGTAAATAGAAATTAAATTTAATAAAATCAATTGAAGCCCAACATTTCTATTCATATTTGTAGCACTTTTAATCAAATAATAGGACATTTAGAGTGCACTTTTGCGCACTGATCACACCCCCCAACTTCCTCATTGCTAGTCCCTAGCAATTTTCATGCATTTGGAAAAAGAGATCAAGAAAAATCACACACAGCAAGCATCTAATCACACTTTTTAAATTTACAAATCAAGGCAATTTAAGGAATTCAAAAACCCTATAACAATCAATCCACTTATAGCAATTCATAGAGTGTGTGTGTGTGTGCTCCAAACCATACCCATCTAACCACAAACCATGACACACACAACGTCAAGAATATCTCAAGCAAAAGGTTCAACTCCATATCTCACGGGTATAAAAGTGTTTCATGTAGAGTTTCTCTCTATGGAATTGACAAGGGGTGTACACGATTAATAAAGAATTAGGCAACTATGAACAAGCAACAAGCAAACATTGATCTTATGATAGGTGCACTAACAAATGAGACTTCCACCACTCTTTCCACAGGCTTGCTTGAGATCAGAACGATCAACATAAAAGGGTTGTAACGTGGCTCGGGTTAAGGCTATATGAAGAAGAGGGTAAAAAGGATTCAAAAACTTTCAAGTACATACTAAGAGAATTTCATTAAGAATCATAGCAAACAAAACTTCTCACTTGATGTACTCTTCCACTTTCCAAATCACTGAATAGCAAAACATCTCATTCTTCTTCTATCTCTCTCTTTTTATTTTTCAAAATTTTTCAATTTTTTTTTTTTTTTTTGAACATTGACTTTGTTGCTCACTCACTTGAACATTCTGCACTTGTATTCTTTCTTTTTCTTTTTCTGCTTTTTTTTTTCATCCAACATAAAAGATAAGAAATGCAAATTCCACACCTAGTACACACTTGGAAGCAAAAAGGGTAGGAAAATTAATGTATAGGCTATACTCCAATGTGGAGAGGTATGGATGATGTAGGCACATGAAAAAAAGCTAAATGTGTTTCTTGGCTCAAATTTGGCTACTAAGGGTCTATGATGAGAAGGGTTAGCTTGAAAGGCTCAAATGTTAATCCTAAATTGACCTTCGTCATATCCCAAGTATATCCGTCGTCATACCACTAACCATGTAATGATATTCTCAAAAGAAGTGCCTAATTCAACAGATCAATGAACGCTTATCACAATTTTCTGCATTTATAAGCTCTCAATTCTCTCCAAAACTCACATAAATACTTAAGCAAAAGAGTTCTCTAGCTACATGTGTCAAACCACCATCTTACCACAAAGTTTGGATAAGTGCATTAAAAGTTCCGTGAATGCCTCAGTAGAATGATTATGGTGGATTCTGTGAACTCACAAAAATAGCTATGAATGAGAATGAGTACTCATGTGAAAAGATGCACTTGTGATGCAAATTTTAAAAAAAAATTGACACATGAAAATGTGCCACAACAATTTAAATGTTGAATTTGCAACCACCGCCCCCCAACTTAAATGAAACATTGTCCTCAATGTTTAACAATCAAAATTGAATGAAGGGCACTGAAAAAAGAGAGAATACACCTGATGTAACGTAGGCAGCTTGCTAAGCACCAAAATGGCAACCTATACTGACAAAATGAAACTAACTTGCAAATAAAAAAACAAAGAAAACAGCAGCAAACAAAAAGAAAAGGATCGAAAATAAAAGAGAACAAAAATTAAATAAAACAAATAAAATAAAGAAAATAAATAAATAAATAATAAAAAATAAAATAAAACATACCTGCATGGCGTGATCAAGGTGGATAGACAGGGTCCATAAATGGAATGTCTTCCACTTTCAAAACTTGCTTATCAGTTAAAACTTTAAGGCACTGGCCATTTACTTTACAAACCCGACTATCCTTGGGATCCTCTATTTCAATTACCCCATGTTCACAAATATTCTTCACTATAAAGGGGCCTGTCCCAGCAACGGAACCTCCTGGGTCCCAATAGAAATTACGTACCTCAGTCAGGCACTTCCTCTTATCTTGAGCACTCCAATCCACCGATATCTCACCTGCAACCAAATAATTCACAATATGAGCAAACCATGGTATAGAAATAATAGAAAGTAAATGCTCATCGAGAAAATCATCCCTGATTGGCAGGTGGTTAGAATTGTTCTCAAATGTGAGGCTCGAGAGATGGTCAGCCACTACATTCTCCACTCCTTTCTTGTCATTGATGGTGATGTCAAATTCCTTAACAGGGTTCTTTGTCACCTCTAGTTCCTTGGGCAGCTCGGCATTACTACCATCTTGATCCTTTTCCATATCCTCTAATTTATCCATTATTGGGATGTGTAAGGACTTACCTTTTTGAATCACAATGGCATTCACCTCCTTCAAATTCTCTTGCGCCATGTGTTGACCATGGGGTGTGGACTAAGCTTGGGAATGGAATTTACCTCGCTCATTCATACTCAAAAAGCTCATCAATTTGGACACTTGACTCTTTATCTCTTTTCTTTCTTCCATAACCTGCGTAATCAAATATTCAAACTTTTGGTTAGTCTTACCCTGTGCTTCAATAACTGCATGCAAAGTGTCTTCTAAAGAATTCCTAGAAGATGAAGATGCATGATATGGTGCAGGGTATGATATAAGAGGCTGTGCAGGTGGTGGTGCAGGTGGCTGGTTTTTAGATTTCTAGCTAAAATTGGGGTGATTGCACCACCCTGGATTATAGGTCTCAGAGTAGGGTGTGAAAGGCTTCTTGTACATACCTAAGGTATTACATTGGTCCTCATACATCCCTCTCATCTCAGCAAATGTGGGACACTCTTGGGCAAAGTGATCTACCCTGCCACACACAGAACAGGGTCTGAAAGACTCTGCTTGATTAGCCAAGTGTGTTGGCTTTACGTCTTTGGCCTTTAGCACCTCTAACTCCCTAGTGAGTGTCTCAACTTTAGCTTTCAAGTTATCATCTTCTCTAAGATGGTAAATTCCCCCACTCTGTTGGTTCCCTATAGGTTGTGACCTATTTGTGCTCTCAGTAACACTAGGTCCTGTCCATGTGTGAGCTTTTTCAACAAACTCATTAAGATACTCTATGGCCTCATCAGGATCTTTCTGTAAGAACTCACCATTGCACATCATCTCTACAAATTGGCACTCTCTAAGTGTAAATCCCTCATAAAAATAGCTCACTACACGCCAACTCTCATACCCATGGTAAGGGCATATACTCAATAACTCCTTAAATCTCTCCCAAGACTGATACAAAGTCTCACTATCCTTTTGTGCAAAGGTAGAAATCTGTTTTTTTAAAGCATTGGTCTTATGTTGGGGAAAGTATTTAGTGAAGAAAATTCGAGTCATCTTATTCCACGATCCAATTGACCGTGGTCTCAGTGAGTATAGCCAACTCTTAGCTCGATCCTTCAAAGAGAAAGGAAAGAACTTAAGTCTCACAATGTCTTGTGTTGCATTTTGACTATGAAAAGTCGCAATTACCTCTTCAAACTCCCTAATATGCACATATGGATTCTCATTTTCCAAACCATGAAATGTAGGGAGTAATTGTATCACCCCCGTTTTAACATCAATCGGACGACCATTGGGTGAAAACATGATGCATGATGGTGTGGCTGTGTGTGTAGGGTGGAGGTAATCCTGAAGGGTCCTAGTGGGTTGATCCTCATATTCACTCATATTTTCAGAATTGGAATAGTTATCAAACAAAGAATTAGAAAAACAAGAAAAATTAGACTCTAAATCTGACTCTAACACAGGCCTATAAGCAAATCGGCCTAATGCGCCCCTATACCTATTATGCATGCAAGATGACAATAATAAAATAAATAAATAAAAAAGGAGTAAAATAAAATAGAAGGAAATGAATAAATAAATAACTAGAAATAAAAATAAATAAAAAATAATAATAATAAAGCAACTAAACAAAAGGGAACGAAGTTACCGCCTTTACAAACTGCTGAAAAGAAAAACTATCTACTGATTCTTCTACCGTCTCCCCGGCAACGGCGCCAAAATTTGATTACGCCCAAAGAATAACGCGGTAGTCGTAGTGTAACTTTGGGGTGTCGATTCCACAGGGAGACAAATTTAAAAGAACAATAAACAGAATTTCTGAAACTAAAGAAAATATTAAATGGTTAACGAGAAAATAAATATGAAAAGTGATTTTGATTGAAAAATAAAATTAAATAAAGTGATTAACAGACAAAGTACTCAAACTTAACGAACAGTGGAGCTTCGGGAATCCCTTGCACATATCTGGTATTTTAACTATTTTTAATTCACTGATAACTCAATTGAGAATTTAAATTCTAAAAATCTCAACCAGAAGATATAAAATTATGAACCAAAATTAAACTGAAAGTAATCATTCGAAAGATCATTCATCACTTTTAAATCACTCAAATTATTATTCACATTGAGAAAACCCAACGACGACAATATACCCAACGAGCAATATTGCAGCAAAGAATTGAATCAATATAAATAAGTAATTGTTTCAAAAATAATCAAAACATGAATCCATTCGATAGAAAAAACATGACTGAATCTATAAACGGACTAAACCCTTTAACTATTAGGAGAATAAAATTCAACAATTAATTATGAATGATCATCAAATAATTTAACAAGTGAAAACCACATACAGGAATCAAAAATAAATTAAAACAATCATTTATGGTGCAAGTTAATCCCTAACCTCACTTAAAAATTTAATTATTCATGTACAAGATGGACAACATAAATTGTAAGGAGAAAAACTGAGCCATGAAATTTTCTGTTCTGTTCTCCTCTGCGCAGCAGCCGCAGCTCTGCTCTCTGTTCTTGTCACAGCCGCCCCCTTTTTTTAATCTCTTGTGCCCTAAAATTTACTCCAGCGCCTGGGCCTTACATCATGTTTACTTCAGCCCAGCCGCACAACAAACCCATTGATTTTGCTTTTGTTGTTTTCCAAATAGTTGCTGGGCCCCACTAAGCCACCTCACTTCAACCCCTGTTGAACCACTAGCACCACCCCTCACGTTAGCCACTCCCTGATTTCAATTGCATATTAAATCAGCCCATGGCCCCACATCAAGCCTTTGAGTGCGCCGCACCACTGACGGACGCCAGCCGCATCTTTATCTAAGGCCCATTAAAGCCCTTTAATTTTTTTCCTGCAGCCGCACAAGCTTACAGGAATAATGTTCAAGCCCATTTTTCTATTCAATAACGACTGAATCTTGACTCGGATTCTTCACAAAAATTGTATCCCCGGACGAGTAGATAATTTTAGGAGCAAGAATCACCTGATTTGGACTTCGAAAGCTCAAGTTATGACCCCTTCAAGTTGGCTGGACGGACAGAATTTGAAGCAGCTTCCCAGACCTGATTTCGAAACAATGTTTGGAGGCCCAAACGAACTCCGATTTTTGCAAACCAAACCTTTCTGAAAAGATCAAGACATCCTCTAAAAACTTCATGCAGACCATTTTCTCATTCTGAAACTCTAATGCCATCCAAATCTCAATTGAAACTCAATGGTTGAATCTGCAAAAAATCAAAAATAGTTCCAAAAATATTAAGTGTAAAGCGCAATTGCAAACTATCTCTCACCAACAAAAAATGCAATATTTGAGATTTAAAATATTATAAAATAATACTCAAATATATCTCACTGTAAATAGAAATTAAATTTAATAAAATCAATTGAAACCCAACATTTCTATTCATATTTCTAGCACTTTTAATCAAATAATAGAACATTTAGAGTGCACTTTTGTGCACTCATCATGTAGTTAAAATTTGGGCTCAACACAATGGCTAAAAAGCCATGAAAAAGTGAAAATTTAGTTCGTCGGAAAGTTGGGACAGCTCACCGGAGCTGGCTGCAACTCTATTTTTCAAGGCCTTCCGGTGATCCAAACTGAATTCTGAGGGTAGATATGGAAAGCCCGTGAGGCGTAGAAGTGGACCCCGATGGTCGGACATTGAAATATCGCAAAAAACCGGCTGCGATCGCCAGATAAGACAACCAGCCGCACGGCTGGCAGCGTTGGACGTGCTGTTGCGTGTTAGGTTTTTCAGCATTTTGGGCCATGGGTCAGGTCAGGTTGACCCGCCCAGATACACATGGGTTAGAGCATGAAACGGTAAAACTTTGGGTGATTTTTTAAAATTGATTTGGGGCTGTTTGGATGCAAGGATAGTGAGTTAAAATTAAATTGAAATAGGAACGAGGATAGCTTATCAAAGGTTTAACAGATATCCATTGTTTGGCTATTCCAAATTGGTATAGGAAATTATGATAATTATAAATTTACCCAAAAATTATGATAAATAGATTTTGACCCCAAGTAATAAAATAATATTTAATTTAAAGAAAAAATTAGCAAAATGCCCCTAATTCAAAAAGTAGTCAAACAGACTCCGATTAAAATAAAAGAATAGTGAATTTTTATTATTTTGAGCATTCCAGACTCAACCGTGGAGTCCAATTTACAAAAAGAGGTCTCGAGAAGTAAGGACCCGTAAAAGTGTAAAATGATCGCTTTGCCCTTTTTAGTACCAAAGTCCGAATTGAATTCCACAAAAGCCTAAATCGACTTTGTTCAACATTCCGGATTCAATGGTAGAGTCTAAATTACTAAAAGAGATACTTATAATAGCAACGCATAAAATTTGATGAATAGCATTAAAACTGAGACGTATTTACTGATATATAGGGAACTCGAAAGGAAAGGGCAGAATCATGCGATACTAATCCGAGAACGCGTTTTTAAATTAAGTAAATTCACTTTCTCTTCCATGTGGTGTTTCCAAATCCAAGTGTATTCTCTTACTGCCAACCTTGTACTCTTGAACGTACCTGATATTATTGTTTTCCACAATATGATATTGTTCTATCTTGTGGACATTGATTAACTGCTAAATCATTGTTATCATGCTACACCATACCTTGAAAGGCCTATTGTTATGTTTTCATTATATACATGATATTCTATTTTTATACTCTTATGGAATCACTTATAATCATGACATGTTTATATATACCAGATTTGTGCTCAATTATAATATCTATCTGATGCTTTTTGATACATTAGAGACCTACGGGTCAAGTCCGTGAACGGACGTATGGCAATACATTGGAATTCACTAGGGGGTATGCCAGGCTCCAAAAGACTGAGGGTGTGCCAAGCCCTGACACAGAATAAATGCATCTCTTATATGATTGTTTTTTTCTACGACTGTTGAGTTTCACTGTCCCTTATGATTATCTTGTATTGAAAGACATTTCCTTTTTGATTTGATTGTGATCGGTTTATTGTGGTAGTACATTCTTATTGTTATATATTATCATTGAGAGTTCCATGTTGATGTTATACCATTACTCCTGATTGTACATTGTGACCCATTATTCATTGGTCGTTATGGCAATTGTTCTCATTGGCTATCACAACATCTCTTTTCTTATGATTGACTATCGTATTCTTATTCATGGATTCATATTATTTTATGATCGCTAATACCAGTGTCGGAGATCTGTATTTACTTACTGAGCTTTTGTAGCTCATTCCACCTTACTTACCACATTTTAAGTAGTGACGCTGCAAGACCCCAGTAGGAGTCTGAGAGCGTAGGAGGACATTTGAGGAAACGTACCAGTTTATGTTTTAGTTCTCCCTTGTATTCCCCACCCATGGGTGCTGGTTATGTCTGGTTCTTATTTTTGATTATTGTAGAACCATATTATGTATTGAACAGACTTTCCCTGATTATTGTATTGAAAGACTTCCGCTAATTACTGTACTAAAAGACTTCCGCTTATTATTGTTTTAAATTTTTAGTAGATTGTACATTAGTAGTATGATACAAGAATGAAAAACGTAGGGATGGCCTTATGGTCGACCCCACGACACGAGATCTGCATAGGGTGGGTTTCGGGTCGTGACACGCGGGGGGCTGGGCTGCTGTGCTTTCCTTGTTTCACTATAGCTACAGTGTATTTGCTGCAGCTTATTCCTTCATTTTCTAAATTTTTTTCCAAAGTGCTGTAAGCTATTTTTTCCAAGTTTCAACCTACTTCATCAAGGATTTTAACCCCCACTTTTTGGCACTCTTCCCACCTATATATGGGTCATTTTACACACCCAATGACTCTTTTTAATTCATAAAATTTTGACATGGTCTCTTTTGTCTATTAACCTATTTTCCTCATCCCATTCCTCCTCATCACCCTCCTCAACAAAACAATTATTTATACAATTATGTAATCCTAACATTCACAAGCGTATTTTAACTACGTAGAGCTCCATGCTCCTCATTTACAATCAATACTCAATTACATATTATCCAACATAAAATTTAGTTCATAGCTTACACAAGGTCCAAGGTTTTAACATGTAATAAACTTAATGGGACTTATGCCCTTATATCACAAAGTGGCCCAAGGCCTATAGTCCACAGTTTTCCTAATTAAACACAAGCTATTTGGGCTTATACCTATACATAAGAAAATGTAGCCCTTAGGCCAAATATATTTCAAAATCCATTTTTTCCCTTCCGTGCTCCAATGACTTCATCAAGTCTCAAGTGTCGGGAGCCTCATCTATAATATGTAATCCCATATAGGGTAAGCACGACGGCTTGTATGACATAATGCTAATATAAAGAACAAAGGTAAGGCGTGGCATGTGCAAAGTGTACATTTATAAGCTATATGCCTTTTAATTCATCAATGCAATGCAATGGAAATATTCATGACACACACATACAACTCTATGCCACACCCATGTCTCGCTTCACGGTCCTTCCCTGTTGGAACGTGAGTACCAATCGCATGTCTCACTTCACGGTCCATCCTAGTTGAATCACGAGTACCATGGCCAATTTTGGGTTTTTTACCACAGAATCTGCACCCTCATAATGCATAGCACCAATGTGCTCAACACACACCATGTTTCCAAATATTCACGTATGCCAAGATGCCTTGATTTTTCTATGCAATTTCAATGAGGCATTTATCAAACACATGGGATTCGTCTTAAACAATGCATCATACATAAAGTAAACTATAACTTCTAAATCACAAAACTTTGTCTACATGAACTTAGCATATAATCTAATCAATTACACATATAATCATGTTACATGCCCAAAAATTAAACAAATTCTCAAAGATTACATAAGTACACAAAATACCAATGCATTGAACAAACCATAACTTTCAAACTACATGATTTTTTCTACACGAACATAAGCTAGAATGCAATGAATTATACGTATATTCAAGTTACATGTTCATCACTTCAACAATTTTCCAAAGAATACATAAGTACACAAGGTACCAACCCTAGGTTTTCAAAGTAACTATATGCTAGGTGGTTTTCTAACAACAAGTAAGCATGTAAGTCATACAATCAACATATAAAAACACTCCTAAACTTCACCATATTCTTTACTTAGCAAGATATCATACCTAAAAGAGTTTTTCTCAACCCTAGGGAGTTGTGCTATTTGTGCAACCGAACCAATTAGTAAGAACGTATCCCTTGACGTGGGGAACAAATTTCTAGAAGGAAGCCTTGTGAAATTCCAAGGCTAGAGATGAGTTTTGGAAGGTAGAAAGTTGGAAAACCTAGGTTTTTCTCACCTTTTCTCTCCATGCACGACCTGCTGCTCTTTTTGAGACCCATTTCTGATCATTTCATCTCTCAAGGGTCATATTTATAGTAAAGGGGTCAAGGGGTGAAAAGACCTTTTTGTCCTTAATAATCCGTGGGACCCCGTTACACTACAACCCGACCCAAAATGCCTCAATTCGATATTCTATTTTTACCAAAGTTCTTAAAATTATTTTAAATGATATTTTTCATAAAAATTTATTTTTGACTTTTGGCAGTTGAGGCCGGGCCCACCCGGGCAACCCACGATGCCCCGTTTCGAGTTCATTTTTCAAACTATCTCTGATTTGTCTAAAATTATCATGGGATGTGTATTTTAACATTCTAAGCATATTTATATTCTATTTCATACTCAAAATATACTTCTAAATATGACTTATATATAAATGATGCATATATAGCACCCTACCGGCAAATAGTGCTTGAATAGTGTCCTATAAGCGATGCGAGAACGTATTCTCTTATCTAAGCTTCTTCCCTGTGCATTAGCTCCCCCCATCGTAGATGGTTCAGCCACGCCCGGTGCCACGAAATGATTGAGAACTACGACGGGGTCGAAATGAATTTGGTTCTTTGTATTCAATAAGTATTGCATGACCGAATAATTCAAGGAAGGGCGCACTGCAGGGAGGGTCCTTATCGGCAAAACAAAAAATTTACCCTAATTTTTTTTAGATATTTACAGATTGGCTACAAAATGGAGAAATCAAGTTCATTAGGTAGTGGTAGAGTACAAATTTGGCAGCATATGAAAATAAACGTGACTAGCCAGGAATAACCCATATTAAAGCGTAGGAGTTACTTACCTCGATTTCTTAGTATCACATTCTCATACAGGTACCATTCTTGTTATTCCACAGCTTCTTTTCATTTTCATTGCTTATGTGATCCTATAATCATAGATCCAACAATATTGCATAGTGAATTAGTACTCACTTTAATCTCAATTATTGTTATGCAATGTTCTAAGTTCCTTTGAACTTAGCCTATTCAATTAAGGGTTTTTAATTTCACATTTATTGGCTTTAAACTTAGGTTATTAAATTCCTTAAGTAAGCTTAGTAGCGGTCAGATTTATAATTAAAGTTACTTGGACTTCATTCGTTATCAATCAATCACGTTTTTTACTTAGGGGCACAATGGTAATTTTTTCATTCTTGCCTTAGACCTTATCGTGGTCCTCAAAATATTCGTCATGTCTTATATGTAAATTTCTAAGTCTTTTGGGCTTCATCTGGTATCTGTTTTAGATCATCAGGACACATCGATCATTTTTTATTTTATACTCTAGCTGTTCCAAAGTCTTATGCAGCCTCATAATTATGCTTTATATCATATTGGCCTTCTTTTTGAATTTATTCGGCCTTTACTTTGTATTTTCTATGCTTAGGGGTGTTTTGGTTATTTCATATTTTATGATATTCTGACCCCAAAATATTATTTAGTCATTCATACAAGTTTATAACTATTTGGGCCTTCATTGGTATTAATTTCATTCGATTTGGACTTTATTCGAGCTTTATATAGTACTAGGGGCATGTTAGTAATTTTACACTTTCACGTGCCACGTTTTTCAGTAGTTCGTTCACTAATACGGACTCCACTGTTAAGTCCAGAATGTCCAAAATAGTCAGACTATATGCCCTTTGACATTTCTCTCGCTTTTGGAATACTAAGGGTAAAATTGTCATTTTAACATTTCACGTGTCTATGGTTCTGGGACTTTGTTTCACAAAACGGATCTTGTCATTGGGTTCAGAATGTCCCAAAATGTTAAGGTGCATAATTTTATAGTCATCAGGGTCCATCTGATCACATAACTGATCATCAGGGCATATTTAGAATTATCCTAGTTCGTCTGTCTGTGTTTTTCAGAATTTATTTAGGCTTTATGGACCTTACCATTGAATCCAGAATGTTCGTTATAATTAAAATAGACTATCTTTTATTTTTAATTGGTCGTGGGTGTCATTAGGGGTACTACAATCATTTACCATTTACGTGTCTCTATTTTTTGGGGCTTAATTTCACAAATCGGACTCCACCGTTGAGTCTGGAATGCCTGAAATAGTAAAAATACACTATTTATTTATTTTATTTGGGCTTCGTTTGACTTATTTAGTATCCAAGAGTAAAATAGTCATTTTACCCAATTAATAAAATAATAAAATAAATTATTTTATTATTTTTCAGGGGCTTATTTGAATTAATTCTTTAAAATTTGGGCCTTAATATCATTATTCATAATTGTTGGGGTCTGAATGAAATTTCTTAAAGTTTTGGGTCAATTTCAAATTTTAGAATTTCCTATTCTAATGAAGAACAACCAAACAGTGGCCTGCTTCATAGAATAGGGATAGGATATCCCTATTCTAATTTTAAACAGATTTTTATTTTATATCTTTGTAGCCAAACACTACCCATCCCATTTAAAATTCAATTAGAGCTTAACCAAAATGCTGCTGTTTTGGATGGGTTCATTTTTGCAGGTGGGTCAGGTCTGACCGGAACCCGATCCAAGACCCTACCTGAAACCTTGTTGGGCTTCATTTTCTCTGGTGACCAACAGTGGTCTTCTCCGGCGCTAGCGAGTTTGCTCTGGTGGATTTTTGGGTGCGGTTCAATGGTGTTCGAAAGGAAATTTCATAAGGTTTCCATATCTGGGGTCAGTTTTTGACCTAGATTTTTAAAACATCGCGAATTTGGACTTATAGTCTGGTCTCCGACTACAGTCGATTTTCTAGCCAACTGTATCTGTCCAATTTTTGGCAATTGTTCCTACTGTTTCAGCCGATTTTTCCTCCTATGAGTTTCTAGAATCATAAAGAATGCATTAGCATTGTCTAAGTCTCCTAAAAATGACCAAAATAGTATTATTCACTAAAATTCAACCGCACCTGCAACTATCAATACCTCCATGGTCTCTTGACCATTTTGGCTCATTCAAATTGCTAAATGCTCCGATTTTTCCCTAATTTTCAACCATGTAAATGGTTTTGAGCTTTTTTAAGTTTTCACCCAAAAATGATTTTTCTTAAGTTTGTGTCTATGGAAATCCTAGGGTTTTCTTGCTCTAAAAGCTACATTTTTCTTCCAATTCATTCCCCTTTAACATACTCCACATGCATGCAATTATAAAACTGTAAAACAGTTTGTACATAAAGAAAATTTAGAAAAAGAGAAATTTTACCTCTTTCTCTCTCTTAAATTATCTTTCCTTCTCGGTTACTTCTTTCTCACCTTCAAGTTGAGGTAGTTATGCATGTAACAGGTAGCTTCACTCTCCTTGTTCTTGTTTATGTTCTTTTCTCACTTTTTCTCTCTACATCACTCTTACAAGTCTAATTATACACTCCCACTATACGTAAAACACACACACACACATATATATATATATTTGCATATTTTATACATTAAGTTTACTGCATGTAGTGTGATTGATCCATTTGGGAGGTGGGAAGGGCCATTTTTGTACATATATACATATATGTTGCAATATTTTTCACAACATGTGGGCAGCCTAAGTTGTCACGACCCGAAGCCCACCCTCTGTGGATCACCGGATCGCGACCGCCACCCTCAGGCCCGAGGACCCTTAGGCGAAGGCTCACATAAGCAGCGGTATCGAATAGATGTGCGACATGCGTTTTGCGGAAGCGTGAAAAACTTTTTCTTTTCTTTTCTTATTTTTAAATTACGCACATCCGTCCAGTACTGCCACTCTTTACATAGCATACATGATTTAACATTCGGAGTATAACTAAAACTTAAAACTTCATAAACAATACATGTTTAATTGCCCCGTGGGGCTTATACATAACAGAGTACTATTTTACTAATACAAAATTCCATACTTAATGTTTGTAGTACTAGACAAAATTACTTGAACATCACTTCCAAAAATAGCAGATTCATCATCATCATCCTCAAGTCAAGACTGCTACTAATCACCTGAAAGGGGGATCCGAACAAAGTCCGGGTAAGCTAATCTAAGCTTGTGAGCAATTCCAGTATTTGTCATGGGGTTTTCAATTAGCAGTGGTTTTTAGTACATACGAGTTTGTAAAACATTCACTGCCAATCATTCGTATACTTAAACATAGAATATATGTATTTCTTAAAATGATAGCTTTGAAACATTTAAAGTATTCAAGCTACATTCATACTTAGTCAAATAGAGTATGTGACTCGAAACATATGCCTTTCATAAAACAGATAGCTTTGAAACATTTAAAATATTCAAGCTATACTTATACGTGTGAACTTCAAAACATATAACATAACATGTATTTCTTAAATAGAGTATATAAAACTCAACATATGCATAGTGGAAGGAGGGTAAAACCTGTTTCCATTCTTAAAACATAACATCTTATCACTTCTCTTAGTGGAATCTGTTTCGAACCAGATTCTCATATTGCGTATAAATGGAGATATCTCATTTGCCTGGGGGATTAGATCCTGCTACTGGGCATTTCACATGACAGGTCAATGAGTTTCAATGAACCCAAAATACTGACTATGTGGCTTTTGACAATCAATTGAGTCCGTATATAACCCAAAATCCTGCCTGTGTGCTTATGCACCATTATCCTATAAAACATTCATCATGTGACTTTTTCTCATAGATACATTTCATAACTTCATAAAATTTTTGTGTACTTGAAATAAGCAAATTCATAATATTTAACAATAATTTCATTTTAACTAGACCTGATGAAATGTATTTGAAGGAAAAACTGTTGCAGAAAACTAATCACTGAGCAGGTCACAATGGGGTTATAAAACAGAACAATTAAAAACTGAATCATGTAAATATTGAATTTGGAATTTCAAACATTTCATATCTTCGCATTTAAAACCTTTTTAAATTCATGGAGTTAAATCTCCACTTCAAACACAGGGTTACTCACCTTGGTCCTTTAAGGTTAGTGTTAAAAATGCGCTTTCCCACTTTCCTTGTAGTTCCTAAGAACAACTCATAAACATCTCATCAACTTCACATTCATTGTAATATCATCTCAATATTCCTTAACTTATGCCTAAATTGTATTAGATCCTAAAACGATTTCATAACTTCATATGTACTTAACTTAACTCGTATTCTTAACCTATGACACAATTTAACGTGTTAGAAATTTAATTCATTTCAATTTATACTCTTCTGGTAGCTCCATTAACTTTAAATTAAAGTTATTTATTTGACATGTTTACATGTCGTGTCTTTTCGTATTTTATTTCTCGTATATGCCTTAGTATTAGTACTTTGGCATTACTCTAATTTATAGTCATCTGACAGATGCTATTCATCAAATTTTATGTCTTTTTATTTTAGACATTTCTTTTGGTTGAATAGACTCTACCATTGAGTCCTGAGCGTCGAAGAAAGTCGGTTTAGGCTTTCCTAAAAGTTTATTTGGCCTTTTGTATGTAAAAGGGCAAAATGGTCATTTTATCGTTTTACGTGTCACATTTTTTCGTACTTTGTTTCATAATTTGGACTCCATTATTGAGTCCAGGATGTTAAAGAAAGTCAATTTAGGCTTTCTTAGAATTTAATTCGACTTAGGACATGATAAGGCAAATTTAGAAATTTATACTCTAACGTGTCTAAATTTTTCTGAGTCCGTCTCATGAAACGGTCCCCTCCATTGGATTCAGAATATTTAAAATAGTCAGAATCCGCTATTTATTTATTTAATTTGGACCTCGTTTGACTCATTTATGGGGTAGGGGTATTTTGGTCATTTTGACATTTTTACGTGTCTTAAATTTTTTGGGACCTCGTCTTGCGACGTGGACCTCACCATTGGACTCAGTAGGGTCGAAATAATAGGAATACATATATAACTTATCCCATTTGGACATCGGGGCATTTCGTGAATATTTAATTTAATTAATTAAATTAAGTAAGTATAATATATATATATATATATTTCGGTGGCTAATATGACCGGATGAAATGGGTGGCACACTGGCTAGTGTGTCACCTCCCACTCCCATAGATACTGCGTTCGAATCTCCGTAGGTGCAGTTGCACCTTTTAATTTTTCAGATTTTATTATATTATATATATATATATATATATATATTTTGTTCATATTAGGGCACACGCACCCGCGTGGCCGAGTGGAAAAGGGAAGGGTTTCCACGTGTGAGGTCAGGGGTTCGAACCCCCACCGACCCACTTTCTTTCCTTTTTCTCTTTAAAACTTCATACGGCTTTAATATATATATATATATATATATATATATATATCAGGCCCCAAAACGACGCCGTGGCCAAAATGCGGAGATCAGGGTTTTAAAACCCTTAAGCTATACGGTGCCGTTTTGTCACATCCCCCAGACCCACCCTGTGCGGATTTGGGGCACGTGGCAAAGGCCAGTTAGGCACCCATCGGGTTTTATCAGTTTTTTTTTTTTTTTTGAAAGCAAAACCCCGACGGTAATCCTAACCACAGGCCATTCCGATCTAAATCCCAAGCATAATGCATTCAACATATATAATTTAAGCAGCGGAATTTTCACAAGAGAATGCATACATATATACTTGGCAGAGCATTCAGGATACATCATAGTCAGTCCTATCTTAATCAAGATTACAAAACAGTTTCACCACAAAAGGTCATAATCTGTTCAGTTACACAAAAAGTACAAAAATGGTATAGATTCTCAAAAATGGGTTATCATTTTATTTGGGGGTCTCCAACATTTTCCCCCTAAGTTCTGGACCTGCTAAACCTGTCCATCTGAGAGTTTCCCTGAAATTATTAAAATAATGGAATGAGCTTTAAAAAGCCCAGTGAGTAACACAGATATCCAGGCAAGAGTTTCGAATTCAATCTTTGCTTAAATCACATGGTAATTAAATCAGTTTGGAATTAATAGTTCAATAAATCCAAGTCAAGTTCAATAGATCAAAACAGATAAACGGTTCAGAGTGCTAGCATATCAATCAGAAGTATAGTTAATCATTTGAGAAACTAAAAACCATGTCATCGGTGATAAAAGCATGCATTTAAAACAATTGCATTTAAAACATATGGTATTCGAAACAATTCATCAGATCAAGGAGCAGTAACTTAAACAGTGTCAGAAGTTACTCACCTTCAATATTCGAGTTTGAAGCTATGAACGGAGCCTTCCTCTTTTCTCCTTAAGCCTAAAACAATTTATAGAGATTTATCAACTCATGACCTTAGACTGAGTAAGTCTACCCTATGATGGGTTTCATGGAACTAACTTATAGTGGCTAGTTCATAGGTTTCACCTCTTAAGCATTTGGCTTAGGGTTTCAGTGTCTTCACACATTTATCGGTTCTGATTTTCATAATATGGACCTAACCATTGAGTTCGGAAGGTCGAAGAAAGTCAATTTAGACTTTCTCGGCTTTTAAATCTGGGTTCGGGTATATCAGGGGTATTTTGGTCATTTTTGCCGTCACATAATTTCTGCCTCGGGTTCGTCATCTAATCATGTATACAGTCTTACAAGTGTCAGGTCTACTACTGGTATCAGTTCCGTTGAAATCGGATTTCATTTGGCCTTGTACAGGGTCAGGGGTATTATGGTAATTTCATACATCATATTTTTTTTGGTACCTCATTTGCAGTCACGGACCTCACCATTGGACTCAAGAGGTCCGAGACAGTAGGAATACATATATAACTTATGATTTTTGGACAACGGACTAATTTGGAGTATTTAATTTAATTAAATGATTTTAATTAAATTAATTTCGGAATATATATAATATATATATTATTTTTGGCAGAAAAATGAACGGTCGAATAGGGTGGCATAGCGGACGCGTGCCACCTCCCTCTCCAATAGACACCACGTTCGAGTCCCATAAGGCGCAAAATGCGTCTTTTATTTTTCTGATATAATTAAATATATAATATATATATATATATATATATTATGCCCCATAGGTGACACACGCAAGAGCGTGGCCGAGTGGTAAGGGCGTGGTGTTGGGCGCGTGCGGTCGGGGGTTCGAAACCCCGTAGCCCCTGTTTCTTCCTTCCCTTTCTTTTCTTTTTAAACATATCAGTTTAACATATAAACGGCCAAAACGACACCGTTCTATTTATTCGGTGGCAGTCCCATTGTTTGACACATGTCCGAGTCAACCCGCCAACTCGGTTTAAAAGACACGGAGTCGACTCAGCGTCGTCTCCTTCATCAAACCCTACACAGTGATGCCCTAATTTCTGCAGATCTTTAGCTTCTATTTTGTGAGTTTTAACACACGGTCTCTCTCTGTTTTTGGGTGGTATCGACTCCTGAGGGTCACACCAACACTTTGGCATCGGTTTTGAGCTTCAAATCAACCTAAACCATTCTGTTTTCAAAACGATAGCCGTGACCTGTAACACGACCTAGCATCCTCGATTCTTCACCATTTCATGTGATTTTTGAAGCTATGTGATCTACAAATCATAAGGATCAAGACCCTATCCTCATTTTTCAGTTTAGTCACATGCATCGACAATTTAAGTTTTGAACCCGTAAGAATATTTTGAAATTCGTGGGGCCATACAGTGTTCTGGGGTCGCGTAGGTAGATGTTTGAGATCCTCTTGGGGTCTATTTCAGGTCTTGATATGCAAAATTCTAAACGGCTATGGTCGATTCAGACCTGGTGTTTCAAGCTTCATCAATGGAGGTTGGTCTCGGGTTTCATGGTTCTTGACCTATCCGAGACCTCTAAGCCATGCAATACACTCAGAATAATTCCTAGGATCAAGAATAAAACATGCATGCAGTCTAATTCTATCAAACAGTTCCAAAATCTACAAAACAAGAATTGAAGATAATTTAGAATTTTACCTTCAAGCAGTAGTAGTTCACACTCTTGGCTCGGTTCATACCTTTCTAAATGTCCCTCAAGCTTCTCAGTTCATGCACCGTGATCCTCAAGTCCCCCCTTGCACTTCAAATGGCCAAATTTTCCCTCAAGATCCCTTGCATGCAAAGCTTTCTTCCCCTCTCTCTCACTACACTCTCACACTCTCTCACAGTCCCTCACGTACACAACATGACTCACACAATTTCTGTATTTTCAGAATTCTCTAAAGAGAGAATTTGATGCAAGTTATAGCTTATATATATTATAGGTTTATATATACATATAGGGCTATACACATATACATGTATATGAGTGTATCTCTGCCCTTAGTGGGGTTAGTGGTTGTTGACTGATGGAGGTGATGGAGGGCTATGATGAAGGGAATGCATGCAAGGCCATTGGCCAATTTGGGTGGTGGCTTGGGCAAGATTATAAGTTATATACATATATTGCTGTATAAATGCACAAAGTAACCAACAGCCTAGTTGGTAACTTTTTGGGACAGATTTTACTTACCTTGGTAGGTCAAGGGTTCAATTCCCCTTGGCCTCTCAAGTGACCATTTTCTCCCATTTTTCTGGTTAAGGCCCTGTTTGGTTGTCGCAGAATTCCAGTTTCACTGTTTTGGCCTTAACTCCCAATCCGTAACTCCTTTTTCAGTGCGGTTTCTTTCTGTCACTTCCTACTCAAAATATCTTTCATTGACCATGGTCCAATGTTGGTTTTTATTTTCTCGAGTTTCCCATAATTAGCTAATTCAAGTTTTATCACTATTAAAAATAGACATTAAATTAGCTAAACCTGACATTTCATTCCCAAAACAGTTTCTCATATACAAAACATGTCAGTTAAGAAATTGGGGTGTTACACATTTCGTTTATTCGGTGACAAGCCCAGAGGCTGCCACATGTCCAAGTCAACCCCTCCAACTCGAAAGAGACGACGAGTCGACTCAGCGTCGTCTTCCCCATCTCGACCCCCATTGTAACCCTAGTTACAGTTTTCATTTATTTCAATTTCATGAGTTTTGACAACTCCATTTTCTCTGTTTTCTTTTCTAGTAAACCCCTAAGGTTATAAGGTCTTATTTCGCATTGATTTAGAGACTCGAATATGGCTCAAGAGCTCGGTTTAAGCCATGATAATCCGAACTGTACTTTGGTCGTAAATGTTCATTTTTTGTTCATTTTTCATGAGGTTGGTCTTGTTTCGATTCCCTAGTCATGGGGATTCAGTTTTCATTCTTTTAAACAGGTTTCGAAGTGTAGTCGAGGTGTTGGGTTTAAAACCCTAAACCTGCAACTCGATATTTGAGGGTCACTTCTTAGGTTTCATGGTCGCGGGTATAGGTATTTAGAACACTCTTGGAGTCTAGTTGAGACTCCAATAACTCAAACAAAGTTTTGTTCACATGATTTCAGACCTGCTTCAAGCAAGGTCTATCCATGGCCGTAGCTTCTGGGTCTTGTGTTTTTAGGTGTTTTCAAGCTTAAAATCCATAAGTAAACAAGTCTAAATATGTTCTACATATCATATATATAAAATGAAAGCTTAAATCAGTTTATACATAGAGAAATTCTAGAGAGAGAAAAATGGAAGCCTTGAGTTTTTCTCACCTTTTTGTTTCGGTTTCCTTCTCTTTCTTGCTCTAAAACCCTTCTTCTATCTCTTCAGTTCCTTTCCTTGCGATACAACATGCAATGCATGCTTGTTTCTTTTAAAGAAGGGAGAACCGACCTCTCTCTCTCTCTCTCTCTCTCTGACTCCATAGCCCTACACTAACCTTCACATCTCATCAATTTAACTTTACATTCAATTAATTCTTGCTCTTCCCCATTTTTGCTTTATCACCAAGTGGGTTTGACCTTGTATATGATGTATATATATATATATATAATACAACACACACAACCCATGAGAACACACACTGCCAACACACACACACACACTGTGCACTGTTCACACTAGATATTTATTTTAATATACCTTTATAATTTTAATAATATTTTAATTATTTTACATATACATACTTATACATATACATGTGCATATATATATATATACATATATTTGACTCATATACACTCACATACAGATATTTGTATACTAAATGTATCTTCTCTTGGGTATATGTATTTATAGATATACATATACACACTGTAATAACCCAAAAAAATTTCTTTTTTATATATAAAATTTTCTTCGTTATTAAATTTATTTTTTTTAATTAATAAGGTTATGGTTATTATTATTATTATTATTATTCTTAGAAAAAAATTTAAATGTGAGTTATGTATATGTAATATATATATGCATGTGTGGGATATTACATGTCTATAGGTATATGTATATGTGCATATAATAGTGCATGTGTGCACTGTGTGTGTGCAACAAGTCTGGTATGTGTGTGTGTGTGACAGACCGTGTGTGTGTGGTGTCGTGTAGGTGTGTGTGTCTAGGGTGTGTGTATATGAGTGGATGTATAGGTGTAGATGTAGAGCAGTTTTGCATTCAATGCAAAGCTGCCTTGTAAGGAAAAATTGGGTGGCTGAGCAGAGGGAAAGAAGTCAAGGAAAGGGGCTGTGCAGGGGTGACGTGAGAGAGTGGAAGTGTGTGAGAGTATATGTGTCTCGGTTGGAAGGAAAGAAAGAAATGAGAAACCGTGGGCAAGGAAAAGCTGAGAGGGGATTGTGAGAACAGAGAGGAAGCTCGAGGGGTGATCCAAGAGGAGAAAGGAAGAGGAGAGGAGCTACAACAGAGAGAAATCCGATACTAGGTAAATAGCTTAGCTTCTGTTTTAATTTTTTTAAAGCATGATAATTGATTTAATGTATAGGATCTTAGAGAGCATGTTGTAAGGATTATTTTGCAAAAAGAATGAAAGAAAATGGTTAAGAAATGAGATAGAAAGTGTGAGTTGCAGGTCACGGCCATGGGAGTTGGGTCTTGTGATTTTATGTGAAAAACTTAGTTTAAATGATAGGGAATGAACCCTAGGAGGTGCAGAAATACTTTAGGGTGAAAATGGAGGTTGAACCATGAACAAACTGTCAAGAAAATGAAGGTGAAAGAGTCGGCCGGAGGTTTGACCGAGGGGTTGACCCTCTATTTCGAGAAGATTGTGAAGGTTTTGAAGGAAATGGAGGACAGATATGAAATCTACATGAAAAACCCTAGGAAACTGCATTTTCAAAACCTTGAAAACTCGCTGGTGCTGGAGAAGGCGCCGGAACCCTACCGGAGGTTCGCCGGAAAAACGGGGAAGAACGCACTGTGCACTCGGGTCCGGTTCGAGCGGGGCTGAACCGCCCCTGCCACGTGTCACTCTTATGTTTTAAATTAAAAACTAAATGGGGCTGTTTGGTTACAAGATTAAGAAATTAAGAAATTTGAATTGAAATGGGAACAGGGATGTCTTATCCCTGTTTTGGATTAGCCACTGTTTGGCTATCCAAATTGAGAAAAAGGAAATTATAAATTACCAATTAACCCTTGAACTTTTGGAAATTAAACCTTGACTCAGAACTTTCAAAAATTACAAACTGGCCACCCCAACTATTGGTTATTATAGTTTGACCCTCATGAATTAAATATTAATAAAATAATAATTTAATTAATTAATTAATTTAATTAATTTAAGTATTTAAATATGCTAAAATAATCCGGAGTCCAAATGGGACAAGTCATTAGTGCATTTTAACTATCTCGACCATTCTGAGACCAATGGTGAGGTCCGTTTTATGAGATGGGGTCCCAAAAAATAAAAGAACCGTAGTGACCTTTAAAAATTACCAAAATGCCCCTGAATAGAAGTACAGTCAAACGAACTCCGAATTAAGTAAACAAATAGTGAAAATTTATTATCTCGAGCATTCCGGACTCAACTGTGGAGTCAAATTTGTGAAAAGAGGTCACAAAATGTAAGGACCCGTGAAAAGTGCAAAATGACTGTTTTGCCCTTTTTAAACCCAGATGTCCTAATTGAGTTCTACGAGAACCTAAACTTATTTTCTTCGGCGTCCTAGACATAATGGCAGAGTTTAATTTAGCATAATAGAAGCCTATGAATTAAAAGATATAAAATTTGATGACTAGCATAAATTCAAATGACAATAGACTAAGTTGTAATTTATGCTCTTAGGGACACTGACAGGACAGGAGAGGGCGATCTGATTTCCTACATTTTCATTGACCAGTTCAGTTACATACCATGCACGATCTTTTAGGGTTGAGACCAACCCTACAGGTATGGTGTTTTGCTAATGTTAGAAATGAAGTTAAGTTAGGAATGTTCTATGAATGACTGTAATGACTTATGTGTTTATGTGGAATGTGCTTACTTGATGATTTGGAATTGGTTGTTCACATGCTTACATGTTACTTATACTTTATGAAAGTTTAGCGAATGATGAATGTGAATCATGACATGTGTTTAAGTTGATTATATGAGATATGCTTGCATGTGGAATCAGCTGGTGATTTATGTATTATTGTCTCGAGCATGCTATATTGTGTAAATCATGTTTCATTGAGATTGCATTGGCATATTGGCATACGATGAATTCCTTCAGAACATATCGTGGGTTGAGCACGTGGTGCTATGCATTATGAGGGTGTAGATCCTGTGGTGAAAAACCCAAAATTGGCCATTGCATTGGTACTCTGTTCCCATCGGTGAGTACCCGTAAATGAGACATGGGTGTGGCATAGAGTTGTGCATGGGTGCGTCATGCATACCATTCATATATTACTGCGATGTTTTGAATGACATTTAGATATAAATGTACACTTTGCACATGCCACGCCTTAGCTTTATTTCTTGCATTAGCACTTCATCATACCAGTAGTTGAGCTGACCCATTCGTGGGCAACATTTTTTAGATGAGGACCCTCCAGCTACTTGAGACTCCATGATACTCTGATAGGGTGAAGCAACTGTTATATTTTTGGTCCTTGGGACTTATGTTGTGTAATGTAAGGGCTTAAGCCCGAATGACCTATGAATAATGTATTTTATGTTATCTTATGTATTGGTGGGAATGAATGCATGTTTAGTGGAATTAGTTACATTTGTCCTCTTATTTATTTTATTTTCTGTCTCGTCAGTCACGCCTCGGGTTTGCAGAAATTCGTGGCGTGATAACGTGGTATCAGAGCATAGGTTCGAATACCTAGAGACTGTGGGGTGTTGTTTAACACCATGAGACCCTAGAGAAGAGAATGAGACTTAGAGTGAACTGTTAGTGGCATGCGATAGGATTTTGTGTGTTATGTGATTATATGTGCATTTGAAGCATGATTGTTGTGATCACATGTTACTAGATGCTATGTTGCGACGTATGATTATGTGATTTAAAGCAATGAGAAGCATGACATATATAAAGTGTGAGAAAATTTTTAAGTATATATTATGACCTGTGACATGTACCGCCTGTTAAATGCTAGTCGTTGACAAGAACATGACTAAGGTTAGAAACTCAAGTCTATGTAGTAGGCTATATATTTTATGGGATAGACGGTGTGCCTAGTTATTTGAGGTGTAGGTTGTACACTTAGTTATCTACGCGGTAGACATTGTGCCTAGTTACTTAGGAGACAGGTTGTGAACCTGGTTGTTTACCTGGTTGACCGTTGTTTGTGGATTCTATATGAGTGTACTAGGTTAGTAACCAATTTTCAGGGATTATAGTACTATGACAATGATATTTATACAGACTAGATTGGTCTCAGGTCTTGAGTTACAGTTGATGGATGGTACCCCATCAGCCAGTAATAAAAGGAGCTGTGATCCATGAAGGGTTATCACCTAGCTATAAAAGTAAGAGATAATAAAAGACACATCAAACCTTAAAATGCTAGAATAAGGATTTGGACTTGTGGAGCTTTTGTGTATAGATGGATACTTAGAGTGTTTATCTTTATATTTTTAAAGATGTTCTTGTGTAAAACCCTGGTTGTGGAGAGATGTATTATTTTGGATAATATTCACTGGGAGTTAAACCTTGCTAGTGTTCAAAGGTTTAAGTATGCGTGTGTTACATTGTTTAGATAAAATCCTTCTTAATAGAGGGCTACGTTAGAACTCGGTGTAAATTGTTTAGTGTAACCAACAGGTGGTGATGATTGACATTAGTTATGTAGGTATTGGTTAGGCGAGTGTGTCATGACATATTATGGTTGTTACTTCGGAATTGTGAAGTGTTGCCAAGTACCTGCTTAATGTTCTTTTAACACAAGTGTCTAATGGAAAAAAAAAATGGGGTACTAATTTTTCTTCTCTTTCAACTTGTAGACATGCCACCGAGACAAGCTACTCCCAAACTTATACCACCTAGACACGATGAGCCTAGGACCACTGCACCACCGTGGCATAGTTGGCCTCGAGCTGCTGCTTCTGCAGATGGTGCAGTTGAGGAGGCCGTCACTTTTACACCTGCTCCAGTGGAGGTAGGGCAGACTAGTGGTTCTAGGGATACAGTGACCATTATGCAGGAATGCCTTCACACTATACAGGAGGTAGTGATGAGAGCTGTTAGGGCTGAGAGAGAGTTGGCTGAGCTTAGAGGAGTTAGAGAGCCTCAGACCCAGAGCGGGGCGACTCTAGCACAGATCCCTAGGTCTACCCCGATATACACTGGTAAGAGACCATCGAAGAGGTCTCGAGCTTATGCTTTTTCTGCACAGATATCTATACCTGCCCAGACTCTCACTAGGTAAGAGACGATTGAAGAGGTTTCGGACTGGTGCTTCTTCCACATCCACATCCACATCCCAAGGGACGATTATTTATTTTTATTGTAGACAGCCTGGCCACAAGATGGTCACTTGTCCTTTAAGGGACCCTAGCTTGAGACAGAGGATCGGGACTAGTCAGGAGTCATTTCCATCACCAGTACAGAGTCAAGGACGGGGGACTCCATGACTTTGTTTTGTATGCCACCAGGCTGGCCATGTTATGGCCAATTGTCCTCGGAGGTCGATTTCCCAGGAGTTAGGGGAGCCACATTACTATCCGTATACCCAAGTGCCCCTACCACAACCACTATTGGGTCAGGGACCTCCGGCACCGTATTTTCAGCATGCACCTACAGCATTGAGTGTTTGGACTCTCAGTCAGAGGCGTGGTAGGCAGGACCAGAGCACTCAGAGTGGCGTTATGCAGTAGCCAGCCTAGAGTCACCTAATCTTTTGGACCTTCAGAGCCTTGAGGTACATTTTTTGTGTTAGTTTATGGACTAGCATATTGATAGACCATAGTGCATCTCATTCATTCATATTTACTATGTTGACATGACGTTAGGGGTAGAGTGATGCTGACGAGAATCTATAGAGATTACTCGATAGAGGTAGATGACTGCATGCCTTATTTGGATTCTTCATCTTATTTGATGCGTCTAGTGTTGGTATTATATTGGAGATGGAACGGTTATTTACACTTTAGACCAGTATAGGCTGCTACAAGGGGAGAGAGACAGTGTGTACTCCTGAGGGAGATGTTTTCTTTATTTCATGAGGTGTCCATAGATCCCTTTTAGATTGACTTTATTATGGGTTAAGAAGGGTTAGACTTTAAGTTGAATTGGGTTGGTTTGGGTTACATGATTAGATGAGTGCTTGTTACCTTAGTTTGTGAAATTGTACAATGTGTGGTATGCTTGGTTATCGATGATCTAGGATTTAATGCTTGCCTTTATACAGTATAACGAATGAGGTTAAGTAGTAGACTGTATGCTTGTTGTCTGTGAGATAGGCTATGAGCCTGAATATCAGTAAGGTTGGGAATATGCCTGGTTACCTGTACAACGGATTATGTACTTATTTATGTATATGTGTATTCCTGGAATGAAATTTTAATACTGGGTGCTGATGTGGTAAGCTACGTGTTAGCTATTGAATGTTGTATGTTTACTCTATATAAGCATGCTAGTTTAGTGACCGTTACAGTACTGCGAATTATGATTTTTTTTATATATACAGACTGGTTATTATTAATGCATGTATAAGAGAATGCTTAAACGTGATTATATGTGTGCGTTGATACATGTGTGTGAAAAAAAAAATTGATATATGTTCGTAAGGGAAATTGGTGAAGAGTATCGCTAATATTTTATTCTTCTGAACCTTGGTATATTGACTTAAACTTCATGATTAGAGTACGTAAACTACACTGTCTACATTTGTATACCTAGTCAACATATGCGTACATGAAATGAATAGGATAGTCCTCATCAGTACATAACACTTAGTCTCAGTTATATATAGACTAAGGTGGGAGATGATAGCTTTACTTTTAGATTGTACTGTTGATATCTTGTGAGTAATTAGGGTACTTAGAAAATATTGGATGATAGATTACATTGTGGTACAGATGATGTGTATTTATGCCATTGGGATAAATCACTAGGTGATTTCATGGATTAATTTGAGGTGGGGGACCATGTGTTCCTCAAGGTATCTCCCAAACGAGGTTTGAGGAGATTTGGGCGCGGTGGGAAGCTGTCGCCACGATTTATAGGCCCCTTTGAGATTCTTGGGAGAGTTGGTGAGGTGGCTTATAAGCTGGCATTACCACCTGTAGCTATCAGGAGTTCATGATGTCTTTCATGTGTCGATGCTGAGGAAGTACCATGCCGACCCCTCCCATGTGTTAGATTGGGTAGATCTTCAGTTAGAGGGCGACGCTTCTTATAACTAGAGACCCGTAGAGATATTGGACTCGAGGGACCAGGTTTTGCGAGGCAGGACCATCCCTTTGGTCAAGGTTCGTTGGAACCATCATGGGATCGAGGAGGCTACTTGGGAGTGTGAGGCCGAGGTCCGTGCTAGGTATCCCGAGTTGTTTGATCAGTGATGTATTTTCTTTTGTTTTATGTTATTTTAAATTTCGTGACGAAATTTTTGTAAGGAGGGAAGGATGTAATAACCCGAAAAAATTTTTTTTTTTAAATAAAATTTTCTTGCTTATTAAATTTATTTTTTTTAATTAATAAGGTTATGGTTATTATTATTATTATTATTCTTAGAAAAAAATTTAAATCTGAGTTATGTGTGTTATGTATATGTAATATATATATATATATATATGCATGTGTGGGATATTACATGTATATAGGTATATGTATATGTGCATATAATAGTGCATGTGTGCATTGTGTGTGTGTGTGACAGACCGTGTGTGTGTGGTGTCGTGTAGGTGTGTGTATCTGAGTGGATGTACAGGAGAGGGCGATCTGATTTCCTACATTTTCATTGACCAGTTCAGTTACATATCGTGCACGATCTTCTAGGGTTGAGACCAACCCTACAGGTATGGTGTTTTGCTAATGTTAGAAATGAAGTTAAGTTAGGAATGTTCTGTGAATGACTGGAATGACTTATGTGTTTATGTGGAATGTGCTTACTTGATGATTTAGAATTGGTTGTTCACAAGCTTACATGTTACTTGTACTTTATGAAAGTTTAGTGAATGATGAATGTGAATCATGACATGTGTTTAAGTTGATTATATGAGATATGCTTGCATGTGGAATCAGCTGGTGATTTATGTATTATTGTCTCGAGCATGCTATATTGTGGAAATCATGTTTCATTGGGATTGCATTGGCATATTGGCATACGATGAATTCCTTGAGAACATAGCGTGGGTTGAGCACATGGTGCTATGCATTATGAGGGTGTAGATCCTGTGGTGAAAAACCCAAAATTGGCCATTGCATTGGTACTCTGTTCCCATCGGTGAGTACCCGTAAATGAGACATGGGTGTGGCATAGAGTTGTGCATGGGTGCGTCATGCATACCATTCATATATTACTGCGATGTTTTGAATGACATTTAGATATAAATGTACACTTTGCACATGCCACGCCTTAGCTTTATTTCTTGCATTAGCACTTCATCATACCAGCAGTTGAGCTGACCCATTCGTGGGCAACATTTTTCAGATGAGGACCCTCCAGCTACTTGAGACTCCATGATACTCTGATAGGGTGAAGCAACTGTTATATTTTTGGTCCTTGGGACTTATGTTGTGTAATGTAAGGGCTTAAGCCCGAATGACCTATGAACAATGTATTTTATGTTATCTTATGTATGGGTGGGAATGAATGCATGTTTAGTGGAATTACTTACATTTGTCCTCTTATTTATTTTATTTTCTGTCTCGTCAGTCGCGCCTCGGGTGTGCAGAAATTCGGGGCGTGACACACACTTATATACACTTTATAACATACACACACAATACACCATAAAGTGTGTGTATGTGTGTTCAAATTTTCTAATTATAAATATTAATTAATGATTTCATATAAATAAATAATTATTTATTTATTTAATTAATTATTTTTACACTAATTTTCTTTAACCTCGTAATACGTGTCATATGACCGGTATCTCAGGTCGGGATATTGCATAAGTGGCTTAACTTTTTGGGACCTAAGTGCTGCAATGGTTTTGGTCAAGGGGTCAAAACCCCTTGGCCTCACTTTTAGCTATTTTTCTCTATTTTGTGCTTATGCCTCGTTTGGCTGATGCAATTTTTTGCTTTGGCTTTTTCCAATCTATTTTCTTTTCTATTGCTCTTTTTACGAAACGACTTCTTCTTATCGTTTCCTACTTGGGTTAGCTTCGATGTCAAAGGCCTTGCGTCGGTTTTTATTTCTATGTGGTCTCTGTAGTTTGCTAATGCAAGTTTTTATAGTGTTAAAATGGGGCAAAAATGGCTATATTAATGCTTTATATTCCAAAATGACATCATTTCATAATTTAATCGGTAATTAGGCTCGGGGTATTGCATCATTCCCCTTTTGACGTATTTAATTATTTTATTGGCCTATCATAACTATCGAGAAATTCCTGATTAATTTTCTTAATTATTCTTTCAGTTCTTTCTAATTAATAATTAGCGAACTAATTACTAATTAATCGGGATCGGGGTGTTACAGTGTTCCTTCAAACGAAGGTAGGCTCATTCAAGGAACTTCAAGGAACATGCAACGAACTTCAAGGAAGCAAAAGTTTGAGGTTGCAGCTCTTCGTTTGAATTCAAACATTTTAAACGAGCAAATGACATTTCTATTGTTCGTTCAAATGAGCAATAAAGAGTTCTCATTCTTTGCTTGCCTTGTGAAATTAATTTCCCTATGTGTGCAGAATATGCATGTTTGGAAAATATATTTCACAATCACAAGATCACTTCACACATGAATGGTATAAAATAAACTATATGCTATGCATGCAATGTGTGAATGTGTCAGATCTAAATCACAACAAAAGTCTAAATTACCTAATTATCGCTCAGGTACCAAGATGGTCGGTAGTAGATCACGCCAATGAAGCATGAACCTTGTTGGCATAGAATAGGTATTGAGATACTCTAAACCTAGGACTAATGTAGTAAGTACATTAAAAGCACGTTTTGTCAAAACTGGATTAGCCAATTACAACAATGGACCCTGTGGTCCTAACAACAAAATATCACTAGAAGATTTAGTCGACGTAACTCAAGAATTAGTCGACTAGATGGCCTTTATGCACAAATCAATCGCTACCCTCTAGACAAATCACTCGCGTACTTCAGGTAACTAAATTGTGATTCAGTCGACTGAGTTTGTCAATCTGGCATTATCAAATTCAATGTTAAGCATAGCCAAAGGGCAGAAACAGATTTTTTCAAATTCAAATGGCTATATTATTTCAAGTCCTATAAATAGAGGTTATTGGAAGCTTTTATTGGTATCTTTAACATTCACAAACTTGCTTTCACTTTCAATCACTCTAGTGACTTGAGATCTCATTTATTTTCAGATCTAAATCTAAAAATTCTCTCAGCTCTTAAATGCTCAAGCATTTATTGATCAATCTTTAGAAAGTGAACTTATTTGTGCCATTCAGCTCTCAAGGGAGCATTCTTTGATAAAAACTTTTGTATTATCTCATTATGGTGAAAGTTGTGGGTATGTACAACCCGGTGAGACAAAATGATATATTTTGCTGGGAAGGAGAGAGGGGAGCTCTTCTTGTAAAAGGTTTGACCTCCACCTGTAAGGAGATTAAGATAGTGTAAAAATTCAAGTGAAGATACTTGAGCCGATAAAGTAGGAAGTTTTCTGAACCTCGTAAATCATTATGTTTGTTCTCTTCCTCTCTATTTCTCCCTATTTTTTACTTATTTGTGCAACTTTGGCATTTATATTTAAATTTTTTAAAAGTAGCCAATACTTGCAAAATATTTTGTTCACCCCCTCTAGGGTAAACATCTTGGCAACATATTTACGTACTTTAACTTATATATTTCTCATCTTAGCTTTAGATCTCATTTATTACAAAACTTAGATCTAAAAGTTATACTCATCTTATATACTCAGAGGTTATACTTGATCATCTTTATTGAGTGAGCATTCATTACACCAATCAACTCTTAAAGAGAGTATTTATTGGTAACAACTTTTTTAGTTCTCACTGCTATGAGATTTGTAGGTAGGTGCTTCCCTTATAAGGAAAAATGAGATATTGTGCTGAGCTAAAGAGTTAGGAGCTCTTGTTGTAAAGGTTTGACCCCACTTGTGAAAGAGATCAAGATAATGGAAAAGCTTAAATAGGGATGCTTAAGTTGAGGATATAGGAAAGCTTTTGAACCTCGTAACAACTATTGCATTTTTTCTTTTTGTCTCTCTACTCTTTTACATACTTTGTGCTTAACTAGCATTCATATTTAAAGTTTTGAAAAGTTACCAATATTTAAAAACAACAAACTTATTCACCACCCCTTCTAGGGTATATATCTAGGCAATAGAAACCAATGTGAATTTCATAAAAATTCTCATTTATTTGTTTAACCCCAAATGTACATAGGCATTAATTTTCACTTAGCTAAACATAGGAACTTTAAACTATAGTGCATTTTTGTGAGAAGTTATTCAAGGATTTCTTTTTTTGTTGCATATGGACTTTGGGGATCAAATATAGCAAATGAAGGAAAATGTATTTTTCCTATCAACAATTTATTGTTAATTTGGAGATGTGGACAATGGTTATTGATACATTTTCCAGCCAGTTCCCTAATATTATACCTTATAGAATGGTATTTCTGATATAATTGTTTGAAGTTATCCTATGTGAACAATTCTTATTGGTTGTTCTCAATCTTAGCTTCTTGGATATATTCTTTATCTATTATTCAAAAAGTTGACACATTTAAAAATTAACTATTTATCATTATTCAGAGAGATTCTATAGTGCTTATGGTGTAACATTCATACCCAGTTGGATGCTAAATAATTGACTAGGGAATCATTGAAATATCTTTAAACTTCTTGTTGTTCAAATCCCTACTTTAGATACTTAAAACACTAGACATGTTTATAATTATTTTGTTGCTATGAAGTTTCTTCTAATCACAACTTCATTTTTTCTATTGCTTAATACTGGTATTGTGAGGGTTATTGCATCTTTCAAAATCAACAACTTATGTAATACCCTAACCCAAGATTATCAAGTAATTACAATTAATAATGCTAATTGAGGATTACTTACCCTGATTTCCTAAGGTATTAAATTGTGTAATTAGGAAGTAAATTTCACAAAGCAAGCCAACTATTTGGCGACAAATAAAACAACAACAATTCCATACTCAGGACTATGGTAATAACTATGAATTTAAGAAAATTATGATTAAATGCTAATCATTAATTGAACACATGAAATAATGAGTGACATAGTTTTTCAGTTACACTTAAAAGGAATTGAGACTTCCAAATAAAGTAGTCATGGTATAAAATGATGAATATGGAATCAATGAAATGTCAATAATTAGACATTATTGGAGGATAGTTATTATCAATAACTTTGAGCCCAAATTAGGCATTGTAATGGAAATTTCATCAATAAAGAATCATTTTGTTTCTTTGGATAAAAATGTGAACTAAGGTTAAGAAATGGCCTAGCCCAACAGAGGGCCATAACCCTAGTTAAGTCATCACCCAAATAAGGTCAAAATCAAACCTAGCCATGGGTCAACTTGGTCCAACCTAGTATGATTTGATTGTTGGCTAAATAATTAATACATCACTAGCCTAAGGTGGGAGAATATTACATCAAATATTTTGAATTATTAAATAAAATAATTATTTAATAATTATAGAAAAATGCACAATAAACGCATAAAATACCAAGGAAAATGAAGTAAAAATATAGAAAAATGTCTTATACTATGAGGCTTATACATAGTGGAGAAGCCTAAATACACACACTCGAGTGAATATATGAGAGTGTATATATATATATATACACACACTTGCACACAATATGAGTGTGTGTGTGTGTAAGTGAGTAGGTGTCTGTGTAAGTGGGTGTGTGAATGGGTGGAAGAAAGGCATGAGGAAGCTGAAGATTTCCTTAGTCTTGAAGTAAGATGAAAGCTTGGGAGAAAAGCCTTAAAGGGTGGTGGCCACCCTACAGTAGCCTTAAAAGGCTACATGTAATGGCAGAGAGATAGAAAAGTGAGAGACTTATAAGGAACCAACGAAATTTCCATTAGGTCTCTACCAATCGTGAGAGGGAAGGAAATAGAAAGAAAGACTTGAAAAGGAAAGAAGAAGCTCCGCCGATGATTAGAAAAGGAAGAGGAAAAAACTACTACGAACAAAAATAAAATTCTTAGAGAGAGAAAATGCGAAGGGCCATAGATTAAGTCTAGAATCAGGTCAGTATCAACCTTCTGTGATTTCTTTAAGTTTCTACAACATAGTGGAGTTGTTTTAACTAGGAAACGAACCCTAAAAATAATAAAAGAGAGAAATTAATAAACCACCAAAGTTCTGGGTCTGAAACAACTCAAGCTAAACAGATTTTTTAACCTAATGGATTAATCTCCGCGTAGTAAGGATTCTTTTGCAACAAAAATTAAGAAAAGAAAGTTAACATCGAGGGAGAAACCTCGAGTTGCGAGTTTCTATCCCAAAATTGAATCCCCTAAAATGAACATCAACTTTAGTTTTATGGATGGAGTTGAAACCCTATTCTTAGAGGAGCACCACAGAACAAACCACGCATGAAATGGTGAAGAAACGACCTTAAACGAGGCAATCATAGTTGCCATTATCGTGCTTGAGTTTGAGCTCCACGATGGCTACTAAACTTTCAAACCAACCAAAAAATCTAAGATGGAATATTAGAAACTGAATGGGATTAGAGGCAAGTCGAAATGGATTTCAAAATGCACAGAACAGGAAGATATTTTTTTAAGGTTTTGGGGCAACAGTAGTAGCCGCAAGGTAGGAGAATAATAATGTCGGGTTGGTTCGGTTAACAGGTTAGGGTTATCCCACGTTAAAACAGATCTAAGGGTTATTTGAATAATGCCATTTCAATAAGTGGACGTTGACCTCACCTTGACAAAGGGATGACGTCTTAGGCTGGCTAGACCGATTGGTTCCTTAGCTAGTTGGTCCGATTCATTTAGCAAGTGACTAGACCAGACGGTTCAAGTTCATATTTCCTAAAATTATATTTTAACCCCTAGAATTTTATTTAAGTTATGGAATTACCTGAAAAAAAAATAATTAAAATTTACTTTTTTAATCGTTCTGAAAATTAAGAAAAATTACTATAATACCCTTAAGCCAAAAATGGGCCAAATGATGGTCAATTAAAGTGCAAGAAGAGTCTGACCCAACGTCTTTGGCCATTCCAAACGCAATGCAGTCTGATTGTAGAAATTAGACCCTAAAATATATGAACGGACAAACTAGACTAATTCGAATTGTGACCTAAATAATTAATTAAGCTATCAATTGATCCTCGATGACTATGAAAATATCTACTTTAACTTTTTTTGACATTTTGAACTCAATGGTGGCATCTGTTTCATCAAATAAGGTACCAAAAATACATATGCCTAAAAATATAAAAATTATAAAATCCCCTTAGTGTTGTACGAGCTACCCAACAGACTGGCAAAATACAGAAAGGAGCATACTTAATATTTTGGACGCTCTGAGCCTAGCAATAAGGTCAAATTGAGCATCTGGGTACTCGACAATGATCCCGCATGAAAGTATAAAATTAAAAAAAAAGACCCTAGACCTAAAATAAGCTACAAGAAGCATAATTAAGATCCAGAAAAGCCTAAATTTATTATCTTTGACATTCCACACCTAATGATGATGTCCATTTAAGAAAAATAAAACAGTGAAACAAACTGAAGAATGAAAAATATGTCCTTAGTACTTACTGAAGCTACTATAATAGTATAAAAAGTAAAGAGGAACCCAAACCATCATATATAGGAGCCTCTAAGTCTAAAAATGAGCTCGATTTGAGATAATTGAGTACCGAAGACACGAAATATGAACGGTAAAATTATCGAATTATCCTTAGGGCATAATTAAGCAACCAAATGAACTCAAAAAGTAAAAGGACTACCTTATGATTAAAACACCATTTGGACTCAAAAATGAAGTCTAAAAGAGACTACGTTAAAGAAACTACAAAGTGTTAGGAACCCTAATTAAAGACCGTGAGAGAATCTTAAATAGTGACATTAAGTCTAAAGGAGACTAAGAATGTTAAGAAAGCAAAGAATTTTGCTGTGATATATATTAATATAATATCAATGTATTCTGATTAATGATTTCGGATCACCAACAAGAAAATAGAGATAAGATGAATGATAAGTCAAATCAAATGAGAAAGTGACTATGGACTCTCAACTATAAGTTAGTAACCTTGAACCTTGAAATGGACACTTTCCCATGAAATGCAATTCCTTACAACTTTGTAACATTACATTCAGTTCTTTACACATTTTATGACTTGTTTCAAACTACTATACTAAATGTTTTAACTGCATGACTATTTTTAGAATATTGAGATAAATGTTTGAATTACATGCTTTAAAATAGAATCTCTTTAATTGCTTTATATGATATGGATAGCTTAAAAAATGTTTTGCAAGCATGTTTTAGCATTCAATTTATATGCCATAAAATATTTAAAGTTCATGGCACATAGTCATGCCCGGTTAAGGGGTTAAGCCATTTTTCATGGCACGGCCATGCCCGATTGGGGGTTTAAGCTAGGTCGTGTAAGCCCAGAGCTCTAGATTACACCTAGTCGCACATGTGACTACCCACGGGTCCTATAGGACAATGATGATAAAAGGTTAGCATATATTACTTCATTACTCAATGTTTACAACCACAACTTTATGTTATCATGATTTGTCTAGAAAAATTAGACTGGCATGAATCATTACTTGATTTTATAATATATCTTGTAACTCTCAATTATTTGAAAATGTTTTAAGAATGATAGTAGTTTTTGATACAACTTTTTAAATGTTATCCATGAAAGTTATGAAAGCTTATAAAAGATTTATGAAAGGGGTTTCTAGAAAACCCATGGCAAGGGATTGGTGTTACTCACAAGCGTTTCATAAAGCTCATAGGGTTTTATCCTTTATATTTTCAAGAATGACTAAGCAGTTACAGATCCAAAGGTTTATAAGCTATAATGAACAAAAACTCTAGCTAAAAGAGGATTAGTATCACAGTCATGGAGATAACAAACTCAAGCGAAAAATAGTACATCGATGTGGTAGCTTGGAGTAAAAATAAAATGTGAATGATTGTCATCGATGATCTATTAGTTCATATACACAAGCGTAATGTAATGTTAGGCTCATATTATTGTAACTCTAATTTATGTTACTTATGCTCTCCCAAGTGTACTTGTATTCAAACTAAAATTTTACAAGCTCAGATTCTATTACATGACTTTATATAATTGAATGCAATTTACTTGGATATGTAAAGTGGATTTTGTTTAGACACATCAGCAATATGCTAAACAATGTTAGTGTATTAACGAAGTGCCTAATCTACCAGTCATTATCCCTAATCTGCATAAGATAAGGTTTGGGATGTGATAGAGTTGCTATCCAAGCAAAGGTTACCTAATATTGATAACACATTAGAGAAAGAGTTACATAAAATAGGTGACTCAGGTTACGAGAGTCCAATTAACTAGTATGGTTAAAGTTACTCGAACATTGAGTAACCGAACATAGTTTGTGAATTGGAGCTTAGGTTACCCCAACCTAGGCAACTGTCAGATGTAGGTTTCTTAGGAATTCTTGAGAAACTAGAAACCATCAAAACCTTAGGAACATGAAACCTAGGAAAGGAAGAGATGAAGAGATGAGTTGATGTGAAGTTTTGGATTCAAAATCCATAAGTCCTTGAATTGTGAGAGACATAAATTTTAATTTGAATTTTAGGAATTGATGATTTTCAATAGCAATAGTACAACTCCATTATAAATGAATCATAAGGAATCCAAAAAATTCGAGGAATAAGATCGGAGTGGAGTAATGAAAGTAAGTGATTATATGAATCACTCTTAGAGTCAATTAGATTACCTATTGTAAATGACTTAAGGATGAAATTGGAGACCAATATTCCTACAAGCCACAAGTGATTCATTGCTACAATCCCATCCTTAGGAAACTTGAAGTTGAAGGAAGTGTTATTAAAGAGAGAAATGTGTTACACCTCGAGATACATGTGAAACCCAGATTTGTGGTGAATCTCTAGATAAAGGAAAGTTTGAGAGGATGGCGGCACGTGCTGGAATGTTGATAGATTCTTAATTATAGGTAAGGTCGGCCACCTGATTGTGTAACTTTGGAGCTAGGAAACATTCCTAGCATTCTATAGATAATCAACAAGCTAGAGTCTCTAACAGATAAGCCTAGTAAGGATAAAAGAAAGAACAAATGAGATGTAACTTAGTGAATCAGTCATGATCATAGTAATGATGACACAAGTAGACGAGTAATTTTCTTCTCTAAAGAAATGACTCCCGAAATATACGAATGGAACTTTGAAGAGCATAATAAAGGATAGTCAAACTGAGTTTGACACATTAAGAATAGAAAAATGTGAAGGATTCGATTGTCAAAGAATTTATCACCAATAGAAGTAAATATAAAACTCTACAATTAGAAATGACCTAAAGTGATCAATAAGTATTGGAATAAACCAAGAACGAAACCAAAAACTATGAATCGTAACAAAAATGTAGGTCTTGTAAGTAATAAGCACAATACTACTCTAAAGAATTTCTTAATGCCTCAAATTTACCCAAGGAACAAAGGAAGACTGGTACACTTACTATACTCCAACCATAATGAAATAAGAAAGTATGAACATGAAGTCAAGTAAAGAATACCTGCCTAAGAAGTTAATCCAAATAAAGCACAAGAGATTGATTAGCTCGCAAAGTAAGCCTATGACTATGAACCTCTAGTGTGAGGCAAAGGAAAAGTTTCTTCTATAATAAAGAAAACATAACAAGATAAGATCATGAGTACAACTAGCCGTACCCAAAGGTACTCATGAACTTAGAACCCTAAGACTCATAGATAGAGCTTGCAAGAGGTGGCTACTGTCAACAAACACTATTAAAAGAAATGTTATAAAAGATTACGATTATGAAAATAAAACAAGGTAAAGTGGCACATAATTTATTACATTTAATGTCTAAAGAGATCCCAGGATCATACAAAAGTAAGACCTACTATCAAGCAATATTCATGTAAGCTAGTCGTGCAATAACGACAAGTAAAAGACTAATGAATCTGAAGAACCCTGAGAATGGTTATAAACCAAGTAACTAAGGACGTGACTAGCGATAACGGAAGTCAAAGAATATTAAGACTAAAGATTAATCAAGAATGAAAACCCATAATGGACTATAAAGTACAACAATGAACCAAGTATAACCTCAATCAAAGAAATACTTACAAAGCAACTAATGATAGAAACTGAAAGGTTGGTAAATTGGGTATTCCTATATCTTAAGAACCCTGCAATAAGTTTACTTAGACTCAGTAAAGTAAGAAGCTAAAGACACCACTCCGTTTTGATTCATGAGATAAGTAACAAGTCACGAATACGTAGGGTTTGAACAATAATGGGGAAGAAATGGAGGAACTAAGTTCCTAAATCCTTCCAACCCCATGAGATAGGTGCACATGAAAGAAAGTAAAGTATAGCAAAGAGCATAGTGTCAATAAGTCAACACATAAACAAAAAAAATGATGATTGACTTACCCTACAAGTAAAGTGACTTATGAAATAGACCAACCTATAAGAATCTTGAATAAGTGAAAATAATAGGGGTTAGAGTTGCTCTTACATTAATAAAAATTATAATGCAAAAGACACATAAATAGACCAACCCTGCAAGAAGCAAGGGTGCTCATGACACAAAGCAAAGTAAGACATCTAAAACATACGAATAGAGTTTAATAGACAACAAAAGCTTAAGGAAATGATGATGCAATTCAAGCAACCATACCCGCGAAGCAAATCCAAAAAAGGATTCACAACCAAGAAAGAAATTAGAAAGAACTAGTTAAGGACTCTATACTTAAAACATAACAAAGTGTCGAGATAACCAAGTTGAATACTCTTTGAACAACAAAAACATCATAATCAACTCACATCTTTGACTCTCAAAGACTACTACCCCAAAGAACCAAGAGTTAGAAAAACCTAAATACTAATATAATCAAGACTTACCCTGGAAATGAATGTAATGGCTAAAAATGGTGCCTAATAAAATACGGGAAAAATTAAACAATCAAAAAATAAAGAAATGGATCAGAATAAGACATGAAAATCATGATAAGCTCACAACCATGGATTCCAAGACTGACAAAAAGAATACTAGAATACTAATGTTGCGTTAGTAAGACTATGAGCTAGGAAGTGAGAATTAGAAAGTTAAGCCTTTGATTTTCAAGACAACAATTAAGTGGGTCAGTGAAACTATAAAAGAAGACAAAAGTGTTTAAATAATTTCTTATTTAAGGACACAATGTCCAACGTACCAATAATAAACCCAAAGGACCAGACAAATAACCTAGCTCAATGGGTTGAGTATAAAAGATAAATCATAAAATTTGATGAGAATATGAATCAGGGTAAACTAAGGAAAGATTCAATTCTCAATGAAACTAGATGTAAAGATTTGAAAAATTAGGGTAAATTTTTCATTTTGCCGATAGGACACTATTCATACACTATTTGCTGGTAGGGCGATACATATGCATCATTTAGATATAAGTCATGTTTAGAAGAATATTCTGAGTATGCCATAGAAGATAAATATGCTTAGAATGTTAAAATACACCTCTTATGAGAATTTGAGTCAAATCAGAGATATTTTATAAAATGAACCCGAAAAGGGCATCCTAGGTGGCCCGGGTGGGCCTGGCCTCAACCGCCAATAGGCGAAAATAAATTTTTCAGAAAAATATCATTTAAAATAATTTTAAGAACTTTGGTTAAAGCAGAATATCGAATTGAGCCATTTCGGGATGGGTTGTAGTGTAACGGGGTCCCGTAGATCATTAAAAGCAAAAAGGTCTTTTCACCCCTTGACCCCTTTACTATAAATATGACCCTTGAGAGATGAAATTATTAGAAATGGGTCTGAGAAAGAGCAGCAGGTCGTGCATACAAAGAAAAGATGAAAAAAAACCTAGGTTTTCCAACTTTCTACCTTCCAAAACTCATCTCTAACCTTGCAATTTCACAAGACTCCCTTATAGGAAGTTGTTTCCCACGTCAAGGGCTACATTCTTACTAATTGGTTTGGCTGCACAGTGAGCACAACTCCCTACGGTTGAGAAAAACCCTTCTAGGTATGATATCTTGCTAAGTAAATAATAGGGTTAAGTTTAGGAGTATTTTTATATGTTGATTGTACGACTTACATGCTTACTTGTTGTTAGAAAACCACCTAGCATATAGCTACTTTGAAAACCTAGGGTTGGTACCTTGTGTACTTATGTATTCTTTGAGAATTTGGTGAAGTGATGAACATATAACTTGAATATATGTATGATTTATTGCATTCTAGCTTATCTTCATATAAAAAAAGTCTTGTAGTTTGAAAGTTATGGTTGCTCAAGGTATTGATACTTTGTGTACTTGTCTAATCTTTGAGAATTTGTTTAAGTTGTGAACATGTAACATGATTATATCTGTAATTGATTGGATTCTATGCTAAGTTCATGTAGACAAAGTTTTGTGGTTTAAAAGTTATAGTTTGCTTTATGTATGATGCATTATTTAAGGCATACCCCATGCATTTGATAAATGCCTCATTGAAATTGCATAGAAAAATCAAGGCATATTGGCATACGTGAATCTTTGAAAACATGGCATGTGTTGAGCACATTGGTGCTATGCATTATGAGGGTGCAGATCATGTGGTGAAAAACCCAAACTTAGCCATGGTACTCACGATCCAATGGGGACGGACCGTGAAACGAGACATACGATTGATACTCGCGTTCCAATGGGGAAGGACCGTGAAGCAAGACATAGGTGTGGCATAGAGTTGCATGTGTGTGTCATGCATATTACCATTGCATTACATTGATGAATTGAAAGGCATATAGCTTATAAATGTCCACTTTGCACATGCCATGCCTTACATTTGTTCTTTATATCAGCATTATGTCATACAAGTCGTCGTGCTTACCCTTTATGGGATTACATATTACAGATGAGGCTTCCGGTACTTGAGACTTGATGAAGTCATTGAAGCACAAAGGGGAAAATAGATTTTGAAGCATATTTGGCCTAAGGGCTACATTTTATATGTATGGGCATAAGCCCAATTAACTTGTGTTTAATTTGGAAAATGTTGGACTATAAGCATTGGGTCATTTTGTAATGGACTAGTTTAAGCCCAAATGACAAATAGGATATTTTGTTTAATGTGCATCATATGTATATGTTGAGAGCAATAGGTGTATGTTCAATTTCCATAAACTTGTGGCCATCGAGTGAGGGTGGAATGTACATATGCTTGTATATACAAATTGTTGTAAAATATTAGGTGAAAAATGCTTAGAAAGCAAATCAGACCATGTCAAAATTTTGTGATTTAAAAAGAGCCATTAGGTGTGTGAAATGCCTACAAATAAGTGGAAAAAGTGCTAAAAAGTGGGGGTTAAAAACCTTGAGGAAGTAGGTTAAAAATTTGAAAAATCAGCTTGCAGCACTTTGGAAAAAAATTCATAAAAAGGGAAAAATAGCTTGCAACAAATACACTGTTGCTACAGTGCGACAGCAAACCAGCCCCTCAGCTGCAGCCTGTGCACTCCGCACGCCTTCACGGGCCTGCCGTGTCATGCCCCGAATTCTCGACCGAACCCGGGGACGCGACTAAAGCGAAACAAAGGAAGAAAATAAAATATAAAGTAAGTAAATAAACGAATAAAGTAAATAAATAAATAACAATTTGACTAATTTAGATACAAGCCTATTCCACTAACATAACTATGCATCCGTATATCTCTGTCAATACACATCCATTCCTGTTTTATAAAATTTCGGCAGAACCTCCTTTGTTTTTCGAGCCTTTTTCCCCCTGATAATCACAATACATCATATATATATATATATAAACATATCACAATCCATCCTCACTCGATGGCCACAATCTTATCAAAGTTAAATATACATCGCCTAATTATACAACCGAAAATATACAACCATGATACAACATATATGTCATTGGGCTTAAGCCCGTACATCACAAAACACGCCTCTCGGCCAAATATCCATCTACAGTCAAGTCTCCTCCACTCGACTAGACTTCCTCAAGTCTCATGTGTCGGGAGAGTCATCTGAAATATGGTTCCCACGAATAGGTCAGCTCAACTGCTGGTATGGTACAATACTAATGCAAGGAACAAAATGAAGACGTGGCATGTGCAAGTGTACATGTATATCTACATGCCTCCCTAATCATTCATATGATGTGATGGCAATTTATATAATGCATCCATACAAAATCAATCTCACATTCATGAATTTCTACAATGCGATGTCAATATGCGTGACGCACACATGCAACTCTATGTCACCCATGTCCCACTTCACGGTCCGCCCCCCTCAGCCCGTGGGTACTGATGTTGGCCAGAATTTGGGTTTTTCACCACAGGACCTACGCCCTCATAATGCACAGCACCTCGTGCTGACCCACACTATGCGTTCAAGGAATCACACTATGCCAATATGCCATGATTTCATCATGCAATAGTACAGTTCAAATGAACCATCACTATCATAAGCATATGCAACGTGCTTTTAAATAATGCATCACAATTAAGATCAACAAATAGCATTTAAATCACAAGGTTTCAAATCTACGTGTCATGCTCGATCAATCTCAACGTTTACGCAAATCCACATGTCACAATATCAACAATCCTTCTAAACCATAAATCACATATGATGACAACTTAAGAAGTAAATCACAATTCCAAAATAAGCTTAAAGAACATGTAAGCACATAACAATCAACTCAAAGAAGCAATAATTCCTATGTGATCTTCTATCAGCAAATAAGCACAAGAATCATTCAATCAATATGCACATCAATCCTAATTTAATCCTATTCCTTACATAGTAAAGTACCATACCTGATCGGGTTATCTCAACCCTCAGAAGTCGTGTCCACTACGTAGTCTAATCAACCGATGGATAGCTATTAAGTTTTGACTAAAGTTCCAGGCTCAGTTAACCTTCTAGATGAACGAACAATAACTTCTCTGCTTGAAATTGAGTGAGCCATCTCCACCTGAGTTTGCATCATTAAACTCATTTGCTGTTTCCATAACTGCCGCAGTAGGTGCTGCAATAGCAGCTCCCTTCTTTATAGTGCCATCAAAACCCATCACAGAATTCCCATCTCCCTCAAACCGCAACATGGAACTCACCAACATGTCCTGCACTACCACACACCTTTGGGGCCATAATGGTGAACAAGAAAGCCACTAAAGCCCCCAATTGAGTCTCCAAATGCCCCAATAGAGCAGCTCACTGATCAGTAGTGTAGCTGTTTAAGCTGCTGCTCCACTGCAGCTGGTAGTGCATTTCCTACTTCAATCACTCACAGCATTTCCCATGAATATACCCAACAACCTATCTTTAAAACTCCCACAAGATGCCCCCAAACACCTGCTACACACCACATTTTGGGTCAATAGATTAAGTACTTTTCCATCTTCATCAATGGCAACAACAAGGTTAGCAAATCTAGCAGGTAATTGTCCTTACAGCCACACCCCTTATCAAGACAATGCAGTTTGTTCCACAATCAGTTCCTACCATAGTACTGATTAAGCTTCTAGCCCACCACATTTTGAATACACATCTATAATTGTACTAGAAACAGAACACATGCTGATCACAGCACCAAAACCCATTCATACCAAGAATGTTCTTCACAGACAATCATTAGACTACACTGCATCAGGTGTCACAGAGCAGCAACACAGCATCAAGCTCAGTTGCACCATGCTCCTTGACCTAACCCCGATTCACTTCTACCTGATGGCTTGGCCCAACCTCAGATGAACCTAAGCCACTAGTTTCGGTTGAAGCAGGTTTCCCCTGATATTATTCTCTCAACAAAATATCCCAGTAGCTCATCACAAAGTGGTTCCAGCTCCAAACTGTTTTCTGATTGAGAACCGGATCAACCTCCATTCATCCATGATTTTCTAACCAAAATCAACAAGGAAAAACCTTACAAAAATCCAGAATCCCATTACAGAAACCCAATACCCATAACAACTCAAATCCAATCTAATCGACTCTCCAACGACCCACACATCCAACATGATTCAGCCCTTGAAACGCATCACATAAACACACATACATATATATACCTGCTGCACCAATTTCCTCCAATTCAATCAACAACCCAACTACAGGAAAATTCAACAAAAACAACAAGAAACCGACACCGTAGTCACCACTGGAATCAGAAATTCAATCACTGATTCTCTTTTCTTCACTCTCTATTCCACTGCTTCAATCAGCCTAACCCAAAGTGCCGAACTGAGGCAGTCGGCAGAACAGGGGAACCCCACAAAACCACAACATCCCCACTTGAACAAAAGACCCAACCTGCTATCTCTCAATCCGACGAACCAACGAACCAACTCAACATCCATGACAGCCATCGACAAAACTGCAACAACACACACAATCCCGAACCACAAAACCGTAACATCCACTCACACAATTTCGAGCTAGACAATGTCGTCTCCAAACACCGCCATGACTGAATCAACAATCCAACCTGAAATCTAGTTATTCCGTCGCAGCTCCATCCTCCCCACTCGTCATCAACCTGAAGCAGAACACAATTCAAATCACGATTTAGTGATACGGCCAAAGTCGACAACTCCCCGACAGATCCGTCCCAACCCATTTACTGCTTCGCTCCCTCCAATCCGCAACACACAGCCCCAATCTCAATCCAAAACCTATCGCCAATCCGTTGCCCCCTTGCCTCGATCGACTGCTTTCTCCTCCACTCTGCAATGCACCACCACTGGACGACAGTCGACCATCGAATCCAGCCCGTTTGTTCTCCACCCGTAACCCCTTATGCGAATCAAACTCCTCAATCACCCTTCCAACGATTGATCCCATCCGATCCCCTAGGCAGCGTGGTCTGAAGAGAATCAAAATTCTAAAATTTCTCTCCCTCTTCTCTCTCTCCCCCTTTCTCTTTTTCTCTCATTTTCTCCCTGTTCTCACGCGACTTCCACCGCCCTTCACTCCTCATCCTTATCTCTTCATTTTATTCCTTTGTAGCTTCCTAGAAGCTTCCCCTAATATTATACACATAAATTATTGTTCTATTTTAGCATATTACATATTTTATAAATATTTTTATTCCACAAAATATTATAAAATGCCAGTAAATTTTTCATAAGGTCGGGGCTCAATTTAATTATTTGTTTACCAATATTGGGTCTCGTTCGGGTAAGAATGATTCGTATCAATCCCATGAATTTATCCTAGCACTTGGTTAACCGGTTTAAATATTTGATTTGATTTGATTTTATTGATTTATTTTTTTTTTCAAATCTCTACATGCCGCGCACCCACGTGCGGGCTCCATGTAGCCCGCGTACCTACTACCTTGCCCATGCGCGCCCAGTGCTGACAACCCCTTGACACCAGCCCTTGGCCGTCCTTTTGGGCCTTGTTTGGCCATCCTTTTGGGCCATGTTTAGCCATCCTTTTAGGCTATATTTGGCCACCCTATTGGGTCATGTTTGGCCACTCTTATGAGCCATGTTTAGGCCATTTTCTTAGACCACCTTAGGTATGATTTTTTACCTATTCTTGGCCTATGTCTTAAGGCATTTGGGACCCATTTGGGCCATTGTTCCAAGGCAAATTTAGAGACATTTTGGGGTTAGCTTGGAGTTCATGCTTAAACATGACTTAGAATAATTTTGACTATTGGTTGTCAGAGATATTTGATTAGTATTTAAAACTTATCTTGGGTAAGTCTAATAGCAAATTTTCATTCTTAATTTTGGGAAATATGGGGAAATAAACTTGTAATCAACTAAATCCATTTAATTGCCTTTTATTTCTTTTTCTTAATTCATTTCACTCACTCGCCGGGTTTATGAAAATTTGGGGTGTGACACTAGACAAGTTTGAATAGAGAAATTACAGTCAGAGGAGAATATGATAAGAACACAAAATTGAGTAGACTGAGCAAAGACTTGGTCTTCATTAAACTAGAAGTACTTGAATAAAGAAACTCAATATACCTCAATAGTGAGAATATAATAGCCTGACCACACTCTTGACTTTCAAGACTACTCCTAACCAGATAACAATGAGTCACATATTATTAGAAAGTGCAATGCAAGTGAGCTAAAGCATAAGTAGACAAATAGTTTTCCCTACCAGATTAGTTGAGTTTTGGAGATAAAACTCTTTTTAGGGAGGGAAGAATGTAATACATTGAACTATGATTATCAGGTAATTACAACTAATAATGCCAATTAAGGATTACTAACCATGATTTCCTAAGGTACTAAATTGTGTAATTAGGAAGTAAATTTCACAAAGCAAGCTAACTATTTAGTGACAAATAAAACAACAATAATTCCATGCTCAAGACTATGGTAATGACTATAAATTTAAGACAGTTATGATTAAATGTAAATCAATAATTAAACACATTAAATAAGGAGTGACATAGGATTCAATTACACTTAAAAATAGTTGAGACTTACAAATATTATTTAACTAGTACTGATGGTATAAAATGATGAATATGGAATCAATTAAATGTCAATAATTAGAAATTATTAAAGGATAGTTATTATCAAGAAATTTGAGCCCAAATTAGGCGATGTGATGGAAATTTCATGAATAAAGAATCATTTCATTTCTTTGGGTATTATGCAGTAAAATAGTGTGAACTAAGGTTAGGAACTTGTTGGGTTCGTAACCACAGTAGAAGCGATTTCAAAATTCTATTTAGATCTTTTTCTTTACATAAATCATACAATCTTGAAAAGAGAGTTTAGAATTACTTTGTTCTTGATAATCTTGATTGTTGAAGAAGGCTTCTTGAAGAAATTGATGCAATCTTCCTTCTCTTTCTCTTCTAGCTCTTCTCCTCTTTTCCCTTAGGCAAATTGTATCGTAAGAGAGTGGGATGCCTTTTATTTTTGTCTAGCACAAAAACTTATGATAAATTGCTCCCTACATATCGTATATATATGGCTTAATTAGGGCAAGAGAAAGGATCTAGTAGGTCTCACTAAGTTAGCTTCCAATTAGTCAATTAAATCTTAATTATCTCATAATTAATTGTAATCGACTTATTAATTTCAATTAACTCCACTATATAATAAAAATTACACTCCAACATAGTAGAATAGAGTAAACCCATATACACTAGACTTCTGCAGTTGGCCCTTCTACATAGGTACTGATAATTAGGGTTCCATATTATACTATCAAATTAATTCTCTAATTATTTTAAGAACCTAATTCAATAATTATTAATCACTTGCAATTAGTTATCATTTCAATAAAAAATTTACTAAAAAGACAACATCTGGATTTTAGTGATAAACCCATTGAATTAGCACAAATGTGATATCCGTCTCTCTATTATCTAGAGTATAGATTCCATCTTAGGAATATGTGTTCTCACAGTCTAAATAATGACTTCCCAAGATACCGAGGTGTTGGTCTGAAAGACCTCACTCATTAGTAACTCAAAGTCATCACCATTCACAACTTGAGTTAACTATCCTCTCAAGATTATGAACTTACTGCAAATAGTGAATAAGAAACTTATTAAAGGTGATAGTTCCAAATGATGCGTTTCTTAAAGTGATCTGGTTCAGTGTATTCCCAATACAGCAATACAGTAACCTAGAGTCCACTTACTCCAATGGTTGAGATAAACCACCTTATCACATAAAGGTTAATTGTATTACAGCTTTACAGATAAGATGTCCAGTCTTATCAATTGCCGCAAAAAAATCTAGAATTACCTATATAAGCAGTTCATATCTCCAATGTATAAATCTCATTTATACACATGAACTGCTCCTAATGACAATTCAAGGACTAATCATCTTATGATATAAAGCAACATCCAAACATATGGTAATATGAAACTCAATAATAAATCAAATTTATTAAATAATAATAAAATATCTTCGATATGACCACACACATCCTAACAAACTCCCACTTGCACTCACATCCATTCCCCATAACATCTGACACCCATCCTATCCACATGAAGCTTGAAATGTTTAGAAGGTAGAGCTTTAGTGAAAAGATCTGCAAGATTATCCGCAAATACAACCTTGGTGACGATGATGTCTCCACGCTGAACAATCTCTCTGATGAGGTGATACTTGCGCTTTATGTGCTTTCCACCCTTGTAGTTTCTTAGCTCCATGGATTGAGCTACAGCTCCACGATTGTCACAATAAAGGACCATAGGCAATTAGAACTGTGGTACAACTCCTAGTTCCGAAAGGAACTTCTTGAGCCAAACTGCTTCCTTTGCTGCTTCAAAGGCAGCTACATATCTCGCTTTAGTGGTTGAGTAAACAATACACTGTTGCTTGATACTTCTCCAACTGATAGTTCCACCACCAAGAGTAAACACATATCTTGAGGTTGTGTGACACCCTGACCTGAAATGTCGAGTAATGTAACGCGCATTACAAGGTGACAAACCATAGTTAAAAATTAACTACTAGATGACCAAAAATCGAGAAATATACAAATGCATATAACTCCAAATACATGGTTAAGCTATATACATAAGATAATATATATATATATGTATTAACGTATACAAATACACGCATTTAGTGTGTATATTATCAAATGTATGTATATATAAGTATATATATATATATGCATAAGAATACACATAAATATATATATACATATATGTAAAATGAAAATGTATATGTACATGTAATTATGTATATACATGTGTGTGCAGAACTGTGAGCTAGTGTGTGCGAGTGTCGGCTGTGAGTGTGTGTGTGTTGCATGTGAGTTAGTGTGTGTGAATATATAATATACATATATACTACAAATATCCACCATCCAATTAATGCAAGCTGAAAAGAGAAAAAGAATAATTAATTGGATGGGAAAGGAAGTTGATAAGGGAGACTAATTAGAGTTGTGAGGTCATGTAGAGAGAGAGCGAGAGATAGGGCGGTGGAATGGATATAAGAGCAAGTGCATGCACTGTATGCTTGCTTTTAAGAAAAGAATCAAAAGAAAAAGGAGCAAGGAGTTTAGAAGAAGGATTCAGAAGGAAAGAGGAGAAGAGAATTAAGAGAAAAATGTGAGAAACCATAAAACTCACTATTTTCTCTCTCTAGAATTTTGCATACGTATAAACTGTTTAAGTCTTCATTTATGTATATATAATGTTTAGGATGTTTATTCTTGAATAAGACATGGAAAATGAACGTTAAAAACATCAAGAACACCCGGCCGTACACCATGACAGCTATGGATAGACTTGGTTGAAGCAGGTCTGTGATGACCTTTATAAAATACATTTTGGTTATTCTAGACCCAAAGTAGGTCACATGAGGGTGTCAAAATGTAACACCCCGACCTGATTAATTAATAATTAGTTGCCAATTATTAATTAGAAATGACTTAAAGAATAATCAAGAAGGTTAATTGGGAATCTCTCCACGGTCACGATAAACCAACAAAATAATTAAACCCGTCAAGAGAGGAGGGTGTAATACCCGAACCTAATTACCAATTAATTAGGTGAAATGATGTCATCTTAGCACTGTTGAAACTCAAATTAGCCAACTACGAAAATCACAAATAAATAATAACTGACACGGGGCCCTTGACATCTAAGCTAACTGAAATATAAAACCCTCAGAAGAAACCGTTTCGTAAAAAGAGCACTGGAAAAGAAAATATAACGAAAAAGATAAAACGGAAATCTGCGCTGGCCAAACAAGGCATAATATAAAAATTGGTCAAAAGAGACAAAAAGGGGTGGTCATGGGAATTGATCCCTAGACCTAAAAGAGTAAGGAATTTCCTCCCAAAAACTTAACCACTTGGCCACAAGCACTTTTGTGCTTTATTGTACATGAGATATGTATATATATATAAGATAGAATGCTGAATTCTGATTAATAAGAATAAGGTGGCAGCCCCTCATTGGACCACCACACCCACCAATTAAGTTTCATGCAAATCAAATCAAACATGTAAAATAATATATACATATATATATATATATATCTGAGTTTGTGTGGGTGGTAGGGAAATCCAGAAATCAGAAAGTGTATATGGCAGTGTGTGTGTGTGTGTGTCTTGATGTAGAGAGAGAAAGAGAGAATTGTAGAGAGGGAGAGAGAGAGTTGCTGCATTCTGCATGCATGGATAAAGGAGGGCCAAGACTGCTCTAAGGAGGTCTGAGGTGCCAAAAACCAAACCACCAAAAGAGGGGAAACCCACTGTTGTAAAGGTATACCCGTGTAGCCATTAAATGGGTTTTTTTTTTTTTTTTTGTATTTTTCAAATTAGCACACACATGTACACTGTTTGAGGCCAAATAAGTACATGCATGTGTTTGAAATGCTGAGGCCAATACAGTAGGAGGAAATTGGGTTAAAAACCGAACTGTTTTGGGTACACGACCGTACGATACCACCATGGTCGACCACCTTCAAACTGGGACTGATTCAACTTGGGTTAAACTCTGGTTGAAGGATAGGGATTAAAACTAGATGCTAAATGGTTCACGAAACAGCAAAAATTAGGTGAAATGACCCTAAGACCATAGAGAACCGTCGAGTTGCAGGTCACGGGTCTGATTTGGGATATCTCAAACCGAACCCCAATCTTAGTTTTATGAATGAAATATTAATCCCCATGATTATACAATTACAACATGCCAAAAAGCATCAACTTTGGTGGAGAAATGAGCGTGTACAAGCCAGTTGCAGGTCGCGACTATCCAACCCACCATGGCTTCTCGAGCTTGATTCGAGGCTTAAATTGAATGCCAAAATGTTTCTTAAACATTCAGTAGCCCATACCACCTAAAAACAGAGATCAAATCAGCCTCGAAATGCACGAAATTGGAAAACTTTGATAGCTGCAACTAGGGCAACAGTAGCCCAATGTTGGAGAAGAAGATGAATAGTAGGCGGCCGGATCTTGGGTCGGTTCAGGTTCGGATTGGGACTCGACCCGTATCATAAACGGTTTAAGTAGGACAGCGCCATTTTGGGTTTAAAGGTTTTAAAATTAAACCTGAAATGGGCCTGTTTGGTTACGGCGATAGGAAATTGAAATTGGGTTGGCTCTGACCCAAGCCGTGAATAAGGCACATAGCAAGGATATGCTATCCCAGTTCTCTGGCCTAGCCTGAACCGGCTGGTTCATAAGAATTTTGGTACGGTCTAGGGTTTAACCGAGTAAACTCAATAGTTCAACGGCTTAATTGAAAAGAAATTAAACCAGTATTTTCCTGAATTGCATTTTAACCCCAACTGTTCTGAATATTTGTATTCTGGCCCAGCTTCTGAAAAATTTATGCATATAAGCCCCTGAAAAATAAATAAATAATAAAATAATTATTTTATTAATTGGATAAAATTACTATTTTACCCTTGGACACTAAATGACTCAAACGAAGCCCAAATTAAATAAATAAATAGTGCATTTCTACTATTTCGGGCATTTTAGACTCAACGGTGGAGTCCGATTTGTGAAACTAAGTTCCGAAAAATACAGACACGCAAATGGTAAACGATTGTACTGCCCTTGATGATACCTAGGGCCAAATAAAAATAAAAGATAGTCCAATTTAACTATGTCAGACACTTTGGACCCAATGGTGAGGTCCATTTTATGAACTGAGGTCCTGAAAAGTTTAGCTATACAGCATGTGAAATTACCAAAATGTCCCTGATGCTATACGGAGTCTAAATGGAGTCCAAATGGGACAAAATTAATACTGATAGAAGCCCAGATACTTGTGAAACTGTACATAGGATTAAATGATGAATCAGGGTCAGAATCTCACAAAATGTGAAATTATCGAAATGCCCTTAATCTTATGTGAAGCCCAAATAAAATCCAAATTGGACGAAATTGATACCGATAGAAGCCTAGATACTTGTGAGACTGTGCACATGATTAAATGACGAATCAAGGTTAGAATGTCACAAAATGTAAAATGACTAAAATGCCCCTCAGCATGGTAAGTGCAAAGTAGAGGCCGAATAAAGGCCGATCTGATCGAATAAACTGCCATAAGCATAATTATGAACATTGAAGGGCCAAATAAGAATCCGGAACAGTCAATGTATAAAATGATAAATGATCGATATGTCCCAATGACCAAAAACAGATACCAAATAAAGTCCAAAAGACTTCTGAATTTATATATGAGATATATGGGATATTCTGAGGACCACAACAGGGTCCGAGGTAAGAACGACAAAATTACCATTTTACCCCTAAGGTTAAATAAGTACTTAACTGATAACGATTTTAGTCCAAAAGACTTAGAACTTTATAACTAAGATATGTCGGCTATTCAGAAGACCACGATAGGGTCCGGGGCAAGAATGAAAAAATTACCATTTTGCCCATAAGGTTAAATAAGTACTTAACTGATAACGATTTTAGTCCAAAAGACTTAGAACTTTATATCTAAGATATGTGGGCTATTCTGAGGACCACGATAGGGTTCGGGGCAAAAATGATAAAATTACCATTTTGCCCTTAAGGTTAAATAAATACTTAATTGATAAAGATTTTAGTCCAAAAGACTTAGAATTTTATATCACATCCAATGCTGCTTGTCGAACCAAGGGTCTCAACTTGCTACACAATTAGTGCTACTAACATGCAACAACTAAAATGCGGAAGAAAATAATAAAAGTTGCATGTGATTTATATAATGTTTACAAAATGCGGAATTGAAAATTTCTTAATACAACTGTTCATCCCCAAGACGTGGATAACATGGGAGAGCTATAAGACTGTCTGTACTAAGTATTACACTGCAATTTCAAAAGCAAATGTCCCCCTCCTAGCTATCAGACTCTATGGTCTGTCCTCGATATCTGTGCCTGCAAATCAAATGTTGTGTAGTATTTGATGAGTTATGAAAACACAGTAAATATTCATTTACTCTACCATGTGCACAAGGTGTAATACCCCAAAGTTCAACATGACTCAGATTATATTCTAACCAAATAAAATAAATTATGTGACGATAACGATTCAGAACAGCTCAAAATACAGTGAGCCATAATTGGATTAATTATTAGGAAATACTAATCCAAGCCACTAAAAATGATGTAGGCTCAAGAAATTAATTGACCCAAACGACCGAGCATTGAAATAAATAAATGAGGCCAATACGAATAATTAATTATGAAAATAAAAATATGAATATCATCTGAGACACGAACGGGTTGGCAAAATAAATAATTATTATAATCGAGCCTCGGCTTTCTGGCAAATTTACTGACATTCCATAAAGTAATATTTTATGGAATAAAAATATTCAATACGGTAAAATGTATCAAAATATGGAAATATGCCTCGGGAAAATAGATGTATAAATCTATATTGATACGTAGGTGTATAAGTGTTATATATAATCCAGCTCCATTAGTTCAGAAAGCAATTGAGAAGCCAAAAGTATGAACATATGTGTATACTGATACGGCAGCAGAAGCTGCTGGAAGTTGGGCCAATATAAAAATATGTCTATTATATTATAAGTAGAAGCTTCAAAGAAGCTGCTGGAAAGGGGTGTAACCAAGCAAAGGGAATTTTGTTGGTTCTTCTTTGTACCGAAGCTGCTGGAACAATTGAGAAACAACCAAGTTATTTGCATAATATATATATATATATAAGAGAAATCTAGAAACCTCTTGAACACGTGACAACAGGGGCTGATTGAGCAGCTTCTAGATATACATATATATATATATATGAGTAGCCGAAGCTGCTAGAATCGAGAAGGAAAGAAAAGAAAAAAATAAAGCAAAGAAAAAGAAAGGGAGTCGGTTCTCTGCCTAGGAAGCCGTAGAAGCTGCTAAAAGGGATCAAGATATATATATTAGGTGTATATGCGTGCAAGCAATTGGGATGGAGATTTGGAGAAGTTTGTAGAGACATATATGCGTGGGTGTTGTGATTGAAGCAAAAGGGAAGCTGAAGGTTGCAGTTTGAATTTGGGATTTTGAGGCTGCTACTATAGAAGTTGCGGTGCAGGTAATTGTAGAGGAAGGAAAATGGCAGTAGGTAGTGTGTTGATAACGTAGGTGGCCACAAGATGAAGAATGGGAAATCTGTGGTCAGAGTTCTGGATTTGGATGATGACAGGAAAAATCTATAGCAGTTAAAGACTCCACAATAGTGTAAGATCAGCAAAGAGAAGCAGTAGCGTGTTGGTGTTGGGTTGTAGTTTGAATGGATGGAAATTTATTTGGTAGTGGTACTTGGTTGTGTGTTGTGTTGGAGGGTGGATGTGCACCCATTACGGCTGCTCAAGGATTGACATAGCTAGATATTAGAGGCAGCAATTGTTAAGGGAATTGAACAGGAAGAGAGAGCAGTTGTGGCGGCAGCTTTGATCAGGTCTCGTCCTAAAGGGTACTAGCTGTTGTTCATCACGGCTGAACCAAGCTGAAATAGAAGGAGAATAAAAACCAGAGATGCAACATAGCCAATAATGGTGCATTCGACTCTACCTATTCAGTTGAGGAGACGGCTAAGGGTTCGACCCAATTCTGGATTAGGACTTCTTTCTCTCTTGTTCATCTTGATTATGGCTATTGGAGCAGTTATCTCGTTGGCTATGATTTCAATTCTGACAATGAACGTATTTGGAAGATTGGCAGAAATGATAAACTTGTAGATGGCTCTACTGTTGGACCACGAGAATGGATAATTTGTGAAGTAGCAGTGCTGCATCAATTGTTGCGATGGAGATTAGAAAACCAGCTGTGACTGAAGGTGGAAGAAAGAGAAGCAGGGAGGAAGCCATGGCAGTAGATGGCAGTGCTAGAATAGTTGGGCACAAAGTTGCAGTTATTGAACTCAATTATGAAATAGATTTTGTGACAAGGGATTTTAAAGGATCTTGAGGGCTGCAATTAGTTGTTCAGTACTCTTTAAGTATTCTTAATGCATTTCTGAGGTCTGAATGGGAACTGAAGAAAACTAAGACTTTGGAGGGCTTTGAGTCAGAAAATAGAGGAACTTGAGATTGACAGTAAGTGATACAACAGTTGAGGACTCTGCAATAGTGAACTAAACAGTAATCTGATGAGAGGAAGGGAAAGTTCTTCAATATCTGATGGATGGGATGATAAAAGGGACAGAATCTGTCAGGATCATCATATGCTTGGGGGAAAAAGGTTGAAGAAGCTGATGAACTGGATTTAAAATGGCTGGCCAACTCGATCAACTTGTCGGTGTGTTTTCTTCAACTGCTGAACCGTAGACTGAAGATTAACATCAAACACTAGATGCATAACAATTTGGTTCACGATTGACTGTAATTCTCCAAAGGTTAGATATGTTCACATCTGAAGCCTAGTATGATATTTGGATGTTGAATCAATTAAGATGCCCCTCAGAAGGATAATGCTCAGGATATGCATGGACATGGCCAACGACGTATCTGGAGAATATCTGTGAATAGAGATAAGCATATATTCAAGTGAGTAACTCGGACTCTTGACTTGGTGTATAATTTTTGTATACTGTACTACTTTATATGCTGAACTGTTTTATACACCGTATTATTTTAATGCATATGCTTTCATGCATACTATTTATACTGCATTGTGCATGGCATGATTCCATTCTGTCTTGCCTTTTAATGTATCTTGTTTTGATACCGTTCGGGTTTGTCCTGTTCTGTTATACGCCATTTGGAATCTATTCTGTTTTGGCTCAGTTTTAATCTGATCTGTTCTCTTAGGGGTGAGTATAAGTCCTACCCCAGAGGGACCAAGCGGCTGCTCCTGATCTATTCTGTTAAAGGGTGAGTATAAGTCCTACCCCAAAAGGACCAGGCGGCTGCTCCTAATCTGTTCAGTTTTGATCTGTTGTGTTCTGACCTATTCTGTCCTAATCTGTTCTGTTTGATCTGTCCGATCTGGTCAGTTCTGATATGTTCTGATTTGTTATGTCTTGGCTCTATTCTGATTTGTCCGATCAGCCTGTTCTGATATGATCTATTTGAGCTGCATTTGTTCTACATGAGATGCATTATTCTATTTGAGCTGCATTTGAGCATACATGTATATATGAACTGGATTTGAAACCCATGGCAGGAACCTATGTTACTTACTGAGCTTGTTTAAGCTCATTCCATTATTTTAACATTTTTTAGGATATATCTCCATTGCATTAGAAAGCACAAGGACATGTCACTAGTGGACTGAGAGGTATTTCTAAGTGAGGATCTGATGGCAATAATATGTGGAGACTTGGGTTCTAATAGATTGATTCTAGCTATTTAGGTGAGTGTGATGATATGGTTGACTTCATTGATATGTATTAGATGTATTTGGACATGGCTTATGGTAATGGTACTCTAGAGAGATTAGATATGCTTTGTATTCTATGTCTGGTTATAAATGTGATATGTGGCTAGACTTATTAGTTGTTTGGTTTTAGACTTGCTCTGTGGTACATACCTCTAATTGTGGTAGACTGATGAGTTGCATTTCCGAGATGAAAATGTTTTAATTTTCGCTGTTCTGACCCTACATTGGAATGCAATTCATCGTAAGTTTCAGAAGTTTGCCTTTGGTTGATCGTATTGTCGGTTGGAAAATCGACAAGGCGGCTAACTGGCATCACATCTTCGGCATCCGCGTAGGGTGAGGTACGGGATGTGACACAAGGTATAAAAGAATGCTAGCCAGTTAATGAATATATATACTCAATATCAGAAGATAAAAGTCAAATGATAAGAAAATGAATCTGCTATGCTAACAATGTCATACTACTACAGTCATGTTCTATATCAAGTATGAAATGTAAGCACTGTACTGAAAGCTGTATAATCTCATGATCATTCAATAACATATAACATGATCAAGCTATGAATATCAACAATAAAGGATAGTGATATCAACTAAATTTGAGCTGCACTGGTACTGGTAGGGCCCAGCTACCCCTTGAGCTAGTATTCAGATCCTCTCGGGCTGTATGAATAGTGCTCTGTGTACACTGTAACTGTACCTCCCATGCCTCGCATAGCAACGTAGTAAATGTTCCACTCAGAACCTGGACCCGAAGGTCATAAATAGCATCAGATGGTGATATGACTGAGCACAAATCCGTTACTAATAACATATCAGGATCGTGCTATCTTCCACGAAGAGTATAGTGGAATCATAACTGATTCTAGGCAATCTGACGTAACAATAGTTTTTGAGGCTATGGTTACTAGAATGCTTCGAATAAAACTGTCTAGCCCTCACGGCCCTAGGTACAAGTGTACATAAAAAAATCTGTGCACAAGTGTACAATCATGATTGAGATATATATGGAAATCAATAATTGTTTCCCACATGATAGGGCAATATCAATGTGGATAAATAAACACTGGTATATATGTACAGAGTACGATAGGCAATATATATAGAAAGAATTATGACATGGCTTGGAATGTAACACATGCAGAGATCAGATTTTACTTATGTCTTACTATCTATGAACTAGAAGGATTTAGACTGCCTTCTCTTTGCCCTTCCGTTTTCCTACAATCCATAAAACACGTTTCAGTCTATCGCTACCTGAATTATGCTATTCATCAAATTTTATGCCTTTATATATTAAGTTCCTCTTTTATGAAAATAAACTCTACCATTGAGTCCGGAATATCGAAGAAATTCGGTCTAGGCTTTCGCAGAATTCAATTCAGACATCTGTACTAAAAAGGGCAAAATGGTCATTTTATACTTTTATGGGTCTTTTATTTTTTGGGAACTTGTCTCACAAAACGGATCTCACCGTTGGTCTTAGAATGTCTGAGATAGTTAAAATACACTATTCATATGTTTAATTTCAACATCGTTACTATAAGGGTAGAATGGTCATTTTACACTTTTCACGGGTTCTCATTTCTCAAGACCTCTTTTCATAAATTAGACTCAATGGTTGACTCTGGAATGCTCAAAATAATAAAAATTCACTATTTTTTGTTTATTTTAATCGGAGTCCATTTGTAACACCCCAGACTTAATTATTAAATTATGTAATGAAAAACTCTTCTTGAAATCTAATCTGGCATTTAACTGTTTAGAATCAACTGTTTAACACTGACAAAACCCATGTTAGCAAATGTTAAAAATTCTGAGAAACTGATTACTGTCACTGAACCCTCAGACACTGAAGCTAACCTAACTAGGAGTTGACTGAAAGAAACCGCGTCGAAAAATAAGCTACAGAATGAAAGTTAGGAAGAAAACAGTGAAACTGCATTAATGCGCAGCCAAACAGGGCCTAAGCCCGAAATATGGGAAAAAGACCAAAAATGTGGCCAAGAGGATTTGATCCCTTGACCAACCTAGGCAAAATTTGGGTTACCAAAAATTTACCAACTAAGCTAAGAGCACCTTTGTGCATATATATGCAAAGATATATATTTAATTAGTAATCAGATTTGGCTTCTCCCCAAAGTGACCAATAGCCAAGCATGCAACACATCAGCATGCATCACCCTATGCTATAGCCATCATGCCTATCCCACCATGATTACATCTCCTCCCAACCAAATTGCATGCAAACCCATCATGCACTTGGGGGAGATGAAACATTAAGAAAAGAAATCTGATCATTGATATACAATCTCCATATATGCATGGAGGAAAGATCAGAACTGTAGAGAGGAAGTTAGAGAGAGAAAGTGGGTTAGAGAAAGGAAGTTAGAGAGAGAAAGCTTGAGTTTTGGGAATCCATTGAAGGAGCTTAGAAGAAGCTAGAGGCTGGAACTGAGGGGCTGCACGACTGAGAGGGGACCCAAATCCAACCCTTGAAGCTCCTGCTCGAGCTCAACAATGAAGAGACCACTGTTCAAAGGCCAGTATTCAAAAACTTTTTAAAAATTTTTCCTGTTCTATTTAGCTACTGTTTTATAGATTTAAGACTGTTAATGCATGCGTAGTAGATTAATAATCAAAACTGGGTTGTTTACGAATGATTTGAACCCATAAAACTGCCCAAACCACCAACCCGTAAGCAAACCGCCATTGTTGAACCTTGAGGTTGCAGGTCTGATCCGACCTCAACCAACCGAGCTTTTAATGATCAAAACATGAAATAGACCTCCCTAGGATCATAAAAACCCTAGGTCGCGACCCCAAAACCTCAACCTTGACCCCCAAACCGTGAGTTGCAGGTCACGGGTTCCAAACCCAACCCCACCGAAACCGCAACCAAACTAAGTTATGAAAATGGGGATCGAAACCCCATCACACGTAGGTCACAACGCAAGAAACCCCAAGTGATTTGGACCAAAAATGGGCCATCACGAGTCAGTTGCAGGTTTCGGATTATCGCCTTGAAACAGAGCCATTGAGTTCGATTTGAAGCTCTAAATTGATGTTAGATTGTTAATATGACTACCAGAAGTCGATAAGGTGGAAAGCAGTGAAAATGGATGCACAAAACCCCACGAAATAGAAGAAATAAAACCCAGAATTTTAGGGCTACAGTAGGGTGAAACGGTGGGGGAGACGATGAACAGTACGGGTCGGGCATGGATCGGGTTTTCGGGTCGGGTCCCGACCCGACCGAGAAACGGATAACCCGTTTAAAACCAAACTGTGTCGTTTTAGCATAACTAATTTTAACTTTTAAATTCTAGGGCTGATGTCAGCATGACGTCAGCACATTACCCTGAACCGGTCAGAACCGGATTGGACCGGTCCGGTTCAATTGCTTAAGGACTGAACCCTTTGGTTCAGTTCAAACCTTTTGGAAATTGCAGACCAACCCCCCAACAGTTCTGAATATTACACTGTGGCCCAGTTTCTGATGTTTTAATTCATTTATACCCCTGATAATTTAATAAATAATAAATTAAATTATTTAATTAATTTATTAATTAAATAAAAATTACCAAATTACCCGTAGGTCATAAATAGGTCAAATGAAGTCCAAATAAGTCAAACGAATAGTGTATTTTCACTATTTCAATCATTCCGGACTCAATGGTGGAGTCCGATTTGAGAAATTAAGTCCCGAAAAATACAAACACGTAGGAGTAAATGACCATACTACCCCTGATGATACTCGAACCCAAATACAACTAAAAGACAGTCTATTTTGACTATGTCAGACATTCCGGACTCAACGGTGAGGTCCGTATTAGCAGATAAAGTGCCGAAAAATACAACACACGAAATTACCAAATTGCCCCTGACATTGTTTAGAACCCAAACAACGTCCGATTGAGACGAAACTGAAACCAATAGAAACCCTGACACGTAGGGGACTATACACGTGATTGGATGACGAATCAGAGTCGAAACTTCACAACTGTGAAATGACCAAAATACCCCTAACCCTGTATCAGGTTAGATAACATCCGAATGAACTAAGAACTAACCAATGAAAGCTTAAATAATTTCATAACCGGACTGCCTAGAGGTAGTACACATCCTGACTTCTTGGGATCATGCTATAGGATAAAAACTCAAGCCAGTCATGGAAGGGAAAAACAAGAAATTTACCATTATGTCTAAAGCCGAAAGACTAGCTGACAAGAAGCAACAGGAGTTCATGCAACAACTCTTATGGCAACAAAAGATTATCGAACGGAACATAAGGATAGCCAAAACAACCGAGGTAGTCTCCGTTCGACCGTTTATATACAAGATGCATACCAAGGCAATGGTCGCGGAGGCTAAACTAAAGAAACAGGAAGACACGGAAACCCTGAAAGAGTGGGTGCAAAGGTGAATTTCAGTTATCATAAAAACACATAGACAGCGAGATAGTCTAACTCAGGTTGAATTTTAAATAAACCAAGTTAAGATTCATGTGAGATTTACGAAATGTTCCTAAATTTTCTAGGATAAAGAAGGATAAGAAGAAGAGAAAGGCTTCTCAGTTAAGTCCCGTTACCGCACAAGGTGAGTAACCTAGACTCCTGAATTGGTGTATAAGTACACCGTCTAGTTATTGTACTTTTTAAATACTGTACTGTACTGTTCCTACTGATATACTGTCTTCCATGCTTCTACGCAATGCATGACTATATTTTACTCTGTCCGATTTCACTGTTCCGTATTGAAATGAAATTATCCTTGTTTTTACTAAAAGAATAACTGACTCATGGTACCAAATCCAGTCTTGAACACTGTATGAGCATATTGCACTATTTAAAATGTGCATACTGTACTGTTATCCTGTTATACTGTTCTGCTCCGCTCATTATTGAACTGTTCTGTTGCTATGATGTTTTGACTGTATTCTTTTTAAATGTCGTTCAAAAATACGGATTTAACTATATCCTCTGAAATACCTGATTCAACCACCTGTTTTATAAACAACAATGGTTTGAAACCTATGACAGGGGACCCGTGTTACTCACTGGGCTTTTTAAAGCTCACCCCTTCCCTAACATTTTTCAGGTGAGGGACCCAGCGACCGGGATTAGCGGGTTGGAGACCCGAAGCACTATTTTGAAGAATCCATGAATTAACCATTTTTGTACCTAACTCCATTTTTGAATATGATGTACTGAAACCTAAGACTCGTATCTTTTGTAGGACAATGATGTAATAGTTAACCATGGATGTATTAATGGCTCTGCCAAGGTGTTATGCATTCCCTTAGTTCCGCTGCAACTTATATTAATTGAATGCATTGTACTTGGATGTTACTGATGAATGGCCTGTGGTTAGGATTACCGTCGGCATTTTGATTTCAAAAAAAAAAAAAACCCGATGGGTGCCTAACTGGCCGGTTGCATGCCCCTAATCCGCACAGGGTGGGTAAGGGGGATGTGACAAGGTTGGTATCAGAGCCTTAGGTTTTACATCCCGAACATAGAACAGAACCTTAGGGTCACCGAAGAACTGAACCTTTAGGGAGTATATGCTCGAGTGGTAGGAACCTTGAGCTAACAGTGATCTAAGTATCGACCTATGAAGATACACTGAACGAGGGTACTGAAAATTACTGTATTCTGTCTCAGATGCCGCCACGGACAAGAAACGGCAATAGGGAACCGCAAACCCCGACAGAGAGTGCTGCTATACGCGAAATGCGAGCGACTCTGGCTCAGTTCGCCCGGGCTATAGAGGGGTTGAATAGAACCCTGCAGCAAAATCAAACCAGACCAGTCAATAATCCAGGCTGAAGCCCCAGCTATGCCACCCCCGCCTGCTCCGGTGCCACCTGTTGGAGTTGGCATCCGCAACGAACTACTGGATAGGTTTCACAAGTTGAGACCTCCATCCTTCGAGACAGTCACAGAGCCCGAGCAAGGCCGAAAAATGGGTGACGGCAATGGAGAAAGCTTTTGGACTTCTAATATGTACCGAGGAGGAGAAGGTGAGGCTAGCCACTTATATGCTTCATGGGGAGGCGTATAATTGGTGGTTAGAGGTGCAACGGCAGAACCCAGTTATGACATGGGCGGGTTTTGTGGAAAGGTTTTACAGCATGTTCTTTCCGTCGACAATCCGTGAGAGGAGAATTCAGGAGTTCACAAATCTGCAGCAAGGAGAGATGTCAGTGATCCAGTATGCTGCAAAGTTCTCAGCCCTGTCCAGATTCACCCCCTCTCTAATCAGGGAGAAAGGGACAAGGCAAGGAAGTTCCAAGGAGGCCTTCGCCTAGGACTTCGAACAAGGGTATCTGCTTTTGAGCTATACACGTATTCGGATGTACTGAACAAGGCCCTTGTCATCGAAAAGGACATGGAGGAGTATAATCAACTCAAAGACCAAGGACGGAAGAACAAGGGGAAAAGTTTCCAGAAATCCCAACCTTCAAAGAAGCAGAAAACTGAAGGTCGAGGCAAAGGGGAGAAAGGTCAGAAGAAAGCAAGGGAGGTGACTAAGTGCCCACATTGTCAACAGTCTCATCCAGGAGAATGCCGCAAGCTGACCGGTGCATGTTACCGGTGCGGGGAAAAGGGACACCTGGTCAAAGACTGCCCGCAGCCACCACCCGATATAAGAGCCCCAGCTCCGATTACCACTGCTACGACACAGAGGCTCCTTCCAGCAGCCCCCACCAGAGATAAGGGCAAAGCACCTCAAGGACGACCAGGGAGGGTGTTTGCCCTAGTGCCAGGGGAGACATCTACTGCCAATACTATGGTAGTAGGTACACTCCCGATCTGTGAAACTTCCGCACATGTGCTTATTGATTCCGGATCCACACACTCTTTTATATCTCCACTGTTTACTGATAAACTGCATAGAACACCTGAACCTATGAATGAACTATTGTCTGTACAAACCCCCTCTGGGATACGAATGATTAGGTCCAAAATCCTGAAGGACTGTAGTGTAGAAATTGGGGATCAAGAGCTGTCAGTAGACCTAATACCCTTGGACATCAAGGGATTCGATGTGATCTTAGGCATGGATTGGCTGTCTCGCAACCACGCCACCATCAACTGTTTTGAGAAGAAGGTGTTGTTTCGACGCCCGGGGCAACCCGAATTTGTATTTAGGGGAAAAGGCGTTGTTTCTCCACCCTACCTCATCTCTGCCATCCAGGCAGGAAGATTATTAAGGAAAGGTTGTCTTGGATACCTGTGTAGCATTCTGGATACCCAAGCCCAAACTCCCCCGTTGTTAGAAGTGCCAGTTGTCTGTGAATTTCCTGATGTGTTCCCTGAGGACTTACCGAGTGGGACGGTTGATCGAGAGATTGAATTTTCTATCGACCTCGTTCCCGGAACTCAACCGGTATCTAAAGCCCCGTACCGAATGGCTCCATCAGAATTAAAAGAGCTAAAGGCTCAATTACAAGAGCTGTTGGAGAAGGGATTCATCCGACCCAGTGTGTCACCCTGGGGAGCGCCAGTATTATTTGTGAAGAAGAAGGATGGCTCTCTGAGACTTTGTATCGATTATCGAGAGCTCAATAAAGTGATAGTGAAGAACAAGTATCCGCTCCCACGCATCGATGAGCTGTTTGATCAATTGCAAGGAGCAAGTGTGTTTTCTAAGATTGATTTACGGACTGGATACCATCAACTTAAGGTCAAGAATACTGACATATCGAAAACAGCCTTCCGAACCCTGATATGGTCATTACGAGTTCTTGGTCATGCCTTTTGGCCTTTTGGTGTGACCAATGCTCCTACTGCATTTATGGATTTAATGAATCGGGTCTTCAAGACATATTTGGATGATTTCATCATTGTTTTCATTGATGACATATTGGTGTACTCACGGAGTGAAGAGGAGCACGAAAGGCACCTGAGAATAGCGTTACAGACCCTGAGGGAGCACAAGTTATATGTAAAATTCAAAAAGTGTGAATTCTGGCTACCCAGCGTCTCCTTCTTGGGCCATGTGATTTCTGAGGAAGGTGTTGCTGTAGATCCGCATAAGATAGAGGCTATACTGAATTGGCCTCAACCAACCACCGTGACCGAGATCCGAAGTTTTCTTGGGTTGGCAGGTTATTATCGACGCTTCGTTAAGGATTTTGCTAAGTTGGTGAAGCCGCTCACCCACCTGACTAAGAACAAGGTGCCATTCATTTGGACGGATGAGCAAGGAACGGAGTTTCCAACTACTCAAGGAGAAGTTGACTACAGCACCAGTTCTGACTATTCCCACCAAGGGGGGAAAGTTCGTCATTTATTGCGATGCTTCCCACAAGGGTTTGGGATGTGTCTTAATGCAAGACGGTAGAGTCATTGCCTACGCCTCTAGACAACTTCGACCACATGAACAGAATTATTCAACCCATGATTTGGAATTAGCGGCGGTAGTATTTGCTCTAAAAATCTGGCGCCACTATCTATATGGGGAGGTATGTGAGATCTTTACTGACCATAAGAGCCTGAAGTACTTCTTTACACAAAAGGAGCTGAATATGAGGCAACGGCGTTGGCTCGAATTAATCAAAGACTATGATGTGACGATCCAGTATCATCCTGGCAAGGCTAATGTAGTAGCCGATGCTTTGAGCAGAAAGTCTGGCAATCTTGCCTATATGATTACTACTCAAGAGGAGCTGATTCGAGACCTGGATGAGATGGGCATTGAGGTGATCCTACCAGGTGGTACGGCATATTTGGCCAATCTAACGGTTGAGTCTACATTGGTAGAACGGATCAAAGCAGGACAAGCTCAGGATGAGGAGTTAGTCAAAATCTACAAGGAAGTAGAGACAATTGGAAAGACTGATTTTGATGTTCAAGAGGGAATTCTGCGGTATCAAGGCAGGCTATGTGTGCCTAAGATAGACAAGTTGAGGAAGGAAATTTTGGAGGAAGCCCACACTTCAAGGTTCACGGTACACCCCGGAAACACAAAGATGTACCATGACCTTAGGGAACTGTACTGGTGGCCCGGCTTGAAAAGGGATGTGGCTGATTTTATCACTCACTGTACAAGTTGCCAACAAGTAAAGGTTGAGCACCAACGCCCTAGTGGACTTTTGCAACCACTCCCTATTCCAGTGGAAGTGGGACCACATCACCATGGATTTTGTATCCGGCTTTCCCAAGTCTTCGAAAGGCTTTGACGCCATCTGGGTCATCGTTGATCGATTGACCAAATCTGCACACTTTTTACCCGTACAAATGACTTTCAGCATGGAAAGGTTAGCCACGTTGTACATTCAAGAAATTGTACGCTTACATGGCACACCCTTGTCCATCAGTTTCTGACCGAGACCCAAGATTTGTGTCACGTTTCTGGAAAAGCCTGCAGAAGGCACTCGGCACCGAGCTTAAGTTTAGTATGGCATATCACCCACAGACGGATGGACAGTCTGAGAGAGTAATAGAGATGTTGGAGGATATGCTACGACTGTGTGCACTGGATTTCAAAGGAAATTGGGCAGAACATTTGCCATTGGTCGAGTTCGCCCATAACAACAGTCATCAGGCCAGCATTAAAATGGCACCATATGAGGCACTGTACGGAAGGAGGTGTCGATCTCCACTCTGCTGGGCTGAAGCTAGTGAACAGAAGCTACTTGGGCCGGATCTAGTACAAAAAACCACTGAACAGATTCAGAAAATTCGGAGTAGGTTACAAACGGCCCAGAGTCGATACAAGAGTTACGCGGACAACAGAAGAAAGGATTTGGAGTTTGAAGTAGGTGACCTTGTGTTCCTCAAAGTGTCACCATTGAAAGGAGTATTTCGGTTCAGGAGGAAGGGCAAGTTAAGTCCTCGCTATATCGGTCCATTCAAGATCCTGAAATGAGTTGGACCAGTCGCGTATAGTTTGGCGCTACCACCCGAGCTAGATAAAGTACACCATGTTTTCCATGTATCGATGTTGAGGAAGTGTGTACTTGAACCCGGACAAGTTATTGAACATGAGCCACTCCAGCTGATGGAGGATTTGTCATATGAGGAACAACCGGTGCAAATTCTGGATCATAAGGAAAAGACCTTGCGCAACAAGGTAATCCCACTGGTGAAGGTTTTATGGAAGAACCACACGACTGAGGAAGCAACGTGGGAGCGCGAAGCAGAAATGCGTGAGTTGTACCCAGAGTTGTTCACCGGAGTGTAGTTAGGCTGAGTTTTGGGGACAAAACTCTTTTGAAGGAGGGGAGGATGTAACACCCCAGACTTAATTATTAAATTATGTAATGAAAAAATCTTCTTGAAATCTGATCTGGCATTTAACTGTTTAGAATCAACTGTTTAACACTGACAAAACCCATGTTAGCAAATGTTAAAAATTCTGAGAAACTGATTACTGTCACTGAACCCTCAGACACTGAAGCTAACCTAACTAGGAGTTGACTGAAAGAAACCGCGTCGAAAAATAAGCTACAGAATGAAAGTTAGGAAGAAAACAGTGAAACTGCATTAATGCGCAGCCAAACAGGGCCTAAGCCCGAAATATGGGAAAAAGACCAAAAATGTGGCCAAGAGGATTTGATCCCTTGACCAACCTAGGCAAAATTTGGGTTACCAAAAATTTACCAACTAAGCTAAGAGCACCTTTGTGCATATATATGCAAAGATATATATTTAATTAGTAATCAGATTTGGCTTCTCCCCAAAGTGACCAATAGCCAAGCATGCAACACATCAGCATGCATCACCCTATGCTATAGCCATCATGCCTATCCCACCATGATTACATCTCCTCCCAACCAAATTGCATGCAAACCCATCATGCACTTGGGGGAGATGAAACATTAAGAAAAGAAATCTGATCATTGATAAACAATCTCCATATATGCATGGAGGAAAGATCAGAACTGTAGAGAGGAAGTTAGAGAGAGAAAGTGGGTTAGAGAAAGGAAGTTAGAGAGAGAAAGCTTGAGTTTTGGGAATCCATTGAAGGAGCTTAGAAGAAGCTAGAGGCTGGAACTGAGGGGCTGCATGACTGAGAGGGGACCCAAATCCAACCCTTGAAGCTCCTGCTCGAGCTCAACAGTGAAGAGACCACTGTTCAAAGGCCAGTATTCAAAAACTTTTTTAAAATTTTTCCTGCTCTATTTAGCTACTGTTTTATAGATTTAAGACTGTTAATGCATGCGTAGTAGATTAATAATCAAAACTGGGTTGTTTACGAATGATTTGAACCCATAAAACTGCCCAAACCACCAACCTGTAAGCAAACCGCCATTGTTGAACCTTGAGGTTGCAGGTCTGATCCGACCTCAACCAACCGAGCTTTTAATGATCAAAACATGAAATAGACCTCCCTAGGATCATAAAAACCCTAGGTCGCGACCCTAAAACCTCAACCTTGACCCCCAAACCGTGAGTTGCAGGTCACGGGTTCCAAACCCAACCCCACCGAAACCGCAACCAAACTAAGTTATGAAAATGGGGATCGAAACCCCATCACACGTAGGTCACAACGCAAGAAACCCCAAGTGATTTGGACCAAAAATGGGCCATCACGAGTCAGTTGCAGGTTTCGGATTATCGCCTTGAAACAGAGCCATTGAGCTCGATTTGAAGCTCCAAATTGATGTTAGATTGTTAATATGACTACCAGAAGTCGATTAAGGTGGAAAGCAGTGAAAATGGATGCACAAAACCCCACGAAATAGAAGAAATAAAACCCAGAATTTTAGGGCTACAAGTAGGGTGAAACGGTGGGGGAGACGATGAACAGTACGGGTCGGGCATGGATCGGGTTTTCAGGTCGGGTCGGACCCGACCCGACCGAGAAACGGATAACCCGTTTAAAACCAAACATGTGTCGTTTTAGCATAACTAATTTTAACTTTTAAATTCTAGGGCTGATGTCAGCATGACGTCAGCACATTACCCTGAACCGGTCAGAACCGGATTGGACCGGTCCGGTTTAATTGCTTAAGGACTGAACCCTTTGGTTCAGTTCAAACCTTTTGGAAATTGCAAACCAACACCCCAACAGTTCTGAATATTACACTGTGGCCCAGTTTCTGATGTTTTAATTCATTTATACCCCTGATAATTTAATAAATAATAAATTAAATTATTTAATTAATTTATTAATTAAATAAAAATTACCAAATTACCCCTAGGTCATAAATAGGTCAAATAAAGTCCAAATAAGTCAAACGAATAGTGTATTTTCACTATTTCAATCATTCCGGACTCAATGGTGGAGTCCGATTTGGGAAATTAAGTCCCGAAAAATACAAACACGTAGGAGTAACTGACCATACTACCCCTGATGATACTCGAACCCAAATACAACTAAAAGATAGTCTATTTTGACTATGTCAGACATTCCGGACTCAACGGTGAGGTCCGTATTAGCAGATAAAGTGTCGAAAAATACAACACACGAAATTACCAAATTGCCCCTGACACTGTTTAGAACCCAAACAACGTCCGATTGAGACGAAACTGAAAACAATAGAAACCCTGACACGTAGGGGACTATACACGTGATTGGATGACGAATCGGAGTCGAAACTTCACAACTGTGAAATGACCAAAATACCCCTAACCCTGTATCAGGTTAGATAACATCCGAATGAACTAAGAACTAACCAATGAAAGCTTAAATAATTTCATAACCGGACTGCCTAGAGGTAGTACACATCCTGACTTCTTGGGATCATGCTATAGGATAAAAACTCAAGCCAGTCATGGAAGGGAAAAACAAGAAATTTACCATTATGTCTAAAGTCGAAAGACTAGCTGACAAGAAGCAACAGGAGTTCATGCAACAACTCTTATGGCAACAAAAGATTATCGAACGGAACATAAGGATAGCCAAAACAACCGAGGTAGTCTCCGTTCGACCGTTTATATACAAGATGCGTACCAAGGCAATGGTCGCGGAGGCTAAACTAAAGAAACAGGAAGACACGGAAACCCTGAAAGAGTGGGTGCAAAGGTGAATTTCAGTTATCATAAAAACACATAGACAGCGAGATAGTCTAACTCAGGTTGAATTTTAAATAAACCAAGTTAAGATTCATGTGAGATTTACGAAATGTTCCTAAATTTTCTAGGATAAAGAAGGATAAGAAGAAGAGAAAGGCTTCTCAGTTAAGTCCCGTTACCGCACAAGGTGAGTAACCTAGACTCCTGAATTGGTGTATAAGTACACCGTCTAGTTATTGTACTTTTTAAATACTGTACTGTACTATTCCTACTGATATACTGTCTTCCATGCTTCTACGCAATGCATGACTATATTTTACCCTGTCCGATTTCACTGTTCCGTATTGAAATGAAATTATCCTTGTTTTTACTAAAAGAATAACTGACTCATGGTACCAAATCCAGTCTTGAACACTGTATGAGCATATTGCACTATTTAAAATGTGCATACTGTACTGTTATCCTGTTATACTGTTCTGCTCCGCTCATTATTGAACTGTTCTGTTGCTATGATGTTTTGACTGTATTCTTTTTAAATGTCGTTCAAAAATACGGATTTAACTATATCCTCTGAAATACCTGATTCAACCACCTGTTTTATAAACAACAATGGTTTGAAACCTATGACAGGGGACCCGTGTTACTCACTGGGCTTTTTAAAGCTCACCCCTTCCCTAACATTTTTCAGGTAAGGGACCCAGCGATCGGGATTAGCGAGTTGGAGACCCGAAGCACTATTTTGAAGAATCCATGAATTAACCATTTTTGTACCTAACTCCATTTTTGAATATGATGTACTGAAACCTAAGACTCGTATCTTTTGTAGGACAATGATGTAATAGTTAACCATGGATGTATTAATGGCTCTGCCAAGGTGTTATGCATTCCCTTAGTTCCGCTGCAACTTATATTAATTGAATGCATTGTACTTGGATGTTACTGATGAATGGCCTGTGGTTAGGATTACCGTCGGCATTTTGATTTCAAAAAAAAAAAAAACCCGATGGGTGCCTAACTGGCCGGTTGCATGCCCCTAATCCGCACAGAGTGGGTAAGGGGGATGTGACACCATTTGACTACTTTTTGACTTAGGGGTAATTTGGTAATTTCCCTTTTTATTTTAATTAATTAAATTAATATTTAATTAATATTATATTCTGTGGGTCAAATCATAATAACCAAAATTTGAGGGTCTAATTATTATTTCCATAACATCTGGGTTCATTTGTAATTTCAGAAAACCCTATCCCAACTAAGGTTATCCAAACAGCGAATAAGCACTGAATAGGAATAAAATATCCCTATCCTCATTTCTCCAATTTATTACTCCTGTTATCGGACACCCCTATTGCAATTTTAAAACCTTTTAAATTTAAGTAATACTGTGACGTTTTGACATACCCATTTCTGTTTCGGTCGGGTCCCGACCCAGATCCGACCCATGACCTGAACCCAAGCCCAAACAGTCTTCTTCTTCTCCAGCAATACGCCGGTAAGGTTCCGGTGGGTGCCGTCGTCCTCTACAGCGACGGTCACCATTTTCCAATCATGTTCTTGCTTTCTCACTGTTTTGACCCTTTTCTTTTTCCATTCACTTTCTGCACTATATAGGATGATTTCAAGACCATTTGAATGAGGTTTCATATATAAAATATTAAGGAAAACGAACTATCATAAACCTGTAACTACTGTTTTCTCTTTCAATTTTCAACCATTTTTCTTGATTCTTTTTGCATTTGATTCCTTATTTCATGCTTAATACAGCCCTACAATTTAAACACTATGAATCATGCTAGGTTTGTAAAATAGAATATAGTTACTCACCTCTAATTTCTAATTTTTCTTATTGCAGGTTCTTCTTTCTCTCTTGTTCCAACTTCTGATTCCTCTCTGAAACTCCCAATGCCTCTCTGCTTTTAACTTAGCCTTTCAAATCAGTATCTTACTTCTGATTTTCTCTACCATCGCACATGTATATATAATACATAGACACACAGCACCAACCGCCTCAACCTCTCTCTTTCCTCTTGGTTTCTTCCCCTTCTAAAGCCCATTTATTTGACCTAACTTTTCTGATTTCCTTTTTCAAATGTAGCTTTGCATTTATGGCTTGGGAGATATTTGTATATATATATATATATATATGTTATATCACATATACCAACACACACACTAATACACAATCGTCACACACACACTGATAGACTTGCATGCTGTTACTTTTATTTTCCTTATCTTTTTGTATTTGTATATTAATACATGTATATATATATATGAAATATACCACACTATGTATATATATATATACCTATATAAATACATATTTTATACATATATATACTCGTATATACATGTATATACAATTTTTAACTACATATACATACACTTATTTTTAACAGTCTATACATATACGTATACGTACACATGCATGCATTAAAAAACCTACATGCATTACGGTGCTTGTTTCTAGGTCACTCGGGTATTACCCGGCACTGACCGTATAACTAATATTGTTCATATTCCAAAATCGTACAGTGTATTTGGTATAATGATATAGATCTTAAACAGCTCGGTTTACAACTAATAGTATGCTACCCGATCCGATCTATCTCGGTATACGTGCTAACCCGGGTCAGGGTATTACATTGTCCGTCGTTTGGTTTCAAAAAAATCAGAAAAAAATAAGAGGCTAGTAGCCCCTACGACTCGAACGGCAGACCACCCAAGCACAAGAACCCTAAACCCCCTTCCCTTACCACTGAGACAAGACAATCCCGTGGGATTTTTATCCCACAAATATATATATAAATTATATTAAATAAAATAAATTTAATTTAATTAATTAATTAAAATAAATAATAACGAAATGGTCCGATGTCCAAATGGGATAACTTATTAGTGTATTCTTACTATTTTAGACCTTCTGAGACCAATGGTGAGGTCCGTTTTGTGAGACGGGACCCCTAAAAATAAAGACATGTAAAGGGGTAAAATTACCATTTTGCCCCTAGTACCCCTAAAGCCAAATTGAAACCAGAGAAGGTCTCAATTGACTTTCTTTGATGTTCCAGACTCAATGGTAATGTCTATTTGACCAAAGGAAGTCCTTAAAATGAAGAGACATAAAATTTGATGAATAGCATAAGATAAACGACTGTAAATTAGAACGTTGCCCTATGTACTGAACTAAGTAGTAAGGTTCGTGTTTTAAAATAAAATACAGGAAAGACACGACACGTAATCATGTGAAGTAAATAAATCAAACTTAAAATTAATGGAGCTACCAGAAGAGTATAGTTAAAAATGAAATTAATTCCTAACACGTTAAATTGTGTTTTAGGTTAAAGTACAAGTAAATTATAATGGATAAAACGCAACAAGACTTCATGGATGGACTCTTATGGCAACAAAAAGTAATCAACCAAAAAATAAGGATAGCCAAGACATGCCAAATCATCTCAATCATACCGTTCATATACAAAGCCACTATAGTTCCAATAGGGTGACTCATGAAAGAAGCTGTAGAAAGGAGACTTGCTGAGGAAAAATTAAAGGAAGAAAAAGAGGAAGAAGAGCGAGAAAATACAGAGACTCTAAATGACATGCATCACAAGTAATACCTATTATAAATAAGTATATATGTATAAGTAAATAGACATGAGATTCAACAATAAAGCAAATTGAGTTAGTTCAATTCTTAAGGATAAACCTATTTTAAAAAAGTAGGCATACACAGTCTAAGAATAAGAAAGATCACAAGTTGATTAACTACATGTGAGATTTATGAAATTTTCATAAATTGTTTTAGGTAAAGAAAAGGCAAGGGGAAGACACCTCAATAGAGCCGGCCCAGACACATAAGGTGAGTAACCTTATATTCGAAGTGGAGATTTAACTCCATAAATTTGAAGAAGTTTTAAGTTCAAAGTATGTGAAGTATTTAAATTCGGTATTTACATGATATTTAGTTTCAAAGTATTTCAGTTCTTACAAACCCTATTATGACATGCTTAGTGAATGGTTTCTCCTACTATTTTTCTAAAAATATATTTCAGCATGTCTAAAGTTTAAAATGCCAAAATTTTGTAAAGTATTCTAAATTTGCTTACTCCAAGTATATGAAGATTTTATTACGAGCTCAAAAACATGATGTTTTAATTGCTCATGAAAAGTATCTATTGAAAAGTCACGTGTAAACATATTTTAATGCAAGATAAATAGTGCATAAGCACACAAACAGGATTTTGGGTTCATCACAACTCAATTAACCTGTAACATGACCGGATTTTGGGTTCTTCGAAATTTATTTGACCTATAAATTGCCAGGTACCAGGATCTAATCCCCCAAACACAAGCTATCTTCATGTATAAATAAAATGGGAGTCTGGTTCGAAACGGATTCCACTAATGAAAGTGATAAGATGTTATATTGAAAATAGAAACAGGTTTTACCCTCATTTTCACTATGTATATCTACATGTTTTGAAGTACATATGTATAAGTTTAGCTTGATTACTTTAAATGTTTCAAAGCTATCTGTTTTTAGGAACGCATATATTCAGTGTTCAAAGTATACGAGCAATTGGTAGTGATTTTTTTATAACTCTCATGTGCTAAACCACAGCCAATTGAAACCACATGACAAATACTGGAATTACTCACAAGCTTAGATTAGCTTACCGGATTTTTATCCTATCCCCTCTTTCATGTGACTAAAGGCAACACCAATTTTGAGGATGATAGGTCGGGTTGTTTTTGGAAGGATTGTTAAGCAATATGAACTCTTAGTAGTAACTTTTGTATTAGTAAGATGGTACACTATTATGTATTAAGCCCCCAGGGCAATCGAATATGATTGTAATTATAAAGTCTTTAAGATTTTATTATGCTCTGAATGTATAATCATGTGTACCAATGTAAAGAGCAGTAGTATCAAACGGATGTGCGAAATTTTAAAATAAGAAAAAAAATTTCATGCTTCCGCAAATCACGAGTCGCACCGCAATCCGATACTGTTGCTTATGTATGTAAGCCTCGCCCTAAGGCTTCCGAGCCTGAAGGCGGCGGTCGCGATGCGAGATCCGCATAGGGTGGGTTTCGGGTCGTGACGGGTTGACTTTCTAAAGTCTTGATCTGACATTAAAGTCAGAGTCTATGTAGCCAATTGGAGCTAGATCACCACCCCTCGTATGTCAACATATAATCTCCAGTCCTTCTCAAGTACTTGAGTATATGTTTCATGATAGTCCAATGATTTGGTCCTAGATTAGATTGATATCTACTGACTATGCCCATTGCAAAACAAATAACTGGTCTAGTGCAAAGCATAGCATACTTAAGGCTTCTTATTGTCACGCCCCGAATTTCTGACCGAAACCCAAGGTTTGACTGATGAACAAAAGTAAATAAAATAAAAGATAATTAAATAGATTTACGACAAATTAAATAGAATTCTTTAATTTTCTAAAAATTTCGACAGAGCCTCCTCTGTTTTTCGAGCCTTTTTCCCCCTGATAATCACAATGCATCATATATATACAAACACATCACAATCCATCCTCACTCGATGGCGAAAAAATCTCACAGAATTTAAATGTGCATCGTCTAATTATACAATCTATCATATATACAGCTACACTTAAACTTAAGAATCATCGACTCCCAATTCATTACACTATACCAATATCATCTCCATTTTTTTTTTCCACAACATACAAATTTTCTACAAGACAAGAAGGAAATAAAGTAAGGAGTAATCTCAACGGAATTGACTAGACATGCATCATTTCCCATCAATACATATAGAAACATAAAATACATCTCACAACTGCATTGTTCATAGGTCATTCGGGCTTAAGCCCTTACATCACAAAACATAAGTCCCGTGGGCCAAAATACACCAAGTGCTTCATCCTATCAAGGTGTCATCGAATCTCAAGTAGCTGGGGCATCCTCATCTGTAATATATGTCCCACGAATGGGTCAATGCCAACATGCTGGTATGATATAATACTAATGCAAGAAACAAAATTAAGGGCGTGGGATGTGCAAGTGTATAGTTATTTCTATATGTCATTCAATATCATTATGGCAGTACATGAACAGTATGCAGTATATGATCAGTATTGTAATACCCCGACCCAAATTAGGGACTATTAAGCTGTTGTGTTGGAATTGGAAATCAACACCTTTAGTAACAAGGTCGGTGTCGACCCCGACGCACGAACTTTTAAGTAAATGTCCTGAAAAGTCAGGATGACTGTACATCACTTTCGTTGCAATCACCAACATGTCGATTTTGATGATAATTACATTTTCACGTCAACTACCAATTGTTGATACGAGTACGAGAATTTGGACAAATATTACGAGAATACGAAGATTAGTACAAGATAATACATTTAAGAAAATAATTAATTTTTAAAGTAATTAATTATTTTAAGTATAAGAAATAAATTGTAACAATTAATATACGTAATTAAATATAGAAATATATATATACTGTATAAATAATTATAACCTTAAATAAATATATATATATATAATTATACATGAATATATATATGGGTATGTGAATGCATACATGTATGCCAAAATATGTATGTATGAAATGTATGTATAATAGGGCATGTTATTGTCCAAAGTGTACAAAAGTGGGAGAGGTATGTGTATTATCCAAGGTGTATTAGGGTTGAACTATGTACATATACATATATATATATATGTAAGTCAAACACCACACACACACACAACCGGCCACTCATGGCCTGCCCAACAGCGGCAATTCAGGCCACTCATGAAGGAGCCTGAAATGGGTTAAACCAAAGAGAGGGGCAATCATAAATTGTCATGATTTCTTCTCCTTATACAAAATACATGGTGCTTATACACACAAAACACAACCATCCGAGAGTGAGGGAGAGATTGAAGGAGTTTCTGGGACATTCAGAAGTAGGAAGCAAGGAGCAAGGGAGAGAGAAACAGTTTGAAACAAGGTAAACCCTCAAACACTTGAATTTCTCTCTCTAGAATTTTTATATGTATGAATCTGTTTTAAGCCTTTGATTTAGCATATATGATGGTTAGGATGAATATACATGAATTATGCATGAAAATCTAGACCTAAAACACCTAAGAAACACAGGCCGTACACAAGGCAGCCATGGATGGACCTTGCTTGGAGCAGGTCTGAACCAACTTTCCCTAAACCAAATTTGGTCTATCAAGACCTCAAGAAGACCCTAAGAGCATCCTAAAAACCTATATACGCGATCAAAAATCCCAAAGAAAGACCTCCAAACATGGACTTGCAGGTTACGGGTTTACAACCCAAACCCTTAAACTCTCATTTAAACCAACATCCATGAATGGGATTTGAATCCTCATGAAGAGGGGATCAAAATAAGCCCAACCTCACTAAAAATGGTGAAGAAATGAGCATGAACGAGCCACTTACAGTCAGGATTATCGCCCATTTTACCGAGCAAATGAGTTCGATTCGAACTCTCAAACGAATGCCAAGTTGTTTAGTGATGTTGTAGGAAGGGTTTCCCATCAAAACAGAGAGAAATGGTTGAGAAAAATGGCACGAAATAGAAGCTTTTGAGCTTCGGGTTCTAGGGTTACAGAGAGGGATCGTTGGGGAAGATGAGGCCGAGTCGACTCGCAAACCATTTAAAACCGAGTTGAAGGGTTGGCTCGGACACGTGGTGATATCCGGGGCTGCCACCGCATTAATGCGGCGGCGTCGTTTTGGGGCGCATATATAGGGCTGTTTGAAATTGAAAAGAAAAAGAGAAAAAGAAGGAGGATTGCGGTCAGTGGGGTTCGAACCCCTGACCTACGCACCCACACAGCCTTCCTTTCCACTCGGCCACGCATGCGCGTGTGCCATATATGCGAACCAATAAATATATATTATATATCTAATTAAATCCGAAAATTAAAAGGTGCAACCGCACCTGGTGAGATTCGAACGTGCGTGGTATGGGGAGGGAGGTGACACGCTGGCCAGCGTGCCACCCTATTCAACCTGTTCTAATTATGTACAAAATAATATATGTATTATGCTTAATCAAGATTAATTTAATTAAATGAAATTAATTAAATTAAATGCTCCGAAATGGCCCGTTGTCCAAAAATTACAAGTTATATATGTAACCTTACTATGTCGGACCCTCTGAGTCCATTGGTGAGGTCTGTGACATGAGATGAGGCCCCGAAAAATTTAAGACTCCTAAAAAATGTCAAAATGACCAAATTGCCCTTCCCCCTAAACAAGTCAAACGAAGTCCGAATTAAACAAATAAATAGTGTATCCTTACTATTTTGGATACTCTGAGACTGATGGTAGGGTCCATTTTAAGAGACGGGACCCGAAAAAATAAAGACACGTAAAAGGGTAAAATGACCAAATTACCCCTAGTACACCAAAAGCCAAATTAAACCAAAGAAGGTCTAAACTGACTTTCTTCGACGCTCCGGACTCAATGGTAGAGTCTATTCGACCAAAAGAAATGTCTAAAATAAAAATACATAAAATTTGATGAATAGCATCTGTCAGATGACTATAAATTAAAGTGATGCCAAAGTACTAATCTACGGCATATACGAGGACATGACAACACATCAACTCTAAAATAAAAATTTCTAACTCATAAATTGATCTTAGGTAAATCATGGAAGAACAACGACCCAAGTACATGATCATGACCAAGGCCCAAAGGGCCAAGGACCCAAAGCAACAGGCCTTCATGCAAGAGTTGTTGCGTCGACAGAGAGTAATCGACAAATTTGTCAAGATAGCCAAGGCGACAGAGGTCGTCTCGGTAAGCCCCTTCATGTTCAAATCACCCACCAAGGCCATGGTGGCGGAGGCTAAAAAGAAGAAAAAAAATAAAAAAGGAAATTGGAAGAGGAGAGAGAGAACACAGAAACCTTAGCCGAATGGCGTCGCAGGTAATATTATTATCATTAAGAACATAAGTTACTAGCTCTGTATTACAGTTATAAGGCAGACAGGTATGACAAGTTAGGCTTCTCACAGTCTACACTTAGTGAGTTGTGGAGTTGATTAAGTACATATGAAAATTTATGAAATCTTCATAAATCTTGATAGGCTAAGGAAAGAGAAAGTTAAAGGGAAGGCGCCTCAGTAGAGCTAACCCTAAAGGACCAAGGTGAGTAACCCTGTATTTGAACTGGAGATTTAACTTCATATATTTGAAGAAGTTTTAAGCTCAAGTCATTGCAGCCTTTAAATATCAAATTCAGTCTTTATATGATTCCGTTCTTTTAAAATATTCTGTTACGGCATGCTTATTAAATGTTTTAAATTCAGCTCTTTTCTTGAAAATACATCAGCATGTCTAAATCAAATGCAAACCTCTTTAATATTCTGAATTTGATTATCACGTGTATTTGAAGCTTTATTGTAGAATTTTTACATTTCATGCTTTAAATGTTCATGAAAAAAATATCTATTGAAGAAGTCAAGTGACAAATGTTTTATAAGATAAAGGTACTAAGTACCACCCTCTATGATGGTTGAAATCCTTCGGGATTCAACAGTACATGCCCGGTAGAAGGATCTAATCCCCCAGGCAAATGAGATATCTCCATCGACAGTATTGGCAGTAAAATGGGAGTCTGGTTCGAAACAGATTCCGCCTAATAAAAGAGAAAAGATGACAAGTGATTTTGAAAATAGAAGTAGGTATTATCCTTATTCTATTTCACGTGTTTATATGCTTTTAAATTGCATATGCTCTATTTGAAGAAAATGTGTATTTAGCTTGAATACTTTAATTGTTCAAAGCTATTGTTTTAAAGAATGCATATATTCTGTGTTCTAAAATGTACGAGCAATTGGTAGTGAGTATTTCATAAACCCTCATGTGCTAAAACCACTACCAGTTGAAAACCCCATGACGAATGCAGGAATTACTCACAAGCTTTGATTAGCTTACCCGGATTTTATCCGCCCCCCTTTCAGGTGACTAAGGGCTAGATCGATTTTTGAAGACTATAAGAAGAAACCTAGCCTTTGGGAAGATTTGCTTGAGGAGTTCTTTTGGGAAAAAAATCACATGAACTCTGATTAATATGTTTTGTATTAGCTGATATTTTAAGGACGTGTATTAAGCCCTACGGGGCAGTTGAATTAAGATTTTAATTATGAAGTCTTTTAAGTTTTAGTTATGCTCTGATTTTATGTGAATGTGTGAACATGTGTACCATTGAGAATAGCGGCAGTATCGGACGGATGTGCAAATTTTAAATAAGAAAAAAAAAAAAAAAAAGATTTTCACGCTTCCGCAACCACTATGAAGCACATCTATTCGATACCGCTACCTATGCGAGCCTTGTCTCGAGGCCTTCGGGTCTCAGGGGCGGCGATCGCGATCCGGTAATCCGTGCAGGGTGGGTTTCGGGTCGTGACAAGTATGCGTGACACACCCATACAACTCTATGCCCACCCATGTCTCATGATACGGTCCTCCCCCGCTGGCATGAGTACCGCCATGTATGTCTCGCTTTATGGTCCGGAATCCGTCAGGCATGCGAGTACCTAATGGCCGATTTTGGGTTTTTCACCACAGGATCTGCACCCTAATAATGCACCAGCACCTCAGTGCTGACCCACACTATGCTTTCAAGGAACCACACTATGCCAATATGCCATGATTTCATTATGCAATAATACAGTTCAAATGAAACATCACTTTCATAAGCATATGCAACATGCTTTAAATAATGCATCACATTTAAGATCAACAATAGCATTTAAATCACAAGACTTCATCCACAAATCTACGTGTCATGCTCGATCAATCCCAACACTTACGCAAATCTACATGTCGCAATATCAGCAATCCTTCTAAAACATAAATCACATATGATGACAACTCAAGAAGTAAATCATAACTCCCACAGAATCATAAAGAACACGTAAGCATATAAACAATCAAATTCTAAGTGGTTTCCTAATAGCAATTACGCATAGAGAACATTCAATCATCTTGTCAAATACTCCTAAGCTTAACCTCATTTCTCACATTAGTAAAATATCATACCTGATAGGGTTGGTCACAACCCTACTAAGCTGTGTCCACTATGCAATCCAATCAACTAGTAAGTAACTTAGTCTTCCAATGGAATCATATCAAGCATATGCTTATCTCCACTCAGCCAATCTTTGGAGAATTTGCAGTCAAGCGTGAACCAAACCCTCGTGCATCCCCAGTTTGAGGTTGATCTCCAGTCCATGGTTCAGCAGTTGAAGAAAACACACCGGCAGGTTGATCGAGTTAGCCAGCCATTTTAAATCCAGTTTTATCAGCTTCTTCAACCTTTTTCCCTCAAGCAGATGATGATCCTAACAGATTATGTCCCTTTATCATCCCATCCATCAGATATTGAAGAACTTTCCCTTCCTCTCATCAGATTACTGTCTAGTTCTCTATTATAGAGTCCCCAACTATTGTATTACCTACAGTCATTCTCAAGTTCCTCCATTTTCTTAAAGAGTACTGAACAACTAATTGCAGCTCTCTGGATTCTTTAAAAGCCCTTGTCATGAGCTGCCAACTACTTCTAAGAACCCATATGTTACGGAAACTCTGTGACAAACTAAAATTCCCACAGAACACTATCAACATCTCTCATCTTCACCTACAGGGTCAGTGAGAATTCCCTCTTATTCATCACAGCAATCACTTGAATTCTTCTACCCAGTTTGCAATACCAACAATCCTTTATGCAAACCGAACTCCTCAATCATCCATCCATGATCAAACCAACGTGATTCCCCCTCTATCTCCAATTTGACCAACACACCGGGCACCTGACAATTCTCTCATTCACCGACCTCCTAACTTGTCAAGCGCAGCCCAGTGTACCTGATTGGAACTGGCATCATCATCAGCTCCTTACCCGTCGTAACACAGCCCAAGCTTCCGTCCTCCTCCTGTTCAGGTTTCACCTGAACACTGTTACCATCCTTTACCGTCCATCGCCAAAATCTGTCTAATAACGCATTACAATCAACCACTGCTCAAACAAATGGCCCCTACTGCTATCAGAGAACAACCCAACCCACATACTGACCACAAACAAAATTGCCATGAAACAAAGCAACACACAAGTCTATCTAGAGTTCTTTGTCCAAACAGAGACCCAACATCACGGCATCACCATCACCATCATAACCACCGACACTGTTCATCAAACCCCAATGATCCTCCCAACAATTTGACACACAAAATCCCCCATTCATCCATGATTTTTTCTAACCAAAATCAACAAAGGAGAACCTTACAAAAATCCAGAATCCCATTACAGAAACCCAATACCCATAAACCCCGATCTGAACAACCATGCCATCTTGGTGCAACTCCGATACATTCCCAACACAATTCCCGTGAGTGTGGCACATACCATCAGAACATCAACAAGCTAATTAAAGCTTTTCCTGCTGACGGATTGGTGATGAATCCGGTGAGAACGCCGAGTCATTTAATGCGGCAACTACGCCCTGTTGTGGCCTCGGACTGATGGAGCAATTTCGTTGGCAAAGGAGGCCAACCAAAACTCTCACCACCACCATCGTCTGCCTCCTCATCAGCCCACTATATCGTCACTCTGAGCCTAACCAAGAGACCCAACACCCATACAACTGTGCCATTGCGAAACCCATCTGCCGTGATCAAAACAAGGGATTTCGTCAACTGCTATTTCCCTCCTTGCGATGTTCGGCACAGAGTTGAGAGATTAACTCAGTGATGACTCCCCGACAAATCCGTCCCAACCCATAGCTGCTACTTCACGTCCCTCCAATCGGCAACACACAGCCTCAATCGCCCCAGAAAATTCGAAACCCATCGCACTCCGTCACCCCCTTGCCTCGATCCCCCTCGCGACCACTGTCGCTTCTTCTTCTTCCCTTCCTTTTTCTTTCTCTCTTTTCTTCTCCCTTTCCTTCTCCCCTGTTCTGTCGTTCTCCCTCACCCGAGACTTGCGCCACCCCTTTTCCCTCTTCTTTTTTTTTTTTTTTTTCCTTCTTCTATTCATGTTCTACCACATATCTATATATGCCATACTTTACATTTTTTTTTTCATATATACTATTATACATATTTTTTTTTATTTTTTTTTTCATATATTAATTACGAATGTCAATAAAGTTGGCATAAAGCCGGCTCAATATCAGTATTATTTGTTTTACCGTCTCTGGGTGTCCGTTCGCGTCTTATGTCATTTTTATTTTTTATTTTTTTTTTCAAAATTTAAATTAATTAGGAATTAAGGACATTCACATAGCGTTCTAAAAAAAAAATTATTCCAAATTTTTTAATCTTTACACTTATAGCTAAAGCATAAGGAACCGCCTTGATGTATTCCTCTTCCTCAAGTGTCTTGGGACACTGATTCTTGGACAGAGGTACTCCATGTCTAAAAGGCAATAAGCCTTTCTTGGAGTTATGCATTTCAAACTTAATAAGAATTTTGTCTATATATATTGCTTGAGATAAGCTTAACATCCTATTTTTTCGATCTCGCAAAAGCTTAATCCCGAGGATGTAATTGCCTTCTCCTAAGTCCTTCATATCAAACTAATTTTCTAGCCAAACCTTTATTATAGACAACACCCCAACATCATTCCCAATGAGTAGTATACCATCCACATACAGAACGAGGAACACCACTACGCTTTCTTCACTCTTCTTATAGACACAAGGTTCATCCGAGTTTTGATCAAAACCAAACAACTTGATTGCCTGATCAAATCGGATGTTCCAACTTTAGGAAGCTTGCTTAAGTCCATAAATGGACTTATGCAGTTTGCATACCATATGCTCTTGGCCCTTAACTATGAAACCATCTAGTTGCATCATATAGATGTCTTCCTTAAGATAGCCATTCAAGAATGATGTCTTGACATCCATTTTCAAAATCTCATAATCAAAATGAGCTACAATAGATAAGAGAATCCGAATAGACTTAAGCATAGCAACTGGTGAAAAAGTCTCCTTATAATCGATACCCTCTTTTTGAGTAAACCCTTTCGCCACCAGTCAAGCTTTAAAAGTCTCAACTGATCCATCAGGTCCTTTTTTCTCTTGTAGCTCCACTTACAGCAAATTGGTTTAATATTGGTAGGTGGTTCCATAAGTTTCCATACCTGATTAGAATACATAGATTCCATCTTAACTTTCATAGCATTTTGCCAAGTCCCGAATCTTTATCAGAGATTGCCTCATCGTAGCTACTGGGATCTAAAACATGTTCATCTGAGACAGACTCTTCTAAGAACATATACCTATTAGGTGGCTTGATAGTCCTCCCACTACGACGTGGCTCCGGTGTAATAAAAGATGTTGGAAAAAAGGCATCTAGTCCATGATTACATTTTCCTGAGGAATAGAAGAAGCATTTGATGCTTCTTCTAAGGTGATCTTACTTTTGGGCTTCTGACCCATAGCATAATCATCCTCTAGAAAGATAGCATTCGTGCTAACGAATACTTTTTGCTCACTGGGATTATAAAAGAGCCATCCTTTTGTCCCCCTTAGGATAGCTAATGAAATAGCTCAATTCTGATCTTGGTTCCAACTTGCTAATCTTTCCTTTCAGTACATAGCTTGGATGCCCGCAGATCCAGTAGTGGTTTAGACTTGGCTTGTGCCGAGTCCAAAGCTATACTGGAGTCTTAGGAGCAGATTTAGTTGGAACTGACTTCAGAATATATACCGTTATCTGTAATGTATACCCCCAAAGGAATATAGGCAAATTAGAATAACTCATCATTGACCTTACTATATCTAAAAGTGTCATGTTTCTCCTCTCTGCTATACCATTCTGCTGAGGCATGCCAGGTGTAGACAACTGGGATAAAATCCCATTATCCAACAAATGCTGACTGAAGTCACTAAAGAGATATTCCCTAACTCGATTAGATCGAAGTGATTTTATGCTTCTGTCTAATTGTTTTTCCACTTCTATCGGAAACTCTTTAAACTTTTCAAAGGCTTATGAGTTATGGTGCAATAGATAGACATAACCATATCTAAAGTAATCATCAATAAAAGTGATGAAATACTCATAGCCCCCTCTACCCCTAATATTTAAGGGTCCACACACATCAATATGGATTAACTCCAATACTTCTTTGGCCCTGTTTTCCTTTGAAGCAAAGGGTTTTCTGGTCATCTTTCCCTCTAAATATGATATACAGACTGGCAGTGGTTCAACAACCAAGGAAAACAAAGTAACCTCCTTTACCAGTCTATTAATCCTATCCAAATTAATAGGACCTAGCCTCAAGTGCCAAAGATAAGTTGAATAAGTAGAAGACATTTTTCTTTTAAGTGGTAAAGTTTGTGATGGTTCATTATTTTTTGTGTCATGTATCTCATACATCTTAAGAGTAATCAAATAAAGACCATTAACTATTATGCCAGAGCATATAAAAGAACCACTATGTTTAATACCAACATTAAAATAAACTAAATAACCTTGTTTTATTAAACTTGAAAGTGATAATAATTTATTTCTAATGGCAAGCACATATAAGCAATCATAAAGTACTAGTGTCTTATTTGAATAAAAACATAAACTAACTACTCCTACTAACACTGCCACAACTTTTACTTCTAGTTCCCAAGTGTAAGATAATCTCTCCATCACTTAGCCGCTTGGTCTCCCAAAACCCCTACAATGAATTACAGATGTAATTACTTACACCGGAGTTTACACACCAAGAATCTAAAGTACCCACTATATAGCTTACTTCAATAACAAGTGATGCGACTATACCTGTGTTCTTTTTCTTGGTTAGATAATCTGGACAGTTTCTCTTCTAATGCCCTATGACCCCGTAGTGGAAACACTTTTTTTTGCGCTTAGTTGTTGCTCCTATAGGTTGCTCCTTTCTTCCCTTTTCCTACACCCCCTTTAGGACTCATATTTCCCTTGGAGTTTTTGGGGTTCTGTTTCTTTTTCCACTTGCCCTTGCCTTTGGGCTTGGGCTTAAAAGAAGAACCCTCAGCCACATGAGCACTAGGATGGTTTTTGAAAATACCCTCCGCTACTTATAAAGAGGTCATACGCTCAGCCAAAGTCAAATTCATTTTATTCATGTTATAGTTGAGCTTAAATTAATTAAAAGAATCAAACAATGATTCAAAGATAATATCAACCTTGGACTCACCATCAATGTCAGCCCCTAAAACTTTTAGCACATTTAGAGAGTCAATCATTTTTAAAACATGTTCTCTTACTAGAGTTCCTTCTACCATCTTAGTGTTCATAAGTGCTCTTATGGCAATCTAATTAACAAGACGCCACTAATCCCCAAACATCGCCTTTAAGTTAACGATCATATCCCTAGCTCTTAGGAAACTCTAATGTTGATGCTGTAAAACACTTGACATCGAAGCTAAGATATAGCAACGTGCCATCTCATCAGCCTTGACCCACCTAGAATAGCGAAAAATGTTCCTCTTGGGGAGTATGAACCCTTGGAAGGCCTGTGTCACGCCCCGAATTTCCACAAACCGAGTAAAATAAAATAAGAAAAGTAAGTGAAAGGTCATTAAGGTGGATTTAGTTGATTATGCATTCATTCCCCCATGTTTTCCCCAAAATTTGAAATGGAAACTTATTATTTAACTTAACTAAAATGGTCTCCTAATGTCACTCAAACATCCCTCCCAATTAATGTTCAAATTAGTTTCAGTCATATTTAAAAAGGCTCTTAAAACAGCCCTAAAGTCTCTCTAAAAAAGCCTTGAAATAATGGCCCAAATGGGCCCCAAATGCCATAGGATATAGGCCAAGAATGGATCAAGAAGTCCACAAAAAATTGTTTAAGGAAGAGGCCAAACATGGCCCATAGACGTGGCCAAACATGGCCCCAAAAAGGTGGCCAACCATGGCCCATAAGGGTGGCCAAAAATGGCCCAAAAGGGTGGCCAAACATGGCCCAATAGGGTGCCCAAACATGGTCCAAAAATGTCACACCCCAGGATTTCCACAAACCCGGAGAGTGAATTAACGAAAATTAAAAAAAGTAAATAAATGAAAATTCAGTAAATTTAGTTGAAATCTCCCTCATTATTTCTCAAGTTTCCCCCAAAATGTTTAATAAAGACTCGTTATTTAACTTGACTCAAAACGGTCACCAAACGTTGCTCATGTACCCCTCTTAATTCATGTCCAATTTAGTTTAATTCATATTTAAAAAAAATAGTTCCCAAATTGTTCTCAAAACCTTTCCCAAAATGCCTTGGAACGATGGCCCAAAAGGGCCCCAAAATACCCTAAGGTATAGTCCAAGGATTTGTCAAGAAGTCTACCTAACATCATCTAAGTATGTGGCCAAACATGGTCCCATAAAGTGGCTAAGCATAGCCCAAATTAATGATCAAAACATAGCCCTAAATAGTGGCCAAACATGGTCTAAAAATTGGCCAATCATGGCCCAAAATAATTCTCTAATATTACTCAAAATGTGTTCCAAAAATGCCTCAAAAAGGTGGCAAGAAAGTGGTGTAAAAGAGGGGTGTTAGGGCTGTTGCACAGGGGCAGCAGTAGACAGCCATGGGGCAAGGCAGTGGCACAGCAAGTTAGGTAGCAGGCGCACGGGCATGCGCGCTGCTCGAGCGTGTGCAGGGCTTGTGGGCTGGGGTATGTCGCACTAAGTCACTGTAGCAAATAGAGAGTAGTTTCTGATTTTTTTCTAATTTTCTGCAAAAACACTGTTCGTGGCTGCAACCCAAATGTTTCATTTTCTGATTTTTTTTCAAAGTTTAAAGGCCACTTTTTCCCCATTTTCAACCCAATTTATTAAGGTTTCTAAACCTCTATAGTAAGCCCTTTTCTCCCCCATTTAAAGGGTGTTTTACACACTTATCTAATGCTTTATTTCCAAAAAAAATTGGACATAACTTCCTTTGTTTTTCCAAGTGTTTTCTCACCTAATTTTTTCACAATATTCATAAGTATAAATTCATAAACAACCCACCCTCACTCGATGACCACAAGGTCATCAAATTAAATATGTATCAACTAGATCCAACGTATCCATATAATACACATTAAACCAAGACATCATGCATTTCATTGGATCACCACCCATACATTTTAAAATGGCCCAAGGCCTAATATCCATAATTTATTCAAATCTAAATGCAATAAATTGGGCTTATGCCCATACATTCAAAAAAACATGCCCTAAGGGCCAAATCTTCAACATAATCCATTTCTTCCCATCCTTCAAGACTTAAACAAGTCTCAAGTGCCCAGGGCCTCATCTGAAAAATGATATCCCACGAATGGGTTAGCTCAACAGCTGGTATAACATAATGCTAAGACTAGGAACAAGTTTAAGGGCGTGGCATGTGCAAGTGTACATTTATATCTACATGCACAATTTTAATCTACATGCCATCCAATTCATCCATACAATGCATAGACAAGATTCATATAAACTCTATACCACATCCGTGGATTCATTTACGCGATGTTATGCAAATATGCGTGACACACCCATGCCACTCTATGCCGTACTATATCTCATTTTCGGAACACATCTGATGGAGCCTGAGTACCAATACCCGTTCACGCAATACATCCGTTGGATTCTGGGCACCAATGCAATGTCTCGTTTTCAGAACACATCCGATGGAACTTGAGTACCAATACCCGTTCACGGAACACATCCGTTGGATTCTAGGCACCAATGTAATGGCCAATTTTGGGTTTTTCACCATAGGATCTACACCTTCATAATGCATAGCACCACGTGCTCAACCCACACCATGTTTTCAAGGAATCACATTATGCAAAAATGCCATGATCTCATCATGCACCTCAATGTGACAATTTATCAAACACATGGTGGCCTATTTCAAGTTATGCATTTTATCTCACATAATTCATAAATTTAAAACTCCAAAACATCATTCACATAATATATGGCATAACTATACATATCAACACATATTTAAACCACAATTCCACAATTTTACAATTTCACAAAGAACACAAAATTTCTATAAAGTACCAAAGCACTAATTCATCACATGGTCCAAACCACAAGGTATGTCAACATGCATATGGGCCAAAAATGTAACAAACAATCCTATAAATAGAGCACACCTTAGTCATAGCAACAATTTATCAAACAACACCAAGAGCACATATATCCTTAAACTACCAACTCTAGGCTTTTCAAAGGAACTACCTTCTAGGTGGTTTCCTAACCTCAAATAAACTTCCTAAACAGTCCAATAACATGAAAAAAAAACACAAGAAAACTTAAACCTATTGCTAGCTTAGCACTACATCATACCTAGATCAGTTTTTCACAAACTGTGGGAGCTGTGTTTGCTGGATAGTCGAACAGTTCGGTGACAATATAGGTCTTGATGACAAGAACAACTTCTTAGAAGGAACCTCGGCAAAAATCCCACTTTAAAAATGAGTTTCGGAGACTTGAAGCTTGAAGAACCTAAGGCTTTTCTCTCTCTCTCTCTCTCTCTCTCTCTCTCTCTCTCTCTCTCTATGAACGTGGCTGATGTAGATACAAGATGATTTCTGTATAATTTTGTGTCTAAGGGTGGTATTTATAGTGGAAGAGAAAAAGGGTAAGGGGCAAAATGGTCATTTTGCCCTTAATGAGCCCAAGAACCCCGTTACTCTACAACCCGTCCTGAAATGCTTCAATTTGACATTTTGTTTTAACCAATGTTCATAAAATTATTTAAAATGAAAAATTTAAAAAAAACTAAATTTTCGCCTGTGGCCGAGTTTGGCCGTTTCCACCTGGGCCACCCGGATGCCTTTTTGGTCCTATTTTTGAAACTATTTCCGTTTGGCTCAAATTCTCACAGTATGTGTATTTTAATATTCTCAGCATGTTTCTCTTCTACAGAACATTCAAAATATGCTTCTAAACATGCCTTATGGCTAGATGATGCATGAAAATGCCCTACCAGCAAAACTGTGCATGAATGGCACCTTACCGGCAAAAATGAAAAATTTTCCCTCATTTTTCAGATCTCTACAAAAAAGTATCCAAACATGGCTCAAAAAGGTGGCCAAAAGGGCAGGTGTCAGGGGTGTCAGGGGTTGGTGTCATGACAAGGCAGTAGGGCAGCAGCAAGCGTGCGCATAAACAAGTTGGGACGAGCGGCATGGCTTGGCGCGCGTGCGCGAGGGGGGCGCACAGGGCTATTTTTCTGCATTTTCACTGTAGCTGGCTGCGACTGATTTTTTCATTTTTCTGTAGAAACACTGTAGCAACTGTAGCTAATTTTTCCAAGTTTTGGCCTATTTCCTCAAGGATTTTAACCCCCACTTTGTGGCACTTTTTCCCACTTATTCATGGGCATTTTACACACCTAATGGCTCTTTTAATTTTACAAAATTTTAACATGGTTTCCTTTATTTTCTAAGCATTTTTTCACCTAATATTTTGCAACAATTCATATATATAATAGCATCACAATCCATCCTCACTTGACGGCCACAATTCATGGGAATTAAACATACATTCATTTCCATCAACATATAAACATGGAAAGCACATTAAATAAATATATCCTACATATTATTTGGACTTAAGCCCTTACATTACAAATTTTTCCAAGGCCTATAGTTCACCATTCTTCCAAGTTAAAACACAAGTCTTTTGGGCTTCTACCCATACATACAACTCAAAAATTAGGCCCTAAAGCCGAATATCCTTCGTGGTCCATTTCTCCTCCAATCTTCAAGACTTCATCAAGTCTCAAGTACCGGGAGCCTCATCTGTAATATGATATCCCACGAGGGGTCAGCTCAACTGCTGGTATGACATAATGCTAATGCAAGGAACAAGATTGAAGGCATGGCATGTGCAAGTGTACATTTAGAAACCATCACCCTCCTAATCCCCCAATGCTATGCAATATCAATATGCATGACTCACATATGCAACTCTAAGCCACACCAATGTCTTGCTTCACGGCCCTTCCCTGTTGGACAGGAGTACCAATCGTATGTCTCACTTCACTGGTCCATCCCCGTTGGAATAAGTACCAATAGCCAATTTTGAGTTTTTCACCATAGGATCTACACCTTCATAATGCATAGTACCAAAGTGCTCAACCCACACCATGTTTCCAAAGAATCACACCATGCCAATATGCTTTGATTTCACCATGCAATAATGCAATCTCAATGAAGCATTTTACCAAGCACATGGAACATGCTTTAAATAATGTCATGCACTTAAAGCAACTATAAATTTTATATCACAAAACTTTGTCTACATGAACCTAACATGTAATCTAATCAAGTTCACATATAAACACATTACATATTCACAACCTTAACAATTTCTCAAAGATCATAAAATACATAAAGTACCAACACATGGAATAAATCTTAACTCTCAAACCACAAGAGTTTCTCTACATAAACATAAGCTAGAATGCAATGAATCAAACATATAAACAAGTTACATGTTCATCACTTTGACAAATTCTCTAAGATTACAAAATACATAAAGCACCAACACCTTGAATAAATCATAACTTTTCAACTACAAGATTTTGTTTGCATGAACATAATCTAGAATACAATGAATTATACATATAGTCATGGTTCATGTTTATCACTTTACTAAATTCCCAATGTCACGACCCAAAACCCACCCTCTGCGGATTTCGCATCACGACTGCCACCCTCAGGCCCGAGGACCCTTGGGCGAAGGCTCGCATCTGCAGCGGTATCGAATAGATGTGTTTCAAGTGGTTGCGGAAGCGTGAAAAGATTTTTTCTTTTCTTTCTTATTTTAAAATTTGCACATCCGTCCGATACTGCCGCTCTTCACATTTCGGTATACATGTATAATCATACATTCAGAGCATATCTAAAAACTTAAAGACTTTATAATATTACATATCACTGCCTTGAGGGCTTAATACATATTTTGTTCTGTTTACTACTACAGGAGTTCGTACTAAAATTTCACATGGCTTCATAAGGAAACTACTTCAGTACAACTTCCCAAAATGGCAGATCCATCGTCTTCGTCTTCAAATCAAAAAATGCCTTCTGTCATTTACCTGAAAGGGGGATCCGAACAAAGTCCGGGTAAGCTAATCTAAGATTGTGAGTAAATCCTGCATTCGTCATGAGGTTTTCAACTAGTAGTGGTTTATCACTTGAGAGTTTATAAAATACTCACTACCTATTGTTCGTACAATTTAGAACACAGGATATATGCATTCTCAAAACGGATGGCTTGAAACATTTAAAGCATTCAAGCTAAACTCGTACTTCTCAAATAGAGTATAAAAACTCGAAACATATGCATTTCTTAAATAAATAGCTTTGAAACATTTAAAGTATTCAAGCTGAACTCGTACTTCTTTAGATAAAGTACATACACTTTAAAACACATAACCATGTATTGTGAAAATGAGGGTAAAACCTGCTTTCATTTTTCAAAATCATTTGGTCATCTTTTCTCTTTAATTAGGTGGAATCTGTTTCGAACCAGACTCCCATTTTACTGCCAATACTAACGATGATATTTGCCTGGGGGATTAGATGCTGCTACCGGGCATGTACTGTTGAATCCCGAAGGATTTCAACCATCATAAGGGGTGGTACTTAGTACCGTTTATCTTATAAAACATTTATCACATGGCTACTTCAATAGATGTTTTTCATGAACATTTAAAACATGAAATATCCAATTTCTGCGATAGGGCTTCAATACTTGAAATAATCAAATTCAGAATATTTAAAGAGATTTGCATTTAAACTGGACATGCTAAATATTTCCAAGAAAAGAATTGAATATAAAAACATTTAACCAGCATGTCACATCAGAATAATTTAAAAATAGGAATCGTAATCAGAAACTGAATTTGATATTCAAGTGCTTAAAACATTCTTCAAATCCATGGAGTTAAATCTCCACTTCAAACACAGGGTTACTCACCTCGGTCCTTTAGGGTTAGTGCTAAAATGCGCTTTCCCACTTCCTCTGTAATTCCTAAGAATAATTCATAAATAGTCTCATCAACTTTACATTCACTACAATATCATCTATCGATGTTTCTTAACTTATGCTTCAATCGTATTTCATCCTAACCGATTTAACTCATACTCTTAACCGACGACACAATTTATTATGTTAGAAATTTAATTCATTTCAACCTATACTCTTCTGGTAGCTCCATTAACTTTGAATTAAAGTTATTTATTTGACATGTTTACGTGTCGTGTCTTTTCGTATTTCATTTCTCGTACTTGCCTCAATTTAGTTCTTTGGCAATATTTCAGTTCATAGTCATCTAACAGATGCTATTCATCAAATTTTATGTCTTTTTATTTAGACATTTCTTTTTGGTCGACTAGACTCTACCATTGAGTCCGGAGCGTCGAAGAAAGTCGGGTTTAGGCTTTCCAAGATTTTAATTCGGACTTTTATATGTAAAAGGGTAAAATGGTCATTTATCATTTTACGTGTAATATTTTTCTGTACTTCGTTTCGTAATTTGGACTCCATTATTGAGTTCGAGATGTCAAAGAAAGTCAATTTAGACCTTCCCTGGTTTTAAATTTTGCTTTTGAGGTACTAAGGGCAATTTGGTCATTTTACCCCCCTTACGTGTCTTTATGTTCGAGACTTCATCTCGTGTCGTGGACCTTACCATTGGACTCAGAAGGTCCAAGATAGTAAGAATACACTAATAGCTTGTTAATTTTGGACAAGGGGTATTTTGGTCATTTATCCTTGTATTTGTCTTTATTTTTTGGGACCCCTGTCTCACAAAACGAACCTTGCCATTAGCTTCAGAATGTCCAAAATAGTAAGGATTCACTATTCATATGTCTGATTTGGACTTTATTTGCCCCATTTAAAATCCAGGGGTAAAATAATAAATTTACCTCATTTATTAAATAATTATTCAATTATTTAAATATTTTTCTAGGGGTGAAATTGAATAATTTTTTTCCATCAGTAGGGCCACAGTAGAATTTCTTAAAACAGTTGGGGCCAATCTGTAAATAGTGAAAGTGTTGGTTTATTTAGTTTTTAATTAAATTAGAAAACCAATGGGTTCGTTCCAAATCCAAGTGAACCGGTCCAGTTCACTTGCAAACCAACCGGTTTAGCCGATTTGCCACATGATGATGACGTCATGATGATGCCAGTCCTAATGGTTAAAATTTAAAATGTTTAAACCTCTAAACGTCACCGTTTAAATAAACCCATAATCGGATTTGACCCGAACCCGTAACGGACCCGTTGTCCGACCCGACCCGAACAGTGTCGTCTTCCCCATTGAAGCCGACACTTGTTCATACAAAACCCTAATTTTTTTCAGTTACTATTTCTTCAATTTCTTGGGTTTCTGTTCACCAATTTTTCACTGTTTTTAACCCGATCCACTCCTAGAAGGTTTTCCATGAGTTTGGCATTCATTTGGAAGTTCAAAACTTGTTCATATGTTCGATTTTGGGTTTGATAATTCAAACCAACAATTCGGCTGTTCATGCTCATTTCTGAGCCAAATTCGATGAGACTTGTTCTGTTGTGATCCCCTCTTCATGGGGCTTCACTTTTCATTCATAAAAGTAGATTTAATCTCATATTTTTGAGTTTTTTTTTGGAACCCGAACCTATAACTCGATATTTGGGCTTCGATTCTGTTGAGTCTTGATCGCGGTTATAGGTTTTTGGCATGTTTGTGGAGTCTAGTTGAGGTCTTGATGATCAAAACCTGATTTGGTTGCCATTGGTTCAGACCTGCTTGAGCAAGGTCCTCCAATGGCTACTTTACGTGGGTTTCTATTTTCTTGGGGTTTTTGAGGTCTAATTTCATGCTTGGTTAAGTCTAGACACATATTAAACATCATATATACATAAATTAGGACTTAAACAGTTTATAAATATGTAAAACTCTAGAGAGAGAAAATATTAAAATTTTGTGATTTTTACCTTTCTAAGTTGATTCCTTCTTCCTTCACTACTGGTTTCCTTCCTTCTTCTTCTTCTCAGACCTTTCTCTTTCTCTCTCTTTTTATCCGTGTGTCATGGGTGTGTATATATCATATATGTATATATATGTATATTTCTCTCACTCCCATACTCCATCTCAATCACAGCCATACCTCCCATACTTTCTGATTTTTGCCCATGCTTCCTTTCATTTCACCATACCTAATGACTTACTCATGTATAAAATATGCATATATGTACTTTCACCACCTTACCTCCATGTCATCATGTATATATATATATATATATATATCACACACTCTCACGGTTCTATGTACACACACACACACACACCTATATATATATATATTTAATTAATTTCTTATGTTTAATTAATTAATAAATTAGTTATTCAATTAATTATATTTTATAAATTAATCATCACATTTTATATTAATTATGACCAATACTTCATTTCTCATATTAATTAATTACATTAAATTAATTTATCATATTCTTAAGGGCATAATATTTACACTCATTTTTTCATAACCTTATAAAACGTGCCTCATTACCCGACATTCTCGGGTCTGGGTATTAGACCCAAAGAATACAAAGAACACACAAGTACATAAACAACCAACTCTAGGTTTTCAAAGCAATTATATCCTAAGTGATTTTCTAACAGAAAATAAACATATAAATCACTCAATAAACTTATAAAACACTCCTAAACTTAACCCTATTCCTTACTTCGCAAAATATCATACCTAAAAGGGTTTTTCTCAACCCATGGAAATTGTGTTCGCTGTGCAACCGAACCGATCGATGAGAATATAGTCCTTGACATGGGGAACAACTTCCTAGAAGGAAGTGTTGTGAAAATCCAAGCCTAGAAGTGTGTTTTAGAAGCATGAAGATTGGAAAACCTAGGTTTTCTCTTCACTTTTTCTCCCATGTGGGAGTTCTACTCTTTCTCCAGACCAAAAATGTGATTTTTTAACTCTGAGGACTGTATTTATACTAAAGGGACAAATGGGCAAAATGACCTTTTCGCCCTCAATGAATTCGGGATCCTATTACACTACAACCCGTCCCGAAATACCTCAACTTGGAATTTTACTTTAGCCAAAGTTCTTAAAATTATTTTAACTAAAAATTTTCAAAAAAATGTATTTTTGCCTGCGACCGGGTTTGGCCGGTTCCACTCAGGATGCCCTTTTGGTCCAATTTTTCAAACTATTTCTGATTAAGCTCGAATTCACATAAGGTGTGTATTTTAACATTTTAACCATATTTCTCTTCTATGGAATACTCAACTTATGCTCCTACATATGACTTATGCCTAATGATGCATGTATAGCACCTTACCGGCAAAAATGAAAAATTTTTCCTGATTTTTCAGATCTCTACATCCTTCCCCCCTTAAAGAAATTTCATCCCAAAATTTAGAAATGCTCCTCTAAGAATAAACAACTCCGGATACCTAGCGTGGACCTCAGCCTCATGCTTCCAAATGGCCAAACCCGACCACAGGCGAAATTTTATTTTTTTGAAAATTTTCATTTAAAATAATTTTATGAACATTGGTTAAAACAAAATATCAAATTGAAGTATTTCAGGACGGGTTGTAAAGTAACGAGGTCCCCGGGCTCATTAAGGGCAAAATGGTCATTTTGCCCCTTGCCCTTTGCTCTTCCACTATAAATAGAACACTTAGACCCAATTTTATACAGATTTCATTCTGTATTTACAGCAGCTCACGTTCATAGAGAGAGAGAGAGAGAGAGAGAAAGAGAAAAGACCTAGTTCTTCAAGTTTCAAGCTTCCGAAACATGCTTTTTGAGTGGGATTTTCGCTGAGGTTCCTTCTGAGAAGTTGTTCCTCTCATCGAGACCTGTATTGTCACCCAACATTTTGGCCATCCAGTGATCACAACCTCTACAGTTTGAGAAAAACTGATCTAGGTATGATGTAGTGCTAAGCTAGTAATGGATTTAAGTTTTCTTGTATTTTTTCATGCTATTGGACTGTTTAGGGAGTGTATTTAAGGTTAGGAAACCACCTAAAAGGTAGTTTCTTTGAAAAGCCTAGAGTTGATAGTTCAGGGATATATGTGTTCTTAGTGTTGTTGGATGATTTGTTGCCTTGATTGAGGTGTGTTATATTGTTAAAATTGTAATTTTACAATTTGGAAGCCATTTGCATGTTGACACACCTTATGTTTTGGACCATATGATGAATTGGTACTTTAGTGCTTTATGGAAAATTTATGTCCTTGGTGAACTAGTAGAATTGTGAGATTGTGATTTGAATATATGTTAACATGTTTAGTTATGATATATATTATGAGCATGGTGTTTTGGAGTTTAAAGTTATGAATTTTGTGGGATAAATTGCATGACTTGAAAAAGGGACACCATGTGTTTGATAAATTGTCACATTGAGATTGCATGATGAGATCATGGCATTTTGGCATAGTGTGATTCCTTGAAAACATGGTGTGGATTGAGCACGTAGTGCTATGCATGATGAGGGTGTAGATCATGTGGTGAAAAACCCAAAATCGGCCTTTTGGTACTCGCATGCCTACGGGATCCGGACCGTAAAGCGAGACATATATTGGTGCTTGCATGCCAACGGGAAAGAACCGTGAAGTGAGACATGGGTGGCATAGAGTTGTATGTGTGTGTCATGCATTTTGACATTGCATGGCATCAGGGGATAATGGGATTATAGTCTTGAACTGTACACTTGTACGTGCCACACCCTTAAATTTGTTACTAGTTTTAGTATTATGTTATACCAGCTGTTGAGCTGACCCATTCATGGGACATTATTTTTTCAGATGAGGCCCCATGCACTTGAGACTTGTGTAAGTCTTGAAGGGTGGGAAGAAATGGGCATGTTGAAGATTTGGCCCTCGGGGGCATATTTTGAATGTATGGGCATAAGCCCAATTTATTGTGTTTTGGACTTGAACAAATTGTGGACAATAGGCCTTGGGCCATTTGAAATGTATGGGCTTAAGACCCAAATGAATGTATGATGCTTTTATTTAAATGTGTGTTATATAGATAAGTTGATAAAGAGGGATGCATGTTTAAATTTGATGAATTGTGGCCACCGAGTGAGGGTGGGTTGCTTACCTATTTATACTTATGGATATTGTGAAAATTAGGTGGGAAAAATGCTTAGAAAAACAAAGGAGGTTATGTCCAAATTTTTAGAAAATAAAAGAATTGATTAAGTGTGTAAAACACCATTCAAATGGGGGAAATAAATGCCCAAAATGAAGGCTTAGAAACTAGGGAGAAGTGGGCTAAAAATGGGGAAAGTTGGCTTGAAAAACTTGGAAAAAAATTCAAAAATTGGAAAAATAGGTTGCAGCCATGAATAGTAAAAATGCAGAAAATCAGAAAACTAGAAAACCTGCTCTATGTCACTATAGTGCCCAGCCGCTCGCCTGCGCGCGCGCGTGACATGCCTAGTGCCTTGCCTGCTGCCACCTGCTGTCCAGCCCATGTGCAGCCACTGTTTTGGCCATGTTATGACCTAGATTCCAAGGCCGTTTTGAGGCCATTAAATCACATGTTTGACCCAAATTTTTGAGTTCATTTTAGGCCATTTTAGGCCACTATGTAAGGCCAAGTTGGGCAGTTTTTGGGACGCATCTTAGCCACGGTTCAAGGCCATGTTTGGCCATTCACCAAGGTCAATCTTGGGTGGATGTTTGACTATCTTTTTTACCATGCCTTAGGCCATTTTTGGGGCCATCTGAGACATCATTTTAGGGGAGTTTTTGGAGATGATTTAAGGTCGTGTTAGGAGCCAATTTTAGATACGACTTAAACCACTCTAACCATTAATTGGGAGGGATATTTGAGCTATGTTGAGGGACCATTTGAACCATGTTAAATGACAAGTGTTTAACTTTAAATTTTGGGGAAAGCTTGAGGAAATAATGAGGGAGATTCAATTAAGTTTACTTAATTATCATTTATTGGTTTCTTTTAAATTTCCGTTCCCTCTTGCCCCAGGTTCGCGAAAATTTGGGGCGTGACATATTTTCACGGAAAGGATTTCAAATATTCCATGGCTTTCAAATGGCTTTCCTACACATGTTTATAAATTATGTAGAATATTAATTGCTTTATTGAATGCTTTAAAAATGCATCATGTTATGTGTTTTGAAGATTTTTGTATCCTTCAATTTTTGGAATATGTGCCAGCATAAATGCCTTGTATGCTTCACGCTTTCTATATTTAAAGAATTCTGTATTTTGTATTTGAAGTATATGTACAATTAGTAGTGTATGTTTATATGAACTCTCTCATAACTAACCCACTACTAGTTGAAAACCCATGACAAGGTACTGGAATTACTCACTGAGCTTGTTGAAGCTCACCTTACTATCCTAGCATTTTTCAGGTGACAATGATGGATGGGAGCTTTGCCCAATTTGAGGATTGGTGATTGGCAGCTTCATTGTGATTAAGGGAATTTTTGGAAGCTTTAGGACCTATAGTTGGTCAAATTTTGTTTTAGTAATTTTGGACAATTATGTACTTAAGCCTCAAGGGACAAACAGAAATGTAATATGTATAACTTTAAAAAGTGTTTAGTATGCTCTGAATGTATATTCATGTGTACCATTCTGAAGAGCGACAGTAGTGAGCAAATTGTGTAGGAAATTTAAAAGAAGGAAAGAAAAAAAAAGGTTTTCACGCTTCTGCAAACACAGGCTGCACCGCCATCCGGCACCGTTGCTTATATGAGTCCACCCAACAACCCCTGGGCCGAAGGGTGGCAGTCGCGATTCGGGATCCACATAGGGTGGGTTTTGGGTCGTGACAAGCAGGGCCTACATGGGAAAGTTAGGTAGTGGATCTAATTATAAAAGGGTAGGCCGGGTCTTACTGTTATTAATGCAGGGTCTACATGAGTAAGTCAGGTGGTGGATCTGATTGCTAAAGGGTAGGCCAGGTCCGACTGTTATTAGGGTAGGGTCTACATGAGCAAGTCAAGTGATAGATCTGATTACGAAAGGGTAGGTTGGGTCCTACTGTTATACATCAACTATGGTTATTATCACATCCATTATTGCTTTTATTTGGATAAGCATATTATGTTCCCAATAAATGAACATATGGTTGTATGGAGCATTCCTAATATTGGCAATTATTTGTTTGTGGTAGTACATTTACTGGTTAGGCCAGATACCTGTTGATGATTTATATACTTGTTATCGTTGGATATTTATTGTTGTTGTTATCATGAGATGTGCCTTAGACCTGATGGGTCAGTTCAATTGCTTGACATGATATGACTTACTACTGTTGACATCGTACATTCTTGATTGGTTATCATGTTGTTACAACCTTATGTATCTTGTTGTGAACCCTCTTTATGTTGACTTGCACCTGGCAGAGTGAAGGAATTACTTACTGAGTTTTCATAGCTCATACAGATAATTTGACTATTTTAGGTAAGGACACCACAGTTAGAAAAGTAAGGATCAGAATCCCGAACAGATGTAGGGTTGCTGTAGATATATGTTGTCATGACCCGAAACCCACCCAATGCAGATTTCGTATCGCGGGGCTGACCTTGTGGCCGTCCTTACTTTTTCTTTTCTTGTATCAATGACAACAATGTATAATGTAAAAATTAAACAGTAAATTAACGGAAGTCTTAAATATATAATATGGTTCTAAAATGTCAAAATAGGAACCAACATAACATCACCCTTAGGTGGTGAATACATGAGAGAACTACATCATAACTAATATATTCCTTAAACTGTCCCCCTATGCTCTTGGACTCTTACTACAGTCCTGTAGCGTCCCTTCTTGAAAAATAAGTAAGTCGGGTAAGCTAACGAAGCTCAGTAAATAAATTTCTATCTCTGACACGAGTTAAGTTTAACATAGAAAGAACATGGATTCATGAATGTGAACGTGATAGCCAATCATGGGATAAGATGCTGTGATAACCAATAAGGATAAAATGCCACAATGGCCAATAAATAGTAGAGGTCTCAATAATCAATCATAAGTAATGGATATAACATGGACATGAAAATCTCAATAGAAATCAGTCAACATGAATGTAGTGCGACAATAAATCGATAACAATCAGTTGTAATTAATGAGTGAACTCTAAACATAAGATTATTCATAGGGAATGACAACACCCTATGAATCCAATAAACATAATCACATCAATCAAACATATGTGATACATTTACTTTGTTCAGGGCTTGGCAGACCCTCAGTCTTTTGGGGCCCGGCATACCCCCCTTAATAAGTGCATATAAAATGCCATAATAATGTAATCATATCAGTGAAACATAAGTGATGCATTTACTCTGTTTAGTGCTTGGCAGACCCTCGGCCTTTTAGGGCCCGGCATACCCCATCAATAAGTGCATATAAAATTCCATCATAACTCAACACGTAAAAATTTAATCTTTTCCATATATCCATTCACAGACTCGACCCGTGCATCTTGTCAACTCAGAAAGCATCGGATAGATATTGTGACTGAGCACAAATCCAGCATTCATAAGATATCATGATCATTCGTGATTTCATAAGAGTATAGAAAAATGGAATATTATGCATTCAATAAAGACATAACAATAAGCCTTTCAAGGCATAGTACAAGATAACAATCAATGATATACCAGTCAAAAATGTCCACAAGATATAACAATATCACATTGTGGAAACAATAAAAATTTGGTACGTACAAGAGTATAGATCTGACAGTAATAGAATGAACATGGCTTGGAAAGCCGCATGTAAGATATTGGGGTTTACTTGTCTTTTATCCATGTGATCTACCTCAGTAATCCGTAATTTTCTTATTTTTCTTTGACTTGCCTATAAAGCAATAAACATGTCTCAGTTCTAATGCTCTGCATCAAATTTTATACTTCGTTACATAAGTATCTCTTTTACTAATTTAGACTCTACTATTGAGTCCAGAACGTCAAAGAAAGTTGATTTAGGCTTTCACGGTTTTCAATTTGGACTTATATACTAAAAAGAACAAAATGGTTATTTTGCACTTTTACGTGTTTCTATTTCTCGGGCCTTCTTTTCACAAATTGAACTTCATCTTTGAGTTTGAAATGCTTGAAATAATAAATATTTACTATTCATTTATTTTAATCGGAGTTTGTTTGACTCATATTTGACTCAAGGGCAGTTTTGTCATTTGGCACTTTTACGGGTATTTATTTTTTGGAGTCCCATCTCGTAGAACGAACTCGACCATTGACTTTAGAATACTCAAAACATAAAGAAAACACTTTTCACTTGACTAAATTGGACATCGGGAACTTATTCAATTAAATAACTTTAATTAATTAAATTAATTAATTATAATTATAATATATATTATTTGTTCCATCATATGACCACACATGCTTGAGTGGCACGGTGGTTAAGCCATGTGGCTTAGGTGTTTTCGGCATACGTGTTCTAGGGATCGAATCCCCTCAGTCGTAATCCCTTCCCTTTTATTTCTCGTTCAATGTTCCACTTATTTAAAAACTAAATTCAACCCCAAATGACACAGTTTCCATTAACTCTTATTGCACCTGGGCCGGTCCCGACCCGACCCGTGATTCGACCTGACTCAACCGGCCCAAACAGTTCTTCTTTTTCCCCTTTTTTTTCAACAGCATCTTCGGTCACCTCTTCCGACGCTGGTGGCCGGAAAACTAAATTTTCCAAAAAAATTTCCAAAATTTTTCTTGCTGTTTTGAAGCCCTTTTTAATCCTAATCTTCTCCAAACATATTTTAAAACATTCTAATAGTATTTTGAGCCTTCAAAACTAAACAAAATCATAATTTTATCTCTTTCCGATCATGCACTGTTTCTAAGCCATTTCTTAACCATTCAACTTACGATTTCTTCCAATTTTTCCAATTTTCTTCCTATATTAACATTATACAATTAAAATCAAGTTTCATGCAAGTTCATGTAAAATCCAGAAAATAAATTCACTGTAAAAATCTCAACTTACCTCGTATGGCTACTTTCCCTTCCTCTCATTTTCTCCTTTTTTTGCCTCCTCTTTTCTCCTTTTGTTTATTTTTTCTCAAGCATGCAAAACATGCTTCGGTTTTATAAACAAAACTCACCACCCTTCGGTTTCCTTCTCTCTCTCTCTCTCTCTCTCTCTCTCTCTCTCCTCCCACTTTTATTTTTTGATCGCAGTTTCTTTTTCTCTTTGTTTTCTCAGCATTTAATGTAACAAGATATTTATCTAATATGTTCCTATAATATATATACACACACACATACACTGCTGACACTGCACCCACCTCTTTTCTTTTCTTTTTCTTTTTTTTTTTCTTCGCATGCTATATAATTATATACATATATACACTATACTATATATATATATATAAATAAATGGTTATTAATTTTTATGCTTTACATATATATATATATATTATACACACATACTTTCACATATTATCTCACACATATACACACATTTATGTATATATATACACATTTATATATATACATATGCACACAATGTATGGATTTGCGTACACATTTTTTCGTGCCACCCAATTTCTCATACTAGTAGTCCCGAGGTATTCGAGATTGCTTGTAATTTACGTCATGTGTTTAATATCATTTATGTGCTCAAAACTATACACCAATCCCATCATAATGGCAGCTCGGTCTATAAATAGGTTTTACGCTGGTTGACCTTGGTTTATCTCGGGTCAGGGTATTACATATGTACTGCAAGGATTATTTTGGTAGTAAAGTATAGTACTTGTCCTATGTTCTCCCATCACCCCACGTCCTGGTGGTAGTTGTATTTGAAACTTTTGGGTCTGTATAATTAAATGAACTTCAGTATTATAAATGAAAATTTTATTAAGTCTTCTGCTGTTTATTAGATTATTGATTGCATGTTAATAATACTCTCATATAAATGTTAAGTTAAAATTAAAAAGAAAATGATCGGGTTCGACAATTGAGTTGGATCAAGGTCGAGATGCCAGATTCGCACAGGGCAGATTCCGGGTCGTGATAGAACAAGGCTTAAGTAACTCTAAGTCTAGGACTAATGTCACGATTATAACCAAAATACATTTTGTCAAACTGGATTAGCTAATCACAAAATCAGAACCCTGGTCCTAACATTTTCAAAATGACAAAAGGAATCCTTTTATGTTTTTTTTTTTATACATTTGTTTTTTAATTTTAACTAATTTTTGCTAAATTCTTTTAAAAGAGTTTTTTCATTTTATATTGATGACATGCATAATTTAGAATATTTTATCACTTTAAACTTTAAACTTTAGTTTAATTTTATTTATTTCCTGTGTGATTTTAGGCTTCATTGTCATCATTTAAATTTTATTTCAGATTTGAAGAAATTGAAGCAGCTCAGTCATCTATGGACTCTGTCACGCCCCGGATTTCCACAAACCTGGGGGTGAACGGAATAGAAAATAAACGAAGTAAATAATCGGTGCTTAAATAAAATAAATTGAATTCCCCTCATTAACGTATAAAATTATTCAAGTTGTATCCCAAAAAAAAATCCTTTAATTTTAATTATGAACCATCCCGAAAAATTCTCAAAAAAAATTATCATTTTTCCTAATTTTTCCCAAGTCATTTAGACCCATTTTCAAGCCATTTCTCCCTAAAGTTTTTCAGCCCATTTGCTATTCAAATTCAGCCCATTTTCTCAGGTTTTGAACCCTTATTTTTCAGCCCCCTTCTCCCCCATTTCAAGGGTGTTTTACCCATGTATTTTATGTTCATGTTTTTCCAAAAATTTGGGCATGGTTTCCCCTTGTTTTTCCAAGTTATTTCCTTTACCTAATAGTCACAAAATATATATGTAATAATTCATAAGCATCCACCCTCACTCGGTGGCCACAACTTCCATGAATTGACATATATTCACTACGTTCATTTCCAATCCCTTCACATGATGCATATCTTTACAAAACATTCAAATAAGATTACGTCACATCCATTTTACAAAATTGATCCTAGGCCTATTATTTACATATTCCTCCAAGAATAAAACTAAATAAATACATGTCCAAAAATAAATACAAGAAGTTGGGCTCATGCCCATACGTCCAAAAAGTGCCCCATGGGCCAAGTCTTCAAAGAAGCCCGTGTCCTCCCACCCTTCAAGACTTGCACAAGTCTCAAGTATCCGGGGTCTCATCTGAAATGGTATCCCACGAATGGGTCAGCTCAACTGCTGGTATGATCACAAGCTAATGCTAGAAATAAATCTAGGACGTGGCATGTGCAAGTGTGCATTTATAAATCATGCAATTCCCTTCCTAATGATCAATGCAATGCTAAGGCATCATGCATGACACACACATGCAAACTCTATGCCACATCCACGTCAACTCTGTGCCGCACCCTGGTGAAATGAAAATACGCGTGACTCACTCACGCAACTCAATATTACTGCCCATGTCTCAATCACGGGACACACCCGATGGACACTGGGTACCAACCCTCGTTTACGGGACACACCCGATGGAAACTGAGTACCAACCCTCGTTCATGGGACACACCCGATGGAAACTGAGTACCAACTCCCATTTACGGGACACATCCGACGGAAACTAGGTACCAATGCTCATTCACGGAATACATCCGATTAATACACAGCACCACGTGCTCAACCCACAACATTTGAATAATAAAATTCACAACATTCGAATAATAAAATCGCAGCATCTGAATAATAAAATCCACAACATCCGAATAATAAAAACCACAGCATCTGCATAATAAAATCCACAACATCCGAATAATAAAACCACAACATCTGCATAATAAAATCCACAACATCCGAATAATAAAAACCACAGCATCTGCATAATAAAATCCACAACATCCGAATAATAAAACCACAGCATCTGCATAATAAAATCCATAACATCCGAATAATAAAAACCACAGCATCTGCACCCTCATAATGTCCGGCACCACGTGCCACTCACACCATGTTTCCAAAGAACCATCTTATCCCAAGATGCCATGATTTCATGATGCAAACTCAATGTGACATTTCAACAAACACATGGTGTGCCCCTTTTCAAGTCATGTATTCCACCCCACAAAATGCATAATTTTACACTTCCAAAACATCATTTACATGCATATACTATGGCCACACACATCAAGGCACATTCAAACTACAATTCCACTATACTAGCAATTCACAAAGATTATGCTAAACTTTTCACAAATTGCTAAAATTCCATAAAGCTTCCCCACCTCAATCAATCATATTTCCTTCATGATATCAAGTAATTTTTCAACACAAATACACGTCAAAACATAGCAATCTAACACATAGACAAGCCACATGTTATTCATAATGATAAAACATCAATTAAATCAAAGGAAATAAAAATCTCCAAATTTCTAACTCTAGGTTCTTCAAAATAACACCACTTAAATAACTTCCTAACCACAAATACATCTCTAAGCAGCTCAAATAACACATAGAAAGGTAGGAAAAGCTAGATCTATTTCTAGTTTAGCAAGAAACCTTACCTAAATCAGTTTTTCTTAAACTTGAGAAGGATGTACTTGCTGGATGGAAAAACTGTTCAATGAGTATATAGTACTCATTGAGCTGAACACTTTCTCAAAAGGAAGTTCGGCCAAATTCCTCCTCGAATTGTGTGTTCCGACAGCTTGAAAATATGGGTTTTTAGGGCTTTTCTCTCCCTCTGTGTATATGGACGAGATTCCTGAAGTTTCTGGGTGTATCTCTGATAAGTATGGGCAATATGAGCTGTATTTATAGTGGAGGACAAAGGGGCTAAGGAAAAATGACCATTTTGCCCTTAATGAGACCATGAACCCCGTTACTCTACAGCTTATTCCTAAACGCTTCAAATTGAAATTCCATTTTATCCAATATTCATAAAATTATTTTAAATGAAAATTATTAGAAGTAAACATTTTCATTTGAGGTTGGCTTGGACTCGTTCCACCCGGGTCACCCGAATGCCCTTTTTGTCCAATTCTAGAAACCATTTCCGTTTCAGCTAATTTTCGTACAGCAGATACTTCACATTATTCTAAGCACTTTACTCTTCTATGACATGCTCTAAATATGTCTCTAAATAGGCCGTTCGGTTAAAATAGTGTAAAAAGGCACTTTACCAATAAAACTGACAAAATTGATAAACTATGCATGCAAAGTGTTCTACCTCAAAAATACGAAAAAATTTACCCTCGTTTTTCGGATCTCTACATCCTTCCCCCCTTAAATAAATTTCATCCCGAAATTTAAAAATACAGCTCTTTGACCAAATAATAAAAAAAAAACAATTCAAAATGCATTGTAACATGGAGACATGCAACCTTACCCGTGAATCATCCACCTCTCCCTCAGCCAGGCAATGCAGAATGCATTACTCTCTCCCATTACCATCTCCCCCATAGGCTCAGCCTCACCGACGGGTGTGCAACGGAGTACAGACATCTTCACTTTCCCTGCTAGGGTCTGGTTCTGGTCCCATCTGTAACGGCCTACTCTACATGGCCCAACACATAATGAAGTCCTCAAATACATTTGCTTGACAACGCCAATTTCCCGACTCCACCCGAATACCAAGACCCATTTTAATAATAACAACAAAGAAAAAATTCTCACCGTTCACAAGAATATCTCAAAATCCCTCACACACTTGCTAACCTTCCAACTAATCTTAGATTTAGCCATGAAATCATCTAGTGATTTACCCCAATGGCATCATTCATATATCATCCGTACCACAATGAGATGCAATAACTCCGTTCTCAGTATTTAAAATCATAAGATGTAAAGAAATATATTAAAGTTCAAAAGAACAAAACATTAAGGAAACCCTTCACCAATGTAAATCATGAATATACCTCTATGCTTATTCGCATGTATCATATAAACACATTTAAACATAACACATTTAAACATTCTCTCACACATGCCTTAACAGTAATCAATTTGCACAAAAATCACAATCACAGTTCTGCAACAGGTACTACATTAACATGTTCACATAGAATCAATAAACAGCAAGAAACAGCTAACGCGTAACCTATCACACCAGCATCCAAGTATTAAAATCTATCACAGCATATATATATATATATATATATATACATAAATAAACATACCATCCTACCATAAAGGTAGCTAGGCATACATCCAACCCCATGGATATCCAGGCTCACAGCCTATCTTATAAATAACAAGCACACAACCCACCTCTGGGTTTCACTCAGTCTGCCACACAAATATAAACCTCTAATCCCAATGTCATGGTAAGCATAATAAGCATGAATAGATGAGATGTACAAGTTCATCAGTCTGCTAGTCCGTGAACTAAAAACAAAGACAAAGAATGTACCTCGAACCACAGGAGGTCCGGAAATAGATACCTCAGGAGTAGCTACTGTATAAACACGACTTTGGGTAGTCTGACTCTGCCTATCCCCCCCTCTGTCCGGGGATCCTAATACTCTGCACTAAGGGTGCAGATTGAAAATGAGGCATTGGAGGTTCATAGTCTAACTATGGTAGTGGCTGTAATGTCTGAATTGGCTGATGACGAGACGGTCTCTGCGAGCCCCGTGAAGTCTATCCCTGAAGACAGTTGGCCCTAACATGTCCTGACTAGTGGTACGCAAAGCAAAGCCGTGGAGCTCCCTACTCCTGATTCTGTGCTTGAGGTGGAAATGACATTTGGCACAGTCTGGCTCCATGTCCCTAACTAAGGTCTCTGTGAGGGCAATTGGCGAACCTGTGGTCTGGCTATCTATAATGAAAACAAGTGACGGGTTCCTGGGATGTCTGTGCAGAAGCAGTACTAGTTCGGTACCTCTTTGGTGGTCTCCTACCGATGTAAACTGGGTTAGATGTGGCCTGCCAACTTCTCCTTAATAGGGGTCTTCAACCCTTTGAGAAAATGGAAAACCCTCAGTGGCTCCTCCCTAACAATATGTGGGACAAACCTCCCCAAGCTGGTAAAACGGGACTCATACTCGGTCACTGTCATGTCCCTCTGAATAAGTACCTCAAACTCCTTCCTAAACCCGATCCGGGCAGTCTGTGGGAATTAATGGTCATTGCACATGGCCATAAATGTATCCCAACCCTCGCCAAATCTGTTAATCCTGTTAGCAGCCAATTGCCACCTCTGGCTGGCCATAACATGCCATGACATACTTGCCTAATCAATACTTACATATCTAATGTCAACCATCCCCACCCGTTGGTTATACCAAGCAGTTAACACAGAGTTCTAACCCAACCTTTCACAAGGAAGAAATTCATTTAAATAATATAATTTACACATACTCACATCATGCTAGTGCTCAACTAGCTTACCAATGCTCAATTCCCAGTGAATACTAATCCAAACAATACATCCCTCCACACACAGGGTTTTAACACAAAAACATCTCCAAAAATTTAAAGACAACACTCAAAGTATCCATCTATACACAAAAAGCCCCACAAGTCCAAATCCTTATTTTAACATTTTAAGGTTTGATGTGTCTTTTATTATTTCTTATTTTTCTTATAGCTAGGTGATAACCCTTCTTGGATCACAGCTCCTTTTATTACTGGCTGATGGGGCGCCATCTATCAACTGTAATGCAAGACCTAATACCAATCCAGTCTGTATAGATAACGTAGTCATAGTACTATAACCCATGAATATCGGTTACTAACCCAGCATACACATGTATAAAATCAACAAGCCATAATTAACAGCCAACACGTGGCCAACCACATAAGCAATGCAAATACACAACCCATCTTAAGAACATACACATATAAATGAGAACACAGCCAATAAGGTATATAACTAGGCCCGCCGCCTACCTCATAAATAACTAGGCATACCATCTACTATAAGGATAACAAGGTGTACAACCTATATCTCCAATAGCTAGGCATACGGCCTATCCCATAAAATATACGGTCATACCAATTTATTCATCATTCATATCCTACACTACACTGCATCAAATCACGTAATCATGCATCATATAACATCATCAACTCACATATAATCACAATAAGTCATGCTTCCAATAAAACTAACCACATAACACATAAGGTCCTACTATATATCACTGATAGCTTACACTACATCTATTGCCCTCCTCGAGGGTCCCATGGTGCTCAACAACACCAATTATCGACAAGTACTCTCGAACTAGAACTCTAACATCAAGCTGTCAAAGATTACACACTACACAAGATATCCACTAATTTCAATTCATGTGTCATTGTCCCATTGTGTTCAAAGACACCCCACGGTCTCTAGGTATTCGAACCTAAGCTCTGATACCACCTTGTCACGCCCCGGATTTCCACAAACCCGAGGGTGAACGGAATAGAAAATAAAAGAAGTAAATGATCGGTGCTTAAGTAAAATAAATTGAATTCCCCTCATTAACGTATAAAATTATTTAAGTTGTGTCCCAAAAAAAAATCATTTAATTTTAATTATGAACCATCCGAAAAATTCTCAAAAAAGAATTATCATTTTTCCCAATTTTTCCCAAGTTATTTAGACCCCTTTTCAAGCCATTTCTCCCTAAAGTTTTTCAACCCATTTGCTATTCAAATTCAGCCCATTTTCTCAGGTTTTGAACCCTCATTTTTCAGCCCCTTTCTCCCCCATTTCAAGGGTGTTTTACCCATGTATTTCATGTTCAAGTTTTTCCAAAAATTTGGGCATGGTTTCCCCTTGTTTTTCCAAGTTATTTCCTTTACCTAATAGTCACAAAATATATATGTAAGAATTCATAAGCATCCACCCTCACTCGGTGGCCACAACTTCCATGAATTGACATATATTCACTACTTTTATTTCCAATCCCTTCACATGATGCATATCTTTACAAAACATTCAAATAAGATTACGTCACATCCATTTTACAAAATTGATCCTAGGCCTATTATTTACATATTCCTCCAAGAATAAAAATAAATAAATACATGCCCAAAAATAAATACAAGAAGTTGGGCTCATGCCCATACGTCCAAAAAGTGCCCCAAGGGCCAAGTCTTCAAAGAAGCCTATGTCCTCCCGCCCTTCAAGACTTGCACAAGTCTCAAGTATCTGGGGTCTCATCTGAAATGGTATCCCACGAATGGGTCAGCTCAACTACTGGTATGATCACAAGCTAATGCTAGAAATAAATCTAGGACATGGCATGTGCAAGTGTGATTTATAAATCATGCAATTCCCTCCCTAATGATCAATGCAATGCTAAGGCATCATGCATGACACATACATGCAAACTCTATGCCACATCCACATCAACTCTGTGCCACACCCTGGTGAAATGAAAATACGCGTGACTCACTCACGCAACTCAATATTACGCCCATGTCTCAATCACAGGACACACCCGATGGACACTGGGTACCAACCCTCGTTTACAGGACACACCCAATGGAAACTGAGTACCAACCCTCGTTCACGAGACACACCCAATGGAAACTGAGTACCAACCCCCATTTACGGGACACACCCAATGGAAACTAGGTACCAATGCTCATTCACGAAATACATCCGATTAATACATAGCACCACGTGCTCAACCCACAACATTTGAATAATAAAATTCACAACATCCGAATAATAAAAACCACAGCATCTGAATAATAAAATCCACAACATCCGAATAATAAAAACCACAGCATCTGCATAATAAAATCCACAACATCCGAATAATAAAAACCACAGCATCTGCATAATAAAATCCACAACATCTGAATAATAAAAACCACAGCATCTGCATAATAAAATCCACAACATCCGAATAATAAAACCACAGCATCTGCATAATAAAATCCACAACATCCGAATAAAAAAAACCACAGCATCTGCACCCTCATAATGTCCGGCACCACGTGCCACCCACACCATGTTTCCAAAGAACCATCTTATGCCAAGATGCCATGATTTCATGATGCAAACTCAATGTGACATTTCAACAAACACATGGTGTGCCCCTTTTCAAGTCATGTATTCCACCCCACAAAATGCATAATTTTACACTTCCAAAACATCATTTACATGCATATACTATGGCCACACACATCAAGGCACATTCAAACTACAATTCCACTATACTAGCAATTCACAAAGATTATGCTAAACTTTTCACAAATTGCTAAAATTGCATAAAGCTTCCCCACCTCAATCAATCACATTTCCTTCATGACATCAAGTAATTGTTCAACATAAATACACATCAAAACATAGCAATCTAACACATAGACAAGCCACATGTTATTCATAATGATAAAACATCAATTAAATCAAAGGAAATAAAAATCCCCAAATTTCTAACTCTAGGTTCTTCAAAATAACACCACTTAAATAACTTCCTAACCACAAATACATCTCTAAGCAGCTCAAATAACACATAGAAAGGTAAGAAAAGCTAGATCTATTTCTAGTTTAGCAAGAAACCATACCTAAATCAGTTTTTCTTAAACTGAGAAGGATGTATTTTCTGGATGGAAAAACTGTTCAGTGAGTATATAGTACTCATTGAGCTGAACACTTTCTCAGAAGCAAGTTCGGCCAAATTCCTCCTCGAATTGTGTGTTCCGGCAGCTTGAAAATATGGGTTTTTAGGGCTTTTCTCTCCCTCTGTGTATATGGACGAGATTCCTGAAGTTTCTGGGTGTATCTCTGATAAGTATGGGCAATATGAGCTGTATTTATAGTGGAGGACAAAGGGGCTAAGGGCAAATGACCATTTTGCCCTTAATGAGGCCTTGAACCCCGTTACTCTACAGCTCATTCCTAAACACTTCAAATTGAAATTCCATTTTATCCAATGTTCATAAAATTATTTTAAATGAAAATTATTAGAAGTAAACATTTTCATTTGAGGTCGGCTTGGACCCGTTCCACCCGGGTCACCCGAATACCCTTTTTGTCCAATTCTGGAAACCATTTCCGTTTCGGCTAATTTTTGTACAAAAGATACTTCACATTATTCTAAGCACTTTACTCTTCTATGACACACTCTAAATATGTCTCTAAATAGGTCGTTCGATGAAAATAATGTAAAAAGGCACTTTACCGATAAAACCGACAAAATTAATAAACTATGCATGCAAAGTGTTCTACCTCAAAAACGAAAAAAATTTTCTCATTTTTCGGATCTCTACAGACTCTCTCTCATTCAATCACGAGGCACTTGGAAAAATAAAAGTCAAGAGAGAATTGGACACTAGATGTACGCTTGAGTGAGCATTGGATTTGGAGGATTTTTAATTCTCTTTAAAGAAAAAGAGAAAAAACAATGAAAGAAAGGGACGACAAATCTTTCTTTTCTTTTCTTTTCTTTTTAAAAAGAATTAAAAATCCTCCTAATCCAATGCTCACTCAAGCGTACGTCTAGTGTCCAATTCTCTCTTGACTTTTATTTTTCCAAGTGCCTCGTCATTGAATGAGAGAGAGTCCATAGATGACTGAGCTGCTTCAATTTCTTCAAATCTGAAATAAAATTTAAATGATAAAAATGAAGCCTAAAATCACGCAGAAAATAAATAAAATTAAACTAAAGTTTAAATTTTAAAGTGATAAAATATTCTAAATTATGCAAGTCATCAAACACCCCCAAACTTAAAACTTTGTTTGTCCTCAAACAAAAAGAAAATAAGATAAACAATATGGACAATATCAACTAGACCCCATAGAAAAATCTCATCACTCACCAAGCCATGATCTGAAATTAGATTTCATCACTAGTATCTTACTCTTTTAACTTCAAAGATAGCAGAAAAATCAATCAAAAATTTAGCAATTTGCAAGCAAGAGTTAAGCGTTTACTTCAATCTAAAGCTAAGACCTTGAGTGTGTGTGATATAGTCAATTTAACTTCAAACCACCTACAAACTCAGATAAAAGTAGAACAACTGAAACCAGAAGAATTCTCTCAAACATAACTCCATAAGTCCAATTTTCAGAAATCCTCTCCACTAATGTAGTCAACACCAAAATCAGAGATCAAAAGGTTTTTAATTAGGTTGTATTGCCAAGCCACAAGGTGAGGGCTAAGAAAGAAATGGATATGGAAAATCAAAGCAAACTGGGAAAATACTTTGTGGAAAGAACAATAAAATAGAATTCCACAGGATTCAAACCATAACTTTTTCTCGACAATATGCTCATACTCTATTTTTTTTTTCTCTGCCACGATGGATAAATCACCTCTGCATAAAAGACAAACCCAGTAAAAATATCCTTTCTGTTTTTCTTCTTTTTTTTTTTTTTTTTGACATCACTTTCTTTTCTTCTTTTTTTTTCACTTTTTGATCAAACAGAGCAAACAAAATGTGGATAATTTCATTTGAACTAACTTTCTCTTCAAGTGTAAATTTCCACCCAAGTATCTTATCAAACTGTGAAAGGTAAATTCATGGTTTTTCAGGCTCAGAATGGGGACGGTTTATGTAGTTAAAAGAACAAATAAAGGCTGATGACATTTAAGGCTCAAGGGGCTAACTATGGAAATACACCATGCAATGATGGCATGATAACTAGGACGGTTGGGAAGGCTTTTTGGTTATGAAAAAAATTGCCTAGATCATTTCTCTAATATTTGGCATCAACTAGGATTTTGCCTCAAGGATCCATCAATGGATTCTAGAGCAAAGCAAGATTGAACTTCCCTGTCCCAGTTAATTCAACTCCTTCTCTTCATAAGCAAAATGGAATAAAGAAAAAATGACTATGTGCTCAATTATGTTCAAGGACAAAGATTTAAATCAAAGTACCCACAAAGCTCTGCCTGATATAAAAGAAATTTTTGAAAATTTTTTCCTCAGTCCCATCCTTAATCACAAATTTCAGAGTCATAAAGAATTCAATCATACTCAAATACATGCTTGGTAAGAGAATCCAACAACTCAAGACTTATAACCAATAATCAAGAAAACAAAATAACTATAGGAGTTTACACCCCCAAACATAAACTGAACAGTGTCCTCATTGTAAGTCAAAAGTGAGAAAGAGTGAAGAAATGAAAGGAACTTCCCTAGTTTTATGGTGAATCGGTTGTGGTTTGTAATTTTCAACTCTTTATTCATGCTAAATAAACCTGCATCAAAATCTAAATTATTAAAAGAAAAAAATAAAATAAAATATAAAAGAAAGTTCTATGGGCTGCCTCTCATAAGCGCTTGTTTTAAAGTGTACAAACAGACTTTTCAATCTTCATTAATTACGATCTCCAAGAGGAATAAATGCACCGTTCTTTGTAAATCTTTGCATTTTCATAAGCATCACCCAAGAATGCATAGCGAAGGTGCTCAAGTAATTGCTTCAACTCTGGAGTTGTAGTTTGCTGCTCATTTTCTTTAGAAATTACAGACTCTGTCTTTGCTACCATCGCCTCTAGCCTCCCCACTTCATTGCTAAGTGATGGAACTTGCTGCAAGGATCATTCTAGGTGATCGGCTGGCACATCTTCTTGGAAGGCTTCTTCTACACATTGCTTAATGACATCTACCCGAAAGCAAGTGCTTGGATCTTTTGGAAATCTCATGGCTTGGTAGATGTTAAACCTAACCTCTTCCTTGTCTACTCTCAATGTTAATTTACCCTTTTGAACATCAATTAAAGCCCTTCCTAGAGCCAAGAATGTTCGGCCAAGAATTAGTGGGACTTCTTGGTCTTCCTTCATATCTAACACCACAAAATCAGCTGGAAAAATAAATTTATCCACCTTTACCAATACGTCTTCTATGATTCCACATGGATATTTGATGGATCGATCTGCTAGTTGCAAAGAAATGGTTATTTGTTTCATCTCTCCAAGTCCCAATTTCCTGCAAACAGAAAGTGGCATAAGATTAATGCTAGCACCAAGATCACATAAAACTTTATCAAAAAATGAATTTCCAATAGTGCAAGGCAAAGTGAAACTCCCCAGATATTTTAATTTTTGAGGCAATTTCTTTTGAAAAATGGCACTAAATTCTTCAGAAAGCTTCACTGTTTCGAACTCCTCTAACCTTCTTTTCTTGGAAATGATTTCCTTTAGGAATTTGACATAGTATGGCATTTGTTCCAAGGCATCTGCAGAAGGAATGTTTATGTGAATTTTCTTAAAAATATCCAGAAACTTAGAAAATTGCTTATCTATTTTTTATTTCTAAAAACGTTGAGGATAAGGAAGTGGAGTAGATAGAATAGGAGGATTCTCAGGAAATGAAATTGTTAGAGGCATGTCAGTCTCTCTTTGTGTATCATCCACAATCTCATCTTCTTTTACTTTATTTTTGCTTTGGCCATGGTTTGCAACTGTAGGTGTAACACCCCAACCATGATTAATAAATAATTAGTTTGCTAATTATTAATTAGAACCGACATAAAGAATAATTAAGAAGTTAATCGGAAACCTCATGATGGTCATGATAGACCAATAAAATAATTAAGCACATCAGAAATGAGGGTGTAATGTCCAAACCTAATTATCAATTAATTAGGCGAAATGATGTTATTTTAACACTATGAAAACTCAAATTAGCGAACTATGACGGCCGTAAATAAATAATAACTGATACGAGGCCTTTGATAATGAGGCTAACCAAAATACGAAACCCTCAGAAGAAACCGCGTCGAAAAAGGAGCAGCGAAAAAGAAAATATTAAGAAAATAGCCAAAATGAAATTCTGCGCCAACCAAACAGGGCCTAAGCCCAAAATGTGGAAAAATGCCCAAAAGTGAGGTCAAGGGGATTTGAACTCTTGACCAAGTAGGACAAGATTCTTATTACCCAAAAAAAAATTACCAAGTGGGCTGCTACCACTTTGTGCCTATATATGCAACCAAATTGTACTTAAACCCAAATTATCCAAGGCCACCTCCCAAATTGGCCAATGGCCATGCTGCAATCCCCACATCATTACCCCACATCACCCCTTGTCACCTCAGATCAGCCACCAAACCCACTAAGTCTAATACACATATATACATCCATGTATATGTATAGGTTGTATGTGAGAGAAATGCTAAAATATATATATACCTACCACACTTTTTGACCCTCAAAAAGAAATATCAGTGCACCCTTCAGAACTGTGTGTGATTGTGTGCTCGTGAAGTTGGCTGAGAGAGTGAGTGTTAGAGAAAGGAGAGAAAGGGCATGGTGTGAGAGGGAAAGGTGACCACATTCAAGTGTGTGTGCATGCATGTGAGTGTCTTCCTGTATACCTGAAGGAGCCTGGGCAAATTGAGGAACATTTGGAAGGTCAGAGTCGAGCCATAGAGAGAGGAACTCACTATTTAGAGGTATAACCTCAAAACTGTTCCATTTTTCTTGTTTAAATTTCTCTACCGTTTTTAATATTTTGAGCCTTATTAGTTGCATGCATGAGCTACTGTGACATAAGAGACTGTTATAAAACTAATTGGGAAGGCCAATAGGGCTTGAAGAACCCTAAAACCGAAGAAACCGCAATGGATAGACCTCAAAATTGCATGTCTGAAACGACTTCCATAAAACTAATTTTTGACATCCAAGACCTAAAATAAATCTTGTAGGCGTCCCAAATTCACCCAGAAACAACAAAAAATTTCAAAGGAAGACCCTCGAATATGGAGTTGTAGGGTTCGGCCATGAAACCCAGCCACTGTTTAGGACTCCTAAACCACATTTTTGGAATGGGAATTGAATCTCCATGGCATGAGGATTAGTTTGAGCCAAACCACTGCAAGTTTTGGTGATGAATTGAGGATTTACTAGCCAATTACAGATTCGGTTATCCACCATTGGACTGAGCATTTGAGCTTGATTCAAGCCCTCAAATGAATGCCAAAATGTTAGCCTAACTTCCAGAAATCATTTGGGATGGAAAACAGTAGAAATCCGTGGCCAAAATATCACAAAATTGAAAAACATGAAAACTGGAAATTAAGGCAAAACTAGGGAAGAAGATGAACAGTGAGGGCCGGACTTCGGGTCAGTTTCGGGTTCGGGCCGGGACCCGACCCGTCACATAAACGGATTGAAGTGAAACTATGTCGTTTGGTTAAAAGGTTTTAAATTTTAAAAGATTAGGGCTGAAGTCATGATGACATCAGCGTTACATGTTAAACCGGATCAAAACGGTTGGTTCAGTTAAAGCTGGACCGGTTCACTTAAGAACGAACTGAACCCACTAGTTCAGATCAGAACTTTAATTAATTGTACTTTGACCCCCAACAGTTTTACGAAATTTGGTTCTGACCCATTGTTTAAGAAAATTCTTTCACATATACCCCTGAAAAATAATTTAATAAATAATTAATTAATTTAAATTATTTTATAAATAAAGAAAATTTCAAAAATACCCTTGGGTCATAAATAAAGCATATGAAGTCCAAATAAAGTAAACGAATAGTGTATTTTAACTATTTTGGACGTTTTGGACCCAACGGTGGGGTTCGTTTCATGAGATAGGACTCCAAAAATTAAGACGCGTTAAAGCATAAATTACCAAATTGCCCCAATATGCCTGATGTCCAAATAAGGCGAGTTATTAGTGTATTCTTATTATCTTGGACCTCCTGAGACCAACAGTGAGGTTTGTGTTACGAGACGGGACCCTAAAAATAAAGACACGTAGAAATGTAAAATGACCGAAGCCGAATGAAACGCCGAGGGGGTCTAAATTGACTATTTTGCACGTTCTGAACCCAATGGTGGGGTCCGTTTCACTAGACGGGACTTCAAAAAATAAGACACATTAAAGTATAAATTACCAAACTACCCTTAATGTGCCCTTAAGCCGAATGAAGTCCAAGAAGGTCTAAATTGACTTTCTTCGACGTTCCAGACTCAATGGTGAGGTCCATACTATGAAACGAAGTATGAAAAATATGATACGTAAATATGTGAAGTTAACAAAGCAACCCTAAAAGTTAATGAAGCTACCAAAAGAGTATACATTAAGAGGATAGCACTTAAGATAAAAGTTAGGATTTAATACGATCTAAGCATAAAATAGGGACATCAATAGGATATATTTGAGGTACATATGAAGTTAATAGATTGTTTATGAATGGTTCTTAGAAGCTACAAAGGGGAAAGGAAAGACGTCGTAGTAAACGCCAATCTTAGGAGTATAAGGTGAGTAACCCTGCATTTGAAGTGGAGATTTAACTCCATGGTTTTGAAGATGTTTTAAATTTCAAAATATCTGAAGCATTAAGTGTTAAATATTTCATGATTCCTGTTTTAAAATATTTCGTTCTTATAAATCCTGTTATGACATGCTGAATGATTGATTTCTTATCCTGAAATTTCTTATCCCAAGGTTTGAAGATTTCATCATGAAATCATAAACATCTTGTATTTAGTGTTCATTAAAGTATTATGAAAAGTTATGTATAATGTATTTAAATGCAAAGATAAATTATGCACAAGCACCACGGATTTTATGGGTTTCTATGAATAAATGTCCGGTAGTAGGATCTAACCCCCTAGGCAATGAGATATCTCCACGTAAAGTAAAACGGGAGTCTGGTTCGAAACAGATTCTGCCTAAATTAAAGAGAAAAGATGATAAACGTTTTTGAAAATGAGCAGGTTGTACCCCCATTTTTATTATGCATGTTTATATGCTTTTGAAGTGCATATACTCTATTTGAAGAAATGTATGTTTAGCTTGAATACTTTAAATGTTTCAAAGTTATTTGTTTTATGCATATACTCTATGTTCAAAGTACACGAGTAATTGGTAGTGAGTATTTTATAAACTCTCATGTGCGAAACCACTGCCAATTAAAACCCCATGACAAATGCAAGAATTACTCACAAGCTTAGTTTAGCTTACCCGAATTTTTATCCGTCCCCCTTTCAGGTGATAGAAAGTGAGGCCTAGTTTTTGATGAAGAAAAGTGTTTGATCTATGCTCATTTTGTGGAAAGGCGTAGGAAGTTCATTGTAGGATTAGCAGATTTTGGGAAGCACCAAGACTAATAGTTAGTCGTTTTGGGTTATAGACAATATGTAAGCGTTATGTAATTAAGTTTCGAAGGACAAATGAATATGTATTATGTATAAAACTTTAGAATTTTTATTTATGCTCTGAATGTATATTCATGTGTACCGCTATGAAGAGCGGCAGTACCGGGCAGTTGTGCGAAAGATTTAAATAAGAAAAGAAAAGAAAAAATTTTTCACGCTTCCGCAAACCAAGGTCTCACCGCCGTCCGATATTGTTGCTCACGTGAAGCCTTGCCCTAAGGCCTCCGGGCTGAAGGGCGGCGGTCGTGATACGAGATCCGCACAGGGTGGGTTTCGGGTCGTGACAGTAGGGATGGACTTGGTTTCCTTTGATAGTGACCTCTCAATTTCTCTTCCACTCCTAAGTGTGATGTCCTTGCATTGTTCCTTTGGATTCACTTCTGTGTTGCTAGGAAAAGTTCCTCTTTGTTGGGCATTAATGGTCGTGGCTAGTTGCCCAATTTTCACTTCAAGATTCTTCATAGTGGCTCCCATATTGCTATAATAAGTCTCAATGTTATCCAACAGTGAATCAGTCTTTTTAAACCTTGCTTTTATCTCCTTAACAAAGGAAACCATGGCATCCTCAAGTGACATCTTCTTCTCAATTGGTTGACTATCAAATCCTGTAAGAGGTTGACACACATTCTTTGTGTTTCTATAAGATAAATTCTCATAATTTTTAAGCCCTGGATGGTAGTAATTTGGCATAGGATTACCATGTTAGTTGTAGTTCTGATTGTTGATGTATTGAACTTGTTCTTGACTCGCTTCATTACTCGGAACTGTCATACTTGTAACTGCAACATATTCTGCACTTTGTGGTATCCTTTGGGTTGTCAAAGTTGAAATCTGATGGGAAAAAGAAGCAACTTGAGCTGAAAGGGCTTCTAACGGCTCCACTTTATAAATCCTAACAACTTTCTTAGCCATAGTTCTTTTGGTTGGCCATTGATAGTTGTTTAAGGCCATTTCTTCCAAAAGAGAAGTAGCTCCTTCAGCTGTCTTTGACATCAAAGTTCCGCCGGAAGCAGCATCAATTATGGTTTGAGTGTTCCCATTTAACCCATTATAGAACATCTGAACTTGCAACCAATCCAACAATCCATGTTGAGGGCAGCGTCGAATCAAATCTTTATACCTTTCCCATGCTTCATAGAGTGACTCGAAATCATTTTGCTTGAATTGACCAATTTTACTCCTGAGTTGGGCTGTTTTTGTCGGTGGAAAGTATTTAGCAAGAAACTCTTCAGCCATGTCCTTCCAACTAGTGATGCTTCCCGGTTGTAGAGATTGTAGCCAACCTCTTACATTGTCCCTTAAAGAAAAAGGAAACAATCTCAGTCTAATGGTGTCTTCAGTAACACCATTAATCTTTATAGTGTCGCAAATCTCTAAAAATATCGCCAAATGAATATTGGGATCATCAAGTGGCAATCCGCTAAATTGGCCTTGTTACACCATGCTGATCAAGGCTGATTTGAGCTCAAAATTGTTGGCATTAATGGGCTGGCATCTTATACTCGCGTAGTTGTCATTCACAACTGGTGATACATAATCCTTCAAGGTGTGTGGCTATACATCATGTTGTCCGTCAACCATGGCTAGTACTTTAAAACACACCTGTAAAACAAAAATAAAATAAAAAAATAAAAATGAATTTTTAAACTGAAACCAAGATTGCTTTGTATCGATATTGGCTAAAATAAGAAGAAATCAATCTCCGGTAACGATGCCAAAAACTTGATTAGGTGCAAAACTACAAGTACACAATATCGTAATTTTATAGTAAAGTGAAGAGTAAAGTATCGTTCTCAGAGATTAATAACTTACTTTTAACAATGCTTATAATACCCCAAAAATTTAAAATGAATAAAATGCCCTATTTTATTTAAAGGACGAGTACATAATTTACAAATAATCCAAAAATGGCATAAGAAGAAGAGAAAAGCTGCAGCCGTCCCTCTTCAAAAGAAAATATGGTAAAAACTATTTTATATATATATATATATATATATATATATATATAGAGAGAGAGAGAGAGAGAGAGAGAGAGAGTATCTAGATAACACGTGAGGAACAATCAGGATTTGGGTAGAAGGTTCCAGCGACAACCGACATAGAGCAACCGATTTATCTCAGTTCTAGACCATTCCACGGTTTATAAATGTCTACTGAACGATGCTCGAAAAGAGGATTTTGGCTCCAGACCTCTACGACCCAATCTGCATCCCCTAATCCTCACCTGCCTTCTGCTAATCGAACTCCCCACAAACAGCAAACAGTGGTCGTTGGATTGTTAGAAAGATTTCGCGAGGGAAATTTGAGTCAGCCAAAACCAATAGCAAAAGTAAGTTCCTCAAATTGATTTATCTTTTGAATTAGTGGCCGCTAGCTATTGCTTTGAATATTATTTAAAATCTACATATAAAAGAAATAATAGGTGAACGTGGATGTTCAGCAAAACCTGGATATAAATTACTCTTTTCTTCTCAAAGTTCAATGATACCTGCTAGCTATTGGGTGGAATTATGCGTGAAGAAGTAATCCTGTACAGTAGTATAAATTAACCTATTAAAATAGTTTTATTCTATTTGGTGCTTCCCTAGTTAGCCAGTATTTTACCCACGGATATTATCCAAATGGTGATCTTATGTCTAGTGCAAAATGTGGTTATTCCAAATTCTTCTTTCAATTTAGACTTAATCAGTACAGGCATCATCTGTTTTCTTTATTTAGGAAGCGATTAGCTTCTTGTGGTGAAACTGTTAAATGACATAGCTGGATAAACCCCCTTTCTGAAATTGTCCAATGCCTGATCTGCTCATTCATGACCAACATAAAGGAAATTCTGATATAACCTTTATTGGCTCTCTCTAAAAATTATACACACACTAGTTATAAACCATCACAGGTCTTTGATCAGGGAAACTGTCCAAACAGCTACCCTTACCGTGGCAGAAACTGCTTCTGCCCCTGCACCATCCTCTCCACCATTTTGTTGACAAATCCACTAGTAGAAGTTGCAGCAGTTAAGTTCTCTAATTATCAACTTTCCCACACGCAACTATTCTGAATTAGCTACCCTCAACAGCAATTGACTGTTGTTCCAATTGTTCTAAATTGGCTACCCTCAACAGCAAGTAACTGTTGTTCTTTCAACTTCTTTTTGGTTGGATTCTATATAGTCTGTCTACAAAATTGGCAACAACGGATGGTAGTTGACTTCCTTTGGAGCTACCGCAGCATGGGGTCAAACCTTTGATACCTCCTTTAATTAGGTTCCTCTAAGTTCCCCTGATTTACTTGATGTTAGTCTGTAAAAACAAAAGAAGCAGAGCAATGCTTCTGGTTGTTGAGTTTAATTGTGAATCCATCTTTGCCAACATGGCTATATTTTCCTAAGTACAATATTAGATATTGAGCAAAATGGAATATCTGGCAGCAATAAAAGTTAATGCAACCACTATCCTTATATTATCGACAGAAAACTCTCTGGCTATGAAACCATCATTATTGTGATTCAACTACAATATTGCGAACAATTGTTTACATACATACAGCTAATCCGAGTAACAACCTTAAGTGTCTTTAACCTCACCCTTGCTGCCAGCTTACAAGTATATTAATGACCACCAGGTTTAATTGAGACTAGTGACTTCTGTCGATTGTAAGCTTTGACTGCTAGGAATATCTTAAAATCAAGTTGGAACTAGTAGAATAAACAAAGAAGACTATTATTAACTAATGTCTGTATTTACTGCCCTAGGATTTCTGGAGTTAGGTTTAGCTAGAAGTGATTTTGAACTAGTTTCAACGAACGGTGAGTAACTCGGACTCTTGAATTGGTGTATATTTTTTGTATACTGTACTGCTTTATATGCTGAACTGTTTTATACACTGTACTGTTTTAATGCATATGTTTTGATGCATACTCTTTGCACTACACTACATGTGGCGTAATTTTATCTTGCTTCTTGATATCTCTTATTCTGATCTTGTTTGGGTCTGTTGTTCTAACTTGTTCTACGACATTGGAGTCTACTACTATTCTATTTTGTTATATTGAGTCTTACTCTAGGCCCACTACAGGATTGAGCGATTTTATTTATAAGCATGACCCAGTGGGGTAGAGGCCCCCACGAGTGGCTCGCTTTGGGACAGTTGGGAAAAGGGCTCATAAGCCTGAGTGGCATTTGTTGTCCCACTCAATTCTGATCTGTTCCGCTCTGATCTAATCCCAGAGGGGTAGAGGCCCCCACGAGTGGCTCACTTTGAGGCAGTTGGGAGAGGTTCAAGCATATTTGTTGATATACCTTCGAATGTTGATCTGTTCTATATCAGTCTGATGTATTCATCCTGTCCTATTTTGCTCTATCCTATTGTTCTACTTGAGCTGCATTTAAACATCTGTTTGAACTGCAATTGTTCTACTTGAGCTGCATTTGAGCATGCATGTATATATGAACTAGTTTTGAAACCCATGGCAAGAACTTATGTTACGCACTGAGCTTGTTTAAGCTCATTCTATTTATTTAACATGTTTCAAGTGAAGGTGACGGTGGCAAGGAATAGGAAGGATCAAGAAGTTAGTTAGGCAAGTTTAGATGGTGAAAAACCCATTTTTGTATCCCATACCATTTTTGGATGTTTGTGTTCAAATACAATGATTTACCTTTTGTTAACCTATGTATATAAATAAGATTATAGTTGATGCTCTGCCAAGCTAATATGCATTCTCTGTTTCAGTTTCCGCTTGTTGAAATTTTTATATAATGAATGCATTAAACTTGGAAATTACAAGTGAATGGCCTGAGGTTAGGATTACTATCGGTATTTTGATAAACACAAAATACGATGGGTACTTAACTGGTCGGTCGCATATCCTTAATCTGCATAGGGTGAGTTTTGGGATGTGATAATGCTAATCTCGACTTCATTTAGAAAAGTCACTAAGATTTTTGTAATTGCAATTTAAAATGAAATCAATTCAAAAAAAGTACTCAAAGGAAAAGAAAGATGATGTTCGAAAATCAAATTAATGGGAAAAGGAACTTCTAGGAAATTGATTTCACCAAATCCCTCATTATGTTTTACTCATCTAACTAATTGAATGTAATTCTTTATGTTTGTTAACAAATCTCCAATTCATCCAAAAGTTTCTTTCGACAGTCAATTGAAAATTATTTTTGCTTATTATTTTATATAAGAGTATGCAAATTAATAAAGCAAGAAAGTAATAAGACCAATGATTTTAATACTATATAAGGTTCATACAAGTCTTTCGATCTCTATATTTACTTATGTTGAAATATTCAAGATTTATCTTATAATTTCCTCTTTCGACAGTAAATTATAAGATCAAAATTATCTTATTAGTGACCAGTTAATTAGAAGCAATAAGCTCAAAATAAATTAGACAAACATGAAAGAGAATTATTTCAAATTAGCATAGAAAAGTAAACATAGTTTGAGATTAGATTATATCATTTTTTAAAATAAAAAAAAAATTAATTCATACTAAAAATTAAATTCAACATAAACGAAGTTAACATAATTTTTTTGAGAAGAATAGAAGAAAATGACAATAAAAAATACTCATTACAGCCTATAGTGAGTCTGCCCAGCCGAACAACAGCGTCCCTCTTTTCTTTCCTTTAGTGCCTCACGCCGTCTTTCTTTAGCGCCAGCCGTTCCTTCTGCTTCAGCGCCTCTTGCCTGCTTTTTCTCTTTTCTAATCCTTTTCTATCTCCAGCGCCTTAGCCAGCCGTCCCTTTCTTTCATTGTTTTTTCTCTTTTTCTTTGTTTTTTTCTTCCGCGTCGCCTCTTCTATTTTTCCTTTCTTTGTTTCCTCCGCCAGGACCACACACAATGGGCTCTCTCAAAAACCCTTTTATATCTCTTCAACCACCCCACGATCTTTCTTTTCTTTTCTTTTTTTCTTTTTTTTTTTTAAAAAAAGAGATTTAAAAATCCTCCTAATCCAATGTTCACTCAAGCGTACGTCTAGTGTCCAATTCTCTCTTGATTTTTACTTTTTCAAGTGTCTCCTCATTGAATGAGAGAGATTTCATAGACGACTGAGCTACTTCAATTTTTTCAAATCTGAAATAAAATTTAAATGATGACTGATGCTGCACTTTTTGACTCGCAATAAATCTGGGCTCCGCGACCTGTAGAACACTCAAAAAGGGGATCAAAGGACAACCGAATTGGCTCCGGCGGTAGTCGCTTCGATGCTTAAGTAAGTAAACGGAATTGAAAGACTGTATTGAAAGCCAAAAAATGAGCATAAAAGTAAAGCGTACCTTTAGGGTTTAATTTATAGACCGTGGCTTTCTTAAGTTGATTAGGATTCGGAGCCATGAATATAAGGATTTGATCATCGGAGATTGTAGTTACCTTGTGGAGTATTGTGATAGAGATAATCATAGATAGTAGTTTCCTTGTTGAAGACTGTTTCCGTATTGAAGACGGTTTCCCTATTCCCTGCTTGGCAGTTGTTAAGGAAACCATAAGGTCGGAACCATCCGAGATACTGAGTGAATATTGTAGAGCTTAAGGTCTGGAGGATATATGCATGAGAATGCCCTGGAAGCTCCGCCTGCTCTGTATGACCGAACCAGCGAGAGCGATCCGCGAAGGGACATGATATTACATTTGGTGCCCGAACCAGCGAGAGCGATCCGCGAAGGGACATGATATTACATTTGGTGCCCGAACCAGCGAGAGCGATCCGCGAAGGGACATGATATTACATTTGGTGCCCGAACCAGCGGGAGCGATCCGCGAAGGGACATGATATTGTGTTTGGTACCCGAACCAACGGGAGCGATCCGTGAAGGGACATGACATTACATTATATTACATTACATTACATGAGTTTTTTTTTTTTTGATAAGTAAAAGATATATAAAAGAAGAAAAATAAATACAAGATTAAGAGGGCACACCCTCGAACAAGCTAAAGGGAAGGAGAACTACTACAGGCAGAAGAACTCACAACCCCAAGCAGGAAAACCAAGACTAAACAAAAAATACAAAACAAGAGGGCATACCCTCAAACAAGCAAAAAGGAAATACAAGAAAACCTAGAGCTCATGGCCCATGCTGAGAAATATTACTTATTAAAAATACTACAAGGTAAAGACCAAGTACACTGGAGATGTCTATTGGAGAGAGAGAGTCTTGAATCCCTCTAGAAGAGGTAAGCCTGCCACGGATCATGTCCTGAGTTTGAGCAATGATGGCCTTTGAGTTTTTCTCGATCTTGTTGAACAATCTGCTATTCCTTTCTCGCCAAATGTTGTAAATTGTACAAGCAAGAGTGAGCCGGCCTAAAATGGAGGAAAAGGATTTTCCTTTGAAAGAATTGGTAGCGCAAAGAACAGTTTGATGCCAGTCCCCATTTGGACTTTGAAATCCACTTTTAGAGAGCAAATGGGACCATATGTTGGAAGTGAAGGAACAAGAAAGAAGAGGTGGTTGTGGCTCTCATTCTCTCTTAAACAGAATAAGCACTTGGGGTCATGACCAAGATTAAAAAAGAAAAGACGGTCCTTGTTCCTTAAGCTGTGGCGGATGGCCATCCAAAGGATGAACCCTGCACGGGGAATAGCTTTAGGATACCAAACAAGCTTCCACCAATTAACCTGGGGATGACGGCTACGCAGGGAATCCCAGGCAGAGTTGATGGAGTAGACCCCATTTGGGGAGGGTAACCAAAAAGCTTTATCATCAATGAGGGGGGATGGGAGAAGATTAGGAGGCATACCATTCTTAAGGTCCAGCAGGTGGGGAGAATTAGCAATGGGCCAGTTCCAATGATTTCCAAGAATAATGTTACTCACTGTAGCTTTTCTACCAAGACCCGAATCATATATAACTCTTTCTCCCATATTTTCATAGATGGGGCCAGTAGGGAGCCAATAGTCAAACCAGAGAGAGGCAAAACACCCATTACCAATGACAATTTTGATGTATGGTTTGAATAACGGGCGGAATTTGAGCATTTTCCTCCATGCCAACGAGCAAGATTGGGGACATTTGATTTCCCAGAAGCTTTTGCCTTTAAGAAGGTTGCTGCGAATCCACTGAACCCAAAGGGATTTAGAGGGATTTTGAAATAGAGCCCATATGAGCTTCCCCAAAGCAGCTAGGTTCCAATCAACAAGCCTCTTAATACCAAGACCCCCTTCATTTTTAGGGCAAGAAACATCCTCCCAAGCAACTTTGGAACCAGAAAATATGAGATGGTTGCCACTCCAGAGAAAAGATCTCATGGCTTGCTCTATCTGATTTACCACCTTTTTAGGGAGGATGAAGTGAGAAGACCAGAAAACTTGAATGCTAAAAAGGACAGACCTGATTAACTGAACACGACCTGCATAGGAAAAAGATTTCGTGGCCCAATGAGTGATCTTACCAATAATGCGATCTACTAAAGATTTGCAATCCTGGGCTTTCAGCTTGGTAGAGATCAAAGGCACTCCAAGGTAACGGATAGGAAGGGAGCCTTCAGGAAAACCGACTTGAGCAACTAAGAGCTGCTTGAGGTTGGAATCCACACCTGAAAGGAAAATGTTGCTTTTGGAAGCATTGTGTAGGAGGCCAGAGAAGGAGGCAAAGGTGTCGAGCCCTTGTTTAAGGATAGAGACAGAGGCAAGATCCCCATGACAAAAGAGCATGATGTCGTCAGCAAAACAGAGATGGGTCAACTTGGACTTATGGCATCTCTGTAAAGACCCGGAAAATTTTTTTTTTTTAGAATAAATTAATTTTCCTGTTCTTTAATTTAAGTAATTGTTTTTATTTTATTAATTTATTTTTTTTTTTGGAATGAAATTTTTTTTTTTTATTTTTATTTATTAATTATTATTATTAATATAATGAGTTGTGTAAATGTATGAATATACATGTATGCATGTGATGTGTATGTATCTATGTATGTATGTATAAGTGTGTATTTAAATTGTTAAATTATGTGTATATATATATATATATATATCAGATTTTGGGCATGTGGTTGTGTGTGTGTACCCGGTTGTGTGTGTGTGTGACTTTGAGTGTTACACACTCAAAGGGGTATGGGGCAAGGTTGAGTGTGTGAGTAGAATTCAGGGAGTGGGGGAGAGTGCAGAAATGGGCAGAGAGTAGGTTGGTCTTGGGGAGAGAGAGAGAGAGGGAGAGAGAGAGAGATATAGAGAGAGGAAGTGAAGAGAAAAAGAAGGATGCATTCTCGGGTGGAAAGAGAAGAAAAGAAAAGAAGCAGAAGGTGAGAGAGAGAAGCAGGATTCTGAGAAAGAGAGTGGAGGCTTGGTTGGGCTCGGAGCAAGAAGGTGGAAGAGGGCACGGCTAGAGAGAGAAACGGCCGAAGGTTCGGGTAAGTGGGTTGCTCCTGTTTCGATTTTTTTTAAAGCATTTCGATTGATTTAAATTGTACAATCGTGTAGAGCATAACGTAGGGATTTATTTGCAAAAAGAATGAGAAGAAATGGTTAAGGGGAGAGGGAGAACTTCCCTGTTGCAGGTCGGGTAGGATAATCGGGTTGGTGCATTTTTCTTGCCTCAAAGCTTAATCTAATGGCCTAGATCTAACTCTCATAGATACAGGAAATGTTTGGAGTCGAAATGGGGCAAGGGCAGTGACAAAAAGTCAAAAACATGAGTGTTTACCAGTTGGCTGGAAAACTGGTAACAAGAAATAATGGGACCATTCCTTCGGTTTGGGAGGTCCAAAACGGTGTTGGAGTGTTCTGGAATTACCTTAGGTCTATTTAGGATCAAAAACCATCCAAAAAAGTCCAAGAAAATCAAGTTGGAAAAATCAGATTTTGTAGTTTCCGGCGATCGTCGCCGGAGAAGACGACCGGAGGTTCGCCGGAAAAACGGGGGGAAGAAGGGAACTGTTCCGGGCTTGGGTCGGGTCGGTTCGGGTCGGGTCGGGCTTGGGCCGGTCCGCCCCTGCCACGTGTCGCGTGGTTGTTTTAAATTAAAAGGGAACTTGGCCCGTTTGGTTGCAAGGATAAGAAATCTAAAAATTTGAAATTTAATAGAGACAGGGATATCCTATCCCGGTTTTAGCCCTATCCCCTGTTTGGTTAACCTGAATTAGAATAACAAATTAAACTAGTTTTAATTTGAACCTTTTGGAATTTGAACCCTTTGAATTTGAACCTTTTGAATTTGAACCTTAACCTGAACTTTTAGAAATTACGAATTGACCCCCCAACTGTTAGAAATTACACTTTAACCCACCTGATTAAATTATTAATAAAATATTAATTAAATTAACTAATTAATTATTTAATTTAATTAATTTAATTAATTAAATATTCAAAAACATCCCGGAGTCCAAATGAGACAAGTCATTAGTGTATTTTGACTATCTCGACTATTCCGAGACCAATGGTGAGGTCCGTTTTACGAGACGGGGTCCCGAAAAATAAAATACCCGTAGTAAACCTTAAAATTACCAAAATGCCCCTAACTTGAAACACTGTCAGACGAACTCCGAATTAGGTAAACAAATAGTGAAATTTTATTATCTCGAACATTCCGGACTCAACCGTGGAGTCCGAATTGTGAGAAGAGGTCACGAAATGTAAGGACACGTGTAAAGTGCAAAATGACTGTTTTGCCCTTTTGAACCCCGGTGTCCGAATTGAGTTCTACGAGAATCTAGACTTATTTTCTTAAACGTCCTAGAACCAATGGTAGAGTCTAAATTTGCAGAATAGAAATCTATAAAGGACATAAAATTTGATGAATAGCATAAATTCAAATAACAATAGACTGAGTTGTAATTTTTACTTTTAGGGACACTGACAGGACAGGAGGAGGCGGTCTGATCTCCTGCATTTTCATCCGCCGGTTCAGTTACATATAGTGCTCGATCTTCTAGGGTTGATACCAACCCATCAGGTATGGTGTTTTGCTAGTGTTAGAAATGAAGTTAAGTTAGGAATATTTGTGAATGACTAGAATGCTGTATGTGTTTATCTGTAATGTGTTTACCTGTTTATTTGGAATTGGTTGTTCACATGTCATGTGTTACTTGCAAATTAATAAAGTGAAGAACATGAATCATGATGTACGAACATATGAGATATGCATGTATACGGAACCGATTAGTGATTTACTTCTTATTGTCCGAGCATGTTATATTATTGAGATTCATGTTCATTGAGATTGCATTGGCATATTGGCATATGATGAATTCCTTGAGAACATAGCGTGGGTAAGCACATGGTGCTTTGCATTATGAGGGTGTAGATCCTGTGGTGAAAAACCCAAAATCGGCCATTGCATTGGTACTTCATGCCATCGGGGAGTACCCGTAAATGAGACATGGGTGCGTGGGTGCGGCATAGAGTTGTGCATGGGTGTGTCACGCATACCATTCATATATATTACTGCGATGCTTGAATGTCATTTAGAAATAAATGTACACTTTGCACATGCCACGCCTTAGCTTTATTTCTGGCATTAGCATTTCATCATACCAGCAGTTGTGCTGACCCATTCGTGGGCAACATTTTCAGATGAGGATCCTCCAGCCACATGAGACTTAGTGATGCCCTGAGAGGGCGAAGCACGTGATGTATTTGCAATCCATGAGACTTGTATTTTGTTATGTAAGGGCTTAAGCCCGAATGACTGATGAACAATGTATTCATGTTATCTTATGTATTGATGGGGATGGACCCATGTTTAGTGGATTGATTTACCTTGTCCTTTTATTTATTTTATTTTTTGTCTCGTTACTCGCGCCCCGGGGTCGTGGGAAATTCGGGGCGTGACAACGTGGTATCAGAGCATAGGTTCGAATACCTAGAGACTGTGGGGTGTTGTTTAACACCATGAGACCCTAGAGAAGAGAATGAGACTTAGTGTGAACTGTTAGCAACATGTGATAGGATCTTATGTGCTACGTGATTATGTGTCTTAATGCATGCCTTATTGTGATTACGTGAAAAAGTGATATCGAATTTTTCTTTTGGACTTGTAGATATGCCTCCTAGACGAGCTCCTACGAGAGGCAGACCACCCAGAGGGGGTAGGGGTAGGGGTGTGCCTCGAGGTGCCGCCCAGCCTCGTCGTGGCAGACCCAGAGCTGCTGCCCCTATTCCTGACGTGGTTGAGGAGGTAGTTGCCCCAGCTGACGTTCCCGAGCATAGTGCAGCTGGGGAGGGTATTGCTCCAGCCCCTGTGGAGGAGGTGGGGCAGACTATTGGCGCCAGAGATTTGGCGACCATTATACAGCAGTGCTTCCGTGCTATGCAGGAGGCCAGGACTACTGATGCTGAGGCCAGAGCTACTGAGGCCGAGGCCAGGGCTGCCGGTGCCGCGGCCAGAGCGGCCGGTGGGGAGACCAGAGACACCTTCGTCATGAAGGCGTTTCAGCGTATGAGGCCACCGTCATTTGCAGGACAGCCTGATCCTTTGGTGGCCGAGGAGTGGCTGGATCAGATTGTGAGGATCCTGGACTCACTAGGGATTGTTGAGCCACACCTGAGGATCCGATGTGCTACCTTCCAGTTTACAGGACTAGCGAGCTAGTGGTGGAAGGTATCTGCCGGCAGGATTAGCAGGTTCGGAGAGGGGTGGGATGCATTTGTGGCCATGTTCAATGACCACTACTTTCCAGCGACTGCTAGGGTCGGGTTCAGGAGAGAGTTTGAGACCTTACTACAGAGGGACATGACCGTGACACAGTATGAGTCCCAGTTTACCGCATTGGGCAGGTTTGCCCCGCACATTGTTGGGGTAGAGGAGCTGAGAGTTTATCATTTTCTAGAGGGGCTGAAGACCTCTATCAGGGATAGACTGGCGGGTCACATCATTGACACTTACGAAGAGGCTGTGATCAGGGCCACGAGGGTAGAGAGGGAGTTGGCAGCTCTCAGAGGGATTAGGGAGTCCCGGACTCAGACCAGGCCAGCCACAGCACTAGCATTTACACCAGCTCAGCCTACTGTGACCGTCCCAGCTCATTCAGGTGGGAGACCACCGAAGAGGTTCCGGGGCAGTTCCTCTTCTCCATCTACATCCCAGAGACCTATGCAGCTTTTAGCTCCCCCGCCCACTATGTCTACTACTCCTCGAGGAGGGGCACCACAGCTGACCATCACATGCTACCAGTGTGGACAGCCTGGCCACAGGATGGCTGATTGCCCACAGAGAGATCCTGGTCAGGGATCAGGGACAGGACCGAGCCAGCTACCACTTCCATCCCAGTCTCAGAGTCAGGCCTGGAGGGCCACACCAGTGTGCTATACATGTCAGCAGCCGGGCCATATCAAGGCCCACTGCCCTCAGGGGCAGACCTCACAGAGCACACCGAGCCCCCACTATTACCAGCACACCCAGGTACCTTTGCCCCAGCCACAGTCGGACTATAGACCCCCAACACCTATTTATCAGCCAGCACCCTCAGCATTGAGTGTTAGAGCCCCCGCCCCGAGAGGGGGAGGCAGACAGGGTCAGACCGTACAGGGCAGAGTGTATGCGGTTGCCACCCTAGAGGCTTCTGCTGCTGGGCCATCCGTAGTACGAGGTACATCTTTTATGTTTAGTTTATGGACTAGCATATTGATAGATCATAGTGCATCTCATTCATTCATATTTACTATGTTGACATGATGTTAGGGATAGAGTGATGCTTACAAAAGTCTGTAGAGATTACTCGATGGAGATGGCTGACCACATACCTTGTTAAGATTTTTCAGCTTATTTGATGCGTCTAGTAGTGGTATTATGCTGGAGATAGATCGGTTATTTACACTTTAGACGAGCATAGGCTGCTACAGGGAAAGAGGGGCGGTGTATGCTTCTGAGGGAGATGTTTTCTTTGATTCATGAGATAGGAACCCACGCTTCACTGCCCGGTTTTGGCAGAGCCTTCAGACAGCCTTAGGGACTTAGCTAAGTTTAGTGCTACCTGTCGTCCCCGGACTGATGGTCAGTCAGGGTGTACCATTCAGATCCTAGAGGACATGCGTAGAGACTGCATTATGGACTTCAGGGATAGCTGAGGGGATCACCTTGCTTTGGTAGAGTTGTCTGCAACCATAGCTAGCGGTTCCCTGGTATGTTGGATCGAGGAGGGAGAGACAGCTGCCTTAGGACCTGATATTGTTCGTGAGACCACGGACAAGATACAGGTGATCAGACAGCGGTTGTTGACAGCTCAGAGCCGCCAGAGGAGTTACGCAGATAGGAGGCGGCGGCCCTTGGCATTTGAGGTGGGGGACCATGTGTTCCTCAAGGTATCTCCCAGACGAGGTTTGAGGAGATTTGGGCGCGGTGGGAAGCTATCGCCACGATTTATAGGTCCTTTTGAGATACTTGGGGGAGTTGGTGAGGTGGCTTATAAGCTAGCCTTACCACCACAGCTATCAGGGGTTCATGACGTCTTCCATGTATCTATGCTGAGGAAGTACCATCCCGACCCCTCACATGTACTTGACTGGGTAGATCTTCAGTTAGAGGGGGACGCTTCCTATGACCAGAGACCCGTAGAGATATTGGACTCGAGGGACCAGGTTTTGCGAGGCAGGACCATCCCTTTGATCAAGGTTCGTTGGAACCATCATGGGGTTGAGGAGGCTACTTGGGAGCGTGAGGCCGAGGTTCGAGTTAGGTACCCGGAGTTGTTTGATCAGTGATGCATTTCTTTTGGTTCTATGTTATTTTAAATTTCGGGACGAAATTTTTGTAAGGAGGGAAGGATGTAAAGACCCGGAAAATTTTTTTTTTTTAGAATAAATTAATTTTCCTGTTCTTTAATTTAAGTAATTGTTTTTATTTTATTAATTTATTTTTTTTTTGGAATGAAAATTTTTTTTTTTATTATTTTTATTTTTATTTATTAATTATTATTATTAATATAATGAGTTGTGTAAATGTATGAATATACATGTATGCATGTGATGTGTATGTATCTATGTATGTATGTATAAGTGTGTATTTAAATTGTTAAATTATGTGTATATATATATATATATATATCAGATTTTGGGCATGTGGTTGTGTGTGTGTACCCGGTTGTGTGTGTGTGTGACTTTGAGTGTTACACACTCAAAGGGGTATGGGGCAAGGTTGAGTGTGTGAGTAGAATTCAGGGAGTGGGAGAGAGTGCAGAAATGGGCAGAAATGGGCAGAGAGTAGGTTGGTCTTGGGGAGAGAGAGAGAGAGGGAGAGAGAGAGAGATATAGAGAGAGGAAGTGAAGAGAAAAAGAAGGATGCATTCTCGGGTGGAAAGAGAAGAAAAGAAAAGAAGCAGAAGGTGAGAGAGAGAAGCAGGATTCTGAGAAAGAGAGTGGAGGCTTGGTTGGGCTCGGAGCAAGAAGGTGGAAGAGGGCACGACTAGAGAGAGAAACGGCCGAAGGTTCGGGTAAGTGGGTTGCTCCTGTTTCGATTTTTTTTAAAGCATTTCGATTGATTTAAATTGTACAATCGTGTAGAGCATAACGTAGGGATTTATTTGCAAAAAGAATGAGAAGAAATGGTTAAGGGGAGAGGGAGAACTTCCCTGTTGCAGGTCGGGTAGGATAATCGGGTTGGTGCATTTTTCTTGCCTCAAAGCTTAATCTAATGGCCTAGATCTAACTCTCATAGATACAGGAAATGTTTGGAGTCGAAATGGGGCAAGGGCAGTGACAAAAAGTCAAAAACATGAGTGTTTACCAGTTGGCCGGAAAACTGGTAACAAGAAATAATGGGACCATTCCTTCGGTTTGGGAGGTCCAAAACGGTGTTGGAGTGTTCTGGAATTACCTTAGGTCTATTTAGGATCAAAAACCATCCAAAAAAGTCCAAGAAAATCAAGTTGGAAAAGTCAGATTTTGCAGTTTCCGGCGATCGTCGCCGGAGAAGACGACCGGAGGTTCGCCGGAAAAACGGGGGGAAGAAGGGAACTGTTCCGGGCTTGGGTCGGGTCGGTTCGGGTCGGGTCGGGCTTGGGCCGGTCCGCCCCTGCCACGTGTCGGTGGTTGTTTTAAATTAAAAGGGAACTTGGCCCGTTTGGTTGCAAGGATAAGAAATCTAAAAATTTGAAATTTAATAGAGACAGGGATATCCTATCCCGGTTTTAGCCCTATCCCCTGTTTGGTTAACCTGAATTAGAATAACAAATTAAACTAGTTTTAATTTGAACCTTTTGGAATTTGAACCCTTTGAATTTGAACCTTTTGAATTTGAACCTTAACCTGAACTTTCAGAAATTACGAATTGACCCCCCAACTGTTAGAAATTACACTTTAACCCACCTGATTAAATTATTAATAAAATATTAATTAAATTAACTAATTAATTATTTAATTTAATTAATTTAATTAATTAAATATTCAAAAACATCCCGGAGTCCAAATGAGACAAGTCATTAGTGTATTTTGACTATCTCGACTATTCCGAGACCAATGGTGAGGTCCGTTTTACGAGACGGGGTCCCAAAAAATAAAATACCCGTAGTAAACCTTAAAATTACCAAAATGCCCCTAACTTGAAACACTGTCAGACGAACTCCGAATTAGGTAAACAAATAGTGAAATTTTATTATCTCGAACATTCCGGACTCAACCGTGGAGTCCGAATTGTGAGAAGAGGTCACGAAATGTAAGGACACGTGTAAAGTGCAAAATGACTGTTTTGCCCTTTTGAACCCCGGTGTCCGAATTGAGTTCTACGAGAATCTAGACTTATTTTCTTAAACGTCCTAGAACCAATGGTAGAGTCTAAATTTGCAGAATAGAAATCTATAAAGGACATAAAATTTGATGAATAGCATAAATTCAAATAACAATAGACTGAGTTGTAATTTCTACTTTTAGGGACACTGACAGGACAGGAGGAGGCGGTCTGATCTCCTGCATTTTCATCCGCCGGTTCAGTTACATATAGTGCTCGATCTTCTAGGGTTGATACCAACCCATCAGGTATGGTGTTTTGCTAGTGTTAGAAATGAAGTTAAGTTAGGAATATTTGTGAATGACTAGAATGCTGTATGTGTTTATCTGTAATGTGTTTACCTGTTTATTTGGAATTGGTTGTTCACATGTCATGTGTTACTTGCAAATTAATAAAGTAAAGAACATGAATCATGATGTACGAACATATGAGATATGCATGTATACGGAACCGATTAGTGATTTACTTCTTATTGTCCGAGCATGTTATATTATTGAGATTCATGTTCATTGAGATTGCATTGGCATATTGGCATATGATGAATTCCTTGAGAACATAGCGTGGGTAAGCACATGGTGCTTTGCATTATGAGGGTGTAGATCCTGTGGTGAAAAACCCAAAATCGGCCATTGCATTGGTACTTCATGCCATCGGGGAGTACCCGTAAATGAGACATGGGTGCGTGGGTGCGGCATAGAGTTGTGCATGGGTGTGTCACGCATACCATTCATATATATTACTGCGATGCTTGAATGTCATTTAGAAATAAATGTACACTTTGCACATGCCACGCCTTAGCTTTATTTCTGGCATTAGCATTTCATCATACCAGCAGTTGTGCTGACCCATTCGTGGGCAACATTTTCAGATGAGGATCCTCCAGCCACATGAGACTTAGTGATGCCCTGAGAGGGCGAAGCACGTGATGTATTTGCAATCCATGAGACTTGTATTTTGTTATGTAAGGGCTTAAGCCCGAATGACTGATGAACAATGTATTCATGTTATCTTATGTATTGATGGGGATGGACCCATGTTTAGTGGATTGATTTACCTTGTCCTTTTATTTATTTTATTTTCTGTCTCGTTACTCGCGCCCCGGGGTCGTGGGAAATTCGGGGCGTGACAATCTCCAATGGTACTTAAATTGAGATCCAGCCGACATTTGATGGAGAATCAAAGAGAGGACATCCATAGCAATCACAAAGAGATAGGGGGAAAGAGGGTCTCCTTGCCTTAATCCCTTAGCCCTAGGAAAATAACCTTCCAACTCGCCATTAATGACAACTGAGAAACGAGGAGTAGAGATGCAGCAAAAAATCCAGTCAATAAAAAACTGTGGAAATCCCATGATGCTCAAAGTGTCAGTAATGAATTCCCACCGTACTGAATCAAAAGCTTTCTTAAGGTCAACTTTCAGAGTGCAACGAGGAGAACCAGTGTCCTTGTGGTAATTATGCATAAGCTCTTGGGCCAGAAGGATGTTGTCACTGATATTCCTGCCTTGAATAAAAGCAGATTGAGAAGGATCAATGAGGCTAGGAAGAACTTTCTTGAGACGGTTGGCCAGAATTTTGGAAATGGTTTTGTAAAGGGTGTTACAGCAAGATATAGGCCGAAAATCATGGACAAAAGAGGGGTTAGGGACTTTGGGGACAAGGGTGATGGCTGTGGCATTCATCTCTTTAAGGATAGATTTAGAGGAAAAAAATTCAGAGATAGTTGCAATGACCTCAGGTTTAACAATATTCCAAGCTTTTTTGAAGAAATGACTATTAAATCCATCAGGCCCAGGGGCTTTGTTAGGATAAAGACTAAAGAGAGCTTCCTGGATTTCTTCTTCAGTGACCGGGCATTGAAGAGAGGTAAACAAATTAGAATTAATACGTTTAGGGATAAAAGTCTCAAGAGCTTGTTTACCTGGGTATTGGATAGGGCTTGTAGTTCCAAGGAGATTATGATAAAATTTGACAATAGTGTTCTTGACCTCCTTTATGTCATCAATTCTACTGCCATTCGCATCAAGGAGGCTGACAATCTTGTTACGATTCCTTCGGTTATTCACAGATTTAAAGAAAAAAGAGGTGTTTTGATCACCTTCAGAAAGCCATTGAATACGGGATTTTTGCTTGGCTAGACTTTCCTCACTGCTTAGAAGGGAGTAGAAAAGGTGGTAAGCTTCTTTTTCCTGATGCATAATACTCACATTCCCAGGGTCCCGCTCAAGGAGGTTTTGGATATCATAGAGCTTGTTACGAGCTTCTTGGACACGGGAGGAGATGTTATTGAATCTTTGCTGATTGAGGTCCTTAAGAGCATATTTAACCTTCTTAAGCTTTTGACAACAGATAAACATGGCTGTACCTTGAAAGTTTGTTTGCCAGGCTTGCTCGACAGTAGGAAGAAAGTTATCATAGTCAGCCCAAAAATTGAAGAATTTGAAAGGGAGCCTGCGCTTTTGAAGAGAGATGCCGGATCTGACAAAAATAGGGGAATGATCTGAAAGGCCAGGGGGAAGAAATTCAGCCTCCACATTTGGGAAAGCTGAGAACCAGTCATGGTTGACTAAAGCCCTGTCAATCTTCCTTTGTATAGTATGGAGAGAAGCTTGACCATTTGACCAGGTGAAGAAACGCCCAAAAAATCTAAGATCCTCAAGCTCTGCATTCAAGAAACATGTGTTACAATCATCCAGGCCAGTTGGCCAGTCACACCTACCACCTCTTCTATCATGGGGGTAACGTATAGCATTGAAGTCACCAAAAATAAGCCAAGGGAAACCCTTGGATATAGAAGCTTGGAGATTAATATCGTGCCATAAATCATTTCTTTGAAGAGAGGAATTGGAACCATAGATAACCGAAATGATCATGGGGGTTTTTGAGTCTCGAATTGTAATATTACAGTAGATAGCTTGATTGGTAGTACATGAAGAATTAACTTGGAGCACAGAGTTATTCCAGCCAATCCATATTCTTCCTGAGGCCGAGTGAGGGTAGTTATGCAAGAAGGACCATCCGGGTATGAGAGAGTTAGCCGTAACATCTTTAGAAGCTTCCTTAATTTTAGTCTCAACAATGCCTAAAAAATAGATAGAGTAATCACGAACAAACAACCAAATTTCGTGCTGTTTAGAGGGGCTGTTCATGCCCCTAATATTCCAACAAGCAAAATTCATTGAGGAGAGACAAGGGGGCCGTAACCTGCTGTTCCTTTCTCCTTTAGATTTTTCCCTTTACGCCTTAGCTTTTTGAGCTGGTTTTTGGTGTAATTGCTGCCAATATCTGCTTCATCAACTCTTGCTATTTTGTCCGCTAAAGAATTAGATTCAAGAGATACAGTAGAGGTAGAACTGCTTATCTCAGGAAGGGAGTTATCAATTAGGACAGAATAGGATTTTGGATCCTTTGGGGACAGAAAGGAGGCTTGGTCTGCCGTTAGAGGGGAAAGATGAGTATTCAGAACTGTAGTATTTTCCATGTCCTCCACTGAGATTGAAGAAATGTGGGGAAGAACAGGTTGCTCCGGGATAAGTCCTTCTATAGGTTCACCCTCACGGTGGGAACTTGCATTCGGCATATCAGATTGCAGATTTTTAGAACAGGTAGAAGGCTCACCTTGATCCTTAGGGAGGTCAACAATGTGAGCAGAATCTTTGGCCGAGTCATCAATTTGGATGGATTTACCTTTGCTTGAGACCACTCTCCATTCACTACTGGATTTCCTGCTAACTGTGGTGGGTAGATTAATGGCTTTCCCTTCATTAATTTTAACTGAAGGGCAGTTGGAAAGTCTATGGCCAAAGAGGTGACAGTGGGTGCACATAGAGGGAAGCCATTGGTATTCAACAAATATTTCCACTTTTGTGAGGTCTGTTAACAGAAGATCAAAAGAATCTGGGAATTCTTTAGTGGCATCCACCTCAACGCATATCCTCGCATAACTAATCCGAGTCTGATCTTTAGTGTGTGAGTCAGCATACAAAGGTTTCCCAATGGCACTAGCGACATAGCTAAGCCCTTCTGCTGTCCAGAGTTCATATGGTATGTTGAAAAATTTAACCCAAACAGGAATTTTAGCCACGTTTTTCTTAGACAGTGTCATGCCCGGGTGCCATCGTTGAAGAATAATATGTGTCACGACCCGAAACCCACCCTGTGCGGATTACCGGATCGCGACCGCCGCCCCGAGACCCGAAGGCCTCGAGACAAGGCTCATACATAAGCAACAATATCAGACAGCGATGTGACCTGTGGTTGCGGAAGCGTGAAAAACTTTTCTTTTCTTTTAAAATAAAACATCTGCCGCATATCCATCTGATACTGCCGCTCTTCATAGCGGTACACATAAAGATAATAATCAGAGCATAATAATATTAACTAAAGGTTCTACATAGTACATATCCATGTGCCCCTTGGGCTTAAGTACATCATTGTCCAAAATTTCTATTACAAAAGTTTGACTGATAATGGGTCCTACTACTACCAAAATATCTCCAAGGACCTATTGGAGTTGCCATTCACTGCTCCCCATATTGAGCAAGTGTCCAACCTTGATCATCACCTGAAAAATGTTAGGGAGTGGGGTGAGCTTCGAAAAGCCCAATGAGTAATTCCTACATCTGTCATGGGTTTTCAATTGGTAGAGGTTTCGTACATGAGAGTTTATAAAATACTCAACTACCAATTGGTCGTATACTTGAACATAGAGAACATGCATTCTTAAAATATGTAGCTTTGAAATATTCAAGGTATTCAAGCTAGAGCATATATTTCCATAAAAGAGTATGTGTATTTCAGAACATATAACTTAAAATCATGTAAACATGTATAGTGAAAATGGGGGATAAAACCTGCTTCCATTTCCAAAATCATTTGTCATATTTTCTCTCTAATTAGGTGGAATCTGTTTCGAACCAGACTCCCATTTTACGTATACGTGGAGATATCTCATTTGCTTGGGGGATTAGATCCTGCTACCAGACATTACACATGACAGGTCAATTGAGTTCCGTATGACCCAAAATCCTGACTATGTGTTGATGCACATGATAGGCCCATTGAGTTCCGTACAACTCACAACACTACCTATGTGCTTATTATTTATCTTGCAAAACATTTGTCATATGACTTTTATATAAAAGCCTCTCATGAGTATTTAAAACATATGACGTATAACTTTTGCAGTGATGCTTCAATACTTGCAGTAATCAAATTCAGAATATTTGAGGAAATCAGACATGCTAACTATTTTGAAAAGGAAACATTTATGGATATAAATATGTAAATAATCGTGAAGCATGTCATGGCAGAATATTTTAAGAAAACAGAAATCATGAATACTGAATTTGATATATCAATGCCGTAAATATCTTGAACTTAAAATATCAGTTGAAATCCGTGGAGTTAAAGCCTCCACTTCAAATGCAAGATTACTCACCTCGGTCCTTTAAGGTTAGCTCTACTGAGGCGCCTTCCCTTTAACTTTCTCTTTCCTTAGCCTATCAAGATTTATGAAGATTCCATAAATTTCATATGTACTTAATCAACTTCATAACTCACTAAGTGTAGACTGTGAGAAGCCTAAATTCTTATACATGTCCGACTTATAGCTGTATTACAGATCTAGTAACTTATGTTCTTAATGATAATAATATTACCTGCGACACCATTCGGCTAAGGTTTTCGTGTTCTCTCTTTCCTCCTCCAATTTCCTTTTTTCCTCCTTTTTCTTTTTAGCCTCTGCCACCATGGCCTTGGTGGGTGATTTGAACATGAAGGGGCTTACCGAGACGACCTCTGTCGCCTTGGCTATCCTGACAAATCTGTCGATCACTCTCTGTCGATGCAACAGCTCTTGCAAGAAGGCCTGTTGCTTTGGGTCCTTGGCCCTTTGGGCCTTGGTCATGATCGTGTACTTGGGTCGTTGTTCTTCCATAATTCACCTAAGATCAATTTATGAGTTAGAAATTTTTATTCTAAGGTTGATATGTTGTCATGTCCTCGTATATGCCGTAGATTAGTACTTTGGCATTACTTTACTTTATAATCATCTGACAGATGCTATTCATCAAATTTTATGTATCTTTATTTTAGACATTTCTTTTGGTCAAATAGACTCTACCATTGAGTCCGGAGCGTCGAAGAAAGTCAGTTTAGGCTTTCGTAGAATTTAATTCGGACTCTTATATGTAAAAGGGTAGAATGGTCATTTATCGTTTTACGTGTCATATTTTTTCGTACTTCGTTTCGTAATTTGACTCCATTATTGAGTCCGGGATGTCAAAGAAAGTCAATTTAGACCTTCCTTGGTTTAATTTGGCTTTTGGTGTACTAGGGGTAATTTGGTCATTTTACCCCTTTACGTGTCTTTATTTTTTCGGGTCCCGTCTCGTAAAACGGACCGTACCATTAGTCTCAGAGTATCCAAAATAGTAAGGATACACTATTTATTTGTTTAATTTGGACTTCGTTTGACTTGTTTAGGGGGAAGGGCAATTTGGTCATTTTGACATTTTTAGGGGTCTTAAATTTTTCGAGGCCTCATCTCATGTCACAGACCTCACCAATGGACTCAGAGGGTCCGAGATAGTAAGGTTACATATATAACTTGTAATTTTTGGACAACGAGCCATTTCGGAGTATTTAATTTAATTAATTTCATTTAATTAAATTAAATTAAAAACTGTAATATATATATATATATATATATATTTAAATTGCATATGAGTAACAGGTTGAATAGGGTGGCACGCTGGCCAGCGTGTCACCTCCCTCCCCATACGTCCCACGTTCGAATCCTGTAAGGTGCAAATGCACCTTTTTAATTTTCTGATTTTATTAGATATATTATATATATATATATATTGGTGCCACATAAGACACACGCAAGCGCGTGGCCAAGTGGTAAGGGAGATTGTGTTGGAGCGTAGGTCAGGGGTTCGAACCCCACTGACCGCAAATCCTTCCCTTTTTCTTTTAAAACTTAACCGTATACATATATATACATACTTAGGCCCTAAACGACGTCGCTCCATTAATTCGGTGGCAAGCCCAGAGGTTGCCACGCGTCCGAGTCGACACGGCGATTTCAACAGACCGAGCCAACTCACTGTCTTCTTCCTCATTTCTTCCCCCCGTGTTGCCCTAGTTACAGGTTTCCTTTCTCTCATATTTCATGGATTTTGATTCAATCATCTGCTGCTGTTTTCGACTTAGAGGGTTTCTAACATCTTAAGGATCATCTTGGCATTCATTTGGAGGTTCGAAGGTAGCCCAAAAGCTCGGTTTAAGCCACGATAATCTGAACCTGTTCATGGGTCGTTCATGGTCATTTCTTCATCATTTTTAGTGAGGTTGGGCTTATTTTGATCCCCTCTTCATGAAGATTCAAATCCCATTCATGGATGTTGGTTTAAATGAGAGTTTAAGGGTTTGGGTTGTAAACCCGTAACCTGCAAGTTCATGTTTGGATGTCTTTTCTTGAGCTTCGTGGTCGCGTACTAGGGTTTTTGGCATGCTATAAGGGTCTAGTTTAGGTTTTGATAAACCAAATCTGGTTTGGTGTGCCTCGGTTCAGACCTGCTTCAAGCAAGGTCCATCCATGGCTGCCTTGTGTACGGCTGATGTTTCTTAGGTGTTTTAGGTCGAGATTTTCATGCCTAATTCATGTATATTCATCCTAATCATCATATATACTAAATCAAAGGCTTAAAACAGATTCATACATATAAAAATTCTAGAGAGAGAAATTCAAGTGTTTTTTGGGTTTACCTTGTTCCAACTGTTTCTCCCCCCTTTGCTTCTTGGTTCCCACTCCTAATCGTCCTAGAATCTCCTTCAAACTCTCTTTCACTCTCGGATGGTTGTGTTTGTGTGTGTACAAGCACCATGTATATTGTATAAAGAGAGTGAGTCATGGCAAATCTGATTGCCCCTCTCTTTGGGTTAACCCATTTCAGGCTTCTTCATGAGTGGGTCTGAATTCCACTGTTGGGCAGGCCATGAGTGGTCGGTTGTGTGTGTGTGTGGTGTTTGACTCACATATATATATATATATATGTATATATGGTTTAAACCTAATACACTTTGGGTAATACACACACCTCTCTTTGACACACACTCACCTTTGTACACTTTGGACAATAGCATGCCCTCTTAACCCATACATACATTTCATATTTTAACATACATGCATGCATGCATATACATACTCATATTTATATATATGTTCATGTATAATTATATATATATTTAAGGTTATAATCATTTATATAGTATATATATATTCTTGCATTTAATTATATATATTAGTTGTTATAATAATATTTAAAATAATTGATTACTTTAAAAATTAATTATTTTCTTAAATGTATCATCTTGGTACTAATCTTCGTATCCTCGTAATACGTGCCCAATTCTCATACTCGTATCAACAATCGGTAGTTGACGTGAAAATATAATTATCATCAAAATCGACATGTTGGTGATTGCAACGAAAGTGATGTACAGTCGTCCTGACTTTTCAGGACATTTACTTAAAAGTTCGTGCGTCGTGGTTGACACCGACCTCGTTACTAAAGGCGTCGATTTTTAATTTTAGCACAACAGCTTAATAGTCTAATTCAGGTCGGGGTATTACAATATGCCGTCCTGAGAAGTGCCAATGGCCACCTTCAAGAATAGAGTTAATGGCATGCATAGAATCAAATTTGAAAAAAAAGAATCCGTTGCCATTTCTAAGCACTTCATTTAAGCCTTCTTTGGTCCAAAGCTTCTCCGCCATCTTTTTAGTCCATAGAAATGGCATCTTCTTGTCAAGAAAATAGCCTACCAAGGTATTTTCCCAAACTGGGATACCGGCTTGAACGACTTCCGGTGGAGGTAGAACAGAAATCCTATCCCCTACAATTTGAGGTTGCTTGTATTCCAAGTGGAATTTTTTAGAAGGAAGTGGTTTTTGGAAGAGAGAAATCCATGAGGGAATGGACGGAGGGATAGCGACTGCCTGCTGAGGGCTGGTGATTGGGATAGAGGTATGGGTAGGGGGCCCGACAACTATTGGAGGGGAACAGAAGGCATGGTCTACTATAGTTGGCTCTACGGTTCCATTAGGGGTAGCAGTATGGGGACGGTCAGCTGTTACAGCAGAGTTAGCGTAAAAATGGGGCATAGTAGCTTTTTGCAAAGATGGATGGGTGGTATTGACAACTGCAGAGTGGCCAGAGTCAGCGCCAGTTGGCCCCACAGCTCCTATTGGAGTATCAGTATGGAGGAGGTCTGCAGCTTCTGCTTTCAAATTAGCGTAGGAAAGGGGAGAAACCCGGGGGCCAAGCTGTCTTGTATTGGTATTTGGCAGGAAAAGGGAATTTGGTTATGGCATAGAGAGGTGTGGGTGTTTCATGGGCATTGTCACTACATTGCATGGATAATATGGATGGCATGTGGATTATTACTATTACATGGCATGGACAATTTAGAAAGCACGTGGATTATTGTTACTACATTGCATGGATAATATGGATGGCATGTGGATTATTGCTATTATGTGGTATGGACGATTTGGAAAGCATGTGGATTACTACTATTACATTGCATGGATGATTTAGAATGCATGTAGAGATGAATGTACACTTGCATATGTCACGCCTTAGATTATGTTAATGAGTTGGATGACATGTAGATTATTGCTAGTATATTGTATGCATGATGTTGAATGCCATGTAGATATAACTATACACTTGCACATGCCACGCCTTTAATTTTGTTTCTTGCATTAGTATTATATTGTACCAGCAGTTAAGCTGACCCATTCGTGGGACAAACATTTCAGATGACGCTCTCGGCACTTGAGACTTGAGGAAGTCTTACAGAGTGGAGGAGATATGAGCTTAGGAGGATATTTGGCCATGAGGGCATGTTTTGTGATGTAGGGCTTAAGCCCGAATGACATGTTGAATGTTTTTATTGACTAGTGCTTTACATGGATGTACATTGAAGAAAATGAATGTAAGTTTGGGTTGAATCTGTTAGATTGTCCTTTATTTACTTTATATTTTATTTACTTTCTGTTCGTTCAGTCGCGCCTCGGGTTCGCGGGAATTCGGGGCGTGACAACGTGGTATCAGAGCCTAGGTTTGAATACCTAGGGACGGTGGGATGAGTTTAGACTTTCAGTTTAGTTGGGAGAGTTTGGGTAGTATGTTTTATGTGCGCGTGTTACCTGGGTGTACACGAGTGTACACTATACTTAACCTCCCGATGGATAGGAAGCCTGTGAATTGTTTGATGGGGTGGTTGACTGAGATTAGAAATGCATTACCATATGCTTTATGGGATAGGCCGTGTGCCTAGTTATTGAGATATAGGTCGTGCACTTAGTTATCTATACGGTAGGCCGTATGCCTAGTTATTTATGAGATAAGTTATGCACCTAGTTATCTATATGATAGGTCGTATACCTAGTTATTTATGAGGTAGGACGTGGACTTGGTTATGTGCCTAGTTGGTTATGTTGCCGTACGTATATGTGTGTTCTTGGAATGGATTGCATACTTGCATGTTTATGTGTTAGTTGTTGGTTGTGGCTTGTTGATTTTGTAAGTGTGTGCCAGGTTAGTGACCAATTTTCATGGATTATAGTATTATGACTATGATATTTATACAGACTGGATTGGTCTCAGGTCTTGCATTACAGTTGATGGATGGCGCCCCATCAGCCAGTAACAAAAGGAGCTGTGATCCTTGAAGGGTTATTACCTAACTATAAAAGTAAGAAATAATAAAAGATAAGTCAAAACCTTAAAATGTTAAAATAAGAATTTAGACTTGTGGAAATTTTTGTGTATGGATTGGATGATGGGTACTACGAGTGCTTACCTTTAAAACTTTAGAGATGTCCTTGTGTTAAACCCTATTTATGAAAGAAAAAATGTCTTATTTTCGAATAACATTCACTTGGGGTTAAGTATTGGTAGGCTAGTTGAACACTAGCGTGACTAGAGTATGCATATGTCATAATGTTTAAATAAATTCGTTTCTTACTAAAGGCGGTGTTAGAACTCAGTATAAATTGTTTAAAGTAACCAACGGGTGGGAATGGTTGATGCTAGTTATGTAGGTATTGATTAAGCAAGTGTTATAACATGTTATATTCGTTACTTGTGAAGTGTGAGTTGTTGGCAAGTACATGTTTAGTATTCGTCTGAATATCTATGTATAATATGTGAAGGGAGGTGTTAATATCTTTTTCTTGGACTTGTAGAATCATGCCACCGAGACGAGCTCCTGTGAGAGCTGGGCCATCTAGGCGGGGTAGGCCTAGGGCAGCTGCCCTACCTCAGCGTGGCAGACCCAGAGCTGTTACTCTTGAGCATAGCACAGCAGAGAAGGCTGTTGCTCTTGCTCTTGTACCAGCACTTGCTCCAGCTCCTGCCCCAGCTCCAGTAGAGGAGATTGAACAGACTGTTAGCGCCAGAGACATGGCAGCCATGTTTCAGGAGTGCCTTCGCACTATCCCGGAGGCTATCCAAGAGGCGAGACCTACTAGTGGGGAGACACGGGATACCTTTGTGATGAAGGTGTTCTAGAAAATGAGGCCTCCCATATTTGCTGGACAGCCTGACCCATTAGTCGCTGAGGAGTGGCTGAGGCAGATCACCTAGATTCTGGACTCCTAGGGGATTACTGAACCACACTTGAGGATCAGATGTGCCACCTTCCAACTTACGGACTTGGCCAGCCAATGGTGGCAATTGGCCACTGGCAGGGTCGATAGATTTGGTGAGGGATGGGACGCATTTGTGGCCATGTTCGATGACCACTATTTTCCACAGACTGCCAGGATTGGATTTAGAAAAGAGTTTGAGACACTTCTCCAAGGGGACATGACAGTGACCCAGTACGAGTCCCGTTTCGCTGCATTGGGGAGATTTGCCCCACATATCATTGGAGAAGAGGAGTTGAGGGTTTACCATGTCCTCTAGGGGCTGAAGACCTCTATTAGAGAGAAACTGGCAGGTCACATTATAGAAACCTATGAGGAGGCAGTGACCAGGGCCACGATAGTTGAGAGAGAGTTGGCTGATCTTAGAGGGATTAGAGGGTCCCGGGAACAGAGTGGGACGAATACAGCACAGGTTCCTACATCTGTTCCAGTCTACACCAGTAAGAGGCCACCGAAGAGGTACCGGACTAGTACTTCTTCTGCACAGGCACCCCAAGGACCCATTACTTGTTTTCTATGTGGACATCCTGACCATAGGTTCGCCAATTGCCCCCAGAGAGACCCTAGTCAAGGACAAGGAGCCGGATCGGTCCAGATGTCATTTCCACCTCAGGCACTGAGTCAGGAGTGGAGAGCTCCTCAGCTCTGTTATATTTGTCACCAGATAGGCCATGTCAAGGCCAACTGTCCTAGGGGACAAACTTCACAGGGCTTGCAGAGGCTGCCTCATTATCAGCCCATTCAGACATCTTTGCCCCTACCACAGTTAGACTACGGATCCCTTACGCCACGTTTTCAGCCTGCACCTTCGGTGCAGAGTGTCAGGACCCCTGGACAAAGAGAGGGGGATAGGCAGAACCAGACCACCCAGGTCGCGTTTATGCAGTAGCCACACCTAAGGCATCTACTTTCGGACCTCCTACGGTTCGAGGTATATTCTTTGTTTTAGTTCTTGGATTAAGGTATTGATAGATTCTGATGCATCTCATTCATTCATATCTGTCACACTTACCATGACTTGGGGATTAGATGCTTATCTGTGTGTAGCAGACCGAGTGAAATTCAGAGGTAGGTTATGTGCTTGTTATCTGTAAGATAGGCTGTGACCTTGGATATCCATAGGGTTGGATGCGTGCCTAGTTACCATATGGCAGGTGGTATGCTTATTTTTATTTTATTTATTTTTTTTTGTGGGTGTGTTTTTGGGATGGATTTTATACTTGGATACTGATGTGGTAGGCTACGTGTTAGCTATAAAATGTTATTTGTTTATTTTATATATGCATGCTAGTTTAATGCCCATTGTACTATTGCGACTGTGATTTTAAATGTGTTTATAGGTATGCATGTTCAATGCATGTGAGGAATGGTTGGTGTATATCCTTGATTGAAACTAGTAAAGAGTTTCACTGAGAATATCAATGGTTATGGGACTTTAATTAAATGTATTGACTAGAACGATGATGAGTTCAGATGACCTTATAGGAAATTGAGATATTTCTGTTTACCTTCTTTAATGTGTTGTTCTTTTGAACCTTAACGCATTACTTTAAGTTTCATGATTGTGGTGCTTGGAACTGGGTTGTTAAATGACATTGAGGTATATTATTTTTAAATTTCGGGACGAAATTTCTTTAAGGAGGGAAGGATGTAAAGGCTCAAAAATTTGGCATAAATTTTTTTTGTTTACATAGAGCATTAATTAAATTTCTTTGACTCCATTTTTTTTAATTAAATTTAGGCAATGAGCATATATATACAAATATGTATAAGAGTGTAATATATGTGTAATTAAGTATGTATATATAAGTATATAATGTTATATGCTATGTGTGTATACATGTGATTAAATATATATATATATATATATATATGAGAGTGCACAATAGGCTGCGTGTATGCAAGGTTAGCCGTGTGTGTGTCGGTTGAGTGGTGAGGTGGTGTGTGTACTGTGTGTGTACCATATAATATATATATATATATATGTATGTATATATATATATGTGTGGAAAACCAAATACACAAGGAATGCATTTAATGCATTCTGCAAAGGAAAAGGGAAAGAAAAGAGAGAGAGTCAGAAATAGTGGGGCTACGGCTGACCTTGAGTGTTGGAGTGATAGTTGTGTATATCTATGTGTGCATATTGGTTGTGTGCTTCGGGTAGAGAGAAAAGAAAAGCAGAGAACGAAGATTGATTAAGAGAGAGAGAGGCTTAGGGGAGTTTAGGGAGAATCAGAAGTTGGAACAAGAAGGGAGGGCAAGAAGCTACACAGAGAAAACCCGAAGATAGGTGAGTTAGTGCACTTCTGTTTTGATTTCTTTAAAGCATGATAATTAGATCTGATTTTTGGACCTTGTGGTATATGAAGTGTGGGTCATTTTGCAAAAGAAATCAATCAAAATGGTTGAGAAATGAATTAGAAAATGGGAGTTGCAGGTTGATAGGATAATTCGGTTTGCTTTATTTTTATACCAAAAAAACTCAATTTAAATGATGAGAAAAAGTTTCTCTTGAGTGCAGAAAAGGGTTAGAAAGAAAAATGGAAACAATTAATAAACGAATGGGCTCAAAATGTGAAAATACAGTTGGCCAGAATCTGGGTTTTGGCCGGAATAATCGAAGTGGGCGTGTCAGGGATGGTGGTGTTTGGGGTTTAAAGTAATCCCAATGAAGTCCCGAAGTTCCTAGGATTCGTTTAGTGAAAGAACAGAGGAGTTTGGATGTGAAAATGGGAAGAAGAACGTGAGAGTTGGTCGCGGTCTCCGGCGACATGGCCAGAGAAGACGACCGGAGGGTGATCGGAAAGCCGTGTGGGCGCAGGGGCGAGTTGGGCCGTTCTTGTTGGGTTACCGTTTTGGTTTAAGGGAGTTGGGCTTGTTTGAGTGGGCTGAGATGGGTCTGTTAGGTTAAAAAGGGTTTTGGGACTAATTAAATTTAAGGGGTTTGGGCCTAATAGTTGAGAAGAAATAAAAAAGAAAAAGAAGGGAGAAAGAGAAAAATGGGTGGGCTGCGGCCACCAGGTTTCGAACTGTGGTGGGGCGCGTGGGGGCGAGCGCGTGGAGCCGGCTTGGACAAGATAGTCCCTTGCCCTTATTTGCGCCGAATATATATATATATATATATATATATATATATATATTACACTTAATCATTTAATTGAATTAAATTGATTTAATTAAATTAAATACCCCAAAATGGCCCGGAACCCAAATAAGACAAGTCATATATGTTTTCTGACTATCTTGGACCTCCTAGGACCAACGGTGAGGTCTGTGATGTGAGACAAGGTCCCGAAAAATAAAAGACCCGTGGAACCCTAAAAAATTACCAAAATGCCTCTAAGTCAGAACACAGTCAAACGAACCCCGATTAAAATAAAAGAATAGTGAATTTTTATTATTTCGAATGTTCTGAACTCAACGGTAGAGTTTGATTTACAAAAAGAGGTCTCGGGATGTAAGGACCATAAAAAGTGCAAAATGACTGTTTTGCCCTTTTAAGCTCAGATGTCCAAATTGAATTCCACGAAAGCCTAAACCTATTTTCTTCAACATTCCAGACTCAACAGTAGAGTTTAATTTGACAAAATAGAAACTCATAAAGATAAAGACATAAAAATTTGATGAATAGCATAATTCAAGTAGCAATTGAACTAAGTTGTATTTCATGATTTTAGGAACACGGGAAGGCAAGGAGAAGGTGATCTGACCTTCTGTATTTTCACTATAGTTTTGCTACACTACGAATACATCTTCCTGAGTTGAGACTGACCCATCAGGTACGATATATTGTGCTAAGTAAGAAATAGAATTAAGTTTAGGAATAACTGCCATGTTGACTTGATGATTCACATGCTTATTTTATTGCTTATATGCTTATGTGTTCCCTGTTATTTTTTTTTAAAGTTGGTGATGAATGTGAATCATGACTATGTGTATATCGCATGTGTTAGCATAGTGTGTGGATTATGTTTTTTTTTTTTTAGAATTGTTGGGATTATGAAACATGTGACTTAAATCATGTATTAAATGGACCATGCATGACATGTGACCTTGATGAAAGGATCTTCTGATTTGAATGTTATTGTGTAATACATCATTTAAAGCATACTTCATGTGTGGATATGATGATTTATTGAGATTGCATTATGGTATGGTGGAATCAAAACATGTTGGCATAGTATGATTCCTTAAACATGACATGACATGATATTACATTTGGTACCCGAACCAGTAGGAGCGATCCGCGAAGGGACATGATATTGCATTTGGTACCCGAACCAGGGGAGCGATCCGCGAAGGGACATGATATTGCATTGGTACCCGAACCAGCGAGAGCGATCCGTGAAGGGACATGATATTACATTTGGTGCCCGAACTAGCGGGAGCGATCCTGCGAAGGGACATGATATCGTATTTGGTACCCGAATCAACGGGAGCGATCCGTGAAGGGACAAGACATTACATTATATTACATTACATTACATGAGTTGACATGGACATGGCATAGATTTGACATGGTTGTGGCATAGAGGGGTGTGGGTGTTTCATGGGCATTGTCACTACATTGCATGGATAATATGGATGGCATGTGGATTATTGCTATTACATGGCATGGACAATTTGGAAAGCACGTGGATTATTGTTACTACATTGCATGGATAATATGGATGGCATGTGGATTATTGCTATTATGTGACATGGACGATTTGGAAAGCATGTGGATTACTACTATTACATTGCATGGATGATTTAGAATGCATGTAGAGATGAATGTACACTTGCACATGTCACGCCTTAGATTATGTTAATGAGTTGGATGACATGTAGATTATTGCTAGTATATTGTATGCATGATGTTGAATGCTATGTAGACATAACTGTACACTTGCACATGCCACGCCCTTAATTTTGTTTCTTGCATTAGCATTATATTGTACTAGTAGTTGAGCTGACCCATTCGTGGGACAAACATTTCAGATGACGCTCCCGGCACTTGAGACTTGAGGAAGTCTTACAGAGTGGAGGAGATATGAGTTTAGGAGGATATTTGGCCATGAGGGCATGTTTTGTGATGTAGGGCTTAAGCCCGAATGACATGTTGAATGTTTTTATTGACTGTGCTTTACATGGATGTACATTGAAGAAAATGAATGTAAGTTTGGGTTGAATCTGTTAGATTGTCCTTTATTTACTTTATATTTTATTTACTTTATATTTTATTTACTTTCTGTTCGTTCAGTCGCGCCTCGGGTTCGTGGGAATTCGGGGCGTGATAGCTGCCGGTATCAACCAAGACTCGTCTAATCTCGAAGTTAGCAATCCTAAAGGATGATGATGAGGGCATCACTGTAAGGATAGTGTACCCCAGCTAGGTCCTACTGTGTGAACTGAATCTTTGGCTTTGGTTTGAGCCTTTTTTCAACATTGGAGATCTGTAATACGTCTGGGGCAGCCCTGGCATCCCGAGCACATCTCTTTCTCGCCCTATTTGACATTCTTGTAGTTGGGGAGTCTGCATGGAGGACGTAAATGACATGGTTGTTCTGCCTTTGGGACTCGTTTCGTCCTTCCCTCTACCTCTGCCTCTGCTCAGGTCTCTGGTCTGGCCGTTGTTGAGGCTTGTCTTCTTGGGGGTTTTGCCTTCCGTCTTGGTTGATGAACTCCCGAAGACGTCCTGTCACGACCCAAAACCCACCCTATGCGGATTAGGGATCCGTGACCCGGGTCTGCGGCCCGTGGGCCGTTCCTGTCAAAAAGGATCTAAAATGCTGGGTAAAGTTTTAACAAAAGCATTTCTTAATCATTAAAATATCTGATAGCACAGTTAGTTCACCATTTGATGCATGTTCAAAAATTATAAGTGTTAAATACAGATCCTTCAAAACAAAACCAACAAACAGGACCGTGGTGACATGGGAGTATTAAGACCTGACAATATTCAACTTAATATAAAACTCGCCCAAACAGCTACCAGTAACTAGCAGCGTCTAAATCCCTGGAGCGCCCGAGGGTTCCCCGAATTCTTGTTGTCCTGAAAAATTTAAGGGAGAAGGGGTGAGCTATAGCCCAATAAGTAATTTCCTGGCTTTAATGTGGGTTCGGGTTTGTCCGATGAAATGATAGATCAAAGAATAACAGATAGCCAATATGGGCAATAATGAAGGCGTAGCCAGTCACCAAAAATGTGCAAGGTATCAACCCGAGGGTCCAAAAGGCATATCCCACAATATAACACAAGAGTCAATAACAAAGCCAAATGAAATTGGGATCTAGCCTATCATGATGGATTGCTGCCACAACAATACATTAGCCAATCAAAGATATACCATGCTTGCAACAATATGATCATTTCACAGGGTATAAAAATATGATCATACAATGGAAACAATAATAAGTCAATATCGAGTTCAAATAATCCAGATATACGTGAATTACCCGGGGCCCGGCATACCCCACTAAAACGCATGCTCAGATCCGCCACGGTTCCTCGGGCTCTCTGAAAAGCGTTAGAGCTCTTTTCAATATAGGTCCCGTAGGACACAACAGACCCTAATGGATCTTTTCCCCCATGCAATCTGTGAATGGATGGGTCATTGTGACTGAGCACAACCCCGAGTACACACCAAATATCATGACCCACAAAATCCCATACAAGATGTACAATCGTACCAAACATTTGATATCACAAACAACAAAACACGAAGTGTATGGAATCAGTAGAATGTATCTCAAGACTAGGTCATGGTACGATAGTGCAATAATATTCAAATATCAATGATCAATCTCAAAGTGATGTAAGCAAGCAAGTCAAATCCAAAATCAGGTATCTGATATCTACAAGTCGATTGGCTCAAATCAAATGCATCAGGTAGTAATGGAGTACAATTTGGCAGCATATGAACAATAACGTGACTGGCTGGGAATAACCCATATTAAAGCGTCAGAATTACTTACCTCAAAAATGATTCTTAGTAGTTCAACTAATTAAAGTCTCCTTCCCCTTCTCTTTTGACGTGCCTGTCAATTGAAAATAACTCAGTCTATAACTGTAATCGAACCATACTCGATATTCAAATTTGCTAATCTTGGCTATCGGTATCTCTATTACTGATTTAGATGTCGTCATTGTATTCGGAACGTCGAATAAAATAAGTTTAGGCTTTTACAGATCTTAAATCGGACGTCCGGATTAAAAAGGGCAAAATTGTCTTTTGTACTTGTAGGTACTTTTATTCCCGAAACCTCTTTTTATAATTCTGACCTCACCGTTGGATTCAGTGGGTCCGAGATAGTAAGAATACCCATATAACTTGCCTTGTCAGGACACAGGGGTATTTTGGTCATTTTAAGACTTGTTCTCATTGTATTTTAATGTTCGGAGTCCCGTCTCGTAAAACGGGTCCCACCATTAGATCCGGAATGCCCGAGATAATAAAGTTTGACTATTCATTCGCCCCGTTCGGACTTCATTTGACTTATTTGTGACTCAGGGGTAAAATGGTAATTTTACCTATTTAATAAATTATTTAAATAATTTATTTTATTATTTTATTATTTTTCCAGGGGTGTTTTTGAAATAATTCTCCAAAGTCTGGGTCAGATTTGGAATAGGGTGGATAGTTGGGGCCAAACTGTAAATATCATAAGTTTTGGTTTATTTGTTTTTTTAATTAAAACGTTGGACCAGAGGGTTCACTTAACAAAACCCTAGACCGGACCGGCTATGCACTGAACCAACCGGTTCAGTCCTCTCCAGAGAACCGGTTTAATGGGTCATGCTGACGTCATGCTGACGTCAGCCCTAATTTAATATTTTTAAAACTCTTAAATGAAACGGCGTAGTTTCATCGCCTGTTGGATCCGGTCGGGTCCCGACCCGACCCAGACCCGAATCCGGTCCCATCTTGACCCGACATGCCCCCGTTTTTCCGGTGGTCTTCTCCGATCACCCCTGTCAATTCCGGTCACCGGAATCTCGGTCAACCCACCATTTTACATCATTTTTGAAGCCCAAAATTTACGGTTTTTGTGCCAAAACACTTCTAGAATCTCAAGCATCATTTTTAGACTGTTTTTAGTTGGATTGGCCACGGTTTTCCGACACCCATAGCCGGTTTTCTGGCGTTGCACCGGCGAGAGAATAATCGGCCATAGAATGGCCATTTCTCAACCGTTTTAGATGGTTCAAATTCCGTTGAGTTCCTAATGAACTTGGCTACCCATTTTAAGTCCTAAAATCGCGTTCAAATGGACCTACCAAAATCTACCATTGTTGACCGTAGTTAAAGTTCTTGGTTTTCATGTTTTTCTTTCATATTTTGATTCCCATAAATTCAAAATTAGATCTATAACAGCATAGAGTAAAAATTGAAGCAACGAGCATAATTGGTTACCTGTTTGTATGTTTCCTCCAATTGCTTCAAATTGATCTTTCTTTCTCTCTCTACTGCTCTCTCTCTCTCTCTAAGATCTGCTTCTGGTTCTATGCTTTTTCTCCCCGTGCTCACTGCCCCAGAACTCTGCTTCACTTTTCTATCTCTGTTTTCCTCACTCCCACACAAAGAGATGTATATACACTTTTATATAATATATATATATATATATATATTTTTATCTCTTGCCCCAACCACACTCAACCAAGCATGGCTGGCCATACCCTCCTCCATGATTTTCTGATTTCTCCCATACCCCTCTCCATACCTATAGGTATAGGTTAGGTGGAGTAGGTTTTGATATTTTTTTTTTTTATACATATATATATATATATCCGATTTTATAATAATGTATAAATACATAATATATACCCATTTAATACACATGTATATATGTATTTTGATATTCATAAAATATAGGATTAAACAGCTCCAAGTACAATTGATATAGTGTTGCCCGACCCGACTTGCCTCGATATTTGTGTCATTTTGGGTCGGGGTATTACACGTCCTTTCTTTATGAGTTGCCCAATCTCATATTGAAGGATCCTGCATGAGTTAGTCGTATGTCCATGATCTTTATGAAAATTACAATACTTACTTTAGTCCCGAAGGCTGGGATCTCCTTTGATTGGTTCAGGCCACCTCAGGTTTTCCCGGTCTCGAATCTGCCAGAGTACCTGATTCGGTGTAGTGTTCAGAAAGGTGAAGTTAGTGAATTCCCTTAGACCGGAATTATAAACAGCCCTGGGAGCTGTTCTCTTTTCTGGACTCCTGGCCCTCTTCTTGCTGGAGTCTCTTTTGTGGTCTTCCTTCTTATGGTCCTCCCTATTCGGATTATCCTTCTGGTTCTACTCTTTACCCTTCTGGGATGTGCGGTTGGCTTCTTCCAAGTTGATGTACTTCTTGGCCCGGTCTATTAATGCCGCCATGTCGGCAGGAGGGCTTTTGGTCAATGAATCTCTGAAGCCACCGTGAGCAAGTCCAGTAGTTAAGGCAGCTACAAGGAATCTTGGGCTACAATCGGTGATCTCCATGAGTTCGACATTAAAGCACGCAATGTAGGCTTTGAGGAACTCCTCCTTAGTCTGTTTGACATTCAACAGGAATTCTGGTCCCCTTCGGAGCCTTCTGCTGGTCATAAATCTGTCCAGGAATTGCCTACCGAGCTCATAGAAGCCGATAATTGAGTTCGGAGGGAGGTGGTGGAACCATTTCAGAGCGGTTCCCTTCAAGCTGGTAATGAACGTTCGGCACATAAAAGCATCAGAGGCCTCGCAGAGAGCCATCGTATGTTGATAGTGCGAGAGATGATCTCTTGGGTCTCCAGCCCCATCGTACAGGGTGAACTTTGGCACCATGAACTTTCTGGGCCTTTCTTCTAACATGATGGCGTGAGTGAATGGAGTGGCAAGTCTTCCGAGCAGCATGGCCAACTCATCTTACTCTGGAGGGTTCTGGGAACCTCTCAAAGCAATTGTTCGGTCCATAGATTCGACAATTTCTTCTACCCTCCGTGGGTCTCTGAATCTGACATCTTGCGAACCTTGCCTCACAGCCTCGGCTTCAGAGTAGTCGGGCTGAGTACGTCCCTCGGATGGAAGAGGGTTCCGAACCGGAGGGATTGGTGCTACTTGGGGATGAGGCTCCTGTGGTGTCAGATGTGCTCCCGAAGCCCTTGGAGTTGGGGCTCTGGTAGTGCTCCGGTAATGGACGTTAGGGATGAAGGCTGATGTTCCCCAGTTTGGGGCTGCTGACTGCTGTGGATTTCTGCCAATGCGAGCAGCACCCTAGGGGTGCCCAGGCTAGTTATTTGGAGCCTGCTCATGGGGCTCTTCATTCTCAGTGGTAATAGGAGGTTGTTTCCCACAGAAATGTTGACTGGCGGATTAGGAGGACTCATCCCTTGATTCTGTATGAGCGTTGCCAGTGTTCTAGTTATGGCAAGCAATTGTTCCTGCACCAGTTCGTTGTGTCGTTTGATCGATTCGATCTCTAGTCTCATGGGATCAACCGTTGGCCCCCTTGCTCGTGGAGCAGGCGGCAGATGTTGAGAGCTTTGCGGATTCTGAGTATTCTGTTACGGTCGGAGATTTGGGGCTATGGTTTTTCGGTGAGGAAAAAGATAAGTTTGTGAATAGAGCACTTGGAGATTAGTCGATTCCCACAGACGGTGTCAAACTGATGCTGCACTTTTCGACTCGCAATAAATCTGGGCTCCGCGACCTGTAGAACACTCAAAAAAGGGATCAGAGGACCACCGGATTGGCTCCGGCGGTAGCCGCTCCGATGCTTAAGTAAGTAAACGGAATTGAATGACTGTATTGAAAGCCAAAGAATGAGCATAAAAATAAAGCGTACCTTTAGGGTTTAATTTATAGACCGTGTCCTTCCTAAGTTGATTAGGATTCGGAGTCATGAATATAGGGATTTGATCATCGGAGATTGCAGTTACCTTGTGTAGTATTGTGATAGAGATAATCATAGATAGTAGTTTCCTTGTTGAAGACTGTTTCCATGTTGAAGACGGTTTCCCTATTCCCTGCTTGGCAGTTGTTAAGGAAACCATAAGGTCGGAACCATCCGAGATACTGAGTGAATATTGCAGAGCCTAAGGTCTGGAGGATACATGCATGAGAATGCCCTGGAGGCTCCGCCTGCTCTGTATGACCGAGCTTTATCGGCTCTGTAGGATATATATATATATATATATATATATATATATATATATGAGAATGCCCTGAAGGCTGTGACTGCTCTGTATGACCGAATTTATCAGTTCTGTAAGCACACGTGTTTCATGGTGATTGGTGTATCTGTTTGTGGTATATCAATGACAATAAAACCTAAAATCACCTAGAAAATAAATAAAATTAAATTAAAGTTTAAAGTGATAAAATATTCTAAATTATGCAAATCATCATATATAAAATATATTTAATGTAAATAACTTATATTTTTTGTTTTTAATAAATAACATTTTAATTGAAATTTATTTGAAAACAAAAAAGTTTAAAAAATTAGTCAAAACTGAAGAAATGCAAAAAAAATAAAAAAATAAAAGGTACACTTTTGTTGTTTTGGAAAAAAAAATAGATTAAAAGGAAGGAATTTGTAGTTTATCAATATTAATAAGGGAGTATAGTGTCATTTCAAAAACTTTAAAGAATATTTTTGTAGTTATCATAAATTTTAAAAAAATTAATATAATTTATTCTAAATTTTAATAATTACACTTTTGTCCTTTTTAACTCTAATTTCTATTTTGCCATTGTTAATAGCCAATTATAACGGCTCCAATGCACCCCCTACTCTTATCTGGCGGGATGCACGTTGAAGATGGCCAGAGGTGTTGCTAATTGATGAAGGTTCTTGAAGCCAAAGGACCGGAGGACCGTTTCCTAAGGGGTGAATTTTTATTTTTTTTTGTGAGTTTGGTATGTGATGATGTATTCTTTTTAATAATAGTTTATATATATATATATATATCATATTTTATTAAAATAATAAATTATATCATACATAATAAAATATTCTTTTAATAATAATTTGTTATATATATATATATATATTATATTTTATTAAAATAATAAATTATATTATACATAATAAAATATTATTAAAATATACATTTTCACTTCATTCTACGAGCTCAAAATTTCGTGGAACTTTGATTTGTTTCGTTCACGCGGGTCCCATACTTTAATTTTTTTAGTTATAAAGGTAAGAAGAATTTTGCTTTTACTTAAAAGTTTATATATTTTAATTTTTTTTTAAAGTAATTTTTTGTCTCAAATTAAATGTTGTTTTTAACTTTTCTATTTCTTAGAAGAAGAAACTAGGCAATGTCATTTTTTTTGGCTCGATCTTTCCTATTTCTCTATCAATCTACCTACTGCCGTCTTCTAATTTCATTTTCTTTGACCAGTTATTTTCTATTTCCCTATCATTGTCTTCTCTCTTTTTAAAATAATTAAGTTAAACTTTAGTTAAGTTATGAGTAATTGTTCTTCTTTTGCTCTCAAAAATAAAAAATAAAATTTATTTGTTATTGTTTTTTAAAAATTTTGTTACCAAATGGATACTATAATTTTTAGTATTATTATTTCTTTGGTATTTTTAAAAAAAATTAGAGGTTTGAAAACATAATAAAAAACTAACAGTAAATCACATGAAATAAATCTAAGTTAAATTGTTTATTTCATACGTGATTTATGAAATGTTTCACTACTTAGAAAAACGAAACTACGCAATTTCATTTTCTTTGACTCGAATCTTTGTTATTTCTCTATCAATCTACTTACTACCGTCTTCTAATTTCATGTTCTTTGACCAATTATTTTTCTTTTTTTTTAACAATGTACTTGTCATTATTTTTTTTTTTAAAAAAAAATAATAATTAAGTTAAATTTTGGTTAAGTTACAAGTAATTATTCTTTTTTAGTTCTCAGAAATTAAAAATAAAAAATAAAAAATTATTTGGTCAGGCATTTTGTAATATTGTTTTTTAAAAATATTTTCAAAAAATGACCAATTTTTATAAGCTACTAAAATATTTTTTATGTATTTTTTTTCTTAACATTATTAGAGTTGGAGGAATGGGTTACCGTCACATTAAGGGGTACAAAAGCAGGAAGGGTCACATGTAGGTCTTCAGTCAACCAACGGCAAAAGACGGGTCCAAGTGTTGCTCGTATAAATGACAAAATGGTGGGGTCCATTACATTAATAATATGGTCCACCTTAGCTCAGCTTGGCAACTTCCTTATAATGAAAAGTCCTCTAGTACTAAGACATGGTTGGTATAATGAAAAGTCCTCTAGTACAACTAGAAACGCATGGTTTATTATTAAAGATATCAGAAATGTTAAGTTCTATTAAGTTAAACTGTAGTTAAGTTATCGGTAATTTTTTTCTTAAAATAAAAAATATTTGGCCAAGTTTTTTTGTAAATTTTCTTTTTCAAAGCATTTTCTAAAAATGACGAATTCTTAAAAAACTACTAAAATATATTTTTTTATATTTTTTATTATCATTATTAGATAAATTCAAACTGGTCAGCACAACAAGTAGATAAAAACACATTAATGTTAATATATATGAAAAAAAAAGTTTAGTGATAAAGTGGTACAAAAAAATTCATAATAAAATTGACATGTTACCTTAATAATATCACAATGATACTTAAATTAAAAATATATTGTAATTGTCATAATTTAATTTAGATTAATAATAAATGTAAAATATATGTTAATTGTCATAATTTAATTTAGATTATCATTGAAATCCTTCACGCTAATTCCCCCACGTGTACGTCTGCGGTCAACTAATACGAAAAAGGCGCTAACGTGTTAATAGTGATATAAATGACACTATGGTGGGCTCCTCCCCCTCCCTCATTGGAAATAAACGTCTACCCGTCAACAAATTTTTTGGATTTGAAGGGTCTATCTCTATCACCCTCAAAACTTCTGTCCACGAAATAAAATATGCTTACAAACTGGATTTGATGGGACTCATCCTGCAATTACTTTGTTAAATTATGTAATAAAAATAATTATAATAATAACTCTCGTGTGAAAAGTGGTTTTGCAACCAATTACATCTTTTCCAACCCGCTCCTTGTATCCCCATTTTACATTTTACCAAGGTAAAATTTCCTTTTGGAGCTCTAGAAGAGACACAAAGTACTCCCTATACTGAAAAACATCTATGTTACCTTCTCAACTATCTTCTATTTCAAGTAAAAAATTGATAAAAAAATTTCTAAGATTTTCTAAAATAGAAGGCATGGTTGGAATATGAACTTAAAAAGTAGCTAAAATGGCTCAAAAACTACTTTAACTAAAATAGAGAGAATTTAGAAAGTGTGTTTAGAGATACTCTTGGGACAATCTTTTGAGTCATTTTTGTAACAATAAATTATGATAACATCTCTTTCTTGAGATTTTTAAAATTATACTAATCTCTTCTATTTTACTTAACAATATACATATACCTTCCTCTATTCAAATATTTTTTTTTAAAGTGACAAAATTGTCCTTTTAATATATTTTTTTTCAATTTTTAAAATTTTAACTAATTTTGTTTCTATTTTTTAAATAAATATTGAAAAAAATCTTAAATGGATTTTTATATAAAATAAAAACAAGTTATATACCTTAATAATATTAATAATAAACTTTTAAAAAGTTCAAAAAAATTGGTCAAAATTAAAAAAAAAATGTTAAGATAAATAAATAAAATGGATAATTTTGTCATTTTGAATAAATTTTTTACTGGATGGGGATATCTGTATATTGTCAGATAAAGTAGGGGAGATCAGTGAAATTATTAGAAACCTTAGGAGAGTTCAGTGTAATTTATCTTTTTGTAAATTAAAAGACAAGGTTAAATTACACTAACCTCCCTTAGAGTTTTTGACAATTGCAGATGGCACCCCTCTAGTTTCTAAAATTACACTGCACCTCCTGACAGACATGTTGGGTTAACGGAAGTTTTTAAAATGACCCCTTTACACTTGTAATTAAATACGTATATTTGTGAGTCAAAAGGTCAAATGTTGCCAAACTATAAAACATGGCATCCAAACCCTATCTCCAAACAACCTATATACGATCAAACTTGTCACGACCCAAAACTCACCTTATGCGGATCTCAAGTCGCAGGGTCGACTCTAAGGTCGTCCCTACTTTTTTCATTCCTGTATCATAGTACTATATGCAATGTACTAAAAATTTGAAACAATAATCAGCAGAATTCTTTCAGCATAGTAATCAGCGAAAGTCTTTCAATACAATAATCAGTAGAAATCTATTCAATCCATAATATGGTTTTACAATAATCAAAATAAGAACCAGACATAACCAGCACCCGTTGGCGGTGAATACATGAGAGAACTAAACATAAACTGGTACATTTTCTCAAAATGTTCTCCTACGCTCTCAGACTCGTACTGGGGTCTTAAAATTTATAAATTCAATAACTTAAAATTTGTAAATTTATTTTTAATAAAAATTATATATTTAAATTCTAAACATCGACATCAATCAATTAAGATATATATTGAATATAAAATTTTGAAAAAAAAAAACCTATTCTTAAAATGTAAAATCTTATTTCAACAAAAGCGTAAAATGGGTTTGTGCTAACAATGATGACGCAATCTGCTAATGAGATGATGAAACACTGCCAACGATGCGACAATGGTAATGGAGGTTTGGTGATGGACGACAGCAATGGGTATTCATTGGGGGTATTAAAAAATTTATAAATTTTAAGTCATCATGATGGAGCTAAATTTAGAATAGGATATAATAGAGTAATTCCCATTCAATTTAATAGAACCAATACATGAATTTTAAAATATTATAATATATTTTAAAAAATAAAGATTAATTAATTATTTTTTAAAATATATTTTAAAAAATATTTTAATTTAATCGGTATTATTTTTTAATATATTAAAAAAAAATTTATAATTGAACATTTTTATACTAAAAATTTATTTTTTGAACAATTTCAATAACAAAAAATTACCACGAATTTTTTGAGTTAAAAAATTTATTTAATATTTATTTAAAAACATTTCTTTATGTATTTTTATTCAGACTATTAATCAAGTGATTGTGTATCAACAATAGTATTACTGCTTAATATCACTGAAGGGCCTTTTTAAATACTCTCTGTCTCCTCATTAAAAAAGTAGTATTAATGCTTAATATCACTGAAGGGCCTTTATAAATACTCTCTGTCTCGCCATCAAAAACCCATCCCCATATTTCCTTCACTGATAGATAAAAGAAGAAGAAAAACATGGGTGTCAAAGGAGATTTCATGGTGAAGGTAATGAGGAATGAAAGAGTGGCTGCAGTGTTGCCAATGCAAGAGAATTGGCTACCTCTGTCCAATTTGGACTTCATGTTACCTACAGTAGACGTGAGTGTTTTCTTCTGTTACAAGAAGCCCACCGGAGGTGAAAACTTGTTCACCTTTGGGTCTATGGTGAGTGTTCTAAAGAAAGCCTTGGCACAAACTTTGGTGTCCTACTATGCGTTCGCTGGAGAGCTTGTGCAGAACAGTGTCGGCGAGGTTGAGCTCCTCTGCAACAACCATGGGGTGGAATTCCTTGAAGCTTTTGCAGACTTAGAGCTTCGACACCTCAACTTGCACAATCCAGATGAGAGTGTCGAAGGCAAGCTGGTCCCAAAGAAGAAACAAGGGGTGCTCTCCGTCCAGGTCACCGCTAAAATCGCATTCCATCTCTCTCGTCATAGTTATGAAATCTATTTCGTATATTGATGACCATTTTGTTATAAAATAATCTTTATGTTTATCAAATGTATACTCTGTTCTTCTTCTTTTCTTTTTAATAAACTTGTCTATGAGTTTTTTTGTTATGTACATGCTTGCATATATATATATATGTGTGTGTGTGTGTGTGTGTGTCTGTATATATAATAGTAGTCTTCTAACATTTGGTTTTATTTTTCCTCATTTGAAATAGCATGTATTAATATAGAAATGTTGTGTCCAATCAAGATTTGTCACTACAAAAGACATTAATTTATTTTTTTCTCTTTCATATTTTTTTGAAATATAATATAGCATGTCAGATTTTAACATGAAAATGCGGAGATGTATTATGTTTTAGTTATACTTCATGATTCTTCCTATTTTATATGTGAGAGTCCTTTCCCCACCCACTGCTCCGCTTTCCGGCTTGGATTTTTCTTTCTACTACCACTTGCTGGGGAGTACAAGAAAACAACGTAACTATAGTTCCCTGTAATTATACTCCAAACCCCAACTTTCTACCCCAGTAACCAAGTTCTCTCTCTCTTCCCCCCCAAACATCATTTACTCACCTCTCTTGCAGAACAATGACCACCACTCCATCTTCTATACCTAAAAAAACACCTACAAATTTATCCTCATTTAGCACTTTTGGTATTACTGAATCATTCATGTTGAGATGTTCACATTTTTGGGACAAGAAAGGTGAGAGTGAGACCTTTGCCATCCCTTCCCTCATCAGAGACCATTTCATATTCCTTAATATGACCCCAGAAACAATACATAAATTTCGAATAATTATTTACAATTTGTTCATGGCCATAAACTTCAAAGAATTATTTACAATTTGTTCATGGAGACTTCAAGAGCCGGAAAAGGAGTAATGGATTTGGAAGGAACTCTCAGTAGTGTGGAGATAAAATAGAAAAAAGCATAACCGAAACATCATAGATCACGAAATTTTCATGGTAAAATGCTGACATGGAGCAATCCTATTGGGTGCTGTAAATCCTTGGATTTAAGGATGATCCGGATAGACTTTAAATTCTTCAGCATGTAATAATTTTAAAAATTACATTATTTACAATTTAAAATCATTGTATCCAAAGTCGACTCAATATAATTTGAAATCTAAAATAAACAATCTTAAATAGAACTTTTTTTGGTTTTTTTTTTTTTTTTATAGGATCTCAAATTTATTGCACATACATGTCTATGAAGTATGAGTGTTCGTTTGAATAGACAATAAAGACACGAAAATGTGCATTTAAAATAAAATTATTTATTGATATGTTTTTCAAAATATACAGATAATAAAACCGTTCGTCTAAACATAACTTGAATATAAAATCATATATTTGTACGTAGACATGTTTCATATAATTTTAAACCGTTTAACAAATTAATGTCTAAAATAAAAATCTCGTGACTAAGACCATTTCTAAAGAATTTATCAAAAATAAGATGTTAAATGTATTTTTTTCTATTTTAAATGTAACATGCCATCATTTTTATTTTACTTTAATTACATCTTCTCATATAAGTAGAATTTACTATTTATTAATTGAATAATATTTTTTCACTCATGTAAAAAAGATGGGATCAAAATAAGATGAAAATAGCAGAATCCATAGCATTGCTCCATTTGTATATGAATTTGTTAATTTTAAATTAGACATTTCAATAGAAATTATTAATTTTAATATTTTTTAATCATTTATTTATTATGATTATTTATATATATTTATAATTATTTATGACAATATATTGTTGTTTTGATAGTTTTTGAAAGTAACAAATAAATTTTTGAATTTGTTTTAAAAATAATTTATTAATTTTTAATATTCTTTTTTATCCTTTAATTAATATGATCATTTATGAATATTAGAATTTTTAAAAATAAATAAAGCCGTTGTTTTGAGTTTTTTTTTTTTAATTTTGAGTGTAACTATCTTTTTATAAGAGATTAAAAATCGTTACATAATAACAACGTGATATGATGTTCTTGTTGCATAATTTTTGCCTAACAACAAGCCTTCCAATTATGAGTTACCATTCTGAGTAAGTTGATAAATCATAAATTAATAGGACTAATGGGATTAATTGAATGCAATGACAGGTCACCCAAGTCAAATGTGGAGGGCTGGTGGTGGCGTGTACGTTTGACCACCGAGTGGCCGATGCGTACTCGGCTAACATGTTTCTGGTATCATGGGCCGAGATGGCTCAGTCCAAACCACTTTCTCAACGGCCATCATTTCAGCGGTCGCTACTTAACCCTCGGCGTCCTGGACACTACGATCCCTCCCTCAACGATATGTATGTTTCCATTTCTGCCCTAAAACCTCCCAAGGATCCGCAACCCTCTGTTTCCAATGATCCACTAATAAGTCGCATTTACTATATTGAGGCTGAGCAGCTTAGTTGGCTCGAGTCACTAGCCAGTGACAATGGATGCAAAAGGACTAAACTTGAGGCATTTAGCGCCTTCTTGTGGAAGATGGTTACCGCCGGGGAAGATGGAAGTGGCAAGATATGTAGGATGGGTATTGTGGTTGATGGGAGGAAGAGGATAAGTGAGGGAGACAGTGAAAAGGCAGCAATGATGGCTTCTTACTTTGGGAATGTGGTGTCCATTCCGTTTGCCGAAAAGAACATCGGCGAGCTCAAGGAAATGCCAGTGAGTTGGGTTGCAGATGTCATTCATAAATGTCTAGAGACTGCAGTAACCAAGGAGCATTTTTTAGGACTAATAGACTGGGTGGAGGCCCATCGTGCTGAGCCTGCTTTGGCCAAGATATATGCCGGTAGCGGAGAACGAGGATGATGGGTCTGCTCTGGTTGTGTCGTCCGGTCAGCGTTTCCCAGTATCAAAGGTGGATTTTGGGTGGGGCAAGCCTGCATTTGGGTCATACCACTTCCCATGGGGTGGGGAAGCAGGCTACGTCATGCCCATGCCCAGTCCGCTAGGAAATGGGGATTGGGTTGTGTACATGCACTTGTTCAAACGGCAACTCGAGATGATTGAGATGCAGGCAGCTCATTTGCTTAGACCCTTGACTTGTGATTATCTTAACTTTTGATTACCCTATTATCAAGAATTTATTTCATCTTCTTATGACACTATGTGAGAATCATTGTTATTGTCGTTATTCATGGTAATAAGACCTAAATTTTAGTTGACCAGACTCATATGGGATGATGTAATAATTTTTCTTAATTTGTGAAAAATTTAAGTTCGGGTTGGTAGTTCTGTACCTTTAGTTTACCTTGAATTCGTTGGATATATGTATCTGTCATTCCATGGTGAAGGGAGTTATAAAAAGACAAATGAATGTTATATTCAACGGCATACTATGGGTGGGGCATGTAAATCAAGTACAACCATGACCATTATTATTTGCAATTTGTTTTTTTGGGTGCTTTGACTTCCCTCTCAATTTATTTAACTTCTCTTCACCAACCACATTGCCAGTCTATTATGAAAGGTTTTTTGTTATTATATATATATATATTTAAATTTTAATACAACATATAGGGATAATTAGTAGTGGGTCCAGTTTTGGGATCCTTTTCAGGCGTGAGGATATGGTTGAATTTATTTTATCCTAAATTCTATTGGTCAATTATTTTTTTCGTGCTCAGGTTCACATATGATAATGTGTCATTAATTTTTTTAATCTTAATGTATTATGCCCTTATGGGCTTAAATGAAAGAAACTCATCAGCTGTCAGTCTGTAACAGCCCGACCCTGATTAATTTATAATTAGTTTGTTAATTATTAATTAGAAATAACAAAAAAAATAATTAAGAAAATTAATTGAGATTTCTTGATAGTTATGATAGACCAATAAAATAATTAAATACACCAAGAGGGGACGAGGAGGACTAGATCAAGAAAATAATAGAGTGACACGGTTTCGAATTGTGAAATCGATGCGTAAAGAAAAATAAATCCAAATATGACTACGATTTATAAAATTGATACATGAAGAAGTAAATATTAAATTCAAGTACAAAAGGAAAAATGAAACAAAAAGGAAAATTTCAGAAAAAAAGTTAAAACAAATAATTTAAATTGTTGAACAAGGTACACTACAAAAAATTATAGTTTTTGTGATGCACAGTATTTGCGACGCCTTGTCAAGCGTCGTTAATCTTGTCCTTTTGTGACGCACATAATGTGTGTCACTAAAAAGCAACAAAAAAGGGTTTCCCACGTGAAAAATTTGGCGGGAACCTATTAGCGACACACCATCACACATTAGCGACGCACATATGCGTCACTAATAGTTAAAACTTTTAATGACGCACAATTGAGCAGCGCTGATAGTAGTTTAAATGAAACGATGTCGTTTCACTTAACTTTAGCGACGCTCATTTACTTATTAACGACGCACAGTACACGTTGCTAATAAGTGTTATAACTTGATCGGGCTCTCGCGCGCCGCTCCCTATTCTCTCTCTCTCTCTCTCTCTTGCGCTATCTTTTTTTTTTGATCGACTCTCTCTTTCTCTGGCTCTAGGGCTTGCTCCTGAAATACCCGAGGACCTTTACCATCTCATTAAGAAAGCAATCACAATTAGGAAGCATCTGGAGAGGAACAAGAAAGATAAGGATTCCAAATTTAGGTTGATTCTGGTTGAAAGCAGGATTCACCGACTTGCTCACTACTATAAAAAGTCAAAGAAGCTTCCACCTGTCTGGAAATAGTAAGTTTTCACCCCTTTTCTTTGTCTAGCTTTAGTTTTAAATTAATTTCAAGTCATCTTAATATTTTCTGTGTTGTGTTTTACTCAATATGTTTAATTGATCATTTTTATGATTTCAATATTTTAGGGATTTCATGTGTGACTTGGTACGAATTTATTGATGGGTTCATAGAATAATTTTTTCAAACAAAATATGTTATATACAATGTTGAACTTTGATATTGCAATTCAAAATTCTATAGCTTCTATGGTTACTCTGGAAAAATTCTTTTATAATATTTCAGAGGTTGGTTCATCTTTGATGGGCGAGCCTTTTAGCAGCGAAGCTCTGTCGTGGGCTAGTGCTCCTGGATGAGATCCCATTATTGCTGAGGGGGATTCTCTGGTTTAAAATTTTCAGTTTCTTATTCATTTGTTCTATTTTATCAATAATGAATTGGCTTATGGGTTCTCAAGAATAGATTTGTGGGAGGGATGGATTACTCTAGCATCTCTCCGGTCCTGTTATTAGGGTAGTAAAGTTAGAAATGGATTAATTCGTTTCAAACCTAGATTCAGTTAATTGGGTCCTGTCAGAATTTATATTGTTAACTGGTTTTGTTTTGTGAGCATTTGGTTTATTTTGAATTTATGCCGTGGCTTACATCTCACATAGTAGAGTATTTATCCATTACCCATCTCACTTTCACCACTTGCCATTGTTCTTTCATGTTTTTGTTACCCTGTCAACCTTGATCTTCATAGCTCTATCTTCTCATATATTTTCCTAAACAAAAAGAAAAAAAAATCCCACTTCTTTTACTCTGTTTTTCATTTATTTTCAAAATTCTATGCTCCTGAGGATCACACGTTTTGTGATAGTTGACAGAGAATAATTTTTGAAAGAATTAATTGAGGGGCGAATCCAACAATCCCAAAGGTGAAAAAGACCATCTGAATGACACAATATATTTTGAACCAATTGATTGAGAGGCACATCCAATCTCAAAGGGCAAAAAGACCAATTTTTTTTTTTATTTTCAAATAAATAATAATTTAAATCTTCTTTGACTAAAAAAATATAAGTTATTTATCTTAAATTTATTTGTATATAAAATGAATTTTTTTTAAAGTCAAAAAAATTGATGAAATTTTTTTAAAAAATACAAAATAAATAAATAAATAAAAAGGGTATTTTTGTTATTTTTAAATAAATTTGGATTGGAGTAGAGGTATTTGCAATTTGTTAGTAAAAGTAGGAAAGATCAGTGTCATTTCAAAATTTCAAGAGAGGTTTTGTAAATGTCAGAAATTTCATGGGAGATTAGTGTAGTTAATTCCAATTTTTTCAAAGAATATAAAAAAAGTTAAGTAATTATCATATATTATAAGAGAGATCAATATAATTATGTCAAATGATAAAATAATAAATTCATGTTTTCTATCGATGTCTTCTCCTACAATTCTAATAAGGAAAATTATTTAGTGTTATATCAAAGTAATTGTTAGATAAGTCAGAAAAAGTAAGGATAATATCAAAGTAATTGTTGATAACTAATTCAACTACATGATCTATCTAATGTGACACACATTTATAAGTTTATAGTTGAAATCACACACACAGACACTAAGTGGCCAACCAACTATCTAGTGTGTCACACATTTTATTAAAGAAAAAAAATTAAAAACTTTCACAAAGTAGCTGCGACTCTGTGAAAAACCTTACCGTTTGATTTGAATTTTTTTTTTAAGGGATTAGTTCATGAAAAAAAATTAGGACTAGTTTTGTAAGTTAGGGATTACATTCATATAAGCCTAGGTGTTTTTTATGATGATACATTGTTAGAGTATTGTACTGAGAATGAAAAAATTTTAAGAATAAATGATAATACAAACTCAGATGAATAATTGTAATAGATGTTACATGTGTTAGGATCAAGTGTAATGGATTTTTAATTTATGATGTAATGGATATTTGATTTTATGATGTAATGGGTATTCATTTTTACTTCGTAATGGATTTTCATTTTTATGATGTAATCGAATTTTATTTTTAAACTTTCTTTTTAGATATGGTTGGACCAGGATCACGCAAACGCACAGCCCGGTCGGACCTATCGACTCCTTCCCCTTCCTCTATAGGGTCGACCAATCTTGTTGTTGATGGTATACATAGTTCCCCTTTTATTAATGATTATATAAATATGGTACTAATTGTTTCGATTTAATTTTTTCTAAAGCTTCGGCCACCACCTCTAGACGAGGGTGTGGTAGGTCGAAGAACAGGAGTTTGTAGGTTCAGATAGAGGCAGCAGGGGGCTCGCGACTTCGGATTGAGCTACCTCCGGGCTTGCTGAAGCCCGTTGGTGGGTGGGCACAACAATTCACCACTGAGGTTGACATCATTTGCCGACTACGCGCCCCACTCCATATTAGTGACTAGAGTCTCGTCTCTGATGAGGAGCGATGGGATATTCATGCGCATATCTTGGTATGTCTTTTATTATTGTATTCAACTAAATTTTAACATATCTAATGCCGTAATGTTTTGACAATGACATGCTTTACATGAGAAGTTTGACATCGATCTCTACCTACCTCGTTTCATAAAGGTAGTGGACTGTTACTTGGGAGTCTATTTTAGGGACTATTGACATAGGCTCCACATGCATTACGAGGCGGAGGTGGCAGCCGATAGAGAGCCTCGCGATAGACCCTAGAAGGGGGTGATGGTGGAGGATTGGATGTTACTATGCGACCGATTCACTAGTAATGTATTCCAGGTAAAAATTGTCAAAATTACTTTTGTTGTATGATAAATCATTGTCATTTATACTAACCTTCTTTGTTTTGGCCAAGTGTAGAAACTTAATAAGAAAAATAACAAGAACTGAAGCAAACAAAAGGTGACCCACTGTGGTGGATCACGTTCTTTTGTTAGGTATAAGTATGAGATAGTAAGTTAATAAATGTATCAAGTTCTTATTGTATAATCTATTCATTAAATCAATCTTTACAAGCTACTATTTATTTTCTCTAGCGAGACCAGGAGACCGGTGCACCACCCAGCCTCATTGATTTGTGGCACAGGACGCACTACAACCTTGAGAAGGGTTAGACTGGGCCTAAAGCACAGCGGCTTTATGTAAGTTATTTATGTATATATACCAGTATTACTAATTTAATATTAATCTAAAGTTATAAAAATAGTAATATATATTTATGTTTTTATAGGAGGAGATGGTCCAGTTGCGTGCTCAGTCGACCCTTGAGGGTGAGGATCCGCCGATCGATGACCAGATACGGCAGACTATTCTGGGCAAGAAGCGCGGATATGTGCATGGCTTAGGGAGTGGGATGGAGTCGACAACATCATCCTTTACCGCTGAGAGCGATACTAGGTTTCATGAAGCCACCCAGAGAGTTGAGGCAGCTAAGAGATGGAATGCACAGCTACAACAAATGATGATAGAGCTCCAGGCTCGCCAGACCCAATTAAAGACTCTTATGCAGATAGTCCTCAGCCAGCAGGAAGGCTCTGTTTAGCCTTGGTAAGTTTTTAAAATTAATTACTTTGGTGTATTTATTATTTATAGAAAATGTTACGTAAAAAAAAGAAAGGATTTCGGCCTAACGGCTTAGAAATCGCATGACACACTTCACATATGAAAATAGACTTGCACGGACTTATTTAATCTCATCGGTTCTAATGACCGTTAAAAACTTATGTAACTTTCAACTCCAACAAGGCACATTTTGGGGTTTTGACGGACCAAAATGTCGGATATCGGCCTACCAACCCTGAAACCCTATCACACACCTCAAAAATGATAAAATAGACTTGCACGAACATTACGACACTCGGCTAAAATGCCCGGTTTGAAACTTTTGCAAATTTTAGCTCCAAAAAGGCTCATTTTGAGGTTTTGACTGACCAAAATGGTGGATATCGGCCTATCAACCCCGAAACTCCATTATACACCTAAAAAATGATCAAATATACTTGCACAAACATTATGGCAGATGGCTAAAATGCCCGGTTTCAAACTTTTGCAAGTTTCAGCTCTAAAAAGCCTATTTTGGGGTTTTGACGGACCAAAATGGCGGATATCAGCCTACCAACCCCGAAACCCCATCACACACCTCAAAAATGATAAAATAGACTTGCACGAACTTACGACACTCAGTTCGGATGCCCAGTTTGAACTTTTGCAAGTTTCAGCTCCAAAAAGGCCTATTTAGGGGTTTTGACCAACCAAAAAGGTGGATATCGGCCTACCAACCCTGAAACCCCATCACACACCTCAAAAATGATCAAATATACTTGCACAAACATTATGGCAAATGGCTAAAATGCCCGGTTTGAAACTTTTGCAAGTTTCAGCTCCAAAAAGGCCTATTTTGGGGTTTTGACCAACCAAAATGGCGGATATCAGCCTACCAACCTCGAAACCCCATCACACACCTCAAAAATGATAAAATAGACTTACACGAACTTATGACACTCAATTCGGATGCCCGATTTGAACTTTTGCAAGTTTCAGCTCCAAAAAGGCCCATTTAGGGGTTTTGACCAACCAAAAAGGTGGATATCGGCCTACCAACCCCGAAACCCCATCACACACCTCAAAAATGATCAAATAGACTTGCACGAACTACGACACTCAGCTAAAATGTCTGGTTTAAAACTTTTGCAAGTTTCAGCTCTAAAAAGGTCCATTTTGGGGTTTTGACCAACCAAAATGGTGGATATCGGCCTACCAACCCCGAAATCCTATCACACACCTCAAAAATGATAAAATATACTTGCATGAACTTACAACACTCAATTTGGATCACCGGTTTCAAACTTGTACAACTTTTGCCTCTAAAAAGCCTTATTTTAGGATTTTGACAAACCAAAATACCGGATATCAACCTAACTACCCCAAACCCATTGCACACATCCCAAATGATAAAATAGACTTGCACAAAGTTACAACACTCGGTTCGGATCACCGGTTTGAAACTTATGTAAGTTTCTGCTCTAAAAAGGCCCATTTTGGGGTTTAGATAGACCAAAACATCGGATGTCGGCCTAACTACCTCAAAAACCCATCACACACCTTAAAAATGATAAAATAGACTTGCACGAACTTATAACACTCGGTTCAGATCACCGGTTTGAAACTTATGCAAGTTTTGCTCCAAAAAGACTCATTTTGGGGTTTTGAAGGACCTAAACACCGGATATCAACTTAACAAGCCCAAAACCCCATCAAACACCTCATGCATGATAAAATAGACTTACAAAAACTTACAGCACTCGGTTCAGATCAACGGTTTGAAACTTATGTAAGTTTTTGCTTTGAAAAAAGCCTATTTTGGGGTTTTGACAGACCAAAATGCCGAATATCGGTGTAACAAGCCCAAAACCCCATCAAACACCTTAGACAAGATAAAATAGACTTGTACGAACTTATGCCACTCGGTTCGGATCAACAGTTTGAAACTTATGCAAGTTTTTGCTTCGAAAAGGCCCGTTTTGGGGTTTTGAAGGACCAAAATGACGGATATCGTCCTAACTATCCCGAAACCCCATCACACACCTCAAAAATGACAAAATAGACAACCATAAACTTATAGAAATTAGTTCAGATTAGTGTTTTACAACTTATGCTACTTTATGTCACTCTTACTATTTATGCATGCAAAAAAAAAATATATTCACATTCTATGTTCATATATATTTAATAAGTGTTCTAATATATATCATTTGATCTTTATTTCAGATTGATCGGGATTATTGCCCCGCCGTCTTTATGTTTTGCATCGGGACTTATTATTTTTGTTTTTTTTTTTTTTCTTTTCATTGACATCTGTAGTTACATTTTTTGAGACAATTTTTTATTTTTGTATATATTGTTAAATTATACTTTTACAAATGTAAGTAATTAGTATAATATATATATATATATGAATGTATTTTTATTTTTTAATATATTCATTTTAGAATGTTTGAATTTTATTGTATATCAGAATGATTGATACATGTTTAAATAGGAATAAACAACAAATAAAACGAATAATTTAGGTCAAAATATAGTTTAAAAAAAAAAAAACTTTTAGCAACGCACACAAAGGCATCATTCAAAGAAAAGAAAATAATTTATAGCGACGCTTCACATTCGTCGCTAAAGAATGCCAATACACTATTAGCGACACACTAAAATCGTCACTAAAAGTTCGATCCAATATACTATTAGCGACGCACCATGAGCAGTTGCTAAAGGTTACCATTAGCGACGCACAATGGTGCATCACTAATGAGCCCAATTAGCGATGCCCATTGCATCCATGTATAATATTTGCGACACCCATGCCTGATTATTCGCGACACCATGTGAACGTCGCTAATAGTTACCTTTAGCGACGAATACAAGTGAGTGCGTCGCTAATAGTACTGGCAACACGATTATTTGCGACGCCTTTAGCGACGCCCATTGGTGCGTCGCTAAGTAGCTTTAGCGATGCACATTGTCATGACCCGAAACTCATCCTGTGCGGATCTCGTCTCGTGACCGCCACCCTTTGGCCGAGGCTTTAAGGTAAGGCTCACATAAGCAACAGTATCGGACAGCGGTGCGGCCTGTGTTTTGTGGAAGCATAAAAACTTTTTCTTTTCTTTTCTTATTTAAATCTTTCGCACATCCTCCCAATACTACCGCTCTTCCAAGCGGTACACCTGATAACACATTCAGAGTATAAATAAAATTCTAAAGTTTTATATACAATACATATTCATTTGACCTTCGAGACTTAATTACATAATGTTTACATATTGTCTGTAACCAAAAATGACTAACTATTAGTCTTAGTGCTTCCCAAAATCTGCTAATCCTACAATGAACTTCCTACGCCCTTCCACAAAATGAGCATAGATCAAACACTTTTTTCATAAAAAACCAAGACTTGCTTTCTATCACCTAAAAGGGAGACGGATAAAAATCCGGGTAGGCTAATCTAAGCTTGTGAGTAATTCTTGCATTTGTCATGGGGTTTCAATTGGTAGTGGTGTAGCACATGAGAGTTTATAAAATACTCACTACCAATTGCTCGTATATTTAGAACACAAAATATATGCCTTCTTTAAACAAATAACTTTGAAACATTTAAAGTATTCAAGCTAAACATACATTTCTTCAAATAGATTATATGCACTTCAAAACATATAAACATGCATAATAAAATGGGGGTAAAAACCTACTTCCATTCTCAAAAGCGTTACTTCAAAAGATATAAACATGCATAGTGAAAATGGGGGTAAAAACCTACTTCCATTCTCAAAAGCGTTACTTCAAAAGATATAAACATGCGTAGTGAAAATGGGGCAAAAATCTACTTCCATTCTCAAAAGCGTTACTTCAAAAAATATACACATGCGTAGTAAAAATGGGGGTAAAAACCTGCTTCCATTCTTAAAAGCATTTGTCATCTTTTCTTTTTGATTAGATGGAATCTGTTTTGAACCAGACTCCCGTTTTACTACAATGCTACAATGGAGATATCTCGTTGCCTGAGGGATTAGATCCTGCTGCTGGGTATTTCTTCATGTCATAGTTGAATTCCGAAGGATTTTAACGTCACAAGTGGTGCTTATGCACCGTTTATTTTGTAAAACATTTATCACATGGTTTCTTCAAATAAATACTTTTCATGAGTATTTAAAATATAATGTTCATGACTTTAGAACAAGAAACTTCAGAATATGTAGACATGTTAAATACTTTTAAAGAAGACAATAATAGAAATCATTCTTTGAGCATGTCACAATAGGATTTATAAGAACGGAATATTTTAAAACAGGAATCATGTAATATGGAATTTAACATTCAATGCTTCAGATATTTTGAAGTTTAAAACATCTTCAAATCTATGGAGTTAAATCTCCACTTCAAATGCAGGGTTACTCACCTTACACTTCCAAGATTGGCATTTACTGCGACGCCTTTCCTTTCCCCTTTGTAGCTCCTAAGAACAATTAATAACAATCTATTAACTTCAAATGGACCTCAGATATCTCCTATTGATGTCCCTATTTTATGCTTAGATCGTATTAAATCCTAACTTTTATTTTAAGCGCTATCCTCTTAATGTATACTCTTCTGGTAGCTTCACTAACTTTTAGGGTTGCTTTGTTAACTTCACTTATTTACGTGTTATATTTTTCATACTTTTTTTTCATAGTATGGACCTCACCATTGAGTCCGGAATGTCGAAGAAAGTCAATTTAGACTTTCTCGGACTTCCATTTGACTTTAGGGGCACTAGGGGTAATTTGGTCATTTAATACTTAAACGCGTCTTAATTTTTTGGAGTCCTGTCTCATTAAATGGACCCCACCATTGGGTTTAGAACGTCCAAAATTGTCAAAATACACTATTTTTTTATTTTATTTGGACTTCGTTTGCTTCCCTTTATGATCTAGGGATATTTTTGAAATATTTCTTAAAATTAAATAATTTTCAGTTGGGCCATAGTACAATTATCTAGAAGTTCCGGGGTAAGAATCAAATTTTCTTAACTTTCAGTCCAGACCAGTTGGTTCAGTTCAAATTTAAGTGAATCGGCTTAGGTTTTCATTAAACCAACTGGTTTGGTTGGTTCAGCACGTAATGCTGACGTCATGATGACGTCAGCCCTAACATTTAAATTTAAAATTATTACACCACTTCAGACGACGTCGTCTCACTTAACCTTTTATGCGACGAGTCAGGCCCCGACCCAAACCCAGATCCGGCCCAACCCATTTCGACCTGACACTGTAGATCGTCTTCCCCAACTGCCTACACCGTAACCCTAATTTCTGTAAACTAACTCTTCCAATTTCGTGAATTTTACACCACTAAAATTCCCTGTTATTGATTCTAAACGATTTCTACAGCATCAAGGAATAGTTTAGCATTGGTCTAGGGTTCTAGTTTGGGTTCATGGTCGTGTTTTGGAAGATGATGCCTAGACCTGCAACTAAGCATTACTGACTCGTTTTTGAGTCAAATTTCATGAGGTTTCTTCTAGGATGGTTTATTTCTCATGGGGTTCACGTTCCTATCTTCAAAAGTGGGGTTAGAAGTCTAGAATAAAAACTGGGTTTCATGACCGAAACTTGCAACTCAAGTTTTTAGGTTTAATCTTTGAAGTTTAGGGTCGCGGTATAGTATTTTTAGGACACTGAGATGGTCTAGTTTAGGTCCCTATAGACCAAAATTTAATTGACAAAGGTCAGTTCAAACCTGTTTCAAGAGTTCCAAATTTTTCTGTTCACTTGTAATTCTAATTTCCTCAGTCGATTCTTCATGATTTTCCATCATTTCTTTTGTAATTTAAAGCTTAAATTATCTATAATACGGCCCTACTATTGCATGCTTTAAATCTAAACAGAATTAAACATAATTCAACCAAGAATTTACCTGTTTACGTTGACTGTTCTTTTGTAAAACTTCCTTTCTTCAGTTCCTATTCTGCTACTCCAGTTTTCTTCCTCTTTCTCACTCTATCTCTAGCTCTCACCATTCTTTTATTTCCCCTTTTTATTTCTCATTCTAACCGACCTCATGGAGTCGGTGGGTTGCCATCTGTTGGTTTTACCCCTTGCATGGAGAACACCTCACATGGCAACCATTTTTCTTTCATCATTTCTTTCCACCCAACTAAGAATCATTAAAATCACTATCTATTAATTAATGACCGAGACCTTAAATAACAAGGTTGATTTCGAACCTCAATATTTGAACTTTCAGTAAAAGTCCCGGAACCAGAACGACTGTACATCACTTTCATTACACTTATTTTGTTAATCCCGGTAATATTTATATACCTTCACCTCAACCATCAATCCTTGGTTGAGATTAAAATTTCAACAGAAATATTAGGTACGGGTAACAAGTGAGAAATAAATCGAAGTATACCTAAAAATAAAAAATGTATATATGATTACATACTAATTAATATAAATATTTGATATACAAATATATATGTATATGCATGTACATAAACACATATATACATGTACGGCTGTTATATATATATATATATATATATATATCAATACATTTATATATAGATGTAAATAAAAGAAACGGAAGAAATATAAAAGAATGAAGTTAAAAACAATAGAATTAAGTAGAAGGGATTAGAAGACTTAGTGGCTGTAATGGTCCTCCAATTTAGGAAAGAAATGATGAAAGAGAAATGGCTGCCATGTGAGGTGTTCTCCATGCAAGGGGTAAAACCAACAGATGGCCACTAAGTCTTCTAATCCCTTCTACTTAATTCTATTGTTTTTAACTTCATTCTTTTATATTTCTTCCAATTCTTTTATTTACATCTATATATATAAATGTAGTGATATATATATGTATTTATATAACAACCGTACATGTATATATGTGTTTATGTACATGCATATACATATATATATATATATATTTGTATATCAAATATTTATATTAATTAGTATGTAGTCATATACACAATTTTTATTTTTTGGTATACTTCGATTTATTTCTCACTTGTTACCTGGACTTAATATTTCTATTGAAATTTTAATCTCAACCAAGGATTGACGGTTGACTGTGAAGGTATATAAATATTACCGGGATTAATAGAACAAGTGCAATGAAAGTGATGTACAGTTGTCTTGGGTTTCCTGGGACTTTTACTAAAAGTTCACATGTTGGGGTTCGAAACCGACCTCGTTACTTAAGGTCTTGATTACTAATTAATATTTAGTGTCTTAGTAATTCTTCATCGGGTTAGGGTGTTACACACATTACTATTATTAGCGACGCATTAGTGCGTCGCTAATAGTATCTTCTCTTGTAGTGACATAAGGGGAAAAATAAGAAAAATAAGCCAAAAGTGCAATCCATGAGATTTGAACCCTTGACCCCAAAAGCAAGGGAGAACTTAAGCCCAAAAAGAAAAGCCACTTAGGCTGCCCACATTTTGTGAAAAATATTACAACAAATATGTATTACATATAATAAAGCCTGCACCTCCCAAATGGACCAATCACATTACATGCAGCATGTTTAATATATAAATATATGTATATGTATATATATATGTATATATATATATATCTGTGTGTTGCATATGGAGTGTGTGTGTGTGTGCAATTCAGAAATCAGAAGTGAGGTGAGTGTGCACATGTGTCGGGTAGAGAGAGAGTAGAGAGAGAAACCTAGAAGAGAAAGATAAAGAGAGAAAGAAGAAGATAGAAGATAAAGCTGAATGCTGCATGCAAGGCTAGGGATAAACAGAGGGGGAGCTCAAGTGTCGAGCTAGACATGAAGAGAAGCCCAAGTGGTGGTGTAGAGGTGCTATTAGAGGTAAAATGAAATTTTCTCTCTCCTCATTTTCTCTTTTACAATCCTACCATTTTAAGTCTTGATTACATGCATGTGTTAGAAATATAAAATGGAAGAGATTAGAGGAAAATTGAAGTGTTTAAGAGGTGAGAAACCCTAAGATACCATGGACCCGAATTTAAGAAAAACTGGATTTTTGGGTAAAAAATCATGAAAGCTTAAACCACTTACATGGTTGCAAAGTAGGGAAAAATTGGAGCATATAGCAACTTGAATCATGCCAAATGGTGTAGGGATGACTTAGAAAAATGTAGTTGGAGGTATGGCCTTGTAAGATTGAGTAGGATGATTTTTGGGGTTTTCATGGTGCTAGGGCAGTGCAAAAATTATCCTCAAGGGTGCAGCAACCTGTAGGAAGAAATTAGAGTCCAAACAGTGTCTGAAAAGCCATGAAACAATGAGACAAGTGCTCACCAGAAAATCGTGAGGTTCACCAGAGCCTGACTATAAATGCTAATCTCGAGCCTAAGGGAAAAACTAAGTAAAAATCTAAAATTGGAAATGGAAACCCCATAAGATTTGGCTTGAACCCCGTTGAAACCATGCCGAAATCCCATTGGAAACAGTCGCCGGCGACAGAGTTGACACTAGAACCCTTGCCGGAGTTTTAGGGACAATGACTTTTCATGGGTTGGGTCATGGACCGGCTCTTGGGTCGGCCCTGACCGAAATACAAAATGGATTATTAAAACTATGTTGTTTTGGTTAAACTGGATAAAAAAATAAAATAAGTAATAGGGCTAACATCATCATGATGCCAGCATGATGTATTGGACTGCTGGACCGGCCGATTTAGGGCATAAAGGGGCGGTTCACTTAAACTTTTAAATAAACCCACTAGTTTATTTTCAATATTTCTGAAAATTTCATTTAGACCTCCCAAAAATTTTGAAATCTAAAATTAGCCCCAGAACTTTCAGATATTCATGAAATGACCCCTAATAGTTTAGTAAATTATAAAATGACCTAGAGATTAAATAAATATTTAATTCAAACCTCTTTTAAGTAAACAAGAAATTACTAAAATGCCCCTAGGCTAAAAATAGACCAAACAAAGTTCGATTAAAATAAATGAATAGTGTATTTTTATTATTTCGGGCATTCCAGACTCAACAGTAGAGTTTGATTTGTGAGGTTAAGTCCCGAAAAATTTAGACACGTAAATTATAAATGACTATATTGTCCCTAATAATGCCGAGGGCCAATTTAGATGAAAAGCTAGTCCATCGTGACTATTTCAGAAACTTTGGACTCAATGGTGAGGTCCGTGAAGCCTAAATAAATCCCAAAAAATACGAATAGACAAACTAGGATAATTCCAAATATACCCTGATGATTAGTTATGTGATCAAATGGACCCTGATGACTATGAAATTATGTACCTTAACATTTTGGGACATTCCAGACCCAATGGCTGGATCCGTTTTGTGAAACGAAGTCTCGGAACAATAGACACGTGAAACATCAAAATGATAATTTTACCCTTAGTATTCTAAAAGCCAAATAAATGTCAAGGGGGATATGGTTTGACTATTTTGGGCACTCTAGACTTAACGATGGAGTCCATATTAGCAAACAAAGTACCGAAAAATGTGACGTATAAAAGTGTAAAATTATAAAAATGCCCTAGGCTTAATGTGAGTGACAAATAAGCTGATTAAGATCCGAAAAAGCCTAAATTTATTATAATTAATATCTTGGACTTAATGATGACGTTTTTTTAAGAAAAATAAGACCCAGTAACAAATTAAAAAATGATGAATACATCCTTAGGACACAACAAAGTTACCAGGAGAGTAATAATGAGGTAAATAAGTCCATAAAAATGTTACAAGGACCAATAGGCTCAAAACAGATTCAGAATACGTAAACTATGAACGGGAAAGAATGGGACGATAAAAGTATAAATTACCGAATGGCCCTCGAAGGGCCAAATATGCTATAAGGATATAGGGAACCTTGAAATGGGAAAATTAAAAACCCTTAATTGAATAGACTAAGTTCAAAGGAAGTTAAAACATTGCATAACAATGTTTGGGATTAAAATGGGTACTAATTCATTATGCAATATTTTTGGATCAATGATTATAGGATCACCTAAACCCAAACAATGGATATGAAAAGAAGCTGTGGGATAACAATAGTGGTACCCACATGAGAATGTGATGCTAAGAAACTGAGTTAAGTAACTCCTATTGTAACACCCCAATCCTGTAATTAATAATTAAATATTAATTATTAATTAATACCGGCTCAGAGAATAATCAAGGGAATTAACCCTAATCTCCCGACGGTCAAGATAGACCGGTAAAACAATTAAAACATGTTCGAGAATAGGGTACAATACCCGAACCTAATTACCTAATTAATTAGGTGAAATAGTGTCAATTTAACACTGACAGAATTCGAATTAATTAATCACGGAAATCCCGAATGACTAATAAATGACACGGAACCTCTGACACTGTAGATAACTGAAATATGAAACTCTTGGAACAAACCGCATCGAAAAAGGAGTTACGGAATGAAAGTTATGAGGCAAACATCAGAAACTGAATTAATGCGCAGCCAAACAGGGCCTTAACCAAAAATGGTGAAAAATGGCCAAAATGGTGGCTAAGGGAATTGAACCCTTCACCTTTGAGGGAATGACTTTTTCTCAAAAAATTTACCAACTGGGCTGCCATTACTTTGTGCATTTATATACAACTTAATTGTATATATCCTTGAATTAACCAAGCCCCACCTCAAATTGGACCAATGAGATTACATGCAAACCCCATATGATTGGTTTGCATCAGCCCACCTCAGCCCTAGGGTCCCACTGATTCTCTGATGTATACATCTAGAGATGTATATGTATAGGTATGTGTGATATTATATATATGGATATATATGTATATATTACATACCAAAGACTGATAGTTCATAAAAGACATAATATTTGCTAGGTAAAGAGAGAAAATCCATGTGAGGTCAAGCATGGTGTGTTAGCATGGTATATACAACTTGGTGTACACATGCATGTGTATGTCTTCAATGTGATGCACAAGAAGGAAGGGACTGAGGGCATGACTGAACTGAGGCAGCCACCGAGGTCGTGCCTGAACCAAGCCAGAAGAGAGACTGCCACTGTTGAAGGTAAAAATTCAAATTTTTCCTTCATTTATTGGTTTGAATTTTTAGAATTGTTTTGAGGAAATTCTGAGGCTATAAGGACTGTAATTGCATGCATGTTAGCTAGACTAAAAATCTGGGTTGTTTAAGCATAAGAAGGACCATCGGACTGCTTGGAATTCAAGCAAAAACCCAAAGCCGTGACCCATCCTCCATGGATGACCTTGCATGCAACCAATCTGAAATGACCAAAACCAAACCATGTTTGGATGGTTGAGACTTGATCTATAGGTCACGAGAGTTTCCAAAACACCAACCCGCGACCCTAGAGCACTGATTTGGACCCTCAAAACCGAACCTATAGGTCTCGGCCATGGAACCCAAAATGTGAAATAGGCTTTTAAACTGAAAATAAACAATGGGGAATTTAAGCCCCTGTTCTAAGGGTCACAAAGAACCAAACCGTGTGCGATTTGGTTGAGGAACAAGGCCACACGGCCGAACTGAAATAATGCGCAATAATCGGTTCTACCGAGCTTAATCCTTGGACTCGAGGCACCAAATCGATGCCAAGTTGTTGGAATCACTCCTAGGGACAATTTGGGACCAAGACATGTGGAAATCCGTGCTTGAAATGGCACGAAAATGGAGAAAAACCGAACTGTAGATTAGGGCTACAGTACGTGGATCAGTTGGGGAAGACGGAGTCGACTCGTCCAACTCGCTTGGGCAGACCGTGTCGACTCGGACACGTGTCCACTCATGGGCGTGCCACCTCTTTAGTGGAACGGCATCGTTTTGGTTAAACAGGTTTTGTTTTAAAATCAAAACCAAGTCTGTTTGGAAACTCGGTTAATAAATCTGAATTAGGGATTAGGTCTGTCCAAACCGTGAATAAGGGGCTGAATTGGGGATAGAAAGAATATGTTATTCCGGTTTTCTGAAGGAACTGAACCGGTTGGTTCTTGATGGTTTTGGACCGGTTCAACTGATGAACCCTTGAACCCTTGGGTTGAACCCCTAAATTATGAAATTATATTTTGAACCCCAAATACTTTCTGAAATTACGGATTTGTCCCCACTGTTTTAAAGAATTACACAGTGGCCCAGATCTTGGAAAAATTATACAATTAAGCCCCTGAAGAATTAATTAAATAAAAAAATAATTATTTAATTATTTTATTAGATAGGTAAAATTATGATTTTACCCCTGGACATTAAATATGTTAATCGGAGTCCAAATAAATTAAATAAATAGTGTATTTTCACTATTTCAAATATTCTGGACTCAATGGTATAGTCCGACTTTGGAAATACAGTCCCGAAAAATACAGACCCGTAAGTGATAAATGACCGAACTGCCCCTGATGGCATCCAGACCCAAATAAAAATATCAGATAGCCTATTTTGACTATCTCGGGCATTCTGAACTCAACGGTGAGGTCCGTTTAACGAACTGAGGTCCCGAAAAATACAGACACGTAGGTGTAAATGACTGAATTGCCCTTAATGATACCCAGGGCCGATTAAACATAACAGACAGTCCAATTTCACTATGTTGGACGCTCTGGACCCAATGGTGAGGTCCATTTTATGAACTGACGTGCCGAAAAATACGACACATGAAATTACCAAATTACCCCTGATACCGTACGAGACCTAAACAAAGTCCGATTAGGACGAAACTGGTACCGGTAGGAACCCAGACACTGGTGAGACTGTATACCTAATTAGATGACGAATCGGGATCAGAATTACACAAAATGTAAAATGACCAAAATACCCCTGAGCACTGTAAGTGCAAAGTAGAGGTCGAATAAAGGTCAAACTGATCTGATAAATTATCATAGGGATAATTATGAACACTGAAAGGCTAAATAAGACTCTGAAACAGTCAACGCGTAAAACGAGAAATGACCGATGTGTCCCGACGATCTAAAGCAGATACCAAATGAAGTCCAAGGGACTTACAAATTTATACATGAGATATATGGGACGTTCTGAGGACCATGATAGGGTCCGGGGCAAAAATGACAAAATTACCATTTTGCCCCTAAGACTAAATAAATACCCAACTGATACCAATTAAAGTCTAAAAGACTTAAAACTTCATATATACGATATATGGGATATTCTGAGGACCATAATAGGGTCCGGGATAAGAATGGCAAAATTACCATTTTGCCCCTATGGTTAAAACGAGAACCTAACTGATACCGCTTGGAGTCCAAAGGACGTAGAACTTTGTACTTAAGATATAAAGACTATTCCGAAGACCACGACAGGGTCCGGGACAAGAATGGTAAAATTACCATTTTGCCCCTAAGGTTGAATGACTGCCTGACTGATAACAATTGAAGTCTAAATGACTTAGGATATAATCCTAATAACTGCTAAGCCTAATTAAAGAATGAAGTAGCCTCGGGTGAGACCCAATGGAAAGGCGATAGGCTACTAGGCTGTCTTAGGTAATCTGATAGATACCTAGGATGACGAATGAGACCTGAATGGATGAGTTCTGATCTGTCTGTGATTGATGATTATTATTCAGGATATACATGGAGATGCCTGACGTACCTGGAGGTTATCGGATTATTTATGCAAGGAAATAAGCGTAAAGTTTGTGAGTAACTTCTGACACTGTTTTGATACTGTCCCTTGATTTACTGATCTGTTTTGAATGCAATTATTTAAGTGCAATTATTTAAATGCATGCCTTTTCGTACTATATCACTTATGACATGGTTTTAGTCTTTTTAAATACTTGACTATATTCCTGATCCCTGTGCTAGCATTCCGTACTGTTTTGCCCGTTTTGAACTGTTGAGATAAAATGGATATATTGAACCATTATTTCTGAAATGATTAAATAAACCATGTGATATAGGCAAAGAACAACATTTTGTTGTATGGTACCGCTTTGTATAGTATACTGTCTGAATGCTATATTGTTTAAATGTATGTACTTAATGTACGTCCTTTGTATCACATTCCACGTGATGTGCTTGTGTCCTTCGAATTAGGAATTCCGTTCAGTTCGGTTATGTGCTGTCCGTTAATGATATGTCTGCTCTCGATTGATATGTTCCGTCCGGTTCTGACATGTTCCGTCCGTTAATGATGTTAAGTCCACCTTGATTGATATATGGTCCAGTTCCGTTATGATCTGTCCGTTGATGATATGTCTTTGCTTTGACTAATGTTTTGTTCTGTTCGATTCTGTTATGTTCCGTTCATTGATAATGTGTCTGCCTTGATTGATATATGGTCTAGTTCCGTTGTGTATTGTCCGTTGATGATACGTCTGTCTTGATTGAAATATTGTTCAGTCCAGTTATGATTAGTTCCGACAGTGATGTGTCCCTGACTTGATTGTTATATTGTTTCTACCCAGTTCCGTTATGTTGTGTCCTGCTCATGATTTGCCTGTGTCTCGATTAGCGTATTGTTTTCGTTTAGTTCCGTTATAATTTTATCCGTTCGCGATATGCCTTTGCTTGACTGATGTATTGTTACCGTCCGATTCCGTTATATTCTGTCCGTTAATGTTATGTCTGCCTCGATTGATATGTTCCGTCTGGTTCTGACATGTTCCGTCCGTTGATGATCTGTCTGTCTTGATTGATATATGGTCCAGTTCCGTTATGATTCGTTCCATTAATGAAGAGTCTGTGTCTTGACCGATATATTAGCAATAGTTATTGTTCTGACCGATTGTTATGTCATGTTCCGATCCGCTTGTATTGTCTGTTCGATTCTGTTTTATTGTACTAGACTGCTTATGAAATGGATTTATAAAAATAGTTATTTTTGAAATGACTAAATTATCCATGTGCCTTGGAAGCACAAAACTGGTTTTGAAACCCATGATAGGGAATCTGTGTTACTCACTGGGCTTATTTAAGCTCACCCCATTATTCTGACATTTTTCAGGAATTACCTCCATTGGATTAGAAGGTACTATGACATGACGTGAATAGGCTAAGTGGCATCGCAAGTAAGGATCTGACGGCACTGAATTGTAGAGACTGGTTTATTGTGGATTGAACCTGGTTATTCCGGTGAGTGGTATGTTATGACTGACTTGACTGATATATACTAGATAGACATGGCTCATGGAACTAATGGTACTCTAGAGATATTAGATCTGCTCTGTTGTTATATGCTTGATTTTAGATATGCTCTGAGATTAGAATTGTTGACTGACTGGATTTAGTCTTGCTCTGTGATACATATTCTTATGATGGATAAGTGAGTTGCATTCCCGTGACACAAAGAAAAAGTTTTAAATTCCGCTGCATCTGACCCTACAGTCGGAATGCAATTCGTCGGGAAGTTTAGAATTTGCCTTTGGTTGGTCGCGTCGCGACCGACTGGCAGTCACGTCCTCGACATCCGCGTAGGGTGGCGTTCGGGATGTGACACCTATGCTTTAATATAGGTTGTTTCTAGCCAAGTCACATTCATTTTCAAATGCTACCAAAATTTGTACTCTATTTGAACTTGATTTCTCCGATTTGATACCAATCGACTTGTGATTATTTGTTTTTGCCTGTACTTCAGATTTGATTTGCTTGCTTATATGATTTTGAGAACTTGATCTTGAGATATATCTTATTGATGGAGATCTTGTTGTTTCACACACTTTATGTCTCGTTGATTGAGATTTTGGCTGTTTCATACGATTGTACATCCTGTGTGGAATTTTGATGATCGTGATATTTTGTAAGTGCCTGGGGTTATGCTCAGTCACAATGGCCCATCTATTCACAAATTGCGTGGAGGACCCGTGGGGTCACTTGAGCCCTTCGGGGACTTGAGGGGAAAGAGTTCTAGCGTTATTCAGTAAGCCCGAGAGAGAGAAAGGCGGACTTGAATATGCATTTGTAGAGGTATGCCGGGCCCTATTTTATTTTCGTATATGTTGTGTTAGAACTCGATAATGATATTTTTTTCACTATTTTATAGTTCATCTGATTTAGTACGGCCTGTCCGAGTGGCAGTCTAGGTTATTCCCCCTAAACTGCATAAAGTGGGTTTCGGGTCACGACAGAGTGGTATCAGAGCAATGGTTAATGATCTTTGGGGAAACGATTGAAGTTGATGTTTCTTGGGTGGCTAAGATGATTAGATGATCAATAATTCTTGGGAGATCAAAGTAGGCTTATGAGTGAAATTGATGATCTTAAGAATTTGAGGATTATATCAGAGCTTATGGTTAAAGATTCTCTGGGAAGGATCGTACCGAGGTTGGGTTTGAGGATTGGATGATTTAAATAATTAAATGATCAGTGGCTTTTGGAGGACGATAGCATGTTTAGGTACTAAGATTAATAGTCTTTAGGGAAAGACTATTGTACCACTCCGACCTGATTAATTAATAATTAGTTTGCTAATTATTAATTAGAACCGACATAAAGAATAATTAAGATAGTCAATCGGGAACCTCTCGATGGTCACCATAGACCAAGAAAACGATTCAACCTGTTAAGAGAAAAGGGTGCAATACCTGAACCTAATTATCAATTAATTAGGTGAAATGACTTCATTTTAACCCTAGAAGAATTCGAATTAGCTAACTACGAAAGTCACAAAGAAATAATAATCAACACGGGGCATGGGACAATGAAGGTAACTTAAATAGGAGGTGACCGGAAGAAATCGCGTCGAAAAAGGGGCAACAGAAAGGAAGTTAGGGAGGAAATAGCCAAAATGAAATTATGTGCCAACCAAACGAGGCCTAAGCCCAAAATGTGGAAAATGGCCAAAAAGGTGAGGCGAAGGGGTTTTGAACCCTTGACCCAAAATAATGAAGGAATTTAGATCCAAAAAGTTAGCCACTTGGGCTGCCCACATATTATGCCCTCTACTGCACAAAATATGTACATATGTACAAAATTAGCCCATCCACCTCCCAAAGCAACCAATCAAATTTCATGCAAACCCCTCATCATTCCACCTCAACTCCCACATCAGCCCACATCATCCTGATTCAGCCACATGATTATATTTCAGCCTTCTTGATGTGCCTACATGAATAGATGTGTAAGAATATGTAGGTGTGCAATTATATGGGTGAGAGTATGTGTATAAGTCAACCAACTAAAAACCCTCAAGTCTGTGTGTGTGTGCTGAATGTTCAGAAACTGTATGTGTGAGAGTGATCGTGAGTGAGGGGCCTTGTGTAAGATTGTGTGGGTCTGTAAGTGTGAGTGGGAGTGCATGCATGGGTGTTTAATTCACTCAAGTGCACAAGAAGGAAGGGACTGAGAAGACCTAGAGAGGATTGAGAGGGTCAGAACTGGGGCCACGGCTGAAGGGGAAACCACCAAGGTAAGGTCTGGAACTGTCTTGTTTTCATTTCCTTCCTTTTTGAAATTTTTGGTTTCTGTTTCAGTTGGTTTAGTGATTTGATCGCATGCATGTAACACTGGGTCATAGAGGGACTGTTTTAGATAAACTGAGAGGGTTAGGAAGGCTCGGAACAGCCCTAGAACACCAAACCGCCATTGATGACCCTCCATTGCAGCAGGTCTGAAACGACCATCATGGAACTCGTTTTTGACACTCAGGACCTTGACTAGGCTTTCACCAGTGTCTCAAGGACACTAATCCGCGACCCAAACACTCAACTAAAGGCCACTAAAAGTCGACTTACAGGTCACGGGTTTAGAACCCAACCTCTGAAACAGACCCTTAGCCCTTATTTTTAGAATGGGGATCTAATCCCCTTGCCATGGCGGTCACAACAAACCAAACCACACTCAAAATGGTGTTGAAACGACCATTTATGAACCAGTTGCAGGTTCGGTTATTACTTTTGAACAAAATCACTTGAGCTCGATTTGATGCATCAAATGGATGTTAGAATGTTGGTTAGGCTTCCAGAAGTGCATTAGAGTGGAAAACAGTAAAAATAAATGGTTGAAATCCCACGAAAATAAAGAGAAAAATTTTCTGCAACTAGGGTTACAGTAACCCTAAATCGTTGGGGACGATGAACAGTACGGTTCGGGTCATGGACCGGGTTTCGGGTCGGGCTCCGACCCAATCAAGAAACGGTTAAAACCATTTAAAACCAAACTACTGTCGTTTTACTTAAGGGGTTTTTAATTTTGAATTAGGGCTGACGTCAACCTGACGTCAGCATTACATATTTAGGAAAATTACGGTTTGACCCCTAGAAAGTTCTGGAATTCCGTTTGGACCCCAAACAGTTCTGACTATTTGTATTCTGGCCCAAATTTTGAAAAATAAATTCATATAGGCCTCTGGGAAAATAAATAAATAATAGAATAATTAATTTAATTATTTTATTAATTGGGTAAAATTACTGTTTTATCCTTGGACACTAAATGACTCAAACGAAGTCCAAATTTAATAAATAAATAGTGTATTTTTACTATTTCAGGCATTCTGGACTCAACGGTGGAGTCCGATTTGTGAAACCAAGTCCTGAAGAATACAGACACGTAAATGATAAATGACTGTATTGCTCCAAATAGTACCTAGGGCCAAATAAACGTGAAAAATAGTCCAATTTAATTATGTCAGATGTTCCGGGCTCAATGGTGAGGTCCATTTTGTCAACCGGGGTTCCAAAAAATTAAGTTACCTAAAACGTGAAATTACCATTTTGCCCTTAAGGGTACCTGAAACCACAAATTAAAGGCTGAATAAGGGCCAATCTGCCATGATTAATTGTCATGATGTAAATTAAGGAGTTGAATAAAACTCTGAAACAACTAAAGGATAAAACGAGAATTGACCGATGTGTCCCGATGACCAAAAGTAGATACCAAATGAAGCTCAAAAGACTTAGAACTTTATATATAAGCTATCAGGAATCTTCTGAGGACAACGATAGGGTCCGAGGCAAGAATGACAAAATTACCATTTTGCTCCTAATGTTAAACAAGTGCTTAATTGATAACGAATGAAGTTCAAATGACTTAAAAGATGCTTTTGAATGTTACTAAGCTCATTTAAGGGATATAATAGCCTAAGTTGAAACCCGAAAATAGGGAATTAAAAACACTTAACTAAGTAGACTAAGTTCAAAGGAACTTATAGCATTGCATAACCATGTTTGGGGACTAAAATGGGTACTAATTCATTATGCAATATTTTGGAACCATGATTATAGGAACCTCCAAAGGGAAGGAGAAGGAGACTTGAATTAATAGAATTGCTGAAAGTTATTTTGAGGTAAGTAAAACCTAGACTTTGTTATGTGGTCTTCCCTTAGCTATGTCACATTTCTTTCTTCCTGCATCCACCTTGTACTCTATTATCTGATATGCCTTGACCTCCACAATTGATATTGTTCTATCTTGTGGACTTGATTAGTTCTTGCATGTTAATACTCTAATATGATTTATATGTATTCCTTTGATGCTTGAATACTGAACAGTGCCTGTCATACGTTAAGAAAAGTATTACTCCACAACTTGTGAAATTATCTATGTATGACCCGATTGTATCCATGGTAGTTCTTGGCTCGTTACACATTTCAGCCCTTAGGGGCAAGATGCTGATAGTCTACACGTGGTTGTGAGCGGCATATCGCACGACTGGGCTACGCGTGGGTGTGAGCGTCACTTCACACGATCGACACGTAGTCATGCAAGGCATGGCGTACAACTTGAGTCCTAGAAGACACAAAAAGTTGATAGCGTTGTGTTGTAAGCACGAAAGGGTATGTATGGCCCTAACAGATAGTATCTAACTGATAGTTTCATTTTATCTCTTACATGACATGTTTTTGGTTTTCAATATGTTATACACTTTTGAGCATCGTTGATATCGTATTCCTTGGATTCTTGATATGCTTGTGAGCTTTTCCTTGGAATACCCCTTGTTGTACTATTTGATACGATAACATGATTATATAGACGTTTCTGATTTCAGCAGCACATAATTTGGCTATTCCTTGTTGTTATTTTTGCACACCTTTTGGAATATGCCTATAGGACTTGAAAGTCATTTTTATCGATCTATACATTGGTGACTGGCTATTGTAACTTCTGTCATATCTTTTGTTCTGACATGCATCAATTGATATTTGTTCATTACTTACATTCTTGAACCTATCTCGACCCATAACAGAGGAAGGGATTTTACTTACTGGGCTTTGTTAGTTCACCCCTCCCTTATAAATTTTTCAGGACAGCGAGAAGTAGGAGAACCCTCAGGCGCTCCACAGGTCTAGACGTTGCTAGCTACTGGTAGCTCTTTTTAGGCGAGCTTTATATTAAATTAAATACTGGAAGGTCTTAATGTCTCCCATGTCACCACGGTCCTATCGGTTGTGTTTTTAGAGGATCTGTACTTATAAACACTTATGTTCTTTTGGCATGTACTAAATGATGACCTGACCATGCTATCGGATATTCTAATGATTATAAAATATTTTGTTAAAACTTTACTCAGTGTTTCAGATCCTTTTGACGGGGAACGGCCGACGGGCCGTAGACCCGGTCACAGACCCTTAATCCGCATGAGGGGGTTTCGGGTCGTGACAACTATACTATGACTGAATTTGATGATTCTTGGACGATAGAGATGGTCAAATAAATAGTGATTTTTGAGGGATAGTAGTACATTAAGGGCAAGGAACGAGGATTCTTGGGAAGAATCATAGCGGTATTGAGGTTGTTGATCTTTAAATGATTGAGTTATATATCGACTAGTAAATTAGGGACGTTATGGTCTGGACAAGGGCAACGGTTAATGCTCTTTTAGAAGATATAGGGAGACACAGAGATAGAATAGTAAGACATTGGAAAGTCGATGGATCTGACAACAATCAATATGAGAAATAGCCTGAGGGAGACTTAAAGGATAGTGATGTGAGAAATTTGAGACTTTGGATAAATTGATGGCATATCAGGAATATGAGGTTTCTTGAGTGAATCATAGATAGACCTTAATAGGGTAAAGACAAATAGAGCGTTGAAAGACAGCTACTGAATAGGTGAGACTTTCAAAGATAACATTATAAATGTGATGATCCTTTTGGAGACTACCACATGATGAATGATTATCGGGGAGAAATTCAATGGATCTTGTTGAATTAGATGACGGTATGACCCAATTTTTAATAATACTCTATCGAGTTGGCCAAGTTGCTTTAAAGGTAAATGATTGATGATTCTAAATAAATTTTAAGGATTAATGTGATTTAATGGTTAAACAGGCTGAACTTGTAGCAAATGTCTAGAAAGATTTGTGAGGACAACAATGAAGATATAAAAGATACGTGATTCTTTGAGGTACTACGATGATAATTAGTGATTGTAGGAGGATGTAAGAACGACTAAAATTGTGATAATAGGGGAGTTGTGAACTTCCATGATTATAAAAACCTTAATTAATCATGATAAACTCTAAATGCCAAATGTAATGATCTAATGACAAGATGGCCAAATTGCTTAAGCAATTCTAAAATATGATATGAAATTCGAGAGTGGACAAGATTGTGAATAACAATTCTTGCAAATGAGTAAGTACTAGTATGATATTAAATCTTCGATTATAGATGAAACTAATCACATGATAGTGTGACTCTATGGTCACAGAATGTATTAAGAACTCCCCCATAGGGGTGAAAGGTTCTTTGGGAGAACAGTTTTGTAAAAAAAGAAAAGAAAAAAAGTAACATGTAATGAAAATCGAATATGATTGCTGAGTACGAAAAACTAAACCCTCGAATAACTTTTTAAATAAAGGTAAGGAAAACCAAAATAATGATTATAAATTAAAAATTCATGAGACTTTGAGATTTAAATTGTTCAAATGATATAAAAGGTTCAAGGTGAACCAAATATGATCTTACAGTTAAGAATGCTTGCAAAAGTAGACTGTTATACGAAGAATTGATGACTGGGGTAAAAGATTGCCCAAAGAATTTTTCATAAGCCTGTTAAGACTTAAAGAAGAAATGAACTAAACATAATTGCTATACTTTAATCCATAAAAGAATGGGAGAATAAAAATCTATAGAAGGCTCAATTGTGAACAAAAGACAAAAAAGGCATCCCTGCTAGTCTTTAAATTGAAAGAAATCGAGGAACAAATTTCCTCAACCTAACTAATTGATAAAAAGATGTATACACAAGAATTCGAAAACAAAGGCAGGTGTGCCAATGAAATAGTACAAAATGAAACGAAAGAGGATTGCTGAATCTTTAACTTAAGTAACTGTTAGAAATGGGCACGTGATCGAGAATCACAAATGAGTATTACAAATGAAACTAAAAGTTACCCTTACATGGAATAAAATGCAATAATACAATGAACACATGATTGAACCATCCTGGCATAAGCCAAAAGATGCCTATGAACACAAAAAGGGAATATGACGCTAAAAATGCCAAAAAGAAAACACGATAATTGGAAGAGTCAAATAGAGACTGGTAGATAAAAGAGGCTTAAAAAGGAGATGTTGTAGAATACATAACTGAAAAATTGAGAAAACCCCATATGAATTTAAGTGGAACAGTGTGAATCCATCAAGGACTTTGTCCTTGGCAAAGACTAAAGCACCTGAATGGGAAATTCAATACACACTAAATGATGAACGGAAGTGCTGTAGTCTAGCTACACCGTAGACTTCTTATGAGCACTTGTAAAATGACAAATAGGAACAAAAGATCAAAGTATTAGATAGATTTACCTGGTACATAACGTGCCACATGACACCAATAGAGGTTGGAAAACCATGAACGGTAATGTAATCACAACTTAACATCAGATAAAATAAAATTTAATATGATGACTAGGCGTAAGATTAGTCAAAATACTAGTAACAGTGGGAAATAGTCAAATAATTGAAAAAGATGACTCCGAGTGAGTAATGAAAGCATAATGGCTCCAGAACTATATATCCGAAGACTAAAGAAATGAACATTGAAATGCTAATGCAGAAATTTGGAGACCTTAAGCTTAAAGCTTCAAGGAAGTTAAAAGTTCAAATCTTTGACCTTTGAGATCACTATTGAAATTAAATGAAGAAGAGTACGAAGGGATTGTGAAACTTGTATAAAATATTTTCTTATTTGGAGAAACAATATCTAAAATGCCATGATAGACCGAGAGACAAATAAAAAGGGGAAACTATGATGATAGGATTAGCATGAAGAGAGGTTAGAGCCTCCCAGATATGAACGACTAAGTTTTGAGGACAAAACTTCTTTTAAGGGGGGGTAGGATGTAACACCCAGACCTCGATTAATTTATAATTACTTCGCTAATGATTAATTAGAAACAACATAAAGAATAATTAAAAAAAAATTAATCAAAATTTCTTGATAGTTACGATAGATCAATAAAATAATTAAATATGCCAAGAGGGGACGATGAGGATTAGATCAAGAAAATAATAGAGTGACATGGCTTTGAATTATGAAATCGATGTGTAAAGAAAAATAAATCCAAATATGACTATGATTTATAAAATCGATACATGAAGGAGTGAATATTAAATTCAAGTACAAAAGGAAAAATGAAACAAAAAGGAAAATTTTGGGAAAAAGTTAAAACAAATAATTTAAAATCCCGAACAAGGCATAAGGGGAAAAATAGGAAAAATAAGCCAAAGTGCAACCCATGAGATTTGAAACCTTCACCCAAAAATTAAGGGAGAACTTAAGCCCAAAAAGAAAAGCCACTTGGGCTGCCCACATTTTGTGAAAAATATTACAACATATATGTATATATGTACATACAATAAAGCCTCCACCTCCCAAATAGACCAATCACATCACATGCAGCATGTTTAATATATAAATATATATATATATATATGTAAAGATCTGAAAAATCGGGGTAAATTTTTCGTTTTGTTAGTAGGGCACTATTCATGCACTATTTGTTGGTAATGCACTATACATGCATCATTTAGACATAAGTCATGTTTAGAAGCATAATTTGAGTATTCAATAGAACAGAAAAATGGTTAGAATGTTAAAATACACTTCCTGTGAGAATTTGACCCTAATCGGAGATAATTTGAAAAATAGACCCGAAAAGGGCATCCCAAGTGGCCTGGGTGGGCCCGGCCGCAACCGCCAATAGGCGAAAATAAATTTTAAAGAAATATATCATTTAAAATAATTTTAAAAACTTTGGCTAAAGTAGAATATCGAGTTGAGGCATTTTGGGATGGGTTGTAGTGTAATGGGGTCTCGCGGATCATTAAGGGCAAAATGGTCTTTTCACCCCTTGACCCCTTAACTATAAATATGACCCTTGAGAGATAAAATTATCAGAAATGGGTTTGAGGATATACAGCAGGTCGTGATTGGAGAGAAAAGGTGAGAAAAACCTAGGTTTTTCAACTTTCCACTTTCCAAAACTTATCTCTAGCCTTAGAATTTCACAAGGTTTCCTTCTAGGAAGTTGTTCCCATGTCAAGGGCTACATTCATACTAATTGGTTTGGCTGCACAGCGAGCACAACTCCATAGGGTTGAGAAAAACCCTTCTAGGTATGATATTTTGCTAAGTCCAGAATAGAGTTAAGTTTATGAGTGTTTTTGTAAGTTGATTGTATGACTTACATGCTTACTTGTTGTTAGAAAACCACCTAGCATATAGTTGCTTTGAAAACCTAGGGTTGGTACCTTGTTTACTTATGTATTATTTGGAAATTTGGTGTAGTGATGAATATGTAACATGAATATATGTATAATTCATTACATTCTAGCTTATGTTCATGTAGACAAAGTTTTGTAGTTTAAAAGTTATGGTTGCTCAATGTATTGGTATTTTGTGTACTTGTGAAATCTTTGAGAATTTGATAAGGTTGTGAATACGTAACATGACTATATGAATAATTGATCAGCTTATATGTTATGTTTATGTAGACAAAGTTTTGTGGTTTAAAAGTTATACCTTGTTTTATGTATGATGCATTATTTAAGGCACACTCCATGGGTTTGATAAATGCCTCATTGAAATTGCATAGAAAAATGAAGGCATCTTAGCATACATGAATCTTTGGAAACATGGCGTGTGTTGAGCACTTTGGTATTATGCATTATGAGGGTGTAGATCTTGTGGTGAAAAGCCCAAAATTGGCTATAGTACTCGCGATCCAACGGGGACGAACCGTGAAGTGAGACATAAGTGTGGCATAGAGTTGCATGTGTGTGTCATGCATATTACCATTGCATTGCATTGATGAATTGGAAGGCATATAGCTTATAAATGTACACTTTGCACATGCAAAGCCTTAACTTTATTCTTTATATTAACATTATGTCATACAAGCTGTCGTGCTTACCCTTTTTGGGATTACATATTACAGATGAGACTCTCGGCACTTGAGACTTGATGAAGTCTTGAAGCATAGAGGGGGAAGTGAACTTTGAAGAATATTTGGTCCTAGGGGCATATTTTTGGTGTGTAAAGGTATAAGTCCCATGAAATTTATTGTATGTTTAAAACCTAGATTTGTGTAAGCTATGAACTAAATTTTATGTTGGATCGTATGCAATTGAGTATTGGATATAAATAAGGAGCATGCAGCCCCATGTAGTTACTTATATTCAAAAAATACTTGTGAATGTTAGAATTACAAAATTGTATGAATAATTGTTCCATTAGGTGCTGTGTTGGTGTTGAGGTAGAATGGGATGAGAAAAATAGGTTAATGAACAAAGGAGACCATGTCAAAATTTTATGGATTAAAAAGAGTTGTTGGGTGTGTAAAATGCCCATAAATGAATAGGAAGAGTACCAAAAGTAGGGGTTAAAAACCTTGATGAAGTAGGTTAAAAATTGGAAAAATCAGCTTGCAACTCTTTGGAAAAAAATTCAGAAAAGGGAAAAACAGCTTGTAGTAAATACACTTGTAGCTACAGGAACCAACCAGCAGACCAGCCTAACCTGCGCTCCCCTGCGTGCTCGTGCTGCGTGCCGCGCACCTGCACCTGCGCGCATGACAGCCCCTCCGCGAGCACCTGTGCGCTTGGCCTCCCTCACTACTCGCACATGTTGCTTTGCCGCGTTCACCTGCTGCCTAAGGCATGTCATGGGCATGCCATGACTTGCCTTCCAAAGCCATTTTAAGACCATTCTCTCCTATGTTTGACACCACCTTTTGGAGCCCCTTTTTGGCCAATTTTGGCCATTATACCAAGTCATATTGGGCACCTTTTTGGGACACATTTTAGTCATTATCCAAGGCCATGTTTGGCCACTTCCTTAGACCACATTAGGTAGGATTGTTAGCCTATTCTTGGTCTATGCCTTAGGGCATTGGGGCCCATTTAGGCCATTGTTCCAAGACACATTAGAGACACTTTTAGGGTTATCTTGGGGGCCATGCTTGAACATGACTTAGACTATTTTGACCATTGGTTGGGGAGCTATTAGATTGATATTAAAAACCCATCTTGGGTGACTCTAGTTAGCAAATTTTCATTTTTAATTTTGGGGAAACATGGAAAAATAATGTGTGACTCTATTAGACTATTTCTTTTAGTTCATTTTCACTTATTTTTCGGGTTTTTGAAATTTGGGGCATGAAAATATATATATATATATATATATCTGTGTGTGTGTGTGTTGCGTGTGGAGTGTGTGTGTGTGTGTGCAATTCAGAAATCAGAAGTGAAGTGATTGTGCGCATGTGTCAGGTAGAGAGAAAGTAGAGAGAGAAAGAAGAAGATGGAAGATGAAGCTGCATGCTATATGCAAGGTAAGGGATGAACAGAGTTGGAGCTTAGGTGTCAAACTACACAAGGCTAGGGATGACTAGATGGGGAGCTCAGTTGTCGAGCTAGACATGAAGAGAAGCCCAAGTGGTGGTGTAGAAGGTGTCATTGGAGGTAAAATGAAATTTTCTCTCTTCTTATTTTCTCTTTTAAAATCCTACCATTTTAAGTCTTGATTACATGCATGTGTTAGAAATATAAAATGGAAGAGATTAGAGGAAAAATGGAGTGTTTGGGAGGTGAGAAACCCTGAGATACCATGGGCTCGAATTTAAGAAAAATTGGATTTTTGGGTAAAAACTGATGAAAGCTTAAAACCACTTACATGGTTGCAAAGTAGGGAAAAATTGGAGCATGTAGCAACTTGAATCATGCCAAATGGTGTAGGGACAACCTAAAAAAATGTAGTTGCAGGTATGACCATGTAAGATTGGGCAGGATGACTTTTGGGGTTTTCATGGGGCTGGGGCAATGTAGAAATAATCCTCAAGGGTGCAGCAACCTGTGGGAAGAAATTGGAGTCCAAACAGTGACTAAAAAGCCACGAAATAGTAAGATAAGTGCTCGTCGAAAAATCGTGACGTTCACCGGAGCCTGACTGTAAATGCTAATCTCGAGCCTAAGGGAAAAACTAAGGAAAACTCTAAAAGTGGAAGTGGAAACCCCAAAAAATTTGGCTTTCAACCCCGTTGAAACTGTGCAAAAATCCCATTGAAAACAGTCGCCGGCGTTGGAGGGGACGTCGGAACCCTTGTCGGACTTTCGGGGACGATGACTGTTCATGGGTTGGGTCATGGACCGGGTCTCGGGTTGGGCCCCGACCGAAATACAAAACAGATTATTAAAACTATGTCATTTTGGTTAAATTGGAGAAAAATAAAATAAGTAATAGGGCTAACGTCATCATGACGCCAACATGATGTATTGGAGCGCTGGACCGGCCGGTTCAGTGCATAAAGGGGGCAGTTCACTTAAAATTTTAAATGAGCCTACTGATTTATTTTCAATATTTCCCAAAATTTCATTTAGACCCCCAAGAAATTCTGAAATCTAAAATTAGTCCCAGAACTTTCATATATTCAGGAAATGACCCCCAATAGTTTAGTAAATTATAAAATGACCCAGAGATTAAATAAATATTTAATTTAAACCACTTTTAAGTAAACAAGAAATTACTAAAATGCCCCTAGGCTAAAAATAGACCAAACAAAGTCCGATTAAAATAAATGAATAGTGTATTTTGATTATTTTGGGCATTCTGGACTCCTTAGTGGAGTCTAATTTCTGAGGTTAAGTCCCAAAAAATCTAGACACGTAAATTATAAATGATTATATTACCCCTAATGATGCCTAGGGCCAACTTAGACGAAAAGGTAGTCCATCGTGACTATCTCGAACATTTCAGACTCAATGGTGAGGTCCGTGAAGCCTAAATAAATCTCAAAAAATATGAACAGACCAACTAGGACAATTCCAAATATGCCTTGATGATCAGTCATGTGATCAAATGGATCCCAATGACTATTAAATTATATACCTAAACATTTTGGGACATTTCGGACCCAATGGCTGGATCTGTTTTGTGAAACAAAGTCCCAAAATAATAGACACGTGAAACGTCAAAATGATAATTTTACCCTTAGTATTCTAAAAGCTAGATAAATGTCAAGGGGGACATAATTTGACTGTTTTGGGCACTCTGGACTTAACGGTGGAGTCCATATTAGCAAACGAAGTATCGAAAAATGTGGCGCGTGAAAGTGAAAAATTATAAAAATGCCCTAGGCTTAATGTGAGTCACAAATAAGCTCATTAAGATATGAAAAAGCCTAAATTTATTATAATCAATATTTTGGACTTAATGATGACAGTTCTTTTAAGAAGCATAATACTCGGTAACAAATTAGAAAATGACGATTACGTCCTTAGGATAGAATAAAGTTACCAGGAGAGTAATAATGAGATAAATAAGTCCACAAAAATGTTACAAGGACTAATAGACTCAAAACAGAGTTATAATACGTAAACTGTGAACGGGAAATAATGGAACGTTAAAAAGTATAAATTACCGAATGGCCCTTGAAGGGCCAAATATGCTATAAGGCTATAAGGAACTTGAAATGGAAAAATTAAAAATCCTTAATTGAATAGACTAAGTTTAAAGGAACTTAAAACATTACATAACAATGTTTGAGATTAAAATAGGTACTAATTCATTATGTAATATTTTTGGATCCATGATTATAGATCACCTAAACGATGGATATGAAAAAAAGCTGTGGGATAACAATAGTGGTACCCGCATGAGAATTCCTATTCTTTAATATCTATTGTTCTAAGCCAAGTCACATTCATTTTCAAATGCTGCCAAAATTTGTACTCTATTTGAACTTGATTTCTCCGATTTGATGCTAATCGACTTGTGATTATTTGTTTATGTCTATACTTTGGATTTGATTTGCTTGCCTATATGATTTTGAGAACTTTATTATCAATACTTGAGAATAACTGTGCCTTCATACCATGTCATGATTTTGTGATATATCTTATTGATGAAGATCTTGTTGTTCCACACACTTTATGTCTCGTTGATTGAGATTTTGGGTATTTGATACTATTGTACATCTCGTGTGGAATTTTGATGATCATGATATTTTGTAAGTGCTGGGGTTATGCCCAGTTATAATGGCCCATCTATTCATAGATTGTGTGGTGGACTCGTAGGGTCATTTGTGCCCTTCGGGGACTTGAGGTGAAAGAGCTCTAGCGCTATTCAGTAAGCTCGAGAGAGAGAGAAAGAGAGGCGAACCTGAATGTGCGTTTATGGGGGTATGCCTGGCCCCATTTTTTCTTCGCATCTGTTGTGTTAGAACTTGATAATGATATTATTTTTTATTCATTGGATGATCATATTCTATACCCTCGGAATGATCATAAAATTGCCAACATGAAACACTTTTGATTAGCTAACGTATTGTTTATGGCAACGATTCATTGTGTTAAGCTAGATTCCATTTTGGATGATCAAGTCATCACTTTATTGTATCATTTTGTGGGATAAGCCTTTTAAATCCTCGGGTCATTATTGCTTTATCTTGGTGACTGGCTATATGATATCTTTTTCTATATTTTTGTAGACTAACCCTGACCCATGGCGAAGCTAGGAAATTACATACTGAGCTAAGTTATATCACTCCTTACTTATGACCATTTTTTAGGTAGCCCTATGAGGGATGAAATGCAATGAGATAACTAGTAGAGCTAGTGAAACACAAATGATTAACATCGATGATATGAACTCCAAGTCAAAGTTGACCATGTACTCTGTAAGGTTAAGTTTAAAATTGTTTATTATAATATTGCATCATTAGTGATGAGGTTAGCCTAGTATGTTGGATCACCGTAATTAAATCGTACTTGGAGATATTCTGATTGTTGGTCATTAGAGATGAGCTTTTGATCAGGTGAATTGTATTGGTGTAACTTTTGCTTTAAGTAATTCAGTGATATGTTATTTAATATATTTTTTTTCCACTCTTTTACAGTTCATTTGATTTAGGATGGCCTGTCTGAGTAGCAGTGTTGGTCGTTGCCCCTAATCCGCATAAGGTGGGTTTCGGATTGCGACACAGTCCATTGTTCTTTCTTCATCTAAAGTTCCATGTTTTTCATTTTGAAGTTTGTGTTGTCTTTGTGGCATTCGATCTTTTCCCTATATCTCTTTGACTTTCATAATTCTTAGTGTTTATACATTTATTGCCTATGTCTATTTATATCTGTTTATATATATGTTTATTGACACACATCCTATGTTATTTGATATTTCAACATAGAATCTAGGGTTTTGAAAATAAATTTTTTCACTGTTTGTTTTTAATGCTCTTGTTGAATACAAGTATGAATTATCAAACCATTTTGATATTATTTTGTTATCTGACCAAACGTAGTTTATTCAGAAAGCAAGCCACAAGTTTCATAGGTCATAGCTTCCTTTTCTTTCCAAATCTCACCATGCCCTTCACAGGTACACTTTTAGAAACGCATTGTAACACCCCGACCCAAAGCACCTGGGCAATTTGGCTTGTGTTACGAGATTTGAATTTTATAGTTATTCTAGACTATGAAAAATCGAGTGTTGGGTATAATACGACTAAGTAAGTGATGTACAGGCATACGTAGTTACGAGTAAACATATATATAAATTTGATGCATGTATATATGTCTATATATATAATTAATATATATATGTATATGTATAATTAATACACACATTGAGGTGTGTATATGTGTGTATATATAATAATACATATATATATATATATATATGAAACTATATCTATATATATAGGTAAAAGTATGTATATATATAAATAAGAAAGTTGAAAAGCAAAATTGGGAAAAAGTGTGTGAGAAGTGTCGGTTGTGTGTGTGTAAGTGAGTGTGTGTTTAGTATAATAAACATATAATCACAAAATATCAACAAGCAATTAATGTAAAGCTGTGAGAAAATAAAGAAGCCAGAAAGGAAGTTAGGAGAGGGAAGAAAAGAGGTAAAAGCCATGGGCTGCAAGTGGGTGAGCTGTAGGTGGTTTTACCTATATATCAAGTGGGTTGTTTTAGAGAAAATCAGAAGAAGCAAGAGGATACGTTAGAAATTGAAAGTGCTGGAGAAAATATTGGAGATTCAGAAGTTAAGACAAAAGAAGAGGAAGGAGTTACTACAAGCAATAAAACCTGAAAATTCAGGTGAGTGAAATCAAATTTATTTTTATTGTTTTAAGCATGAAAGGTTTGATTTTTTTTTTTTATTGGGTCTAGTAGAGAATAGAATTAGAAAATAAATGCAAAAGGAATGAGGTAAAATGGTGGAAAAATCAACATGAAAAATGGAGTTGCAGGCTTTTATGAATAATAGGGTTTTAAGATTTTTATGCTTTAAACCTCGTTTGAATGATAGAAAAATATTCATATAAGGTGTAGAAACTGATTAGAAGAAGAAAAACGATCAAAACAGTGGACAAAGGGGCATGAAGTAAAGAGAAAACTAGTTGGCTGGAGCCATGGTTTATTCTTTATTCATGACGATATAGTGACCTAAACCAAAAGCTAAGTGTAGGAAGGGAAAACTTATGAAAAACTAAAGAGAATCACATTAAGTTTGGGGGAAAAAATGGTCGAAAAGAGGTTACCGTCGTCGGAGAAGGCGAAGGAACCCTACCAGAACTTCACCAAAAATTCGGGGAAGACAGTGAATAGTGGGTCTTTATGCGGTGTCGTTTGGTGTTAAAATTGAATGATACTACTTCATTTTGAGTAGAATTGTTTAAATTAAAACCTAAAATCGGGGTGTTTGGCTATTGGGTTATGAAATTCAAATTGGTTATACGGTCATGGGCTGGCATAGCCTATCCACAATTCAAACCTTTATCTGCTGTTTGGCTTCAAAGAATTAAGAAAAAAAAAAAAAACAGCAGGGGCTGCTGCCCCAACGATTTGAACCCCGAACCAAGACAAGAGAAGGATCTTAAACATGGATACATGGGCCACTGAACCACCAAGGCCCAGGTGACCACATACTGCCACTATATATGTAACACCCCGACCCTGATTAAGTAATGATTAGTTACTAATCATATATCTGAACCAAACATAAAGAATAATTAAGAAGCTAACCTAATTAGGAGTTGACCAGAAGAAACGGCGTCGAAAAATAAGTTACAGAATAAAAGTTAAGTAGGAAATAGTGAAACTGCATTAATGCGCAGCCAAACAGGGCCTAAGCCCGAAATATGGAAAAAGGACCAAAAATTGTGGCCAAGAGGATTTGATCCCTTGACCAAACTAGGCAGAATTTGGTTTACCAAAAAATTACCAACTAGGCTAGGAACCTCTTTGTGAACATATGTGCAAAGATATGTATTTAAATACCATTCAGATTTGGCCATTCCCCAAAGTGACCAATACCCAAACATGCAACACCTCAGCATTACATCATGCTATAGCCATCATGCCTATAGTCTTATGATGAAACCTTTCTCCCAACCAAATTGCATGCAAAATAATCATGCATTTGGGGAGATGAAAAGGGCAAGAGAAATGTAAGATATGTATATCTCCATATATGCATTCTCCATATATGCAGATCTGTCATTTAGAGAGTGTTGATATACTGATTTTTAGAGAGAGAAAGTGGGTTAGAGAGAGGAAGTTAAGAGAGATAGCTTGAAGGTGGGGCTTGGCCATTGAAGAAGCAATAGAAGGGAGCTAAGGACTGGAAGTGCACGGAGGGATCAAGACCAATTGTTGAAGGTCCTGCTTGAAGCACAAACCAGTGAGGAGACCACTGTTTGAAGGTAAGCCATCCAAAACTTTGAATTTCTCTTGGGGAGATTTCGGTTTCTGTTTTGCTGTTTGGGAATTTTTATTGCATGTAACACGTCTAGACCATAAAATCTGGATCGATTTGGAACCTTTTGGACCAACAGAACTGCCCCGAACCACAAACCAGTAGCAAACCGCCATGGATGGACCTCGGATTATGCAGGTCTGAATCAACTTGCACAAAACCTAAACTGGGTCATCTAGCCTTAAACTAGACCTCATTAGGGTTCCTAAACCACTAACCCACGACCTTGAAACCTAAGAAATGAGCCCTTAATATCGAGTTGCAGGTTTCGGTCGTGAAACCTAATTCTTGTTTGACACTTCTAAGCTCGACTTTGAGAATAGGAAAGGAACCCCCATGCCCTAAGGATCACACAGAACCCAACCCCATTGAAAATGGTTGCGAGATGAGGGTTTATTGTCAAATTATCCAGTTCGGCTATCATGTCTTAGACCGAGCATTTGGATTAGCTACACGACCTCAAATGAATGCCAAGATGTAGGCCAAACCCTTAGGAACGTGTATCAACTAAGAACAGAGAGAATCAGTGTTTCAAAACACACGAAATAGAAAGGAAAGAAATTCGGAATTAGGGCAACACTGGTAAAAAAACGTGAAGAAGACGACCGAGTGGACTCGCCATTTAGATCGAGTCAGACGGGTTAACTCGGACGCGTGTCAAGACGAGACAGTGCCACCGTTTAATCGAAACTGCGCCGTTTTGGTTTAAACGTTTTAAATTAAAACCTGGAGATGGCCTGTTTGGTTACAGTGGTAAGAAATTAAATTTGGGAATTGGAGTAGGCTATCCGTGGATAAGGGGTTTAATGGGGCTATGGCATTCCGGTTTTCCTGAAGTGGACTGGACCGGCTGGTTCAGTGAGTTGGTCGACCGGTCTAGGGTTTCAAACCTAAAACCCACTGGTTCACAGGAAAATTTAAAATAAATAAAACCAAGGTTTCTAGTATTTACAAAATGACCCCAACAGTTTTAGGAAATTCAACTCTGCCCCAGATTCTGGAATTTTATTCCATTTATACCCCTGATAAATTAATAAATAATAAATTAAATTATTTAATTATTTAATTAATTTATTAATTAAATAAAAATGACCAAATTACCCCTAGGTCATAAATAAGTCAAACGGAGTCCGAATAAAGTAAACGAATAGTGGATTTTGACTATTTTGGACGTTCCAGACTCAATGGTGTGGTCCGTTTTACGAGACAAGGCTTCAAAAATTACGATACGTTAAAGTACAAATTACCAAATTGCCCCTAATGTAGTCGATGCCCAAATAAGACAAGTTATTAGTGTAATCTTATTTTCTTGGGCCTTCTGAGATCAACAGTGAGGTCTGATTCACGAGACGGGACTCCGAAAATTATGACGCGCGAAATGACCAAACTACCCCTAAGGTACCCGAAGCCCAAATGAAACTAAAAGATAGTCTATTTTGACTATGTCGGACATTCCAAACCCAACGGCGAAGTCCATAACACCAAAATAGGTACTGAAAATTTAGTCACGTGAAAAATAAAACTCATCAAGTCACCACGAGTTGACCACTAAGACCAATCCTAGGAAGTTAGAATACGTCAGGCCTAAAATTAAATGAAAGAGCATGAATAGGTAACGATTTAAGGTAAATGTGAAGTTAACGAGTTCTTTATAATTTTCTTAGGAAATACAAAGGGAAAGGAAAAGCCCACCAGTAGTGCAAACCCGGGGAATCAAGGTGAGTAACCTCACATTTGAAGTGGAGATTTAATTCCACGGATTTGAATGATGTTTTAAATATCAAATTCTGTCTTTACACAATTCCGTTTTAAATATTCTGTTATGACATGCTTCCTGAATAATTTACTACTGTCCCTTGAGATATACTTCTACATGTCTAAAATTTCGATTTCAAATGTTATTATATATCCTGATTTACATGTTTCACGTATTTTAATACCCTATCATGAGATTATGAACTATATGTTTGAAATGCTTTTAAATGCATCCACACGAAGGAATTATGGGTTAAATGCTTTTAAATGCAAGATAAATTGTGCATAAGCACCATAGATTTCTATCGGGTTTCTTAGGAACCCAACTACGATACGAATAAATGCCAGGTAGCAGGATCTAATCCCCCAGGCATATGAGATATCTCCACGAAAAGTAAAATGGGAATCTGGTTCGAAACAGATTCTGTTAATGAAAGTGATAAGGTGTGTGTTGAAAATGGAAGCAGACTTTTTCCTCATTTTCACCATGCATATTTACATGATTTGAAATTCATATACTTTATTTCGAAAGTACAAGTTAGCTTGAATACTTTAATGTTTCAAGCCATTGTTTAAAGAATGCATGTACTCTATGTTCCAAGTATACGAGCAATTGGTAGTGAGTATTTTACAAAATTCTCACGTGCGAAACCACTACCAATTGAAACCCATGACAGATGTTAGAATTACTCACTGGGCTTCTCGAAGCTCACCCCATTCCCTAACATTTTTCAGGTGATGACGATGGGTGGACCCTTGCCCAATTTGGGGAGAAATGATAGGCAGCTCCATTAGGATTCTGGAGATATTTTTGAGAAGTATTAGGGCCTATGGTTGGTCGAATTTTGATGTCGTACTTTTGGACAATTATGTATTTAAGCCCAAGAGGCAACCACATATGTACTTAAGCCCTTGAGGCATTCGAATATGTATCATGTATAAGACTTTAATTTTTAGTATGCTCTGATGTGATTATTCATGTGTACCGCTATGAAGAGCGACAGTACTGGACGGCTGTGCGAAAGTTTTTAAAGGATTTTTTTTTAAAAAAAAAGAGAGGAAAAGGGTTTTCACGCTTCCGCAAATCAAGGCCGCACCGCTATTCGATACCGTCGCCCATGTTTTGCCTTGCCCTCAGGCTCCCGGGCCTGAAGGCGGCGGTTGCGATCCGAGATCCGCACAGGGTGGGTTTTGGGTCGTGACAATATATATAAATTTTATAATTAATTAATTAATTTAATAAATTAAATAAATCAATTTAATTTAAGAAATTAAAGATAATTAACCCGTAGTCCAAAATTAGTAAATGATTAGTGTTTTCTTTATGTGTCAAACGTTCTAAAGCCAATGGAGGGGTTTGTTTCATGAGATGGAGTCCCAAAAAAAATAAAGACACTTAAAAGTGAAAAATGACCATTTTGCCCCTAGTATCCCCGAAGCCTAATGGAAGTCTGACAGGGTCTAAGTTGACTTTCTCCGACATTCTGGACTCAATGGTGAGGTCCATATTATGAAATTGAGTATGAAAAAAATATGTGAAGTTATAGAATCGAACCAAAAATTTAATGAAGCTACCAGAAAAGTATACTTAAAAAGTATAAAGCCTACGATAGAAATTAGGATTTAACACGATTTTAGATTAAGTTAAGAGCAAAAATAGGTGATATTTGAAGTGAATGTGAAGTTAATAGACTCTTTATGAATTGTTCTTAGGAACTATAGAGGAAGAGAGAAAACGCACTAGTAGCACTGGCCTTAAGGACAAAGGTGAGTAATCCTATATTTGAAGTAAAGATTTAAATCCATTGATTTGAAGAAGTTTAAAGTTCAAAATATCTGAAGCATTTGAATATCAAATTCAGTATTTACATGATTCCTATTTTAAAGTATTTTTGTTCTTATAAAACCCTATTAGGACATGTTGAGTGAATGGTTTCTATTACAGTTTCTCCTTAAAATATGTTTTAGCATGTCTAAGTTTAAAATGCCAAATCTTGTTAAATATTCTGAATTTGTATATTCCAAGTATTTGAAGACTCTATCATGAAGTCATGAACATCATGTTTTGAATGCTCATAAAAGCATCTAGTTGAAGAAGTCACATGTTAAATGTATTTAAATGCAACTATAGGGAGGTCATGTTTTAATATTTTAAATAGCATCTATTGTAAATGTTTTATATGCCTCTTATCGCCACTGGTAATGTAAGATAATCATGCATAAGCACTACGAGCAAGTGAAGCCCTTTGGGATTCACTTACGAGTAAAATGCCTGGTAGTAGGATCTAATCCCCCAGGCACAAGATATCTCTACAAGAAGTAATACTGGAGCTTGGTTCGAAACAGATTCTACTAATGAAAGTGAAAAGATGAGACGTTTAGAAATGGTCACAGGTTTATCCCCCATTTTCTAAAAGTACTGTATATGCTAATTTCATGAACCAAAGTTTTCATGTTTTCACAAGAAATGGCAGAAGGTTTTCAAAACCCTTATTTATATGAAGAAGTATTTGTTTTTAAAGAAATGACCCAGTCTTAAAAATAAAGGGTCATACCCTCATGTTTACAAGAAGAAGGATTTTTATTCATCCTATTGAGAAGCAAAAGATTTAAACTCTTTTGGTCACATTGGCCACCATATACATGTTTGAAAGTTTACATTGCATATTGCATATCCCACACGAGTGCTTTAAATGCTCCGTGTTATATGTTTTGAAGATTCTTACACTTTGTATATGTGAAATATCTTTTTTGCTCGAATACTTTAAACTGCTTCATGTTATGTGTTTTGAAACTTCCTATACTTTATTTGAAGAAGTACATGTTTAGCTTGAATACCTTGAATGTTTCAAAGCAATCTGTTTAAAAGAATTCCTATATTCTTATTTGAAGTATGCGAACAATTAATAGTGAATGTTTTACAAACTCTCTTATACTAACCACTGCTAATTGAAAACCCATGACAAATGCTGGAATTACTCACAAGCTTAGTTTAGCTTACCCGAATTTATCCGACACATATACAGGTAATTGAAAGCACCCATGACTCTTTTTGGTGATGAAGATGGTTAGAGCTTTGCCCATTTTGAGGAAGGGAGTAAGAAGCCCAGTATAGGGTTAGCAATTTTTGGAAGTACTAAGGATTCATAGTTAGCCACTTTTGTTATAGAAGATGTTAAAATGTTACGTAACTAAGTCCTGAGGGACAACTGGATATGTATTATGTATAAAGCTTTAAAATTTTTTATTATGCCCTAAATATATAATCATGTGTATCGTTCTAAAGAACGACAGTATCAGATGGATGTGCGAAAAAATTTAAAAGAAAAAGTTTTTCATCCTTTCGCAAACATAGGTCACACCGCCGTCCTGCACCATTGCTTATGTGAGCCTCACCCGACGGCCCCCTGGCCGAAGGGTGGTAGTCGCGATTCGGGATACGCACATGGTGGATTTTTGGGTCATGATAGCATGATCGCCCATTTCAAATTTCAACTCCCTTCTCTAGACATTGGCATGACTCTGGCAGTTTTGAGTTGCCAGTAATCGTTGCTTAATGAGCTGGATTTTTCTATCATCTACTCCACTATCTCTAGGCCAAACAGCTTCCTTTCTCCTACCTCTGTCCAACACAATGGAGATCGACACTTCTTGCCGTATAATTTCTCATATGATGCCATACCAATACTGGATTGATAGCTATTATTGTACGTGAATTCCACCAGCGGTAGTTGTTCCTCCCAACTTCCTTTGAAGTCCATGCCACAAAAGTGTATCATCCAAGGTCTGAATCGTCCTCTCAGACTGTCCATCAGTCTTTGGGTGGCAGGGAGTATTGAGACTTAGTTCTGTGCCTATTGCTTTCTATAGGCTACTCCAAAATCGGGACACTAATCTTGGATCTTGATCAGACACTATAGAAACTGAGACACCATGCAATCAAACAATCTCTTGAATATAGAGTGCTGCTAATTGCTCCAATGTCTAAGTCATCTTGGTTGTAAGGAAGTGAGCTATCTTTGTCAATCTATCCATAATCACCCATATATAATCACTCCCATATGGTGTCCTGGGCAACCTTGACATAAAATTCACAATGATGTGCTTCCATGTCCACTCAAGTATCGAGAGTGGTTGCAAAAGTCCATTGGGTTTTTGTTGTTCGACTTTGACTTGCTGGCATTTGACACATCTTGCTATGTACTTAGCGATGTCCTTTTTCATGACTAACCACCAATTAGTACTTCAGACATTGTGGTACATCTCAATATTCCCTGGGTGTATAGCAAACTTCGAGCTATGTGCCTCATTAAGGATTTCCTCTCTAAATACCAGGCATATCCGCACACAGATTTTGTCTCAAAAATATAACACCCCATCCCGGACAATAAATTTTGGATTCTTACCTGCCTCAACATCTTCTCAGAGTTTGACCAACTTCTTATCTTGGGACTGTAGCTCCTTAATCTTATCCACAATCGTCAGTCTGACTGTCACTTTAGCAAGCACTACTCTGGAGCCTGGCAGAACCACTTCTATCTCTATCATCTTTAGCTCCTTCAACAACTCCCGTTGTGTAGTCAACAGGTAAGTAAGAGTCCCTGATGACTTCTAGCTGAGCGCATCTGCCACTACATTAGCCATTCGTAGGTGGTATTGTATTTCAGGCTCATAATCCTTGATAAACTCTAGCCATCGACGTTGTCACATGTTGAGCTTTCTTTCTGTAAATAGATACTTAAGGCTCTTGTGGTCTATAAAAATCTCATATGTCGCTCCATAGAGATAATGCCTCCAGATCTTCAGTACAAACACAATTACTACAAGTTTAAGGTTAAGAGTTGGGTAGTTTTTGTCACGACCTGGAACCCCACCCTGTGTGGATCCCGAATTGCGACTGCCACCCTTCGGCCTAGGGGCCGTCGGGTGGACTATGTAAGCGGCGGCGCCGAACGGTTATGCGGTGCGACCAAGATTGGCAATTGCGGAAGCGTGAAATTTTTTTTTCTTTTCTTTTTACATTTCGCACACCCGCTTGGTACTATCACTTCTTCTTCTTCTTTGGAGCGATAAAAAAAAATTATACATTTAGAGCATACTAAAAGCTTTTAAAGTTTTATATATTACATATCCAATTGCCCCTCGAGGCTTAAGTAGATAATCGTCCAAAATTACTACAACAAAATTGACCGACTATCAGTCCTAATACTTCCGAATCCCTTGATAAAAAAGGAGCTGCAAATCACCAATCCTCAAATTGGGCAAGGCTCCTATCCATCGTCATCACCTAAAAAATGTTAGAGGAATGTGGTGAGTTTCAACAAGCCCAGTTAGTAATTCCAGTACTTTGTCATGGGTTTTCAACTAGTAGTGGGTTAGTTATAAGAGAAGGTTCATATAAACATACACTACCAATTGTACATATACTTCAGATATAGAAAATAGAATTCTTCTAAAAGATAGCGTGAAGCACACAAGGCATTCAAGCTAGGCACGTATTTCAATAATCACAGAATACAAGAATCTTCAAATCATGTAGCATGATGCATTTTTTAAGCATTCAATAAAGCATTTAATATGCAACAGAATTTATAAACATGTGCAGAATGGTAATTTGAAAGCCAAGGAAATAATTTGAAACCCTTTTCATGAAAATAGGAGGATGCAAATTTATTCTTCTTCAAAACTTTGGAACAAATGGTTATACAAAAACCTATTTCAGGTAAATCGGGGTTTAAAAACCTGCTACCATTTCGGAAAACATTTCATCTTTTCACTTTTTAACTAGCAGATCCGTTTCGAACCAGACCCTAATTTTACTTCAAAGAGATCTCATGCCTAGGGGATAAACCTTCTACCAGACATCTGCGAGATTGAGAACCTAATGGAAGCTCAATAGTTTTTGATGCTTATGCATCATTATCTTTCAAAAACATAGCTTCTTGAAGAAATGCTTTTTATGAGTATTTAAAACATGACTTTTTCAAGAAATGCTTTTTATGAGCATTTAAAAACATGATTTCTTCAAATATATGCTTTTCATGAGCATTTGGAATATGAAATTTCAAGTAGATGCTTTTCATAAGTATAAAAATATGGCTTTAATAAAAAGGATGAATTTTCATGACTATTTAAAACATGGATAGTTTAGCAGAGTTTTTAAATACTTGGAGGACCATACTTGAAACATTTAACACATGAGCTTCAAGAATTTAAATCATGATGTACAGGTATTTATTAAAACATAGGTAGAATAAAAGCATTTATTTCAAGGGGCATTTAATAAAATTGACATTTACATGGACATGCAAAAAATAAACGTATCAATTGTCAACAAGAAGTGAATTTTGCATGCCATATTAGAATTTATAAACAAAATGATAGAACATCGAAATATAAAACATATAAATACGAGAGTTTAGAATTTCAAATACAGCAGATCTTTGACATAAAAACACTTCAGAATATTTGAACTTCAAATTTCTTCAAAATCCATAGAGATTAAAAACCTCCACTTCAAAGTACAGGATTACTCACCTTCCTCCCCTTGGTTTGCACTACTGGTGGGCTTTTTCCTTTTCTTTGTAGCTCCTACAAAAATTATAAAGAACTCATCAACTTCTCATTTACTTCAATTTATTTTCTATTGATGCTCTTAACTTATTCTTAGATTGTGTTAAGCCTAAATTGTCAAGACCCGAGACCCACCCTCTGCGGATCTTGTGTCGCGACGGCCGATCGACGCTGCTTGTTGAACCAAGGGTCTCAACTTGCTACACAATCAGTGCTATTAACATGCAACAACTAAAATGCGGAAGAAAATAAATAAAAGCTGCATGTGATATATATAATGTTTACAAAATGTGGAATACAAAATTTCTTAATACAACTGTTCATCCCTAAGACGTGGATAACATGGTAAAGCTATAAGACTGTCTATATTAAGTATTATATTGCAACTTCAAAAGTAAATGTCCACCTCCTAGCTATCAGGCTCTGTGGTATCTTCTCGATATCTGTGCCTGCAAGTCAAATGTTGTGTAGTATCTAATGAGCTATGAAAACTCAATAAGTAATACTCCTTTACTTTGCCATGTGTACAGGTGTATATAAAGATGCTAGCCAGTCAATGAATATATAGCTCAATATCAATTGATAGAAGTCAAATGATAAGGAAATAAAATCTGTTCTACTGACAATATTATATTGCTACAGTCATGAGCTATCTCAAGCATAAATTGTATACTCTCAATAAAAAGCTATGAAATCTCATGAACATTTATAATGAAATAATATGATCAAGCTATGAAAATCAATAATAGATACTGATAACAACAAATGTGGATGCACTTTAACTTGGGGACCGACATACCCTTTAATTCATTTTATTCCCTTTTTCCTCGATCTCTCAGTCAAGCACTAACCCGTCGGTTCAGTACTCGCCTTGCAGATCCCACTTTAGCTACCATTTTAATTGCCACTTTTGATTCCGTTTTCTTGACAGATAGGTCTAGTAAGCATTAGATGTAGTTTGTGACTGAGCACAAATTCGGCTACAATATAATATATCGAGATCATGCTAAATCCCATAAACAGTAAATGCAATAACACTATCTTAGCAGCAAAATAAAACTGTTGCCTTAACAGGCCAATGTAAGTTGGGCTGTTGAGATCATAAGTTTTTCCCTTTGAGGCCTATGTACAGAGCGTATAGAAATCATGATCAAGATATATAACAGTCAATAAACACTCTCCACAAGATAGAGCAATATCAATGTGGACTCAATAAATGTTCTGGTATGTATGGAATACCATAGATAATATAAAAAAGACTATTGACATGGCTGGGAATGTAACACATGCAGAGGTCAAACATTTACTTACCTCTTAAACCGTTTCCATTCTTTCACAATAAAATCAAGTCACTGTTCCCTCCTTTTTGAAATCCCTATTCATCAATAAATAGTATATCTCAGTTTACCTTTTTTATAATTTATGCTATTTATCAAAGTTTATGCCTCTTTACTATTAGTTTCTCTTTTAGTAAAATAGACTCTACCATTGAGTTCGGAATGTCGAAGAAAGTGGCTTTAAGCTTTCGTGGAATTCAATTTGGACATCTATGCTAAAAAGGGCAAAATGGTCATTTTATACTTTTACGGGTCTTTTATTTTTTGGGACTCTATCTCAGTGACACAGAACTCACCATTGGTCTTAAAATTTTCAAGATAGTTAAAATACACTATTCATGTGTTAAATTTGGACATCGTTACTATAAAGGGCAGAATGGTCATTTGTACTTTCACAGGTTCTCGCTTCTCGAGACCTCTTTTCATAAATCGGACTCCACCGTTGAATTCAGGAATGCTAGAAATAATAAAAATTCACTATTCTTTTATTTTAATCGGAGTCCGTTTGACTACTTTTTGACTTAGGGGCATTTTAGTAATTTCATTTATTAATTAAATTAATATTTAATTAATTAATTATTTTATTCTGTGGGTCCATTCATAATAAGTTAAAGTTTAGGGCCCAAGTATAATTTCCATAACTTCTAGGTCCAATTGAAATTTCAGAAAACCCTATCTTGACTAAGGTTATCCAAACAGTGGATATTTTCGGAATAGGGATAGGATATCCCTATTCCTATTTCAGCCCCAATTTCAATTTCTTATCTGTGTCACCAAACATTCCAAATCTCATTTTAAAACCTTTTAACTTAAATCAATACTGCACCGTTTTGATATACCGGTTTTTGTTTCGGTCGGGTCCTGACCCGGATCCGACCCATGACCCGAACCCAAGCCCAAACAGTCTTCTTCTTCTCTATCTATAAGTTGATAGGGTTCCGGTGGGTGCCGTAGACGGTAAAAATTTTTCAGTCGAGTTTTGGTTTGGCTTCAATGCCGTTTTCTTCCTTTTTCTATGAGGATCTTGAATCCACTTTTTGTTTTCTATTTAAACTAATAGAACCGTTCAAATAGGGAGATTTACATCTCCGGCCAACTATTTCCTTCCAGTTTTATGCTTGTTCCTTCATTGTTCTTATCCATTTTAAACCCTAGCTAATTTCTGCAGCATTGAGGATCAATTCCTCATGGTTAGATTCAGGTTTTAAACATAAAATGACAGAGTTCAATTCTTTCTCTCTTGACCTGTAACTGAGGTTTTCTCTTCTATTTCTGAATCATTTCATTTGATTTTTCTTGCTTTTTAATCTAATGTTAATGCTTAACAAGACCTAACATTCAAATCTAGTTATCATGTTCTTTACAAATTAAAATAGAAACTAGACATGGCTTACCTATGTTTGGGTTTCTTAATGTAGTTTCCTTCTTCCACTTCTCTTTCCTCATTTCAATCCACTCTCAACTTCTTCCTTCTTTGATTCTTTCTATCTGTTTTTCTCTCTAACTCAACGTATACACGTCTGTATGTATACACTAACTAACCGACTTAATCTCCTCTCCTTTCTCTCTCTACTCTCAGCCTCTATTCTTGACTTTGTTCATGCTCTTTTTAATTCTTCTTTTTCTCCTTTCTCAGAATGCAGCTTTGCATTTATGACTATGGAGATATTTGTATATATATATATATATATATATATATATCATGTCACACACACCAACGCACAAACCGTCACACACGCACACACCCACTTGCACACACTAATATAATTGCTGCTTGCCTCACTTATTTCTTTCTTTTCTATATTTCTTTTCTTTCCTTGTACTGGTATTTTAATACACATATATATACTATACTATATTATATATACACATGTACAAATACATTTCTCATACATATATGTACATTTATATATATATATATATATACATATATACTAAATTCTGGGCACGTATACATACACTAATATTTCATGAGATATGCATGTGTATGTACGTATGCATGCATGGAAATACGTGTGTGTATGCATTACGAGGCATAGTTCTGGGTTGCTTGGGCATTGCCCGGCACTGATTGTATAATTGACACTATTTATATTCCAAAATCGTACAGTACATATGATATAATAATATAGAGCTTAAACAGCTCGGGTTACAACTAATAGTACACTACCCGACCCAGTCTACCTCGGTATACGTGCTAACCCGGGTTAGGGTATTACATTCTTACCCCCTTAAAAATAAGTTTGTCCTTAAACTTAGCATTTCTAACTCCAGTGGCTCCCATGGTTTCTTTAACATTTTGGTACAACTTGGAGAGGTGTTTACGTTAACTAGATAAAAAATTTTTGCTGAGAATCAAGTTTTACAGTCATATCAAATTAAGTTTTACAGTCACATCAGATCATTTTTCTATTTTTCTAAAATTTTTATGAGCCTTTCGAAAACCTCATGTGAATCCCCTTTTGAATTTTCTACTCTTAAGCAGGCATTGGGTATCTGTCTATGTCATTTATTGAAACTTCCTTTAGTATTTTCAGTATCATAATCTCAAGAATTCTCCTCATTTACCTTTAAGTACACTACTATCCTTAAGAATCACTAGTCAATAATCATCAACTTCCATTTAGCATATAGTATTTTCTCCCAAGACTATTGAGCTTAATACATAAACTTTTTATCGTCCTCTAATAGTCACAATTCATTTAATTATTTTAAATCATCAAATTCTTTCTCATATCAGCTAATAAATGTGCACTTACGATCTGTACCTCATATACTTTATGTATATCATTCATTGCTAATCATTTTTCCTGATGTATAGCATTCATCAATAATGACTCTTCCAATAGTATAGAAACGGTTAACATGTAACCTAAGAGTTTTGTTTCTATGTTCAACTAGCAGTTCAATTTCTAAATCAATCTAGTAGTGAATGTGGAAAGCATAATCAATACATAAAACTAGCATATGGCATACCTTAACTAACTCGAAAAATACCTGCGACTACTGGTACAGTAGCCTGATCATCTCCCAAATTTACGCACAGTAAAAGATCAACGATAAAAATTTATAATTGTAATACCCCAAAAATCCGACATGACCCAAATTACACCCCGGCTCAAGGAAAATACATTATCTGACGTTAATAAATTAAAATAAATTATTAATGGAGACCCAAAATTAATAAAATAAAAATAAAAATATGAATATCATCTGAGACATGAACGGGCATCCAAAAATTGGTAAAATAGATAATAGTGAACCGAGCCCCGGCTTTATGGCAATTTTATCAGCCTACGCTGATTTAATATTTTTGAAATAAAAATATTAAATATATATATATATATATATATATCAGATTGTATATATGTATATATTATTTTAGGAAGCTAGCAGGCCACACACATATATATATATAAGAGCAGCCGAAGCTATTGGACAAATTGACCGAAAAAGGGGATGCCTTATGTGTATCTATATATATGTTTATAAAATACGTATATAGAAGGGACATATATTTGTAGAAGCTTCTTGAAGAAACTAGAAACAAAGAAAAGAAAAGAAAGATGAGAGAGAGAGAGTCGGTGAAATAGCAGGATTTGAGGAGATTTGGAAAATTCTAGATTGGGCTCCTACCGGCACACATATCTACATAGATATATATATATATATATATCTGTAGGAAAAAGAGAAAGGAAAAGAGAATTTCTAGAATTCTCTAGCAGTGCAGAGACATATATGTGGGTGTGTAAGCCGTGCAGCAGGTGATATATTTGTGTGTGTAGCGGTGTGAGTGTAGCGGTGTAAATTGTTGGGGTCTCTTGTCAAGTGGAGGATTCTGCCGTGAGACTTCTGAGGATTGAAGGTGATTGGATTTTATTTGTTTGTGGTTTGAATTGAGAGAGAGAGAGGAATTGTAGAAGGGAAGAAAGTAGCAGCAAGCGGAGCTGCTGTTGTAGCAGCAATCGGGGCTGCTATTGCAGCACATGCTGCGACAGTTAAGGAAGCAGCTGATGGTCGATTTCCCTGTTTGTGATGGTCTCTGTCGAGGACTTGTTGATCAGATTCCGTGGCTGGTGTGTGCTCAGGCAGTAACAGAAGCAGTTGTGAAAACCAAACGACAGCAGAGGGACAGTAGTACAGAGTGACAAAATGGGATTTCCTTTGTTTCTGCCTCTTCTAATTGAGAACAGGAGTGGCTGCTAGCGTTGGAGTAGGGCAGAGGTTGAGAGATTTCAACTCAAGAAATCTTGACTTTCTTCTTCTCCAATAATCAGTCCAATTTGAACTTAGGTATGAACTCTATTTCTCTAAATTTACAATCCGTAATGGAATTGTGTTGGTTGTTGGAAAATTTGGAAATGGGTGATTTTGTTCAGCTACTAAGGAAGCTAGAATATAGTCCCAGCTATTGAATGGAATTTCGCTTGGAGAAGTTGGTGATTTCCTTGATTCATGTACTTAGTGATGGGTTCCTCTGTTTCTGCCACTCCAGTTAAGAAACAGAGGTGAACATCAGGTGGATTGGGGATCCTGCTGTGATTGAAGGTGGAAGATGGCTCGGTTGGAAGACAGTTTCTCCAATTTGGAGAGAGTAACGTTGGGATGGTGCAGGTGAGTTCCATGCTGCTGATTGAAGAAAAAAAGAAAGCTAGAATCTGACTTCTGAATTGGGATTTTGATATGATTTTAGTGCTACTATTACTGTCTGTTTTGATTAATGAGAAAATGGAGGGAAATCAAGGGCTATTGATTAAACCATTGAGCTGCATTGTCTTGGTGCGTGAGGGATGATTCTGAGTCAACGCTTGGAGCTAAAGATGAAGCTCTGAATTCTTATTTTTCCAAATGGTTTCGTGGAGCTTGGAAATTGTCAAAAGGTGGAAATTACTAAAGTAGATCTTGAGGTGAAGCCAAAATTGGGGATATGTCACGTATGTTCAATTTCTCTCTGTTTTGGAACTTTGTTGTTGTGATGGACTGTTGTTATTAATGGAGAGGTATTTGATATATGCTGGTTATTTATGAAAGTGAAGAGGAGTTACTGTTAAATTGTAACCCTTTAGTGCAATTGTCATGAACCCATGTGGTATGAAATCAAGAACTGGAAAGGAAAGTTCTTCAATATCTGATGGATGGGATGATAAAGGGACAGAATCTGTCAGAATCATCAAGTGTTTGGAAAAAGGGCTGAAGAAGTTGATGAAACTGGATTTAAAATGGTTGGCCAACTCGATCAACTTGCCGGTGTGTTTTCTTCAACTGCTGAACTGTGGACTGAAGATCAATCTCAAACTTTGGATGCACAAGAATTTGGTTCACGCTGAAGCATAATATTCAGGTGAGTAACTCGGACTCCTGACTTGGTGTATATTTTCTGTATACTAAGCTGCTTTATATGCTGAACTGTTTTATACACTGTATTGTTTTAATGCACTTGCTTTCATGCATATTCCTTGTATTGTACTACATTTGGCATGATTCTATCCTGCTTCTTGATATCTAATGTTCTAATTTTGTTGGAGTCTATTGTTCTAACTTGTCTATGTTATTGGAGTCTGATTCGTGTTTATCTTGTCATGTTGAGTCTTGGGCCCCTCGGGATTGAGTATATCACTAGATGGATAGCTGGCTCTGTGGGACGCCCAGAGCTCAGCATCCGCTCAATCCTATCTGTTCCGCTCTGATACCGACCCAGTAGTGTGCTGTGGGGACATGGGCCTCCATGTGTGGGGTGGGTGACTGACGGATTATCTTGTGCGGCATCCCACATTACTGGGGAAGGTTCAGGCACTTTGAGCTATATCCATTCTATTTGAGTTGTATACGTCCGATTTGAGCTGTATCTATTCCGCTCTGATACTGACCTCAGCCGGAGGTGTGCGATATGAGGCCCTCCCTGTGAGGGGGTGGATGGGAAGTAATGCCATCCCACATCGTCTGGGGAAGGTTCAGGCACATTCGTTGATATACCGTTGTTTGAATTGGTATTCAGTATTGATCCATTCTATTTGGTTCTATGTTGATCTGATTTGTTCTCTTGCATTACGTTGTTCTACTTGAGCTGCATTTGAGCATGCATATATATATATATGAACTGGTTTTGAAACCCATGGCAGGAACCTATGTTACTTACTGAGCTTGTTTAAGCTCATTCCATTTATTTAACATTTTTCAGGTTGTATCTCCATTGGATTAAAAGGCACAAGGAGATGATACTTGTAGACTGAAAGGCATTCCCAGGTGAAGATCTGATGGCAATAAAATGTGGAGACTTGGGTTCTGATGGGTTGACTCTAGCTATTCAGGTGAGTGTAATGATATAGTAGACTTATCCATGTACAAGAGATATGTAGGGACATGGCTCATGGTAATGGTACTCTGGAGAAATTTGATATGCTCTGTGTTATATATCTGTTATAGATGTGTTCTGTGGTTAGAGTTATTAGTTGTTTGGTTTTAGACTTGCTCTGTGGTACATACTTGTGGTATATAGTTGAGTTGCATTCCCGAGATAAAAAGGTTTTAATTTTCGCTGTTCTGACCCTACATTGGAATGCAATTCATCGTAAGGTTCAGAAGATTGCCTTTGGTTGGTCGCATTGTCGGTCGGAGACTGGCAAGGCAGCTAACTGGCATCACATCTTCGGCATCCGCGTAGGGTGGGGTGCAGGATGTGACAATAATAGTCTATCTATCATGTTAGAATCTATCTACTGACTGACTCTACTTGGACATTTATAATACTAGTACCTTAGTCTATCTCCCATGAACTACTGTGTTACCTAGGATGCTCTGATACTGAGCTGTCATGACCCAAGACCCACCCTCTATGGATCTCATGTCGCGACGTTGCTTGTTGAACCAAAGGTCTCAACTTGTAACACAATCAGTGCTACTAACGTGCAACAACTAAAATGTGGAAGAAAATAAAATTAAGCTGCATGTGATATATATAATGTTTACAAATTGCGGAATATAAAATTTTTTAATACAACTGTTCATCCCCAAGACGTGCACTACAAGAAAACAGGTTTTTTGCGACGCAAATTATTTGCGACGTCTAAAAACCGTCGCCAATAGTCACTTTCAGTGACGCCTATTTGTGCATCGCAAATAATTAAGAAAATGGGCTTTCCTGCATAACAAAAAAGGGCGCAAAGGCTTTAGTGACGACCCAATCATTATTTGCAATGCATTGTGCGTTGCCAATATTAGCGACGCCTACGAATTTGTCGGTAATAGTCTGAGTACGTAAAACGACGTCGCGTTAGGAGGACTTTTTACGACGCACAGGCATTATTAGCAACGCACAGTGTGTGTCGCAAAAACCAAACCCATTTTACTAACCTATTGAGCCGCTCAAAACAGTGTGTTCTTCTTCTTCTCTCTTCTTTCCCTCTGCACACCCCCATGTCGACCACAGCCCACAACAGTCCTTCTTCTTCTTTCTTCTTTCCCTTTACACGTCCCCATTTCCCTGAATTTCTTGGTTGGGCCATTGCTATCAACCACCTTTATTCTCTCTTCTTGCACCGCTTGCGCCTTCACAACTCCAAAGTCTTTCATTGGGGAAAACACACTTTTACGACCATCATTGGAATCAACAACATCCTCTTCTCCACTATCCTTGAGAAGCTGTTTCGTGGAGGGATTGCCATTTGATAAAACGCGGTGATTTAAGTTTTTGATGTGTTTGAGATTTATCTTTCTAATTTATATGGATGTGCAGATAAATGATTGAAAATTTTGAAATAATATAAATCTATATCTGTATCTGTATCTCTCTCTTATCCACCGATCTAATCTGGTTACTTTCCTTTTTTTTTTTTTTTTTATATTATTATCTTTGTCAAAACTCTTTTACCATTGCATTTTATAAGGTGATTAATATTTGCTTTAATTAATTCTATTTTGCAGTGAAATGCGATTCATTTGTCTGTTTTGAAGCCATACGGAGAACACGATTGTTTTGTTTACTGATTAAATAGGTATTGTTATTTTATATGCTGTTGCCTTTTTTTTTTATAATTTTTTTAAATAGTACCTTCTGTACTTTGTAGCTTTTCTGGGTTGTTATAATGAAAAATCTATTGGGATCTGATTAAGATCTCTCATCTCTCAGATTTTATTATTTTGGTCTTTATCAATGTTACTTGTGAGATTGTGGATAGATCAGTTCTGGGGTAAACCCTTGATACAAATGGGTTAGATCTAATGAAAGTTAACAGACAAGAAAAGAAAAAAAAGAAAAATGGAAATGGTAGGGGGGGAAAGCGTAATGGGAGGGGGTAATGCATTCCACATCACCTCGAGAAGGGAGAGGTGAAGGATCTATGGGTAAGGTTGCACGTCTCTGTGTTACAACGCATTTTGTATTTTTTATTATTCTGTCGAAGAGGTACATTTCTAAATTTTGGGATGAAATTTATTTAAGGGGGGGAAAGATGTAAAGATCTGAGAAATTTGGAAAAATTTTCGTTTTTGTCGATAGGGCACTGTTCATGCACTATTTACCCGTAGGGTAGCGATACATGCATCATTTAGGCATATGTCATGTTTAGGTGCATAATTTGAGTATGCCATATAATCGAAACATGCTTAGAATGTTAAAATACACCTCCTGTGAGAATTTGAGCTTAATTGGAGATAGTTTGAAAAATTAGACCAAAAGGGCATCCCAGGTGGGTCCGGCCGAAACCGCGAACCGGCGAAAATAAATTTTTTGAAAAATTTCATTCAAAATAATTTTAAGAACTTTGGTTAAAGCAAAATGTCGAACTGAGGCATTTCAGGATGGGTTTTAGTGTAACGGGATCCCAAGTTCATTAAGGGCAAAAATGTCTTTTTGCCCCTTTGCCCCTTTACTATAAATACAGCCCCATAGAGATAAAAATCACTTAATTGGTATGAGAAAGGAGCTGCAACTCGTGCATGGAGAGAAAAGGTGAGAAAACCTAGGGTTTTCCAAGTTTTAAGCTTCCAAAACACATCTCTAAACTTGGAATCTCACAAGGCTTCCTTCTAGGAAGTTGTTCCCCACATCAAGGGCTACATTCTCACCTATTGGTTCAGCTGCTTAGCGAACACAACTCCCTATGGTTGAGAAAAACCCTTTTAGGTACGATATCTTGCTAAGTTAGGAATAGATTTAAGTTTCCTTGCTCTTTTTATAAGTTAATTGCATGATTTGTATGTTTATTTGCTATTAGAAAGTCACTTAGGGTGTATTTGCTTTGAAAATCTAGAGTTGGTTGTTGGTGTACTTGTGTGTTATTTGAATTCTTTGAGAATTTGTTACAATAACGAATATGTGATTTGAATATATGTTTGATTTATTACATTGTGGCTATATTCATATAAATAGACCTTGTGTTTTGGAAGATATGGTTGTTTAATACATTGATGCTTTGTGTAATTATGTATTCTTTGATAATTGGTAAGATTGTGAATAAATAACTTGAGCATGGGTTTGAATTGGTTGTATATATCATGTGTTCATGTGGAAGAAGTTTTGGGATTTGAAAGTTATAGTTTACTTCATGAATGATGCATGGTTTAAAGTGTATACCAAGTATTTGATAAAATGCTTCATTAAAATTGCCTAGAAAAATCAAGGCATATTGGCATATGGTGATTCTTTGAAAACATTGTGTGGGTTGAGCACTTGGTGCTATGCATTATGAGGGTGAAGATCTTGTAGTGAAAAATACAAAATTGGCCATTGCATTGGTGCCTAGCTAATCCAACAGAAGCGATCCGTGAACGGGTGTTAGTGCCTGATTGACCTAACGGGAGCGATCTGTGAAACAGGTGGTGGTACTCGATTGACCCAATGGGAACGATCCGTAAAAGGAGACATGGGATGTGGCAAAGATTTTGCATGGGTGTGTCACACATATTGCTTTTGTATTGTGTTAATGAATTGGAAGGCATGTAGATTATAAATGTACACTTGCACATGCCACGCCTTAACTATGTTCCATACATTAGCATTGTGCCATACCAGCGGTTGTGTTGACCCCTCATGCCAAAAAGTGAGGGTTAAAAACCTTAAGAAAATAGGGTAAAGAAATGGAAAAAGTAACTCGCAAAACTTGGGAAAAAATTTCAAAATTGAGAAAATTCATGCAGCAAACAGAGAAATTCAAGTGCAGTAAATACACTGTTGCTATAATGTTTCCGTAGGAAAACAGCCCCAGCCCAGGACAGCCCTTGTCACTACCAAAAACCCACCCTATGCGGATCTCGTGTCACGGGGCCGACCCTAAGGCTGTCCCTACGTTTTTCATTCGTGTATTATAGTACTAATATGCAATGTACTAAAATTTAAAACAATAATTAGTGGAAGTCTTTTCAATATAAAAATCAGCGGAAGTCTTTCTATACAATAATCAGCAGAAGTCTTTTCTATATCATATGGTTATACAAAATGTCAATTCAAGAACTAAACATAACCAGCACCCGTGGGTGGTGAATACATGGGAGAACTATATCATAGACAAGTACATTTCCTCAAAATGTCCTCCTATACTCTCAGACTCCTACTGGGGTCGTATAGTGTCACTACCTGAAAAATGGTAAGTAAGATGGAATGAGCTACAAAAGCTGAACAAGTAAATGCGGATCTCCGACACTGGTATTGGTGATCATAAAAGAATATGAATCCATGAATATGAATATGATAGCCAATCATAAGAAAAGAAATGTTGTGACAGCCAATGAGAACAATTGCCATGATGGCCAATGAACAATGGGGTCACAATATACAATGAGGAATAATGGATATAACATCAACATAGAACTCTCAATAACAATGCATCAACATGAATGTACTGCCACAATAAATCGATTACAATCAATTCAATAGGGAATGTTCACTCAGTATAAGATAAATCATGAGGGAATAGTGTCATTCAACAATCGTAGTCATATCAATCACATAAAAGATGCATTTACATTATTCAGGGCTTGGTAAGAACCCTCGGTCTTTTGGGGCCCGGCATACCCCCCAATGAATTACCATATGTCCGTTCACGGACTTGACCCGTAGGTCTCTAGTCAATCAGAAAGCATCAGATGGATATTGTGACTGAGCACAAATCCGGCATACATAAACATATTATGATCATAAGTGATTCTATAAGAGTATAAAAATGAAATATCATATATACAATGGAAACATAACAGTAGGCCTTCCAAGGCATGGTTCAACATGATAACAATGATATAGCAGTCAATCAATGTCCACAAGATAGAACAATATCACATTGTGGAAAACAATAATATCAGTTACGTTCAAGAGTACAAGTTCGGCAGTAAAGAGAATAAAATTGGCTTGGAAACACCAAATGGAAGAGAATATGATTTACTTACTTCTAAATACAGTCCTAGATCAGTATTCCGTGAGTTTTCCCTTTCTTTTCGAGTTTCCTATATATCAGTAAATACGTCTCAAATTTAATGTTATTCATCAAATTTTATGCCTTGTGATAATAAGTATTTCTATCACTAATTTAGACTTACAATTGAGTCCAGAATGCCAAAGAAAGTCGGTTTAAGCTTTCGCGGAATTCCATTTGGGTTCTGGTAGCAATAGAGGTTTTTTGGTCATTTAGTATTTCTACGGGTCTTTATTTTTCGGGGTCCCGTCTTGAAAAACGGACCTCACCAATGGATTTAGAATGCTCGAGATAGTCAAAATACATTATTTATTTATTTTAATTGAATATCGCATTATTTCACTATAACTAATTTAATTAAATTAATTTAATATAGTTTTTACATAATATATATATATATATATATTTATATATTCACATGGGTTAATACGGGCTTGCCTATCAACTTAGTCACATGCGTCTCATCCTTACCCTAGGTTCCAAGTTTGATTCGCAGGGGCTGCGCCCCCGCGCATTTTTTTCCTTTATTTCCTAAGCCAAACAATGGCTAACTCCCTTAACCGTGTACAGGATATCCCCCAATCCCTAATTTAATTCAATTCAATTCCTTACACTCACAACCAAACAGTCTATATCTGATTTAATTTAAAAATAGTTAAATGTAAACGACGCAGTATTGAGCCAAATAACACAAACGACGCCGCTTGAGAAGTTCCTATTCATCTCCTTCCCCGATTATCCGGTGGAGGAACATTAGGGTTCCGTCACCTTCTCCCGTGACGGCTAACTATTTCTGATCTGTTTTCCAACCAAGCTCAATGGGATTCAGTTTGTTTCTTCCCAAGGAGTCCATATCCATCCTCCATCGTTGGAGTAGGCTGCTGGTTTGTTTTGAATATAAGTTTACAGTTGGTTATTCCAGTGAACCCAAAATTTCGATCAAGTTTTTATTTCCATTTTTGTGACTTCTAAGTCACTGTTTTCACTCTAAATTAGCCCTACACTTATTCTGGACATGATATAAATAGTTCTACATACAGAAAACTAAGTTTATCACATGAAATATCCACACCTTGAATTATCTTAACAACCTATAACTAGGGTTTTCTACCTCAGTGGTTGACCATTTTTAATGATTCTTCTTGCAAATAAATCCTCATTCATGCTTAATAGGGTTCTATGCTTCAAACTAGTTATCATGCTTTCTAAAAATTTAAAACAGAAACAAGCTCACTTACCTTTTTTCTTCTTTTCCTTGGTGTAGTATCCTCAATTTTCTTCTTCCTCCTTCTTGGTTCACGCTTTTGTATTCTCCCAATGCTCACAACCTTTCTTCCCAATCATTCCTTTCTTTTCTGATTTCTATCTAATGCACAAATACATATATAGACACAATTCCACCGCCTTGGTCCCTTTTTATCTTGGTTCTTGTAACACCCCGACTCTGTATAATTAATAATTAAATAATTAATTATTGATTAGTACCGGCTTAGGGAATAATCAAGGGAATTAACCCTAATCTCCCGACGGTCAAGATAGACCGATAAAATAATTAGAACATGTCCGAGAATAGGGTACAATACCCGAACCTAATTATCCATTAATTAGGTGAGATAATGTCAATTTAACACTGACGGAATTCGAATTAATTAACCACGAAAACCACGAAAATCCCGAATGAGTAATAAATGACATGGAACCTCTGACACTATAGATAACTGAAATATGAAACTCTCGGAACAAACCGCATCGAAAAAGGAGTTACGGAATGAAAGTTATGAGGCAAACATCAGAAACTGAATTAATGCGCAGCCAAACAGGGCCTTAGCCCAAAATGGTGAAAAATGGCCAAATTGGTGGTCAAGGGGAATTGAACCCTTGACCTATGGAAGGAATGAATCTCACCCAAAAACTTAACCAAGTGGCCATCCAGCACCTTTGTGCATTTATATACAACTTAATTGTATATATCCCTGAATTAACCAAGCCCCACCTCAAATTGGACCAATGAGATTACATGCAAACCCCATATGATTGGTTTGCATCAGCCCACCTCAGCCCTAGGGTCCCACTGATTCTCTGATGTATACATCTAGAGATGTATATGTATAGGTATGTGTGATATTATATATATGGATATATATATATATATATATATATATAGATATTACATACAAAAGACTGATATCTGCTAGTAAAAGAAGGGAAAACAGATCTGTTGGGGGGAGAGACCAAGGGAGAGAGAGAGAAAATCCTTGTGAGGTCTTGCATGTGTGGGATCAAGCATGGTGTGTGTATGTGTGTGTCTTCATGGGAGATGCACCAAGGAGGAAGGAAGGCTGAGGAACTGAGATGCACGACTGCACTGGGGCAACACACAGGAATCTCATCTCGAACCATGGAGGACAGTGGTCGACCCTAAGGTATAAACACCAAAATTCTGAATTTTTCCTCTTAAGTTTTGCTTACTGTTTCAGTCAATTGAGGCCATATAAATTGCATGCATAAGCTACTGTGACACCTAGGGACGGATTTAGATTGTTTGAGAGAGCCTAGAAGGCTCGAAACACACCCTCCATTAGAAACTGCCATTGATGACCTCCCAACTTGCAGGTCTGAATCGACCTCAACCAAACCGAATTTTGATGGTCTAAACATGAACTAGACCTTCCTGGGATCCTAAAACCACCAACCCGCGACCCTAGAGCACTGATTTGGACCCTCAAAACCGAACCTGTGAGTCTCGGCCATGGAACCCAAATTCTGTAACGGGCTTTTAAACTGAAATTTTAGAATGGGAAATTGAAGCCCCTATCCTAAGGGTCACAACGAGCCAAGAATCGTGCAATTTGGTTGAGAAACGAGGCCACACGACCGAACTGAAATCCCTCATGATAATCGGCTATACAGAGCTAAATCCGTGGATTCGAAGCATGAAAATGATGCTATGTTGTTGTAATCACTTCCAGAAATGTTTTGGAATCAAAACATGTTGAAAACCGTGCTTGAAATAGCACAAAATTGGAAGAAGAAATCTGCAGAAATTAGGGCAAACTGAGGGGAAAGAGATGAAGAAGGCAGAGTTGACTCGGTTGAGTGACCGAGTCATACCGAGTTGGCCCAGTCGACACAACACGTGTCTGTCCACGAGCATGCCACCGCATTAGTGAAGCTACGCCGTTTTGGTTAAAGGTTTTAAATTAAAACCTGAATTCGGCCTGTTTGGTAACATGGTTAACAAATTGAAATTGATTTGGGGCTAAACCTGTATACGGATAAGGACCAATTTGGGATATGAGGGATATGTTATCCCGGTTCTCTGGGGGACCTGAACCGGCTGATTCAGTTGATAAAGGGACCGGTTTAGGGTTTTGAATTGAAAACCCAATGGTCCACTGTTTGAAATTAAAAAACTGAACCAGAACTTTTGTAAATTGGTTTTTGACCCCAACAGTTTTGGGGAATTACACAGTGGCCCACATCTTGGAAAAAATTATACAATTAAGCCCCTGAAGAATTAATTAAATAATAAAATAATTATTTAATTATTTTATTAAATAGGTAAAATTACGATTTTACCCCTAGACATTAAATATGTCAAACGGAGTCCAAATAAGTTAAATAAATAGTGTATTTTCACTATTTCAAGCATTCTGGACTCAATGGTACAGTCCAAATTGGGAAACATAGTACTGAAAAATACAAACCTGTAAGTGATAAATTACTGTACTGCCCTTGATGGCACCAGACCCAAATAAAAATATCAGATAGCCTATTTTGACTATCTCGGGCATTCTGAACTCAACGGTGAGGTCCGTTTAATGAACTGAGGTCCTGAAAAATACAGACACGTAGGTGTAAATGATCCGAATTGCCCTTAATGATACCCAAGGCCGATTAAACATAACAGACAGTCCAATTTCACTATGTTGGACGCTCTGGACCCAATGGTGAGGTCCATTTTATGAACTGACGTGCCGAAAAATACGACACATGAAATTACCAAATTACCCCTGATACCGTACGAGACCTAAACAAAGTCCGATTGGGACGAAACTGATACCGGTAGGAGCCCAGACACTGGTGAGATTGTATACTTGATTAGATGACGAATCGGGGTCAGAATTACACAAAACGTAAAATGACCAAAATACCCCTGAGCACTGTAAGTGCAAAGTAGAGGTCGAATAAAGGTCAAACTGATCTGATAAATTATCATAGGGATAATTATGAACACTGAAGGGCTAAATAAGACTCCGAGACAGTCAACGCGTAAAACGAGAAATGACCGATGTGTCCCGACGATCTAAAGCAGATACCAAATGAAGTCCAAGGGACTTACAAATTTATACATGAGATATATAGGACGTTCTGAGGACCATGATAGGGTCCGAGGCAAAAATGATAAAATTACTATTTTGCCCCTAAGACTAAATAAGTACCCAACTGATACCGATTAAAGTCTAAAAGACTTAAAACTTCATATATACGATATATGGGATATTCTGAGGACCATAACAGGGTCCGGGATAAGAATGGCAAAATTACCATTTTGCCCCTATGGTTAAAATGAGAACCTAACTGATACCGATTGGAGTCCAAAGGACGTAAAACTTTGTACTTAAGATATAAAGACTATTCCAAAGACCACGACAGGGTCCGGGACAAGAATGATAAAATTACCATTTTGCCCCTAAGGTTGAATGAGTGCCTGACTGATAACAATTGAAGTCTAAATGATTTAGGATATAATCCTAATAACTGCTAAGCCTAATTAAAGAATGAAATAGCCTCGGGTGAGAGCCAATGGAAGGGCGATAGGCTACTAGGCTATCTTAGGTAATCCGATAGATACCTAAGATGACGAATGAGACCTGAATGGATGAGTTCTGATCTGTCTGTGATTGATGATTATTATTCAGGATATACATGGAGATGCCTGACGTACCTGGAGGTTATCGGATTATTTATGCAAGGAAATAAGCGTAAAGTTTGTGAGTAACTTCTGACACTGTTTTGATACTGTCCCTTGATTTACTGATCTGTTTTAAATACAATTATTTACGTGCAATTATTTAAATGCATGCCTTTCCGTACTATATCACTTATGACATGGTTTTAGTCTTTTTAAATAATTGACTATATTCTTGATCCCTGTGCTAGCATTCCGTACTGTTTTGCCCATTTTGAATTGTTGAGATAAAATGGATATATTGAACCATTATTTCCGAAACGATTAAATAAACCATGTGATATAGGCAAAGAACAACATTTTGTTGTATCGTACCGCTTTGTATAGTATACTGTCTGAATGCTATATTGTTTAAATGTATGTACTTATTGTACGCCCTTTGTATCACATTCCACGTGATGTGCTTGTATCCTTCGAATTAGGAATTCCGTTCAGTTCGGTTATGTGCTGTCCGTTAATGATATGTCTGCCTCGATTGAGATGTTCCGTCCGGCTCTGACATGTTCCGTCCGTTAATGATGTTAAGTCCGCCTTGATCGATATATGGTCCAGTTCCGTTTTGTACTGTCCATTGATGATACGTCTGTCTTGATTGAAACATTGTTCAGTCCAGTTATGATTAGTTCCGACAGTGATGTGTCCCTGACTTGATTGTTATATTGTTTCTACCCGATTCCGTTATGTTGTGTCCTGTTCATGATTGTCTGTGTCTTGATTAGTGTATTGTTTCTGTTCGATTCCGTTATATTCCGTCCGTTGATGATGTGTCTGGCCTGATTGATAAATGGTCTAGTTCCGTTATGTTTCCGTCCTGTTATTGGTATGCCTCGTCTTGATTGATCATGTTCAACTCCGCTATGTTCTAGCCATTGATAATATGCCCCTGTCTTGACTGACTTATTGTTCCCACTCAGTCCTGATTGTGATTCGTTCTGTTAATGAAGAGTCTGTGTCTTGACCGATATATTAGTAATAGTTATTGTTCTGACCGATTGGTTATGTCATGTTCCAATCCGTTTGTATTGTCTGTTCGATTCTGTTTTATTGTACTAGACTGCTTATGAAATGGATTTATAAAAAATAGTTATTTTTGTAATGACTAAATTATCCATGTGCCTTGGGAGCACAAAACTGGTTTTGAACTCATGATAGGGAACTTGTGTTACTCACTGGGCTTATTTAAGCTCACACCATTATTCTAACATTTTTCAGGAATTACCTCCATTGGATTAGAAGGTACTATGACATGACGTGAATAGGCCAAGTGGCATCTCAAGTAAGGATCTGACGGCACTGAATTGTAGAGACTGGTTTATTGTGGATTGAACCTGGTTATTCCGGTGAGTGGTATGTTATGACTGACTTGACTGATACATATATACTAGATAGACATGGCTCATGGAACTAATGGTACTCTAGAGATATTAGATCTGCTCTGTTGTTATATGCTTGATTTTAGATATGCTCTGAGATTAGAATTGTTGACTGACTGGATTTAGTCTTGCTCTGTGATACATATTCTTATGATGGATAAGTGAGTTGCATTCCCGTGACACAAAGAAAAAGTTTTAAATTCCGCTGCATCTGACCCTACAGTTGGAGTGCAATTCGTCGGAAAGTTCAGAATTTGCCTTTGGTTGGTCGCGTCGCGACCAACTGGCAGTCACGTCCTCGACATCCGCGTAGGGTGGGGTTCGGGATGTGACAGTTCTCCCCCTTTTCTCTCTCTTTCCAGCCCTTTATTCTGACTTCTATTCTTTGATCTTTTCTTTCTTTTCCTTCTTTGTCTTGCAACATTAAATGTTGTAAGATACTTATATATCTTATATATATATACATGTATATATATATTATATAAATATCCTACACACACACACACACACACACACACTAAACACACTCACTTGCACTCACAAACAGTTGACCCTTCCCCTACCCCTCTCAAATCACACTTACATGCTGTAGTGTATATATATATATATATATATATTTCACTCATCCACTTGCCTTAAGTGTCGGCAGCCTTGCTGCCTTCACAACACCTACACACCTCACACACAGTGGCACACATACACACACTGCCACCTACACACACCGTCATGCAGTCCCTTTCCCTTTTCCTTTTATCCTTTTGCTTGTATTTTTTTTTCTAAATACATATACATATTCATGATACCAATATATATATATATATACATAGATTTACACTTTAATTATACATTCATATATATATATATATATATATATCCATATATATATATACTTATTTCTATTAGGATATAAATACACTTATTTTTAGCGGGCTACACATACATGAAATCGTTCATATGCATAGGAATACACGCATGCACGCATTACAAGGCTCAGTCTTGGGTTGCTCGGTTGTTGCCTGGCACTTGGCTGTACAAAAGAAATCGTTCACATTCCATAATCGTTCAGTCAAATAAAATATCATGATATAGAGCTTAAACAGCTCGGTTTACAACTGATATTATACTACTCGACCGGGTCTACCTTGGTATAAGTGCCATATCCCGGGTTGAGATATTACATTCTTACCCCCTTAAAAATAAGTTTGTCCCCAAACTTAGCAGTTCTAACTCAGGTGATTCCCTTGGTTCCTTTAACATCGTGGTATAACTTGAATAGGTGTTTACATTTAACTAGATAAAAATTTTCTGCTAAAAATCAAGTTTTACAGTCATATCAAATCATTGTACTACTTTTTCTATAACTTCAAGTGTATTTCGAAATCTTCACATTCATCTCAATTCCTTTCTATGGTTCTCCTAGTCCTCCGTAAATTTAAGACATCGTTTCGTGAACAAATTCATGAAATTTCTAAACGTAGCTTCAAAAACTCTATTCATTAAGTCTGCTAATATATCTGGGATATATATCATCCCAACAGTATCATATGGAACTCATAGAGTTCATATTGGTATCATTCCCTCTATAATAGGCCTGCCGTTTAACTAATTATTCCTTGACCTCAAGTCAACTGTTTAAGAATATCTCTATCCCTGGTCTGTATTTCATGTGTTCTGTATCTAACATGGTTCAATAATAGTTTCCTTGACGGACACGTAAGCAATGAGTCAAATACTCTAGGTGTCCAGTTTCTACATTCAGTTAGCAAACATAGGGGAACATACTCGAATGTGTGTAAAAATAACATAAAAAGTAAACAGGTCATAGGTAACTAGAAGAGTACCCTTGGGCACTGATGTAGTACTAAAAACTCATAAATTCTCTAATTCCTAATTTCCTAAGGAAAGTACTTCCTATTGAAGGCATCTATAACTGTCACCAATCTTTGTTAGGTTCCTTCTTTTTGTTTGAGAATTCATCAAATGGTTTAAGCTTTCTAAAATCGATACAGTTCATAACTCCATACCGTTCATAGATCTTTACTTTCTTTTGTAAGCATTCTTGTAGTATTTTCTACAATTTCATGTATCATTTTTATTTCATGATCCCTTAAATAATTTACTACACTCCGAGTCTTTTACAATCATTTAGATCACATAAGTCTCTAAAAGTTTACTCAGGATTGTTTATCACTTACTTTCGATTATCTTGATAGAGTATCATCCTTTGTTCATATCAAAACTACTATTCGAATCAGTTCTAAGATTTATCAAATCTTTTTTAACGCTTACTCATCATATGTCAGTCTCTTGTAAAATTCATCATATTTCAAAATGTCAATTTCTAACAGTCTTGCTTATTTCGTAAATGTATTTAAAACTTTATTCATCTTTTACCTTATCAGGGTCACATGTATCGCCTTTCAAGGTGTTACTACTCTGTTTAGATATCACTATTAGTTTTACTACTTTTCTGAGATATTTCCATTCCATTTAGATATTACTTTTAAATTCACTGCTTTTCAAACCGACACATTTTCTAACTCTATGTTACCTTCTATCCTTCAAGGTGCACTAGCATTTTTTCTCTTTTATTGTAGAACGTAATTCAATTCTCACTAATTCTCACAGTATAGAATAATCATCTAATCGTAAACATCAAGTTCATAATCCGAAAATAAAAATTCAATTTTCAACAACTCTCGCAATATAGAATGTCGTCAAATCATAAACATCAAGTCTATAGTCTAGATGTAGTAATTTAAATCTTAATGGCTTCCTCAATATAGAATAATCATCAATTGTAACCCAATAGATATCAAGTACATGCTTCCATAAGATAAAACAATCATTAAGGATTACTAATTTCAATATCACTATGATTCCTTCCAAGTTTTCTTAAGTATAATTACTATCTCCCATTTGAGCCTCATTTATCTTTCTACATCATTTATCGAAACTTCTTTTAGTACTTCCAGTGTCAAAATCTTTAAACATTCTCATCATTTACCTTTACGTATACTACTATTCTTAAGGATCACTATTTACTCGTTTATCTTAGTTGTTCAAGATTCATCAACCTCCATCATAACATGTAGTCTTTTTCTAAAAACGAGTTAACCTTTAGTATCTTAACTTACTTTCATCTTCTAACAGTCACCAATCATTTAATTATTTTTAAATCATCAATTTCTTTCTTAGATTAGCTAAGAACTATACACTTATGATCCGTACCTCTAATACTCTATGTATATCATTCATTTATAATGATTTCCCCAATGCATAAAATTCAGTGATAATGACTCTTTCAAGAGTCGCCATTCATTCTGTCACATCTATCAAGTAATCATTCATATCTATAATAGTATGTAGTTCATTCTAAAGATTATAGATCTTAGCATTTAAATCTATTATCGTTCCTTGAAGTTTACCAATCATGAAATCACTTAACTCATCAATGTTTTTTAAAATTCTACGAGTATTAGATCAACTAATAATCGTGTATCTATGTTACTTACTCTACTTGTTTCATGCATAATATCTCTCATCAATCATCATCTTTCTGGAAATTGAACAATTATCATATAACTTAGGAGTTTTGTTTCTATGTTCAGCTAGCAGTAAATGTTGGAGCTATAAATCAATATGTACAGCTAATATTTAACAATATTGGGCACTTGTAAAAAACTGGAAAAATACCTGTGACTACTGGTACAGTAGCTTGATCATCTCCCAAAACTATTCATTATAAAGGATCAATGGTCAGAATTCATATACGAGTCTATCTATCATGTCAGGATTTACTCTACTCGGGCATTGGTAATACCTGTACATCAGTCTTATTTCCCATGAACCACTCATTAGTAATCTGTTCTAACACCAAATCTTTGATATTAGCTGAGTCTAATAATTCAAACTTAATACTCTAATCATCTCCTGGTCTTACTAGGGTTTGGTAGGATAGGTGTAGCGGTGTTGTAGAATTCCATTCATTAAATCCACTAGGGTATATGTTGTAATACCCCGACCAAAATGGCACGGATATCGAGACAGTCGGGTTGGGCAACACTATATCAATAGTACTTGGAGCTGTTTAAACCCTATATTGTGTGAATATCAATTTGTACTGTCTCACCTAAAAATGAAATGTGTGACCAGTGCTTGGTCAGAATAAGTGACCCGGAATAAATTATATAAAATAATTATGTATATAGGTATATATATATATGTGTCAGATTTGGTGCAATCGTACAATGTGTGTGTATGCTCGTGGATATATATGTGTGTGCTGTGTACTGTGCACAGTTGTGTGCACATAGTGGGATGAGTGTAAAACACTCAAGGTGGCAAGGTGATGGCAGGGTGGTTAATGGAGTGTGTAGAGAGGTTTCAGGGCATGGTCAGATCTGATTTAGAGAGAGAAGGAGAGATATATGTATGTATATGTAAAGAGAGAGAGAGTGAGAGAAAGAGCTTACGGTGGAATTAAATCAGAGAGAAAGAGAGAAGCAGAGTTCGGGGGGCAGTGAGCACGGGGAGAAACTTGAGCAAATGAAGGAAAAATAGTGGAGAAAAAGCATAGAACCAGAAGCAGATTTTAGAGAGAGAAAGCAGTAGAGAGAGAAAGAAAAATCAATTTGAAGCAGTTGGAGGAGCTGTGCAAAACAGGTATGAATCAGCGTTAATTTCTTACATCTTTCTCTTATTCTATCATAGATGCATGTTAGAACTAGATATACAAAAACGTGAAAGAAAACCAAAAACTAGAAAATCTAGCTTCGGTCAACAATGGTGAGTATTGATGTGTTCATCTAATCAATCTTTTGAGATTAGAAATTAAACAGAAAGAACCTCAGGAACCTAATGCACTTTGAATCACTTAAAACGGTTGAGAAATGGCCATTCTATGGCCGATTATTCTCCTACCGATGCAACGCAGGAAAACCAACTATGGGTGCCGAAAAACCGTGGTCAATCAAACCAAAACCAGTTTAAAAATGATGCTTGAGATTCTAGAAATGATTTGATACGAAAACAGTGAGTTTTTGTAACACCCCGACTTTGCGTAATTAATAATTAGTGTTAATTATTAATTAATAACTGGCTTATAGAATGATTAGGGAATTAATTATGATCCCGACGGTCGCCATGGACCGATTAAATAATCAAATATGTCTGGGGGAAAGGGTATGATACCCAAACCCAATTACTGGTCAAATCGATAAAATAATGCCGTTTTAACACCAACGGAACCCGAATTAGCTAACCCGGGAAATTTCGAATGATTAATAAATGACACGGAACCTCTGACACTGAAGAATACTAAAATACGGAACTCTCGGAACAAACCGCGTCGAAAAATGAGTTACGGAATGAAAGTTACGAAGGAAACACTGAAACTGAATTACTGCGCAACCAAACGTGGCCTTAACCGAAAATAAGGGAAAAATGGCCAAATGGGAGGCCAAGGGAATTGAACCCTTGACCTTTGAGTGAAAAGAAACCTCATCCAAAAATTACCAACTGGGCTACTACTGTCTTTGTGTACAAATATACAATGAAAGGTATATAACCCAGAATTCTGGTGGGGCCACCTCCCAAACTGACCAATGAGGTTACATGCAAAACCTCCATCATGACCTAAACCCCTACACTTCAGCCTCATCATCACATCTCAAGTGTCTACAATTAGACCTAGACCCTACATATATGATTATGTATGTGTATAAGTGTACACTAATATACACATGAACTGGGGATCTCTACAACAACAAGTGTGTGAACTAAATATTCAGAAATCAAAAATTGTTGGGAGGACTGATCTGTTGAGGGAGAGAGAACCCATGTGAGAAACCATTGTGAGGGTGATGTGTATATCCATGGTCTATGCATGAGGGTGTTCCATGAAGAAGCAAAAGAAGGGAATCGAGGCTATGTGCTGCACGGCTAGGACTGAGGCACACCTGAGGTGCCAAAGGACTGAACTGAGCCATGAGAGGGAGGAATAATGGCCTGAACCAGAGGTAAACACAAAACTGCAAAAATTTCCTGTTTAGATTTTCATACTGTTTCTGATAATTTTGGTCCATACAAACCATATATATATGCTCCTGTGAGACCTTAGTATTGTCCTAAATAAATTGGGAGGGTCAAATAGGGTAGAAAACACAAAACCGTGTATCAACCTCCATTAATGGACCATGGAAACTGGGTCTGATTCGACCTCCATAAAACTGAGTTTTGATGGTCTAGAACTGATCTAGACACTGAGAGGGTTTCAAATATCACCACCCGCGACCCCAACACTTGGGTATAAGCCCTCAAAACCGAAGCTATTGCTTTCGGCCATGGAACCCGAACCTTATAATAGACGCCTAAATTGAAATTGATGAATGGGATGATTATCCCCATAGACGTACGGTCACAAAGAGCCAAACCTCGTGCGATTTCGTTGAGAAATGAGACTGTATGACCGAACTGTGTCTCCCCACGATAATCGGCCAAACAGCACCCCATGCATGGCTTCGACCCATAAAATCGATGCCAAAGCGTTGGCATGACATCCAGAAAATGTTTGAAACCAAAACAGGCCGAAAGCCGTGTTTGAAACTCCACGAAATGGAGAAAACCGCAACTGCAAATTAGGGCAACGGACGGGGGAGAGATAGGGGAAGATGGAGTCGACTCGCCAACATCGTTCAGGTTGGGCCGAGTTGACTCAGACACGTGCCGAGGCACGGGCGTGCCACCCCTTTAATGGGACGGCACCGTTTGGCTAAACTAATGTGTTTTAAAAAATTAAATTCAGACTGTTTGGGCGCATGGTTAATAAATCTGAAATTAGGGAAATTGATTTGGGGCCTATCCAAACCGAGAATAAGAAAGAAATTGGGGATAACTAGAGTATCTTATTCCGGTTTTCTTAAGGTCACTGAACCGGTTGGCTTCTGAGATTATTGGACCGGTTCAATTTCTGAACCCCTGAACCCTCTAGTCTGAACCCTAATTTTCTGAATTTATATTTAACCCCCCAAATGTTTCTAAAAATTACGGATTTACCCCTGATAGTTCTGAATATTGCACAGTGGCCCTGATTTCTGAAATTTGGTGCAATCAAGCCCCTGAAAAATTAATTAAATAATAAATTAATTATTTAATTATTTTATTAAATAGGTAAAATTTCGATTTTACCCCTGGACATTAATCATGTCAAACGGAGTCCAAATAAAGCAAATAAATAGTGTATTTTCACTATTTCAAGCATTCTGGACTCAATGGTACAGTCCAAATTGGGAAATTATGTACCGAAAAATACAGACACGTAGGTGTAAATTACCGTACTGCCCCTGATGGTACCCAGGCCAACTAAAAATAAAAGACAGCTTATTTTGACTATGTCGGGCATTCCGGACTCAACGGTGAGGTCCGTTTAATGAACTGAAGTCCCGAAAAAAAAAAATACACACATAAATTGTAAAATGACTGAACTGCCCCTAGTGATACCCAGGGCAGATTAAACATAAAAGATAGTCCAACTTAACTATGTCGGATGCTCTGGACCCAATGGTAAGGTCCATTTTATGAACTGGAGTCCTGAACAATTTGGTTACACAACATGTGAAATTACCAAATTACCCCTGATACTGTACGAAGCCCAAATGAAGCCCGATTGGAACGAAACTGATACCGATAGAAACCCGAACACTGGTGAAACTATATACCCGAATAAATGACGAACCGGGGTCAGAATCTTACAAAACATAAAATGACCAAAATACCCCTGAGCACAGTAAGTGCAAATTAGGGGTCAAATAAAGGTCAAACTGATCTGATAAATTATCATAAGGATAATTATGAACACTGAAGGGCTAAATAAGACTCCGGAACAGTTAACGCGTAAAACGAGAAACAACTAATGTGTCCCTGATGACCAAAAGCAGATACCAAACGAAGTCCAAATGACTTAGAAAATTATATGTAAGATATGTGGACTATTCTGAGGACCACGATAGGGTCCGGGACAAGAATGGACAAATTATCATTTTACCCCTAAGGCTAAATAAGCACTTAACTGATAGCGATTCAAGTCTAAAAGACTTAGAACTTCATGTATACGATATATGGGATATTCTGAGAACCACGACTGGGTCTGGGGCAAGAGTGATAAAATGACCGTTTTGCCCCTAAGGTTGGATAAGTAACTGACTGATAACGATTGAAGTCTAAATGACTTGGGTTATAATCATGATGACTGCTAAGCCTAATTTAAGAATAAAATAGCCCCGGATGAAACCCGATGAGAGGGCGACAGGCTACTAGGTTATCTTAGGTAATCCGATAGACACCTAAGATGACGAATAAGACCTGAATGGATAAATTCTGATCTGTCTGTGATTGATGATGATTGTTCAGGATATACATGGTGATGCCTGACGTACTTGGAGGTTATCAGATTGTTTATGCAAGGAGATAACCGTAACAGTTGTGAGTAACCTTGACTCCTGACTTGGTGTATAAGTACACTGCCTAGTTACTGTATTTTAAAAATACTGTACTGTACTGTTCTGTCTGATTCACTGATTTCATGCTTTTACTTAATGCATGATTTTTACTCTGTCTGGTTTCTCTGCTCTGTACTGAAAAGAAACCGCTGTTTTTTTAACTGGTTCTGAAAAGAACAACTAATTCTTGGTACCATCTCAGTCTTGAGCACTATATGAGCATACTGCACTGTTTAATCTGTGCGTACTGTACTGTTTATTCTGTTATACTGTTCTGCTCTGCTCATCACTGATCTGTTCTGTTATTCTGATGTTTTAACTGATCTGTTCTGTTATTCTGATGTTTTAACTGATCTGTTTTGTTACTCTGATGTTTTAACTGTACTCCTGTTTTTAATACCGTTTCAAATGAACGTGTTTAACTAACTGTTATGTCTGATCTGTCCTGATCTGTTCTGTTGATCTGTCTGACCCGTTCTGTTTGATCTGTCCTGACCTGTTCTGTTGATCTGTCTGACCCGTTCTGTTTGATCTGTCCTGACCTGTTCTGTTTGATCTGTCTGACCTGTTCTGCTTGATCTGTCCTGACCCGTTCTGTTTGATCTGTCCTGACCTAGTTCTATTTGATCTGTCTGAACTGTTCTGCTTGATCTGTCCTGACCTGTTCTGTTTGATCTGTCCTGACCTGTTCTGTTTGATCTGTCTGACCCGTTCTGTTTGATCTGTCCTGACCTGTTCTGTTGATCTGTCTGACCCGTTCTGTTTGATCTGTCCTGACCTGTTCTGTTGATCTGTCTGACCCGTTCTGTTTGATCTGTCCTGACCTGTTCTGTTTGATCTGTCTGACCTGTTCTACTTGATCTGTCCTGACCCGTTCTGTTTGATCTGTCCTGACCTGTTCTGTTTGATCTGCCCTGACCTGTTCTGTGTGATCTGTCCTGACCTGTTCTGTTTAGATCTGTCTGACCCGTTCTGTTTGATCTGTCCTGACCTGTTCTGTTGATCTGTCTGACCCGTTCTGTTTGATCTGTCCTGACCTGTTCTGTTTGATCTGTCCTGACCTGTTCTGTTTGATCTGTCCTGACCTATTCTGTTTGATCTGTCTGACCTGTCCTGTTTGATCTGTCCTGACCTGTTCTGTTTGATCTGTCCTGACCTGTTCTGTTTGATCTGTCTGGCCTGTTCTGTTTGATCTGTTTTGTCCTGACCTGTTCTGTTTGATCTGTCTGATCTGTTCCGTCCTGATCCGTCCTGATTTGTTATGTTTGATTTGTTCCGTCCTAACCTGTTTGCTTTGTTTCGATCTGTTCCGTTCTGTTCTGTCCCATCCTGTTCTGCTCAATACTGATCTATCATGTTCTTTGATGATGTACCTGTATCTCTGACTGACGTATTGTTTCCGCTCAGTTCTGTCTTGTTCCGTTCCGTTGATGATATACATGTATCCTTGATTGATATACTATTTCCACTCAGTTTTGTCTTGTTTCGTTCCGTTGATGATATACATGTATCCTTGATTGATATACTGTTTCCACTCAGTTTTGTCTTGTTTCGTTCCGTCGATGATATACATGTATCCTTGATTGATATACTGTTTCCACTCAGTTTTGTCTTGTTCCGTTCTGTTGATGATATACCTGTATCTCTGGTTGACATATTGTTTTCGCTCCGTTCTGTTATGTTCTGTTCTATTTTATTCTGATTTGTTATGTTTTATTCCGTTCTGTTCGATTATGATTTGCTATGACCTATTCCGTTTTGTTCGGTTATGACTTGTTATGTTCTGTTCCATTCCGTTCTATTATGTTTTATTGTGATCCGTTCTGACCTGTTCTATTCCGATCTGTTCTATTCTGACCCGTTCCATTCTGACCTGCTCTGTTCTGATTTGTTGTGCTTTGTTTCATCCTGCTCTGATTTGTTATGTCCTGCTCTGCTCGGTTCTGCTCCGTCCTGACCTGTTGTGTTCTGTTCTGTACGATTATGCTTGATATAGTCTGTCATGTTCTGTCTGTCCTGATCTGTTGTTTTATTTTGTGCAGTCTTGCTTTATTCTACTGAAACTGCATTTAAAGTAGATTTATAAAACTGCTATTTCAGAAACAACTGAACTACCCTTGTGCTTTGTAAACAAGAAATGGTTTTGAAACCCTTGACAGGGAACCTGTGTTACTCATTGGGCTTTTCGAAGCTCACCCCATTCCCTAACATTTTTCAGGAATGATATCAATTGGATCTGATGGCACTGATCTGTGGAGACTGGATTATTGAGGATTGATTCTGTTTAATCAGGTGAGTGATGTAATACAACTGACTTGACTGATATGTACTAAATATAGACATGGCTCATGGATTTAAACGGTACTCTAGAGATTATAGTTCTGCTCTGTTGTTATATGTCGGATTATAGATATGCTCTGAGGTTAGAATTGTTAGATGTTGGATTTTAGACTTGCTCTGTGTGATACATATCCTACGGTGGATACATGAGCTGCATTCCCGTGATAAAAAGAAAAAAAAAGTTTTAAATTCCGCTGCATCTGACCCTACAGTCGGAGTGCAATTCACTAGAAAGTTCAGAAATTGCCTTCGGTTGGTCGCGTGGCGGCTAACTGGCATCACGTCCTCGACATCCGCGTAGGGTGGGGTTCGGGATGTGACAGTTTTGGGCTTCAAAATGGTGTAAAACAGTGAGGGTTGGCCGAGATTCCAGTGACCGGAAATTGAAAGGGACGACCGGAGTTGTTGACCGGAAAAATGGGGGGGGCATTTTGCGCTAAACCGAATCGGTCGGTTCACTTTGATGTTGGACCGGTTTAGGGTTTGAGCCAGTGAACCCACTGGTTCAGACCGGAACTCTTGGAAATCACAAACCGGCCCAGAAGTTTTGAATAATTGTGTTAGAACCCCCAAACAGTAAAAACGAATTAAATATTATTTTAAGAAATTACGAAAATACTCGAGTTCTAAACTAGGCCAAATGAAATCCAAATGAGGCAAATAAATAGTCAATTTTTATTATCTCGAGCCTTATAAAACTAATGGTGAAGTCAAAATTATGAAAAGAGGTCCCGGGAATAAAAGACACTGTAAAGTGCAAAATGACAGTTTTGCCTTTTTCAATTCGGACATCCGATTTAAGATCCGTAAAAGTCTAAACTTATTTTATTCGACATTCCAGATACATAGAAGACATCTAAATTAGTAATCGAGATATCGATAGCCAAGATTAGTATATTTGAATATAGATTATGGCTCGATTACAGTTATAGACTGAGTTTATTTTCAATTGACAGACACGTCAAAAGATAAGGGGAAGGAGACTTAAATTAGTTGAACTATTGAGAGTCATTTTGAGGTAAGTAATTCTGACGCTTTAATATGGGTTATTTCCAGCCAATCACGTTATTGTTCATATGCTGCCAATTTGTACTCCATTACTACCTGATGCACTTGATTTGAGGTAATCGACTTGTAGATATCAATTTACCTGATTTTAGATTTGAATTGCTTGCTTGCATCATTTTGAGATTGATCATTGATATTTGAATATTATTACACTATCGTACCATAACCTAGTCTTGAGATACATTCTACTGATTCCACACACTTCGTGTTTTGTTGTTTGTGATATCAAATGTTTGGTACGATTGTACATCTTGTGTGGGATTTTTTGGGTCATGATATTTGGTATGTACTTAGGGTTGTGCTCAGTCGCAATGACCCATCCATTCACAGATTGCGTGGGGGAAAAGACCCATTGGGGTCTGTTGTGTCCTACGGGACCTGTATTGAAAAGAGCTCTAACGCTTTTTAGAGAGCCCGAGGAACCGTGGCAGATCTGAGCGTGCGTTTTAGTGGGGTATGCCGGGCCCCGGGTGATTCACGCATATCTGGGTTATTTGAACTCGATGTTGACTTATTCTTGTTTCCATTGTATGATTATATTTTTTATACCCTGTGAAATGATCATATTGTTGCAAGCATGATATATCTTTGATTGGCTAACGTATTGTTGTGGCAGCAATCCATCATGATAGGCCAAATCCCAATTTCAATTGGCTTTGTTATTGACTCTTGTGTTATATTGTGGGATATGCCTTTTGGACCCTCGGGTCGATACTTTGCACATTTTGGTGACTGGCTATGTCTTCATTATTGCCCATTTGGCTATCTGTTATTCCTTGTTCTATCATTTCATTGGACAAACCCGAACCCACGTTAAAGCCAGGAATTTACTTATTGGGCTATTAGCTCACCCCTCATCCCTTAAATTTTTCAGGACAATAAGAAGTCAGGGAACCATTAAGCGCTCCAGGGATTTAGACGCTGCTAGTTACTGGTAGCCGTTTTGGCGAGTTTTGTATTAAGTTAAATATTAACAGGTCTTAATACTCCCATGTCACCACGGTCCTGTTTGTTGGTATTGTTTTTGAAGGATCTGTATTTAAACACTTATAATTTTTGGGCATGCATCAAATGGTGAACTGACTGTGCTACCAGATATTTTAATGATTAAGAAATGCTTTTGTTAAAACTTTACCCAGCATTTCAGATCCTTTTGGACTGGGAACGACCCACGGGCCGCAGACCCGGGTCACGGACCCCTAATCCGCATAGGGTGGGTTTTGGGTCGTGACATATGTCGTCCTAACAGTATCATAAAGAATTCGTAGTATCTATGTTATTTTCTAAATGTCATTTCTTCTATATCACTACGCCTAACTTCCAAGTATAGGCCAATCATTGAGAATACCTGTGCCCCTAATCTGTTTCTTATTTGTTCCTCACGTGTTCTAAGTTTAACATCTCTTAAACAATGCTCTTCATGGTAATATAAAAATGTTTTAGTAAATAGCCTAGAGTTCACATGCTTTCCTATCTAACATTCTCCAACATTAACTTTCCAGATATAATGGAGTAAGTAAATAAATAGCCTAATCGTTCACTTGCTAAGTTCAATTTAGTGGAATGTGTGGACATGGATAAGTACATAGAGTCAACATAAAATCTGAACAGTCTATAAGCGTTATGAATAACTAGAAAATTACCTGTGACCACCAATATAGTAGCCTAATCATTTATTGGTGTTTACTATTTGCTGTAAAAGATAACAGTTTAGCATTTATGTAAAATAGGTAATCAGCATTCATATATGAGTCTAGCATAATAATTAAGCATTATCTATGGTTGACTCCCAGGTAAAGCCTTAATAACCCTTTCCATCAGTCGCTCTAAGCGATTTATGCAATTCATAACTATCGATGTATTCCTTATGATAACCATGTCTGTAAAGATAACCAGTGAGATGTCCAGTCAATGTATACGATAATAATCAATGATTGTATGAAATCTATATTTATAAAATGTCAGTTTATCCATTGATTCTAGTTCTAGTCCTATCTCCTATGACTCACAATCGAACCTATAGCTCTGATACCAAGCTGTCACGACCCGAAACCCACCCTATGCAAATCTCGTGTCACGGGGCCGACCCTAAGGCCGTCCTTACTTTTTTCATTCCTATATCATAATACTAATATGCAATGTACTAAAATTCAAAACAATAATCAGCAGAAGTCTTTTCAATATAAAAATCAACGGAAGTCTTTCTATACAATAATTAGCGGAAGTCTTTTATATATCATATGGTTCTACAAAATGTCAATTCAAGAACTAAACATAACCAACACCCGTGGCTGGTGAATACATGAGAGAACTATATCATAGACTAGTACATTTCCTCAAAATATCCTCCTATGCTTTTAGACTTTTACTGGGGTCTTGTAGCGTCACTACTTAAAAAATGGTAAGTAAGATAGAAGGAGCTACAAAAGCTCAGCAAGTAAATGCGGATCTCCGACACTAGTATTGGTGATCATAAAAGAATATAAATCCATGAATATGAATATGATAGCCAATCATAAGAAAAGAGATGTTGTGATAGCCAATGAGAACAATTGCCTTCATGGCCAATGAATAGTGGGGTCATAATATACAATGAGGAGTAATGGATATAACATCAACATAGAACTCTCAATAAAAATGTATCAACATGAATGTACTGCCACAATAATCAATTCAATAACGAATGTTCACTTAGTATAAGATAAATCTTGAGGGAATAGTGTCATTCAACAATCGGAGTCATATCAATCACATAAGAGATGCATTTACATTATTCAGGGCTTGGCAAGAACCCTCGGTCTTTTGGGGCCCGACATACCCCCCAATGAAAACTCCAATGAATTGCTATATATCCATTCACGGAGTTGACCCATAGGTCTCTAGTCAATCAGAAAGCATCAAATGAATATTGTGACTGAGCACAAATCCGACATACATAAACATATCATGACCATAAGTGATTCCATAAGAGTATAAAAATGGAATATCATATATACAATGGAAATATAACAGTAGGCCTTTCAAGGCATGGTTCAACATGATAACAATGATATAGCAGTCAATCAATGTCCACAAGATAGAACAATATCACATTGTAGAAAACAATAATATCAGGTACGTTCAAGAGTACAAGTTCGGCAGTAAAGCGAATAAACTTGGCTTGAAAACACCACATGAAAGAGAATATGATTTACTTACTTGTAAATGTCGTCCTAGATCAATATTCCGTGAGTTTGCCCTTTCCTTTCGAGTTCCCTATATATTAGTAAATACGTCTCAGATGATTAGAGCTTTGCCCATTTTGAGGAAGAGGCGTAAGCAGCTATATGCAGGACTAGCAGTCTTTTTGGAAAGTATTATAAAAAGTAGTAGTCATTTTTGTGTTAGAAGATAGTAAGATTGTTATGTATTAAGCCCCACAGGGCAACTGGACAAGTATTATTTATAAGTCTTTAAGTTTTATTATGCTCTGAATGTGATATCATATGTACTGTTCTAAAGAGCGGCAGTATCGGGCGGATGTGCTTAAATTTAAAATAAGAAAAGAAAATAAAAAGTTTTTCACGCTTTCGCAAACACAGGCCGCACCGCCGTCCTATACTGTTGCTTATGTAAGCCTTGCCCTAAGGCCCCAGGCCGAAGGGCGGTAGTCACGATTCGGGAATCTGCACAGGATGGGTTTTGGGTCGTAACAATGAAAGCTTTGCATGCTGTGTAGATGACTAAGTCATGTGGGCTACCAACAAAGGTGCAAGAGGGGATCAAACAGTGTAGCTACTGCCCAAACAGAAGAGAAAAGAAGAAGCAACAAGTTGAAGAGAAAGAGAGGAAGAAACAGGTACTTTTGCTCTCCAGACTTTTCACCTACTTCAGTTTTACATGATTTCGAGTATATACATGAAAGTTTAGGAATGAAACTAAGTAACTAAGAAGGCGAATTAGAATATAAACCGAGCCTAAAATAGTAGGAAAAAGAAAAGAAAATTTAAGAAAATTTCTTGTGTTCATGGCCACAAATCGGTGGAGCTTTAAAAATGATTCCAAACTTTAGTTTTATGAATGGAAACTAGTAGAAGACACTTTAAGGAGTCTAGGGCAACTTGAATCATGAAAAATGGTTGAGAAATGACCAGTTTAAAGTCAAGTTTTCAGAAATGGCACATGGCCAAAAAATACAAATGAGTGTCGAAATTGCGAGATTTGAAGCTTAAAAATAGTCCTAAACGAGTTCTTGAGGTTTCTAGAATTGATTTGATATAAAAAAAAATTACTAAAAACAGAGGTCAAAATCATAAGAAAAATAAGGAAAACAGTTGCAGTCCGGTGATCGGCACTAGAGAAGATGCCAGTAGACTGGCAGAAAAAGCATGAGGAGTTTGGGTTTGTCGGGTCAGACCCTAGATCGGGTTGGGTTGGGACCCAATCGAACGTAAATATGGTAAAATGGAACTGCATCGTTTTGGGCTTAAGAGTTAAATTTTAAATTGAAATCAAGTTGTTTGGTTACAGGAATAACAAATCAAAATCCTAGAATAAGAATTAACTAAATACGGATAAGGGCCAAATTGGAGCAACAAGGATATGTTATCCCGGTTTAGTGAGAATAAACTGAACCGGTTGGTTAAGAGAAGGTACATGTGGATTCGATTTAAATAGAGCTGAACTGGCTAGTTTAAAGCCTATTGGGTCTGGTCTGGGGTTACAACTTATAAACCTTTTGGTTCACTGATTAAATTAAAATAAAGAAAACCCTAACTTATGTAAATTACAGTTTGACCCCAACATGTAATATCCCGACCCGGGATACCGGGTCATATGGCACGCATTACGAGGCAATGAAAAAAGTTGTGTAAAGGTATTTACACTAAAGAGGAAAATTGATTAATTAAAAAATTAATTAATGTATGATATTGGAATATATTTAATTATTAAAATTAAATATAAATAAGCACACATACACACACATTATGGTGTATTGTGTGTGTATATTATGAAATGTGTATAAAAATATATATATATATATATATATAAATATATGTATACAAGGAAGAATATCTATATATATAATGTATATATATATGAACAGTAGGTGAACAGTGTAGTGTGTGTTTCTTCACATGTAAGTGTGTGTGTTATATTATATGTATATATATATATGTGAAATATCTTACAAAAATTTAATGTAAAGTGGAAAAGAGAAAAAACAAAATTGATGAGAAGTGAGGGGCTAGTGTAGGGCTACAATTCAGAATGTAGAGAGAGAGAGAGATAGCTGTAGAGAGAGAGAGAACATGAAGAGAGAGAGAGGTCGGCTACCTTGCTTTAAAAGCCAAAATTGCAATGCATGTTGATCTCTCACGAAAGAAACCAAAAGAAGGGAACTGAAGGAGAAGAAGAGGAAAGAAATTAGACCAAGAAAGAGGAGGAAACCGAGAGAAGGAAGGTGAGGAAGCTAAATCTTCCATTTTTCTCTCTCTAAAATTTCTCCATATATAACTAATTTAAAGCTTTCATTTTATGTGTATGATATATAGAACATATTTAGACTTGTTTAGCTATGGATTTTGAGCTTCAAACCACCTTAAAACACCTAACCCAAGAACGACAGCCATTGAAGACCTTGCCCATGGCAGGTCCGAACCGAGTTCCTTTAAACTTGTCTTGGCTTATCAAGACTTCAAGAAGAAGTTATGAGGGTTATAAAAATCATCAGCCGCGATCAAAAGGCTCAAGAAATCGACCCCATGTAGTGAGTTGCAGGCTACGGGTTTGGAACCCAAGCCTCTAAACTCTGTATTAAATTCACCTTTACAAATGGGGAATGGAACCCCATGAATAGAGGATCAAAACAAGATAAATTTTATGAAAAACCATCGAGAAATATGCATGAACCATAGAAATAACAGATCGGGTTATCCACCTCAAAACCGAACACATGCGAGAGTTTAAACTCCAAAACGAATGCCAATCTACTCGTTTGTATCTTAGGGTTAAATTGGGACCAAAACAGTGTAGATTGGCTGTGTATAAATGCACGAAATAGAAGAAAAAGGGGGATTGAAACTAGGGTTTCTTAGTCGGTGGAGTGGGGAAGATGAAGACGAGTCAACTCGTTTTTAAAATGGGGCTGAGTTGACTCGGACAGGTGGCAGCCTCTGGGCTTGCCACCGATTTATTGAAACGCCACCGTTTTGATTGTCGGTTAAATTAAAAAAGACCTAGGGCTGACGTCATCATGACGTCAGCCACACGTAATAAACCGGATAGACCGGTTGGGTAGCCACTGAACTAGACCGGTTCACTTATATGTTAATTGAACCCTTTGGTTTATTTAATTAATTAAAAATAAAATAAACCAACACTTTCTATAATTACGCATTGGCCCCAACTGTTTTTTGGGAATTCTACTGTGGCCCAGATTTTGGGAATTTTGTACAAATACACCCCTGGGAAAATATTTAAATAATTAAATAATTAATTTAATTATTTAATAAATGAAGTTAAATTACTATTTTGCCCTTGTGGCATAAATAGAGCAAACGGAATCCAAATTTAACAAATAAATAGTGTAATTTTACTATTTTGGACATTCTGAAATCAATGGTAGGGTCCGTTTTACGAGACGGGGCCCGAAAAAATAAATACACGTAAGGGGTAAATGACCAAAATACCCCTGGCCCAAACTTTACAAGTTATTAGTGTATTCTTACTATCTCGGACCTTCTGAGTCCAATGGTGAGGTCCACAACACGAAATGGAGTCCCGAAAAATAAAGATACGTAAAGGGATAAAAAGACCAAAATACCCCTGGTACCCCTAAAGCCGAAATGAGATCAGAAAAGGTCTAAATTGACTTTCTTTGACATCCCGGACTCAAAAATGGAGTCCAAATTACGAAACAGAGTACAGAAAAATTTGACACGTAAAACGTAAAATGACCATTTTGCCCTTTTACATATAATAGTCTGAATTAAATATTAGGAAAGCCTAAACCGACTTTCTTCGACACTCCGGACTCAATGTTAGAGTCTATTTGACCAAAAGAAATGTCTAAAATAAAAAGACATAAAATTTGATGAATAGCATCTGTTAGATGACTGTGAACTGAAATGATGCCAAAGTACTAATACTAAGGCAAGTACGAGAAACGAAATACGAAAAGACACGACACGTAAACATGTCAAATAAATAACTTTAAATTTAAGTTAATGGAACTCTCAGAAGAGTATAAATTGAAATAAATTCAATTTCTAACACGTTAAATTATGTCATAGGTTACAAGTACGAGTTAAATTAAGTACCTATGAAATTGTGAAATCGTTTTAGGATCTAATACGATTTAATCATAAGTTAAGGAATATCGAGATGATATTACAATGAATGTGAAGTTGATGAGGTGTTTATGAATTGTTCTTAGGAACTACAAGGAAAGTGGGAAAGCGCATTTTAGCACTAACCCTAAAGAATCAAGGTGAGTAACCCTGTGTTTGAATTGGAGATTTAACTCCATGGATTTGAAAAAGTTTTAAGTTCAAAGATGTGAAGTATTTGAAGTTTCAAATTCAGTATTTACATGATTTAGCTTTTAATAGTACTGTTTATAACTCTATTATGACATGCTCAGTGATTGGTATTTATCATAGTTTTCTTAAAACATATTTCAGCATGTCTAAAGTTTTAAATGCCAAATTATGTTAAATATCCTGAATTTGATAGTTACAAGTATTTGAAGTCCTATTGTAGAAATTATACATTTCATGTTTTTAAATATTCATGAAAGTATTTATTGAAGAAGTTATGTGATAAATGTTTTACAAGATAAACGGTACTAAGTACCACCCTATGTGATGTTGAAATCCTTCGGGATTCAACAGTAAATGCCCGGTAGTAGGATCTAATCCCCCAGGCAAATGAGATCGACAGTATTGGCAGTAAAATGGGAGTCTGGTTCGAAACAGATTCCACCTAATTAAAGAGAAAAGATGACAAGTGATTTTGGAAATGGAAGCAGGTTTTACCTTCATTTTCAAATACATATTGATGTGATTTAAGTTATATACTTATCTGATGAAGTATGAGTTTTGCTTGGATACTTTAAATGTTTTTAAGCCATTTGAAATGCATATGTTTTGAGTTATATACTCTATTTATCGAAGTACGAGTTTAGCTTGAATACTTTAAATGTTTCAAAGCTATCTGTTTTAAGAATGCATGTACCTTGTATTCTAAATTGTATAAGCAATTGGCAGTGAATGTTTCACACTCTTATGTACTAAAAACCACTGCTAATTGAAAACCCCATGACGAACACTGGAATTTCTCACAAGCTTAGATTAGCTTACCCGGACTTTTTTCGGACCCCCCCTTTCAGGTGATGCAGCAAACAGGGCCTTAAGGACATTGGCGATGAGTTTGGCTGTTTTTGGAAAGATATGTTTAAGTAGTTTTTCTTGAAGAATCTATAAACATTAGCAGTACGTTTTGTATTAGTAAACAATGTAAGGATGTGTAATAAGCCCTCAGGGCAACCAAATATGTATTGTATTAATGTATGAAGTCTTTAAGTTTTAGTTATACTCTGAATGTGTAACCATGTATGCTATGTATGGAAACAGCAGTATCGGACGGATGTGCCTAATTTAAAAATGAGAAAAGAAAAGAAAAAGTTTTTCACGCTTCCGCAACCATGTGTAGCACATCTATTCGATACCGCTGCAGATGCGAGCCTTGTCTCGGGGCCCTTGGGTCTCGGGGCGGCGATCGCGATCCGGTGATCCGCTTAGGGTGGGTTTCGGGTCGTGACACAACAAGTTCTGAATATCCTGTTCTGGCCTAGCCTTTGAAAAGGTAATTCAAATATATCCCTGGAAAATAATTTAATCAATAAATAATTAATTAAATTATTGTATAAATAGGGTAAAATGACCATTTTACCCTTAGGCCATAAATGAAGCAAATAAAATCTAAACTAAGATCCAGAAAAGGCTATATTAACAGTTTTGAACATTCCGAACATAATAAAAATGTCAGATTGGACATCTGGGGACTCCGGGGTGGTCCCACCATAAGATGTAAAATTACTAAAATACCCTTAATATATTACGAAGCCCAAATAAAGTCTAAATTTAACGAAATTGATACCAATGGAGGCCCAAATAATTGTGAATTTTTATGAAAGACTAACTAATGATTTGGGGTCAGAATTGCATAAAATATGAAATGACCAAAATACTCCTGAGCATAGAAAATACAAAGTAAAGGCCGAATAAATTTTAAAAAGGGCCAATATGATGTAATTAACTGTCATAAGCATAATTATGAAAATTGAGAGTCAAAATAAGACTCTGAAACAGTCAAGTATAAAGTGAAAAATGATCGATGTGTCTCAATAATCAAAAATAGATACCAAATGAGATCCAAAAGACTTAAAAAATTATATACAAGACCCAGTAATAAATAAAAAAATGACAAATGCGTCCTTTTGACTTAATGAACTTACCAAAAGTATAATGATGAAATAAATATTGATTCAATGTGCTATATCTTTTTAATCCATGATTATAGGATCATTCAAATGATGGGAAATGGAAAGAGAGCTATAGAAAGCTATTGTGATAATTGGATGGAAATGAAATGTTGAGAGCTCAAGGTAAGTGAACCCGAACTCTATCATGTGTTACTCCTAGCCATGTCACATTCATTTCTTGATGCTGCCAGTTCGTACTCTATACATGCGTGATGATATTGATTCCCATGATTTGATACTTGCTCTTGTTACTGACTCGTTGAGACCTTGACTATTGACATCCTTGTTTGATTATATGACATTGGCATACTAGTTGTATGCTTTTTCAGAAACATGTACATCGCTTGTGGAAACGTAATGATCATGATTTTATTAAGTACCTGGAGTTATGATCTGTCACAACACCCATCTGATTCACAGATGCTTGAGGACCTATCAGACCCTGGATACATTGATTTAGGTGAGGTTGGACTCGGGCGCGTGAAGGCGCTGTTAGACCAACAAACCCTAGATAGGCACTCTTGAGGCATATATGTGTCAACATGTGTTTTGTTAGCATTTTATATCATTCATAGATATTATGATGAAGTACTCATGACTCGTTGATATATTGGCACGCTTATATTAATGATATACTTCGTATTCAGATAACTCTTGGGAGCTTGTTCATGGTTATTTATTGATATGCTACTTGTTGATGACATGCCTGTCTATCCTTGGATCTAAATTAATATTTTATCACTGTGGCAGCTACATGTTGTTCAACTCATTCCTTATGTTTGTTCTGGTGATCTATCTTGGGATGTGCCTTTGAGAATTATCCATTTGTTAGTGATTGGCTAATGTGACATCCTTTTTATTCATACCTCGATGTGATATTATTCTGGTTCCTTATGATTCTTATAAATATTTTGAGCTGACCTTGACCCATGGCAGAGTGAGGAGTTTACTTATTGAGTTAAATGAGATCACTCCAATTGTATATCTATTTTTAGGTAATTCTATAAGAGAAAAAAAAATGAGGCATCTAGTGGAGCTAGTGGCAAGCATGAAAACAAAATTAATGATTTGGAATGCATACTCTATAAGACTGAACAGATGATAGGCACGTATAATGTTGTATCGTAGGTAGAGATGTTAAACTTGATTAGTAGATCATGATGATCTAATAGTACTCGAAGATATTTGATTGATAGTTATTAGAGTTGGGTTTATGATCAGATGAATTGCATTTGGTGTAGCTTCCGCATTAAATGATTTACTAATTATTGATATGATATGATTTATCAGTCTATACGATTCATTTGATTTTGTATGGCCTGTCCGTGTGGCAGTGTCAGTCGTTTCCCTTAATGCGCATAGGTTGGATTTCGGGTCGCGACAGAGTGGTATCAGAGCAATGGTTAATGATCTTTGGGAAAATGATTGAGGTTGATGTTTCTCGGGTGATTAAGATGGTTAGATGATTAATAATTCTTGGGAGACAGAAGTAGGCTTAAGGGTGAAACTAATGATTTTGAGAATTCGAGGATTATATTATTGTCATAGGTTAATGATTCTTTAGGAAAGATCATCCCAAAATTGAATTTGTAGACCATTGAGTGACTTAGATAATTAAATGATTGAGTCATATTTGAGCAAAAGGTTAAGGTTACTTGTACAAGATGGGAATTTGGGGACAAGAAGGTGTGAAATGGTTTGGGAATCATTGTCCACATTAGAGCACTAAGTCATGGATTAAGCACAACAGAGTACCTGAGCCATGGATACTAAGTCCCAATTTTAGAGATTACTAATGGAATTGTGGAGGTCTCCGTAATAAATGATTAATTTGTGATTTTTAAGCATTTAAGGACTAGGGATCAACATCCTCATTGGAGCCATAGTGACATTGGATGACAAGTGACACTAGGATATGTTGATCATGACACGAATGATTGTGGTTATATCGGTTGGGAGGAAAATGATTATAGGTAAGCCAATTATGACATTATTAATTGTAATTGTGGAATCATATGTGATTGAATGATCATAGAGGATGATTTCTACTCATTTGAGGATGATTCCTAACTTTTAGGTGAAATGGATCTAATATCGAATCTTGGTGTCAGTATATATTTGGCGGATTGTATATCAAACTTATTGTGGATTTTTTGGATCTGATTTGAACTTGTATGATTGGAGGTTATAGACTTGTGATACTTGGAGACACGTTAGCATTCTGCGAGACGTCAAGACTGTATGACATATTATTGAGTCATAAGGCATTAGACTCCCTCATAGATAAACTTGAATGATAGATGATTGATTTTCATATAAGGCACGTTGAATTTTAAGGACAAAACTCTTTTAAGGGGGGAGAATGTAATACCCCGAAACTCCGATAAGACTAAAATAGTAACCGATCTCATTCATATAAGATTAATGATCCTAAGATAAGAAATTAATCCAAAACACCAAAGATGGTCTAGGCTCGGGAAATAGACAATGTAATACCCTAACCCAAGTTGTAATCGAGTGAGCTATGTAAACCCGAGCCGTTAAGGCTTCCTCTTATGATATTGAATGAATTGGATGGTTTGGAATATCAACAGTTCGAAAGCACAAAACATATCGAGCAATACCCGAGTAAGCCATGAACGAATACCGAAATAAAAATAAAATTTAAAATAAATAAAATAAAATAAAATAGAATAAAAAATAAAATAAAAGGAAAGGAAAATAAGAAAATCAAAATCAAAATAAATATAAATAAAAAAAATATATATATATGGAAATGAGTATATATGTGTATATATAGGTGTATAAATATATATATATATACATCAGTAAATATATATATATATATATAAATGGAAGCATGATATATATATATAAATGGAAGCATGATATATATATATATATATAAGGTAAACTATATATATATATATATATATATATAAACACACTTGACATTGAGGTTGTTACTTCCATAACAGAATAAGGGAAAGAGGGGAATTATAGGAATGGAAAAGGGAAGTCAATGAGAAGGAAAGGAAAGAGAGGGAGAAAATTAGAGGAGGAGCGGCTATAACTGCATGCATGAGGAAAAATAAAAAAGAAAAAGAAAAAGAAAAAGAGAGGACCAGAAGGTAGGAAGAGAAGAAAAAGGAAGAGAAACTGAGGCCAAAAGAAAGGTTTTGAAACTCAGAAAAGGGGAGTTAGGGCGCTTCAAAGGAAAATATTGCAAGCAAGCTTGGAACTAGGTAATTCTGTCTTTTCTTTTAAAATGCATGAAAGCTAGTTTAAAATATAGGGTCTTGTAAAGCATGAAAAATGGGTTATTTAGCAAAAAAAATTAGAAAAAAGATGAAAGGATGAGGGAGAAAAGTGTATTTACAAGTTTTTCTATTTGAAATGGTTCTGTAATTTTGTTGCATGAAACTCGATTTAAATGCTTTGAAATTATTCTCATAAGGTGCAGAAATCATGTAGAGATTATTTTGGGCTTTAAAATAGTAGAAAACTACCACAAAATGGGAAGAATGACCCTCGCCGGAAAACTGCACAGCCATACCAAAGCTGCAGTTTTTTCCATTTCTGAGAGGGTTTAATGCTGCAATCTAGAAATCGAGGTTGGATATGATGTAATATCCCAAAAATTTGACATAACCGAGACTGAACCCGATTTAATAAAAATAAATTACGTGAAATTAATAATTCAGGATAACCTAAAATATGGTAAACCATAACGAAATTTTAAGATCCTCAGATATAAAATGGTGTATGCTCGGGAAAATAGATAACTCGATCAAACGAGTGTCGGGATTAATAAATGAAGCCAATACTAATAATTACATATAAAAAAGAATATGAATATTACCTGAGACATGAACGAGGATCTAATATTCGCAAAATAAATAAATATGATACCGAGTCTCGGCTTTAAGGAAAATTTTATATTATTAATATTTTATGACATCAAATATTAATACGGTAAGATATAAAATATATTCATATAAATATATATATGGAAATAAGGCCACAATATATATATATATATATATATATTTAATCCATGGTACAAGACATGTAAATATTATGAGATATATACATATACAAGTGAAATTATATAAGAGCCAAAATAAGATATATATATATATATATATATATGATGCTGCACTTTTTGACTCGCAATAAGTATGGGCTCCGTGACCTGTAGAACACTCAGAAAGACGATCAGAGGACAACCGGATTGGCTCTGGCGGTAGCCGCTCTGATGCTTAAGTAAGTAAATGGAATTGAAAGACTGTATTGAAAGCCAAAGAATGAGCATAAAACTAAAGCGTACCTTTAGGGTTTAATTATAGGTCGTGGCCTTCCTAAGTTGATTAGGATTCGACGCCATGAATATAGGGATTTGATCATCAGAGATTGCAGTTACCTTGTGGAGTATTGAGTCATAGATGGAGATAATTGTAGATAGTAGTTTCCGTGTCGAAGACTGTTTCCTTATTCCCTGCTTGGCAGTTGTTAAGGAAACCATAAGGTCGGAACCATGTGAAATGCTGAATCAATATTGCCCAGAGCATAAGGTCTGGAAGATATGTGCATGAGAATGCCTTGGAGGTTCCGCCTACACTGTATGACCGAGTTTATCGGCTTTGTATGATATATATATATATATATATATATGAGAATGCCCTGAAGGCTTGTGGTTGTTCTGTATAATCGAAAGTATCAACTCTATATAATCGAGATTATTAACTCTGTAAGCACACGTGTCTCAAGGTGATTGGTGCGTCTGTTTGTGGTATATCAGCTACTCCCCCCTCCTCCGAGCCCTAGTTAGAAGCTAGGGCTTAACTAGGGTTATGGGCTTTGTGCAGAATCATCCGTTTCGTCTCTCCATTTCTCGAGACGTCGGTTTAATGAGTCATTTATTATGCAACCTGATACTTGAGAAGCCATCATTATCTTCAACCGTTGTGTCGGCTCGTCTTGGGGGGCTCATATTTCGAATGTGTATATAAAGAGAGGGAAAGGTCTTGCATACCTTCCTTCTGCACTTGCTTCTACAGTACCCGAGGCTGCCACCGTCACTTGACATATTTTGAAGTTTGAAGGATATCCGGTTTCATAGTCCTTTCTTGATCTCAGGTTTGATTTTAGTCCCCTTCTACATTCCTTCTCATTTGCTTCATTTCTTTCTTTTGTTCACCATGTCTGGTCTTGAGTCACCCTCTGGTTCGGGCAGTCCTTCTGGGACCGCCCTCAACTTCAGTTAGTGAATCTTCCTTCTATCGATGATGATGAGAATAGATTGGTAGAGCCCCCCTCTAGCCCGGGGGTTAGGATTGTTGATGCATTTGATGAGCCCCCGAATAGGGCTGGTGAGACCTCTGGTCGATCCGGTTACAGAGAGGAGGGTGAGAGTGCCATCACTGAGAAAATGTTGACGGAGTTGTGGGAGAACTTCAATCTTCCCTCCAATGTTACTTTCAGGGTCCCTGACTCTCAAGATCGCCCAAACGATGTTAGAGAGGGGGAAATATGTGCCTATCTGGCCTGGTTTGAAATGGGATTAACACTCCCCCTTCCTGATATTATAAAACAATTCTTTTGTTGGTTCGACCTTTGCCCCGCAGACCTGAACCTCAATAGTTGGAGACATCTGTTGAGCTTCATTGTGTTGGGGCATATGAATAATGTCAATGTGTCTCTTGACTTGATCCGTAGTAATATAGATCTAAAACTTTAGAAGGCGGAAGGCCATTATTACATGTCTTTTGATAGTGGGTTCAGACCCCTTACTTTCGTGCCTTTTTCCAACAAGACCTGGAAGAAGTGGTATTTCTTCATAAAAGGAGGATGGGAATTCAAGGACTTCAAAGGCCAACCTTCAGCATTCCCTCGAACCACTGGGCGAAAGGGTGAGGCCCAATTTTTCCGTGGCTATATTGACTTCTTTTTGTACACCAATTACTGAACTGATCAATTTCTGTGTTTTTTGTGCAGTTAGGAGCATGTGGAGAAGACCAAAATTCTCTCCTGCGATTCAGAAGCAATACAAGAAGCTCTTAAAGCCCAGCAATCGACACCATTCCTCTATTGTTAATCCTGATAAATTGATGGCTGCCAAAGGAAGCGTTGAGGAGCTTGCAAAGAACATGATGGCACGATGGGAGACCGAGCCATCTTCATCTGTGGCAGTGGGGGAAGCTTCTTCCCCAGTGGACCCTTCCATCCAAGCAAAAAGGAGGAGGATACTCTCGATCTCTCCTGACCCCATTGAGGTGGAGAGAGAGGCGTCTGCCCCCATTTCTATGGTCCCCCCAGCCCCGTCCAATCAAGCGGGCAAGGGGGCGTCATCCTTGGTGGCCCCTGATGCTGTGGGGGCCAAAAAGATTTTGGAGGACTTTTGGGCCAAAGGCTCAAGCAAAATTAAGCCTCAGAAGCCGGAGAAGCTTCTTGCTGACCTGGCTTCTCTTCAAGTCAAGGTAAGTTCTTTGGGTCTTTATTTTCTTTCCCTTTTTTCCAAATGTTTTGGTTGCTACTGAACTGTGTATTTCGTACGCTGTAGGCCCTGCACACCCTTTCTGCCTTGATGAAGGTTTCTCTTCCTTCAGAGGAGGTTGATCAACTCAAGACCGAGCTGGACGAGCTTAGGCTTCAGCTTCGCACTGCCCAGTCAGGAGGCCCACTGTCACATCCCTCAGACCCACCCTGTGCGGATTTGGGGCACGTGACAAAGGCCAGTTAGGCACCCATCGGGTTTTATCAGTTTTTTTTTTTTTTTTTGAAAGCAAAACCCCGACGGTAATCCTAACCACAGGCCATTCCGATATAAATCCCAAGCATAATGCATTCGACATATATAATTTAAGCAGCGAAATTTTCACAAGAGAATGCAAACATATATACTTGGCAGAGCATTCAGGATACATCATAGTCAGTCCTATCTTAATCAAGATTACAAAACAGTTTCACCACAAAAGGTCATAATTTGTTCAGTTACACAAAATTACAAAAATGGTATAGATTCACAAAAATGGGTTATCATTTTATCTGAAGGTCTCCAACATTTTCCCCCTAAGTCCTGAACCTGCTAAACCTGTCCATCTGAGAGTTCCCCTGAAATTATTAAAATAATGGAATGAGCTTTAAAAAGCCCAGTGAGTAACACAGATATCCAGGCAAGAGTTTCGACTTCAATCTTTGCTTAAATCACATGGTAATTAAATCAGTTTGGAATTAATAGCTCAATAAATCCAAGTCAAGTTCAATAGATCAAAACAGATAAACGGTTCAGGGTGCTAGCATATCAATCAGAAGTATAGTTAATCATTTGAGAAACTAAAAACCATGTCATCGGTGATAAAAGCATGCATTTAAAACAATTGCATTTAAAACATATGGTATCCGAAACAATTTAGCAGATCAAGGAGCAGTAACTAAACAGTGTCAGAAGTTACTCACCTTCAATATTTGAGTTTGAAGCTATGAATGGAGCCTTCCTCTTTTCTCCTTAAGCCTAAAACAATTTATAGAGATTTATCAACTCATGACCTTAGACTGAGTAAGTCTACCCTATGATTGGTCTCATGGAACTAACTTATAGTGGCTAGTTCATAGGTCTTACCTCTTAAGCATTTGGCTTAGGGTTTCAGTGTCTTCACACATTTATCGGTTCTGATTTTCATAATATGGACCTAACCATTGAGTTTGGAAGGTCGGAGAAAGTCAATTTAGACTCTCTCGGCTTTTAAATCTGGGTTCGGGTACATCAAGGGTATTTCGGTCATTTTTGCCGTCACATAATTTCTGTCTCAGATTCGTCATTTAGTCATGTATACAATCTCACAGGTGTCAGGTCTACTACTGATATTAATTCCGTTTTAATCGGACTTCATTTGGGCCTTGTACAGTGTCAGGGGTATTACGGTAATTTCATATGTTGTATTTTTCGGTACTTTATTTGCTATTACGGACCTCACCATTGAGTCCGGAATGTCCAACATAGTTAAAATGGACTATCCTTCAGTGTAATCTGGCCCTATGTGTCATTAGGGGCAGTACGGTCATTTACCCTTTACATGTCTGTATTTTTCGGGACTTGGTTTCACAAATCGGACTTAGCCATTGAGTCCGGAATGCCCGAAATAGTAAGATTACACTATTCAGTTATTAAATTCGGACTTCATTTGACTTGTTTAAGGTCTAGGGGCAATATGGTAATTATTCCCTTTTAATAAAATAATTAAATAATTATTTTATTATTTTATTTAATTTTTCAGGGGTATAATTGCAAAAGATTTTCAAAATCTGGGCCTTAGTGTAATTCTGTTAAACAGTGGGGTCATTTTGTAAATACCAGAAACCTTGGTTTTATTTATTTTAAATTTTTCTGTGAACCAGTGGGTTTTGGGTTTGAAACCCTAGACCGGTCGACCAACTCACTGAACCAGCCGGTCCAGTCCACTTCAGGAAAACCGGAATGCCATAGCCCCATTAAACCCCTTATCCCTGCTTTGGTTATCCCCTTCACGGTTTAGGTTGATTTTTAATTTGCTATTTCTGCAACCAAACGGCCCTGTTTCAATTTAAAAACCTTATACGGTTTCCTCCAAAACGCCACCGTTCCGCTAATGCGGTGGCTTAGCCGTGGTTGGACACGTGTCCGAGTTGGCTCGGCCTAACTCATCTTGACTCGGTCAACTTGGCCGAGTCAACTCCGTCTTCCCCACTAACTGACTCGATGTTGCCCTAATTTCTGCAGAATTTCTCTTTTAAATTCGTGGTGTTTTAGACACGATTTTCAGTTGGTTTCAATTCTGATAGCTTTCTGCACTTAGTATCTATCATTTGGCATTCATTTGAAGCTTCGAATCATCCTCTGGGTCGGTCTGTTTGAAAAACAATAATCCAGACCTGCAACTGACTAATACGTCCCCATTTCTCAACCATTTTGTGTATGGTTTGAAGCTACGTGACCTACAGACCATAAGGATCAAGACCCTATCTTCATTTTTCAGTTTAGTCTCGAGTTTTAACGGATTGGATTTTAAACCCGTGGGTTCATTTCCAATTTCATGGGGCTATACGGTGTTCTGGGGTCGCGTAGGTAGATGGTTGAGATCCTATCAGGGTCTATTCTGAGTTCCAATATGCCAAATCGAAAACTGTTACGGTCAAATCAGACCTGGTGCTTCAAGGTCCTTTAATGGAGGTTGGTTTTGGGTTTCATGGTTTCATGGCCTATCCGAGACCTCTAAACCATGCACCATGTTCAAAAAAATTCCTAGGATCAAGATTTAATCATGCATGCAGTCTATACCCGTAGCAAATCCACTAAACAATTCGAAATTTAAAATCAAGAGAATGAAGATAATTTTGAGTATTACCTTCAACAGTGGCTATCTATTCTCTTTGGCTCAGTTCAGCCTCTCAAAAACCTTCTCAGGTTATGCACCGTAGTCCTCAAGTCTCCACTTGCACTTCAAATGGCCAAGTCTTTCCTCAAGCTCCCTTGCATGCAAAGCTTCCTTCCCCTCTTTCTCTACACTCTCACTCTCACCAAACCCCACGTACACACACAGTTTACACAATCTCTGAAATTCCAGAATTCTCTAAAGAGAGAGTTGATGCAAGTTATGGCATTTATATATTATAGGTTTATATACATATAGGGCTATACACATATACATATATATGAGTATATCTCTGCCCTTAGTGGGGTTAATGGGTGTTGACTGATGGAGGTGATGGAGGGCTATGATGAAGGGAATGCATGCAAGGCCATTGGCCAATTTGGGTGGTGGCTTGGGCAAGATTATAGGTTATATACATATATTGCTGTATATATGCACAAAGTAACCAACAGCCTAGTTGGTAACTTTTTGGGACAGAATTGTTTACCTTGGTAGGTCAAGGGTTCAATTCCCCTTGGCTTCCCAAGTGACCATTTTCTCATATTTTTCTGGTTAAGGCCCTGTTTGGTTGTCGCGGAATTCCAGTTTCACTGTTTTGGCCTTAACTTTCAATCCGTAACTCCTTTTTCAGTGCGGTTTCTTTCGGTCACTTCCTACTCAGAATATCTTTCATTGACCAAGGTCCAATTTCAGTTTTTATTTTCTTGAGTTTCCCATAATTAGCTAATTCGAGTTTTATCACTATTAAAAATAGACATTAAATTAGCTAAACCTGACATTTCATTCCCAAAACAGTTTCCCATATACAAAACATGTCGGTTAAGTAATTGGGGTGTTACACCCATGATTTTGCAGAGAAGCTAAAGGAGTTTCAGAATTCTCTGATCGTGATAGAGTCGGAGAAAGACCTTGCTATTCAGCGGGAAAAGAGGCTGAAGGGGAGTTGGACGGCCTGCGATATGAATTCAATCAGAAGCTTGACGATGCAGTGGAGCAGGCCAAGGTGGATAATGAGATGGAGATGAGGATGGAACTAGAAGGAATGGCCACCACCCTGATTTTGTTTGGCTTCAACAACTTCCGAGATAGGTTCTTTGCCAAGTTTTTCGAGTTCGACATATCCTCGATTGTGCCTCCAGGGGTTACCCCTCCTGAGGTTGTAGTTCTGAACGAGGTGCTCGAGGTTCTTCCTACCACTCCTACCGAAGTTATCATCCCAAGTGAGACGATTGATGCTGCTCCTGCCGATCCCCTCCCAGCCGTTGAGCCTGCTGACCAGGCTTGAAATTGCTTAGCTTAGGTTTTTTTTTTTTTTTTTTTTTTTTTTTTTTTTTTGAACTTCAATGCAACAAACTTCTTCAATGAAACAGCTTTTCTTCATCAAATGTCTTCCCTTGTGCTTAGTTGACTCATATAGTATTTTCTTTGAATTTGTTGTTGATGTGAGAAATTGATGCAAGTAAGGCTGTTCTGGACCCCTCCAGATTAGCTTCCAAGAATTTGTCGTTATCTTCCGAACTGTAGTTGCGATAAGATAATGATTGTAGGCTAGTTCTAATTGCTTCTTCCTCTTAGGATGAGGTAGGAAAGCAATTTCATTCTGACATATAAGGATCTGACGATGGTCTTGTGCCACATATATACTGAGAGTAAATTTCTAAAGAATTCTGAGGCAGCTTGTTCTAAACCCAAGTCCTGTAGTAAGAACGGTGTCTTGTGTCTGTTGCTCTGATATTGGAGACTTCTGCCTCCTAGATCATCTAGACCTAGACTGATATATATCTGAACCGAAGGCTTTTTGTCATACACGTGGTCTGTCAAGGATCAACGGAATGGCAAAGACTGTGAGGTCTGTATGTTAGACGGGAGGTAAAAGGTGGATCGGACTTTATCTGTTTTGATCAGTTCGGTATGCTTAGGGAAGCCTTGTATCTTGTCGCCTAAGTATCCGAAAGGACGATCCTATACATCATCCATTTATACAGCTGTCTTTTGGGTTTTTGAGACCAACCCTTGATTTAACCGTTGCGACGGTTCGTCTGGGTGACTTTTGGGCTTCGAGGGTTTATATATAGGGAGGAGAAGCATAAGGTTGCCATCTTTTACTTGTGTTCCCATACTGTTCCTGTGTCAGAGAGAATTTTGAATGCCTTTTAGAGGCTCACCGTTTGCCCAGAGATGATTGACGATTTTCAGTCCGAGTTGGGAATGATTAAACTGTGGCTGAGAGTTAACCTTCCCTTTGATTCAGTCTCCAAGGAAGGATTAGAGGAGGCTAAGATCTTCTAGTCCATCTTAGCATCTGGTCGAGATCTCTCCGATGGGAGGTGGACCCTCCTTGATTCAACCGAGGCTTGGAGTATTAGTGAGGAAGACGAAGGTGGGATGCCTCTTTCCCTCTGTGTCTTGGTAGAGACCCTTGCTTAAATCTGCTAGGGTGTGACAACTGCTTTGAGGGAGATGAATGGAGGTCCCCTGAGACCCAGAGCCCTCATCATCCGTTGGTCTTGAGATCAATGATAGTGATGATGAAATGGCCTGGGTGCTTCTTGATGCAGATTGGGGTTCAGGATTCCTTCCTTTCAAATGGAGCCGGCGGTGGTGGTAATGGAAGTTTGGATCCTGTGCCCCTTTGTCGTCCGAGGCAGAAAGCCATGATGTCGTATAGTGTTTGCTTTTGTTGTAGCTTTTTGTGTACTCGTTTTGTTTCCAGTCTTCTTGTACTGATGTAAATCTTCTGAATCATCAAAAAAATTGAGTTCCTTTTTCTCAGATCTGATGTTCTTTGTATTTGAATGTGCACTTCTAGAGTTAAAACATCTTTTTGTGCACTTCTGATATATGACTGTTCTAAGAATAGATCAAAGAAACTTTGTAGAAGTCTTGAATCAAAGTATTTCACACCTGCTCGGTATTATCGTACTTGTTGCTTGTTGATAGGTAAGCCAAATAATCTAAGTATCAGATTTGAGGTGTTCTGATCTAGGAAACTTTAGTTTGTAGATGTTCGAAACTTCTGTCTTTGGATGGACCGGATCATAGAATCTGTGTGTTAAAGATGGACCAGAAAAGACCTGTGCATTATAAATGGACCAAGTCCGAAGACTTGTACATTATGGACCAGGCTCTGGAGGCCTGTGCATTTATAGATGGACCAAATACTAAGACTTGTACATTATGGACCAGGCTCTGGAGGCCTGTGCATTATAAATGGACCAAGTACTGAGACTTATACATTATGGACCATGCTCTAGAGGCCTGTGCATTATAGACGGACCAAGTACTGAGACTTGTACATTATGGACCAGGCTCTAGAGGCCTGTGCATTATAGATGGACCAAGTACTAAGACTTGTACATTATGGACGAGGCTCTGGAGGCTGTGCATATTAGATGAATCAAGTACTGAGACTTGTACATTATGGACCAGGCTCTGGAGGCCTGTGCATTGTAGATACGAACAGTCTGTGGAGTCAATTAAAAAGAAAAAAACATCTCTATTGATAGTACTTTCGTAAATGTTCCACATTCCATGGCCTCAGAATAGGCTTCTCAGTTATGTCTTCTAGCCAGTAGGTGGTAGGCCTAACGACCTTCGTTACTTTGTAGGGGCCTTCCCAGTTTGGTGACAACTTTCCCATAGTGGGATCCTTGGTGTTTTGAAAGACTCTTCTTAAGACAAGGTCTCTGATTTGAAAGCTGACCATCTTGAGTCCTACCTTGAATTTGTCGACCATTCTCTGTTGATAGGCTTCCATCCTGATGCTGGCTTGATCCTTTTTTTCTTCAAGCAAATCCAAGTTTTGCATCAGCTGCTGATCATTGGAGTCTTGCTCAAAGACTTCAGTCCTCAGGGTTGGCATACCGATCTCAATTGGAATTACTGCTTCTGTACCATAGGCCAATGAGAAGGGAGTTTTAGAGGTGGGCGTTCTTCTGGTTGTTCTGTAGGACCAAAGAACTCCAGGGAGTTCTTTTGCCCACTTTCCTTTGACCTTTTCCAACCTTTTCTTTAACCCGTCAAGAATCGTTCAGGTTGGTGACCTCTGCTTGCCCATTCACTTGTGAATGGCCTGGGGAGGCAAAGTGTTGCCTAATGTTGAGGTTTTCACAGAATTTCTTGAAGCCTTTACCCTTGAACTGTGTCCCATTGTCAGAGACAATCACACGTGGTATGCCGAACCTACAAACAATATTTTTCCAAGTGAAGCTCTCAACTTCTTTTTCTGTGATATGTATTAGAGCTTCAGCTTCGGCCCACTTAGAGAAGTAGTCAATGGCTACCAGAAGGTACTTCCTGTTCGGTGGTGCCTTTGGTAATGGACCCACGATGTCCATTCCTCACTGAGCAAAGGGCCAAGGACTTGGAATCGGGATGAGTTCGTGATGAGGTTGGTGTTGGTATGGGGCAAATCTTTGGCATTTGTCGCACTTCTGAACATACTCTTTAGCCTACTTTAGCATGCTAGGCCAGTAATAGCCCTGAGACAGAGCTCGGTGAGCTATAGTTCTGCCCCCATTATGATTCCCGCAAATTCCTCTCGTTTATTTCAGCCAAGACATATTGTGATTCTTCTAGAGTTAAGCATTTTAACAGAGGTTGAGAATACGACCTTCTGTACAGCTTGTTGTTCAGGATCAGGTATCGAGCCACTCTGATTCGGATTCTTTTGGCTTTGTTTTTGTCTTCTAGAAGGAGCCCAGATTGCAAGTACTGGAGGATTAGAGTCATCCAGTTCTAGGGCTGTTCAGCAATTTGAGCAACTTGGGCTTCCTCTATGCTAGGCCCTGGCTGATAGGAGACTTTTACTGTGGAGTTTGCTTCAGACTTTAGGCGAGACGACATGTTAGCCAAAACATCTACTCTGCAGTTCTGGCTTCTTTCAATTTTCTGGATAGTGAATGTTTGGAAGGAATGCTTCAAGTGGTTCACCAGTTCGGAGTACCGGAGCATCCTATCATCTTTAATGGCGAATTCTCCCAAGACTTGGCTTACCATCAGTTGGGAGTCTAAGAAAACATTGAGGTTCTGAGCCTCACATTCCAAGGCAAGCTTCATGCCTAAGATTAGAGCTTCATATTCTGCTTCATTATTGGAAGCTTTGAATCCCAAGTTGACTGCTTTTTCTGTCGTGAGCCCATCAGGGGACTGTAGTACCAGGCCTACTCCTGAGCCTTGATCGGTTGACTACCATCGATGTCTAGCAGCCAGGTTCCCGAGGTTTCGATGAGTTGTGCCTTGTCTTGAAGTGCCGAGGGTGAATTCAACAACAAAATCAACCAAGGCCTGCCCTTTGATGGAGTTTCGGGGTACATATGATATGTCGAATTCCCCTAGCTCCACAGACCACTTTAATAATCTTCCCGATACCTCAGGTGTCCTCAGTATTGACTTCAGAGCATAGGCAGTTGGGATTTCAATCGGATGGGCTTGGAAATAAGGCCAGGAGTTTTCGAGCTGATATGACCAAGGCATAGGCTAGCTTCTCCACCTCTGGATATCTTTTTTTTTGTGTCAAGTAGTGCCCTACTGACGTAGAATATGGGCCTCTGTACTCCTCTGTCCTGTCTGACTAATGCAGAGCTGATCGCGTTTTCAGAAACTGCAAGGTACAAGAGTAGCTTTTCTCCCTGTACTAGTTTTGATAGGAGCTCTGGAGAGGCTAGATACTCCTTTAGTTCTTGAAAAGCTTTCTCGCATTCTTCCATCCACTGCAAAGCTTTGTTGCCCTTCAGAGCTTTGAAGAAAGGTAGGCAGCGATCAGTGGATTTGGAGATAAATCTACTTAGTGCAGCAATTCTGCCGTTTAGTGCTTGAATGTCTTTTTTGGTTTTTGGTGACTTCATTCCAATCAGAGCTTGGATTTGAGTGGGGTCTGCTTCGATACCCCTCTAAGAGACAATGTATCCCAAGAATTTTCCCTTCGTAATCCCGAAGGTACATTTCGAGGGGTTAAGCTTCATCTTGTGCTGTCTAAGGATATCGAAGGTCTGGGCTAAGTGTTGGAGGTGACTACCTTTCTGCAGACTCTTAACCTGTCACATCCCCCAGAACCACCCTGTGCGGATTTAGGGGCACGTGACAAAGGCCAGTTAGGCACCCATCGGGTTTTATCAGTTTTTTTTTTTTTTTGAAAACAAAACCCCGACGGTAATCCTAACCACAGGCCATTCCGATCTAAATCCCAAGCATAATGCATTCAACATATATAATTTAAGCAGCGGAATTTTCACAAGAGAATGCATACATATATACTTGGCAGAGCATTCAGGATACATCATAGTCAGTCCTATCTTAATCAAGATTACAAAACAGTTTCACCACAAAAGGTCATAATCTGTTCAGTTACACAAAAAGTACAAAAATGGTATAGATTCACAAAAATGGGTTATCATTTTATCTGGGGGTCTCCAACATTTTCCCCCTAAGTTCTGGACCTGCTAAACCTGTCCATCTGAGAGTTCCCCTGAAATTATTAAAATAATGGAATGAGCTTTAAAAAGCCTAGTGAGTAACACAGATATCCAGGCAAGAGTTTCGAATTCAATCTTTGCTTAAATCACATGGTAATTAAATCAGTTTGGAATTAATAGTTCAATAAATCCAAGTCAAGTTCAATAGATCAAAACAGATAAACGGTTCAGAGTGCTAGCATATCAATCAGAAGTATAGTTAATCATTTGAGAAACTAAAAACCATGTCATCGGTGATAAAAGCATGCATTTAAAACAATTGCATTTAAAACATATGGTATTCGAAACAATTTAGCAGATCAAGGAGCAGTAACTAAACAGTGTCAGAAGTTACTCACCTTCAATATTTGAGTTTGAAGCTATGAATGGAGCCTTCCTCTTTTTCTCCTTAAGCCTAAAACAATTCATAGAGATTTATCAACTCATGACCTTAGACTGAGTAAGTCTACCCTATGATGGGTTTCATGGAACTAACCTATAGTGGCTAGTTCATAGGTCTTACCTCTTAAGCATTTGGCTTAGGGTTTTAGTGTCTTCACACATTTATCGGTTCTGATTTTCATAATATGGACCTAACCATTGAGTTCGGAAGGTCGGAGAAAGCCAATTTAGACTCTCTCGGCTTTTAAATCTGGGTTCAGGTATATCAGGGGTATTTTGGTCATTTTTGCCGTCACATAATTTCTGCCTCGGGTTCGTCATCTAATCATGTATACAGTCTTACAAGTGTCAGGTCTACTACTAGTATCAGTTCCGTTGAAATCGGATTTCATTTGGCCTTGTACAGGGTCAGGGGTATTATGGTAATTTCATACATCATATTTTTTTCGGTACCTCATTTGCAGTCACGGACCTCACCATTGGACTCAGAAGGTCCGAGACAGTAGGAATACATATATAACTTGTGATTTTTTGACAACGGACTAATTTGGAGTATTTAATTTAATTAAATGATTTTAATTAAATTAATTTCAGAATATATATAATATATATATTATTTTTGGCAGAAAAATGAACGGTCGAATAGGGTGGCACAGCGGACGCGTGCCACCTCCCTCTCCAATAGACACCACGTTCGAGTCCCATAAGGCGCAAAATGCGTCTTTTATTTTTCTGATATAATTAAATATATAATATATATATATTCTGCCCCATAGGTGACACACGCAAGCGTGTGGCCGAGTGGTAAGGGCGTGGTGTTGGGCGCGTGCGGTCAGGGGTTCGAAACCCCGTAGCCCCTGTTTCTTCCTTCCCTTTCTTTTCTTTTTAAACATATCAGTTTAACATATAAACGGCCAAAACGACACCGTTCTATTTATTCGGTGGCAGTCCCATTGTTTGACACATGTCCGAGTCAACCCGCCAACTCAGTTTAAAAGACACGGAGTCGACTCAGCGTCGTCTTCTTCATCAAAACCCTACACAGTGTTGCCCTAAAATCTGTAGATTTTCTCTTTCTATTTCGTGAGTTTTTAGGCTGTTTTGGTCTCTGTTTCTGGGTGGTATCGACTCCTGAGGGTCACACCAACACTTTGGCATCGGTTTTGAGCTTCGAATCAACCTAACAGGTTCTGTTTTCAAAAGGATAGCCGTGACCTGCAACTCGATACTACTCCCTCGATTCTTCACCATTTCATGTGATTTTTGAAGCTATGTGATCTAAAAATCATAAGGATCAAGACCTTATTTTTATTTTTTAGTTTGGTCTCGGTTTTAGAAGATTTGGGTTTCAAACCCGTAGCTTCATTTTCAAATTCGTGGGGCTACAGTGAGTTCTGGAGTCGCGTAGGTATATATATGAGATCCTCTTAGGGTCTATTTCAGGTCTCGACATGCAAAATTCCAAACGGTTATGGTTGATTCAGACCTGGTGTTTCAAGCTTCATCAATGGAGGTTGGTCTCGGGTTTCATGGTTCTTGACCTATCCGAGACTTCTAACACATGCTACATGTTCAGAACAATTCCTAGGATCAAGATTTAAACATGCATGCAGTCTATACCCGTAGCAATCTATCAAAACAGTTCCAAAAATCAAAATAAGAATTGAGGCAAATTTGGAAATTTACCTTCAACAGTGACCCTCTCTCTCTCTCGGTGGCTTGGTCCAGAATCCTCACAGTGCTCCTCAAGCTTCCTCAGGTCATGCACTTCAACTTCAAGCCTTCACCTTTCCTCTCTAATGGCCAAATTTCTCACAACACATGCATGCACAAGCTTCCTTTCCTCTCTCTCTCTCTCTCCCTCTCAGCCAACCCTACGTACACACAACAGAACTCACACACTCTCACTGTTTGGCATTTCAGAATTCTCTAAAGAGAGAATTCTTGGTGCAAGTCATGTATATATATACATATAGGGCTATACACATATATGAGTGTATCTCTGCCCTTAGTGGGGTTAGTGGCTGATTGACTGATGGAGGTGATGGAGGGCTATGATGAAGGGAATGCATGCAAGGCCATTGGCCAATTTGGGTGGTGGCTTGGGCAAGATTTTAGGTTATATAGATATATTGCTGTATATATGCACAAAGTAACCAACAGCCTAGTTGGTAGCTTTTTGGGACAGATTTTACCTACCTTGGTAGGTCAAGGGTTCAATTCCCCTTGGCCTCCCAAGTGACCATTTTCTCCTATTTTTCTGGTTAAGGCCCTGTTTGGTTGTCGCAGAATTCCAGTTTCACTGTTTTGGCCTTAACTCCCAATCCGTAACTCCTTTTTCAGTGCGATTTCTTTCTGTCACTTCCTACTCAGAATATCTTTCATTGACCATGGTCCAATGTCGGTTTTTATTTTCTCGAGTTTCCCATAATTAGCTAATTCAAGTTTTATCACTATTAAAAATAGACATTAAATTAGCTAAACCTGACATTTCATTCCCAAAACAGTTTCTCATATACAAAACATGTCAGTTAAGAAATTGGGGTGTTACATAACCAGCATGTCGTCGATATATACCTCCATGGTACTGTCGAGCAGTGGGCTGAACATCTTGTTCACCAACCGCTGATAAGTGGCTCCAGCGCTCTTTAAACCGAAAGGCATTACTCTGTAGCAGTAGAGCCCTCGTTCGGTTATGAAGGCTGTTTTCTCTTGGTCTGGAGGGTACATCTGGATCTGGTTGTACCCAGAGTAAGCATCCATGAAGCTCATGAGCTCATGCCCCGTAGTGGTATCAACCAGTTGGTCTATCCTTGGCAGTGGAAAGCTGTCTTTGGGGCACGCCTTATTGAGGTCTGTATAATCAACGCAGACTCTCCACTTGCCATTTTTCTTCTTGACCAGCACGGTGTTGGCTAGCCATTCGGGATAGAACACTTCTCGTATCATCCTGGCTTCAAGCAGCCTCTGAACTTCTTCATTTATAATCCGATGTCGTTCAGGAGCAATCGGTCTTCTCTTCTGTCTGACTAGTGGATGATCTGGATCTACCATCAACTTGTGAGTTATGAGGCTAGGGGCTATACCCTATATATCTCTGGTTTCCCAGGCAAATATAGAGAAGGTTGTCTTTCAGAAACCTGACTATATTCTCCTGCTCAGTGTGCGTCAGATCTGGGCCAATATACAAACAATGCCCCTCTGCTTCTGAACTGACCAACACTTTGATGGGCTCGCCAACAGGTTTGGCTCGACTATCTCATCCCCTTGGGCTCAGGGGTTCTTCAATGCTGGATGGGCAACCTTTTACCTCGGGAGTGCGGGTGAGAACTAGATCTGCACAGTCCCGAGTGTACTGTAATTGCTATTTGGAGGCCTTCTCCTTGAGGGCAATAGCATGGCACTCCCGGGAAGTTGGCTGACACCCTTTGACAGAGTGAACGTTCTGGTTGTGGACGTACTTCAGACATTGATGGAGGGTCGAGTTGACCGCCCCTATCTGGTGTAACCAAGGTCTCCCAATTATGACGTTGTAGGGAGATTTCATATTCAACACCATGTATTCCGTGATGGTGGTCTTCTTCCCTTCTCCTTCTTCTACTGTAGTAGGAAGGTCGATTCTCCCCAACGGGGTAGTGAGATTGCCATCAAAAGCTGCCATCGTGGTAGTAGTAGGCTTGAACTTGTCGTGGTCCATACCCATCTGTTTAAGTGGCTCATGGAACAGTATATTGACGAAGCTGCTAGTATCGACCAGGACTCTCCTGATCTCGAAGTTGGCAATTTTGAGAGTGATGACAAGGGCATCACTGTGAGGGCAGTGTACCCCTGCTGGATCTTGTTCAGTGAATTGGATCTCCGGTGCTGGCTTGAGCCTTTTTTCCACGTTGGAGATCTGTAGTATGTTCGGGGCAGCTCTGGCCTCTCGAGCATATCTCTTTCTTGCCCTGTTGGACATTCCTGTGATAGGGGAGTCAGCATGGAGGATGTAGATGACATGGTTGTTCTACCTCTGAGGCTTGTTTCGTCCTTCCCTCTGCTCGGGCCTCTGGTCTGGCCGTTGTTGAGGCTTGTCTTCTTGGGGGTTCTGCCTTCTATCTTGCTTGACGAACTCCCAAAGACGCCCCTTTTTTATAAGCTGCTCTATCTCATACCGGAGGGTCCTGCATGAGTTGGTCGTATGTCCATGATCTTTATGGAAATTACAATACTTACTTTCGTCCCGTAGACTAAGATCTCCTTTGATTGGTTCCGGCCACCTCAGGTTCTCTAGATCTCGAATCTGCCGGAGTACCTGGTTCGGTGTAGTGTTCAAAAGAGTGAAGTTAGTGAACTCCCTTGGTCCAGAATTGTACACAGCTCTGGGTGCTGTTCTTTTCTCTGGGCTCCTGGCCCTCTTCTTGCTGGAGTCTCTTCTGTGGTCCTCCTTCTTGTGATCCTTCCTCTTTGGATTATCCCTTTGGGTCTAGTCTTTGCCCTTCTAGGATGTGCGGTTGGCCTCTTTTAGGTTGATGTATTTCCTGGCCCGATCCATTAGTGCCGCCATGTCGGCTGGAGGGCTCTTTGTCAAGGAGTCTTTGAAGCCACCGTGGGCAAGCCCGGCAGTTAAGGCAGCTATAAGGAATTTTGGGCTGCAGTCAGTGATCTCCGTGAGTTTGGCATTGAAGCGCGTAATGTAGGCTCTGAGGGACTCCTCCTTAGTCTGGTTGACATTTAATAGGAACTCTGGTCCCCTTCTGAGCCTTCTGCTAGTCATAAACCTGTCCAAGAATTGTCTACCAAGCTCATAGAAGCTAGTAATTGAGTTCGGGGGGAGTTTGTGGAACCATTTCAAAGCAGTTCCCTTCAAGCTGGTGATGAAAGTTCGGCACATAAAAGCATCAGAGGCCCCGTGGAGGGCCATAGTATGCTAGTAGTGCGAAAGATGATCTCCTAGGTCTCTAGACCTGTCGTACAGGGTGAATTTTGGCACCATAAACTTTCTGGGCCTTTCTTCTGACATGATGGCGTGAGTGAATGGGGTGGCCAGTCTTCCGAGCAGCCTGGCCAACTCGTCTTGCTCTGGAGGGTTCTGAGGTCCTCTCAAGGCAATTGTCCGGTCCATAGACTCGGTAATTTCCTCTACCCTCTGCGGGTCTCTGAGTCTAACATCTTGCGAACCCTACCTGACAGCCTAGGCTTCAGGGTAGTAGGGTTGAGCACGTCCCTCGGACGAAGGAGGGTTACGAACCGGAGGGATTGGTGCTTCATGGGGATGAGGCTCTTATGGTGCCAGATGTGCTCCCGAAGCCCTTGGAGTTGGGGCTCGAGTAGTGCTCCGGTAATGGACGTTAGGGATGAAGGCTGATGTTCCCCAGCCTGAAGCTGCTGACGGCTGTGGATCTCTGCCAATGCGGGGAACACCCCGGGGGTGCCCGGGCTGGTTATTTGGAGCCTGCTCATGGGGCTCTTCATTCTCCGTGGTAACAGGGGGTTGAGTCCCCGCAGCAACGTTGACCGGTGGGTTAGGAGGGTTCGTCCCTTGATTCTGTGTGAGCGTTGCCACCGTTCTAGTGATGGAGAGCAACTATTCCTGCACCAGTTCATTGTGTCGTTTGATCGATTCGATCTCTTGTCGCATGGGATTAACCGTTGGCCCCCTTGCTCGTGGAGCAGGCGGCCGACGTTAAGAGCTTTGCGGAATTTGAGTATTCTGTCACGGTCGGAGATTTGGGGCCATAGTTTTCCGGTGAGGAAAGAGATGAGTTTGTGAATAGAGCACTTGGAGATTAGTCGTTCCCACAGACGGCGCCAAACTGATGCTGCACTTTTCGACTCGCAATAAGTATGGGTTCCGTGACCTGTAAAACACTCAGAAAGATGATCAGAGGACCACTGGATTGGTTCCGGCGGTAGCCGCTCCGATGCTTAAGTAAGTAAATGGAATTGAAACACTGTATTGAAAGCCAAAGAATGAGCATAAAGCTAAAGCGTACCTTTAGGGTTTAATTTATAGGTCGTGGCCTTCCTAAGTTGATTAGGATTCGACGCTATGAATATAAGGATTTGATCATCGGAGATTGCAGTTACCTTATGGAGTACTGAGTCGTAGATAGAGATAATTGTAGATAGTAGTTTCCGTGTCGAAGACTGTTTCTTTATTCCCTGCTTGGCAGTTGTTAAGGAAACCATAAGGTCGAAACCATGTGAAATGCTGAATCAATATTGCCCAGAGCATAAGGTCTGGAAGATATGTGCATGAGAATGCATTGGAGGTTCCGCCTGCACTGTATGACCGAGTTTATCAGCTTTGTATGATATATATATATATATGAGAATGCCCGAAAGGCTTGTGGCTGTTCTGTATAATCGAAAGTATCAGCTCTGTATGATCGAGATTATTAACTCTGTAAGCACACGTGTCTCAAGGTGATTGGTGCGTCTGTTTGTGGTATATCAATATGTATACAAATATTATATATATCATATAAAAGCTTCAAAGAAGCTGCTGGAAGGGGGTGTAGCCAAACAAGGGAGTTGTAGCTTCTAGAAGCCATGCGCCTCAACCCATAACCGAGAAGCTTCTAGCTTTAGCCGAAGCAATTGACAAAAGGGGCAAATCGTGAAGCTTCTAAATTTCTGAAGAAAAATAGAGAAAAGGTGAGAGAGGTCGGTGCAGCTGATCAAGATGTATATATATATATATATATATCTTTATAGAAATTGGGGGGAAAGAACGAATCTCCAATTTGTTCTGTCGTCACTGTTGGCGAGTCTTGGAGGTAATTGCAGCAAGAAAAGGCAGGAATTGAAGATGCACAGATCGATTTAGGAGAGCAAGTATCTCGAATTTTGGTTCAGCGAGGTTCGGTTGGCTCATCTTCAAACCCGAACAGGCCTTCTTCACTGCTTGGTTTTTCTTCTGCTCTGCCCAACCTCGGGTTTAGGCTGCCTCAGCCGTTAAAGATGGGGGTTATTGGAAGAGTTGTAGTTGGATGCTGCAGAAGCAGAGTCGTTAGAGGCTTGAGGCTGATTAATTACACTAAGCAGTAGGTATATGTATGTGTATTGTGTAGCGACGGAGTGCAAGAGAAGAAGAGTGAATGGATGTTGCGATTTTGTGGGTAGCGGCGCGGAACAGGAGAATGGGTTGTGTTGGTTGTGGTTTGAATTGATGGAAGTTGGAGGCAATTTGCTAGCTTTTGGGTCAGGTGCGATGAGGAAAAGAAAACAACAACAGCGCACACCAGCGGTGAGGAATTCTAGAAATGGAAGAATCTTGATGCGCTGCAAATGATCTATCTGTTTGTTGTTGTGGTGGACTGTTGTTATGAATTGGGTGGTTGAATGATGATGTTGCGGTGTGTTGGTCTCGGGGTTTCATCTATTGCTGTTTCCGATTGAGAACAGGGGTTGCTACTGGAGTTACAAGGAGGGGCTGATGTGAGCATGATTGGTCATTTTAGTGTTAGGTTCTATTCTGCTTATCTTATTACTGAGCAGGTTATTATGACTACGAAGCACAACGATAATGAGCAGTATATTTGGGAATCTCAAGCTGGTGGATCATTCACTGTCACAAGAGATGTTAATGGAAAGTAACTTGGTAGAGGAACCAAAAATTACCCTCTTCCTCATGGAAGATCAGTGGTGCAGAGGAAAGGAGGAGAGTAGCTGCTGCAGTGCTCCAACAGCAGCAGCAGCAGCAGCAGCGCACAGCAGCAGGGAGTGGAGATTAAAGGAGATGCTTCGAGCCTTCTGCATTAATGAGACAGTTGCGGCAAGGAGAATTGGCAATGGAGTTTTGTGACAGAATGTGGTGTTTGTTTATAGAATCAATCAAGGTTTGAGTATGGGTCTGAGTTGTGTAAATATACAGCTTCATGAGTTTCTTGTTAGATCTAGATCAGAGATGGATTCTCCGGTGTCCAACACGTTGCTAGAAATATATGCTAAATGCTGGTGCTTGTCTGATATGCAAACGATATGTTGTTGTATTACAAACCTGATTAGGTGATTTAAGGGTAGTAGAAACTGATTTTGCTGATAAATCAAGTGTAAAGGAGCTGATGGTTCACTCCTGAGCAACAAATGGAAATTCAGAAGTGGGATGGAAGTGCAGAGGAGCAGCAGTTTAGTGAGAAAGGGTCCAAGTCCATGACCCAGGTTAAGGATGAATTCTGGCAACTTGATGGCACTAGTCAAAGTTTTATGCTGGAGTCCATAGCAGAACCAATGTGCATTCCGATGCAAACCCGAAGTAGCTCAATTTGGAGAAGAGATTGTGCAGTGGATGAAAATCAGTGTGTAGCGTTGCCTGCTTTGCTAGTGATATGTATGAATTGACACTTTGTATAAGGTGTTATGTTGCGGTAATTAGCGGGTTGCTGTCTATTTTGTTAGTGAGGAAACGTTGGATAAATTGAGAGTTTTGATGTGGGGTTTTCATAGGAGTCACCTTCGATTTCTAAGCGATCTGCAGCTTGAGCAAGGCCCATTGACTGAGGGAAGTAATGCAATATTAGTTGTAGCTTCAGCCTTACGGAGGTGTAATTGTTGGAGGCTATGGGTTTTAACCTTGCTTGTAGAAATTGAAGCTACTAATTGGGAAGACTTTGCACAGTAATCTGATGAGAGGAAGGGAAAGTTTTTCAATATCTGATCGATGGGATGATAAAGGGACAGAATCTGTTAGGATCATCATCTGCTTGGGGGAAAAAGGCTGAAGAAGCTGATGAAACTAGATTTAAAATGGTTGGTCGACTCGATCAACCTGCTGGTGTGTTTTCTTCAACTGCTGAACTGTGGATTGAAGATCAACCTCAAACTCTAGATACACAACAATTTGGTTCACGTTTGACTGCAAATTCTTCGAAGGTTGGCGTTTAGAGTGAAAGTGTACAGTCTTAATGGGATTACCAGAAACGTTTCATTGAAAAGAGAGATGCCAGCACAAACCCTTATGGTTGGGGTTCGAAATGGAGAAACAAGAGGAACAGCCTTCCCGAGTCAGCTAGAGGGTTAAATGATGATTGCGGTTCCGGTGAAATGTTGACTGCAACAAGACAAAGGTTGGATATGTTCATATTTGAGGAACATGATCTTTTGGATGTTGAATCGATTATGATGGCCATTAGAAGGATAATGCCCAAGATATGCATGGACGTGGCGACGTATTTGGAGGATATATGTGAATAGAGATATGCATATATTTAGATGAGTAACTCGGACTCCTGACTTGGTGTATATTTTCAATACTATCTAGATTCGTATACTATACGGCTTTACATGCTAAACTGTTTTATGCCCTATACTGTTTTAATGCATATGCTTTCATGCATACTTGTTGTACTGCATTACTTGTGGCATATGTTTCTGTTATATCTTGCCTTCTAATATATCATGTTGATTCTGTTTGGGTCTATTTTTCTGTTGCCCGTGCTTTGGAGTCCGATTTGATTCTGTTTGATATGTTGAGTCTACTCTGGGCCTACTATAGGATTGAGCGGTTTTATGCTAGGGAATGGATGGCTGGCTATGAGGCATAGTGAACTCAGCATCCTTTCCCATCTGTATGATTGGCATTCTATTCTGTTTCTGTCCTGCTCAATTTTGTTCTGTTCCGCTCTGATACTAGGATGGCTGGCTATGAGGCGTGGTGAACTCAGCATCCTATACTCTGTCCTGATCTGTTCAGTCCTGATCTATTCTGTTTGATCTGTCTAATCTGTTTTGTTCTGATCTGTCTAACCTGTTCTGTTCTGATCTTTTTGTGCTGCATCTATTCTACTTCAGTTGCATTGTTCTATTTGAGCTGCATTTGAGCATGCATGTATATATATGAAATGGTTTGAAACCCATGGCAGGAACCTATGTTACTCACTAAGCTTGTTTAAGCTCATTCTTTTTATCTAATATTTTTCAGGATGCATCTCCATTGGATTAGAAAGCACAAGGACATGATACGTGTAGACTGAATGGCATTCCCAAGTGAGGATTTGATGGCAATAAAATGTGGAGACTTTAGTTCTGATGGATTAACTCTAGCTATTCAGGTGAGTGTGATGATATAGTTGACTTTAGTCATAGACAGTAAATGTGTAGGAACATGGCTCATGGTGATGGTACTCTGGAGAAATTTGATAGGCTCTGTGTTATATATCTGTTATAGATGTGCTCTGTGGGTAGAGTTATATATGTCTGATTATAGACTTGTTTTGTGGTACATACCTTTGTGGTATATAGATGAGTTGCATTCTCGAGATGTGAAAAGTTTTAATTTCTACTGTTCTGACCCTATATTTGGAATGCAATTCATCGTAAGGTTCAGAAGATTGCCTTTGGTTGGTCGCATTGTCGGTTGAGAGATTGGCAAAGCGGCTAACTGGCATCACATCTTGGAATCCGCGTAGGGTGGGGTGCGAGATGTGACAGAATGATATCAGAGCTATGGTTGGTAAATAGTTGGATCATCAGAGCAAAGGTTAAGAATTTTTGAGGAAATGATTAAAGATCCACTGTTACCACAGAGCAATTGTAATACCCCAAAAATCTGACAAAGACCCGGATTACACCTCGACCTAAGAAAAATAGGCTATGTAATATTAATGATTTAAAATAGCTCAAAATACAGTAGGCCATGATGGAATTAATTACTAGAAAATATAAAATTAATTCGTACCACTAAAAATAATATAGGCTTGGGAAATAGACGACCCGGTTAACCGAGTGCCAGGATAAATCAATGGGATTGATACGAATCATTAATTATAAAAATTAATATGAATATAATATGGGACACAAACGAGTCTAATATTGGCAAAATAAATAATTAAGATACCGAGTCTCGGCTTTAAGCCACACTTATTGCCATTCATAAATTAATATTTTATGAAATAAATTATTAATATGGTAAGATATAAAATATATAATAAATATTTACACATGATATATATATATATATATATATATTATTATCTTTATATCCAGGAACTAATGAGAAGCTATTGGAATAAATTAGATATCCTATTCTTGTTAATAACATATACATAATGTAAGCCGGAACTGAGTCAGTATGTGTACTGTACTTTGTTCCAACTATCAATAATGCCAAAAAGCTATGATATAATGCCTCTTATTCTTTGATTTCTATGTATACATGACTGAATACATTTTTAATATTAATATTGAAATAATGGCCTGCATGTGATTTTGTAGACAATAGTTAAAATATAAAATAAAGGATAGAAACAAATGCTACAACTGTCCTCTTCCAAAAAGAAGAAATAATAAAACCTATTATATATATATATATATATATATATATACAGAATTTAGATAACACGTGAAGAACAATTAGGAATTAGGTAGAATATTTTACAGGCAACTAGAGACAACCGACAAAAGAGGAAACCCTCCAACTTTCTAGACCATTCCATCGTTTATATATTCTTACTGAACAGTGTTCGGGAAGGGGATTTTGGTTCCAGAATTCATAATTTGATCTGCACCTTCTATTCCCCAGTTGTCTTCTAATTTTGCTGCACCCATTTTCTCCGTTAGTATATCAACAACACTAATCAGGCCACCTGCTACTCTTTGATAAATCTCTATATAATAGCTTGAGGGCTGGCTAAGCTCGTTAAAAACAGCTGCATAAATCAGATTTTTGGGCGCAAGAAACAGCTCCAAGTTGCTGACATGTGGAGCAGAGCAGCTGTCACGACCCGAAATCCACCCTGTGCGGATCTCGTATCGCGACCGCTACCCTTTGGCCTAGGGGCCATTGGGTCGGGCTTCACATGAGCAACGACGCCGAACGGCTGTGCAATAGGGCCAGAACTGGAAAATTGCTGAAACGTGAAAAAAATTTTCTTTTCTTTTCTTAACTTAAATCTTTCGCACATCCATCCGGTACTGTCGCTCTTCATAGCGGTACACATGATTATAAAATCAGAGCATACTAAAAACTTAAAGTGTTATACATAATATATATCCGAATGCCTCAAGGGCTTAAGTACATATTGTCCACAATCTATTACACTTCAAAATTCGATCATCTATGGGTCATTAGTACTTCCCAAAAGTCCTTGATCCTATTAAAGCCACTAGTCATTATCCCAAAATGGAGCACGACTCCCACTCATCGTCAGTACCTAAAAAATATTAGGGAATGGGGTAAGCTTTGAGAAGCCCAATGAGTAAATTCAACATTTGTCATGAGGTTTTCAATTGGTAGATGTTTCGTACATGAGAGGTTCATAAAATACTCACTGCCAATTGCTCGTACATTTTGAACATAGGGTACAAGCATTCTTCATAAGATAGCTTTGAAATATTTAAAGTATTCAAGCTAAACATACATTTTTTTAAATAGGGTATATGCATTTCAAAACATATAAACATGCATAGTGAAAAATGAGGGTAAAACCTGCTTCCATTTTCAAAGTCATTTGTCATCTTTTCACTTTCATTAGTGGAATTTGTTTCGAACCAGACTCCCATTTTGCGTATACGAGGAGATATCTCATTGCCTAGGGGATTAGATCTTCCTACCAGGCATTTCACATGACAAGTCAATTGAGTTCCGAAAAAACCCAAAATCCTGACTCTGTGGTCTTTGACAGGTCAATTGAGTTCCGAAGAAACCAAAAATCCTGCCTGTGTGCTTATGCACCGTTATCTTGTAAAACATTTATCACATAGCATCTTCATATTGATACTTTTCATGAGTATTTAAAACATGTAGCATATAACTTTTGCAATAGAACTTCAAATACTTGGAATGATCAAATTCAAAATATTTAAGGAAATTGGCATTTTACTCAGGCATGCTAAATATTTTGAAGAAAGGAACTGCATAAAAAAAACATTTAATGAGCATGTCATAACAGAATATTTTAAAACAGGAATCGTATAAAGACTGAATCTGATATTTAAAACATTATTCAAATCCATGGAATTAAATCTCCACTTTAAATGCAAGGTTACTCACCTTATACGTTTGGGTTGGCGCTATTGATGTGCCTGTCCCTTTCCTTTGTAGTTCCTAAGAACAATTCATAATAGTCCATTAACTTCACATTCACTTCAAACATCTCTTAGTGATTCTTCTTAACTTATGCTTACATCATGTTAAATCCTAACTTAAATCTTAAGCGCTATTTCCTTAACATATACTCTTCTGGTAGCTTCAGTAACTTTTAGGGTCGCTTTCTTAACTTCACATATTTACGTGTCATATTTTTCCATACTTTATTTCATAATGCGGACCTCACCGTTGAGTCCGGAACGTCGAAGAAAGTCAATTTAGACCTTATTGAACTTCCATTTGGCTTAAGAGCACATTAGGGATAATTTGGTAATTTATACTTTAACGTGTCTTAATTTTTTTGGAGTCCCGTCTCGTGAAACAAACCTTACCGTTGGTCTCAGAAAGTCCAAGATAATAAGAGTACTTTAATAACTTGTCTTATTTGGACATCGGGCATATTAACGGTAATTTGGTAATTCACATTTTGATGTGTCTTATTTTTTGGAGCCCCGTCTCATGAAATTGACCTTGCCATTGGGTCCAGAATGTCCAAAATAGTCAAAATACACTATTTATTTACTTTATTTGGACTCTGTTTGATCCATTTAATGTCCAAGGGCAAAATAGTAATTTTTCTTATTTAATAAAATAGTTAAATAATTATTTTATTATTTTATTATTTTTCCAGGGGTGTATTTGCATTACAGTTTCAAGAATTGGGCCATAATACAAATCTGTAAAACTATTGGGGCTAAAAATCTAATTTTACAAACTTTCGGTCTGAACTAGTGGGTTCAGTTCGTTTTTAAGTGAACCGGTCAGGTTTTTACTGAACCAATCGGTTTGGGCCGGTTCAACACATAATGCTGACATCATGATGACGTCAGCCCTAAGGTTTAAAATTTAAAATCATTTGCATCAAAACGTTGTAGTTTCAGTGTAATGGTTTTAATTGTTTCTCGGTTGGGTCGGGGCCCGACCCGAAACCCTGTCCATGACCCGACCCTTCACTGTTCATCTTCCCCAACTTTTAGGGTTACTGTAGCCCTAATTGCAAAAAATTTCTCTTTCAATTTTGTAGTGTTTTGGCCACGGATTTTCATTGCTATTCGTTCTAATGTATTTCTGGAAGCCTAATAAACATTTTAACATTCATTTGAGGCATTAGATCGAGCCAATAGGGTTCTGTCCAAGAGGAATAACCGAACCTGCAACTAGTTCGTATACACTAGTTTTTAGACCAAATCAGTTGGTTTTTGTCTTGTTGTGATTGTAATATCAATAAGATTTGATCCTTATTCCAAAAACATGGGATAATGGTTTATCTTAAAAGTTGGGATTTCAACCCGTGACCTGCAACTTTGTTTTCAATGGTCTTATCCTGAGTGTTGGGGTCGCGGTCTAAAGTTTTTAGAACTCTCTTGAGGTCTATTTTAAGTTCGGGTTGTCAAGAATGGTTTTCCTAAAGGTCATTTCAGACCAGCTCTAACAGACGTCATTAATGGCGATTTTGGGCACGACTTGGTGTTCTAAGTTGTTTTAAGGTCTCATTTTGATGCCTTAAGCAAGATTTCTTATTCTAAACATCATGCATGCAACTAATAGGGCTCAACAACATCAAAACAGTTCCAAAATTTTAAATAGAAAATTTTCTAGTTTTGGGGTTTATACCTTTGCACAACCATTTCTCTCTCTAGTCATGGCTCAAGGTGAGGACTCAATGGGTTGGTCTTGTTCTACTCGTGCACTCCCTTAATCCTTTCTCCCTTTGCACCTCCAATGGTCACCCACAAGCATGCACACAAGCTTCACACACACACTCTCTCTCTCTAACTCTCTCCACTTTCTCACTCTGCTGCATGCACTCACCCACACGGCCTGGTCTGTCACAACACACACACACACACACACACTCCATATGCAGAACACTCCCACTTGATGTGTCTTAAATTTCATGTACACCTATAGATATACCTATGTGTATAGACTTGTGGGCCCAAGTGTGTTCATGTGGCTGATACAAAAGTTAAGGTGGGATGATGGGAGCCGATGTGGAGAGGTCCAACTCATGATGAGGGATTTACATGTATGGCCATTGGTCAATTTGGGTGGTGGACTTGGCTAAATTGAGTTTAAATACAAATTGGTTGCATATATAGGCACAAAGATGCTAACAGCTCACTTGGTAATTTTTTTGGGTAATAAGAATCTTGCCCCACTTGGTCAAAGGTTCATATCCCATTGACCTCACTTTTGGGCATTTTTCCACATTTTGGGCTTAGGCCCTATTTGGTTGGCGCAGAATTCTGTTTTGGCTATTTTCTTAATATTTTCTTTTCCGTTGCTCCTTTTTCAATGCGGTTTCTTTTGAGGGTTTCGTATTTTGGTTAGCCTCATTGTCAAAGGCCTCGTATCAGTTATTATTTATTTGCGGCCGTCATAGTTCGCTAATTCGAGTTTTCAGAATGTTAAAATAACATCATTTCACCTAATCAATTAGCAATTAGGTTTGGACATTACGCCCTCACTTCTGAGGTGCTTAATTATTTTATTGGTCTGTTATGACCATCATGAGGTTCTCGATTAATTTCTTAATTATTCTTTATGTCAGTTCTAATTAATAATTAGCAACCCTAATTATTAAATAAATCATGGTCGGGGTATTACAGCAGCGGTTGAACGACTGCAGCTCAAAATTTCTTGATTTTCTTCCTCTATAACGATCTACCAATCTGAAGGAGGTATAAATCTGATTTTCTGAATTTATAATCTCTAATAGAAATTTTATTTTAGTCATAACAGTGATCAGCTACTTGGCAAATTAGAAATAGGTGTGATTATTTGATTTTGCCACAATAGGGGAAACCCATTCAGCTGCAACCTGTTGGGAAAGTGAGTCCTAAAACTGATTTATTTTTGAAGTTAGATATGGGCTGGCAATAATATTTATTTATCTCAGCTGCTGCACTGTCAATTTATGGGGTTCCTTTCCGACATGGAGAATTACCTTATTGGTTAGTACAGAATTGTTGTGATATGGGGGATTCAGACTGAAGCAATTGAATTGAACTAAAAGGATTTGGATTGAGTTTCAGCCATGCCTTGAAATAAATAATAGAACTCATACCTGCTAGCTATTAAGTGTAATTATTTGTGGAGGTATAGTCTTGTACAGTAGTATTAATTAAACCTTCAAGTCTAAACAACCCTTTATTCTACCTGAATGTTTCTAATGCCTGATTTGCTCATTCTTAACCAATATAAAGGAAAATTCTGATATGACACTTGTTATCTTCTACAAATCATCACTGTCAAATGAAACTATGTATAGGAATTTGGTGCGGTGCAATGGCTCTGATCAGGCCACGTTCCAATGGTAAATTGATATGAATATTGGTTTTAAAATAATATGCTAACTTACATTGAGATACTATAGATGATTGATGATCAGACTCTGAGGTTCTTTGCCAATTTACTTGGCATTTTGTGGTGCGCTGGTCATTGACCACCATGGCTGAATCGAAATAGAAGAGGAACTGAGATTTGATGAAATATTTAATGGACTGATATTTATTTTCAAACAGATGCATGTTTATAGAATTTAATGAAAACTAGAATATGTGATTAATTTGAATATAGTTAACTATAAATTGAATATAATTTCAGCTAATGGGTGGAATTATGCGTGGAGATACGGCCCTGGACAGTGGTGTAAAATTAACCTATTTAATTCCATTTAATGTTCCTCTAGTAGTCAATATTTTGCCACGAATATTGTCCTAATGGTGATCTCATGTCTAGTATAAACTATGGTTATTTCAAATTCTTCTTAGACTCAATCAGTAGAGGCATCATCTGTTTTTTTGGAAAGTGATGAGCCTGCTGTAGGGAAACTGTCCAAACAGTTTCCTAGCCGTGGCAGAAGCTGATTCTGCTCCCGCACCAATAATGGTGAGTCACTATTTTTCCCACCCTCTTGTGGACAAATCCATTAATATAATTCACAAGTAGGTTGTAATACCCTGACCCGGGATATGACACGTATACCGAGGTAAGTCGACTGAGTAGTGTAATGTGAGTGGGTTGCTTAGTATACCTAGTGTCGAGCCATACCCGAGCACCTTAGGACCCAACATCGTAATGCGTGCATGCATGCGTTTTCATGTACAACCATATTTCACGAACATGTAGTGTACCTAAAATGAGTGTATGCACGCGCTATTATAAATGAATTTATATGCATGAGTATGGATATATCTTATGTATAAAACTATGTATTTATATGTGTATAAATAATACATATAGTATAATGTATGTATATATATTGTATGGTGTATATTTATGTATATTATATAAATAGAAAATGAAAAAGGGAAGGGGGACTGCACATGCAAAGGTGGCAGTGTGTGTGTGCATCACTCTGTGTGTGTGTTATGTGTGTGAATGTAATATATACATATAATATACAAAAGCTTCCAAGCCATAAATGCAACCTACATTAAAAGAGAAAAATAGAAAAGTTAGGTCAAGGAAAGTGGCTTTAGAAGGGGGAGAAACCAAGAGGAATGAGAGGACAGGGGCGGTGGAGTGTGCGTGTGTCACGACCCAAAACCCACCCTGTGCGGATTACCGGATCGCGACCACCACCCCGAGACCCGAAGGCCTCGGAACAAGGCTCATACATAAGCAACAATATCAGACAGCGATGCGACCCGTAGTTGCGGAAGCGTGAAAAACTTTTTTCTTTCCTTTTAAAAATAAAACATCTGCCGCATATCCGTCTGATACTGCCGCTTTTCATAGCGGTACACATAAATATAATAATCAGAGCATAATAATATTAACTAAAGGTTTTTACATAGTACATATCCAAATGCCCCTCGGGCTTAAGTACATAATTGTCTAAAAATTTCCATTTCAAAAGTTTGACTGATAATAGGCCTTGTACTACCAAAATATCTCCAAGGACCTATTGGAGTTGCCATTCATTGCTCCCCAAATTGAGCAAGTGTCCAACCTTGATCATCACCTGAAAAATGTTAGGGAGTGGGGTGAGCTTCGAAAAGCCCAATGAGTAATTCCTACATCTGTCATGGGTTTTCAATTGGTAGAGGTTTCGTACGTGAGAGTTTATAAAATACTCAACTACCAATTGGTCGTATACTTGAACATAGAGAACATGCATTCTTAAAATATGTAGCTTTGAAACATTCATGGTATTCAAGCTAGAACATGTATTTCCATAAAAGAGTATGTGTATTTCAGAACATGTAACTTAAAATCATGTTAACATGCATAGTGAAAATGGGGGAAAAGCCTGCTTCCATTTCTAAAATCGTATGTCATATTTTCTTTTTAATTAGGTGGAATCTGTTTCGAACCAAACTCCCGTTTTACGTATACGTGGAGATATCTCATTTGCCTGGGGGATTAGATCCTACTACCGGGCATTTCACATGATAGATCCGCGGGGTTCAGTACGACCCTACTCACTACCTATATGGTGATGCACATGATAGGTCCGTTGAGTTCCGTACAACTCACAACACTACCTATGTGCTTATTAATTATCTTGCAAAACATTTTTCATATGACTTTTATATAAAAGCCTTTTTGAGTATTTAAAACATGTGACGTATAATCTTTGCAATGATGCTTCAATACTTGCAATAACTAATTTCAGAATAATTGAGGAAATCAGACATGCTAATTATTTTGAAGAGGAAACATTTATGGATATAAATATGAAAATAATCGTAGAGCATGTCATGGCAGAATATTTAAGAAAACAGAAATCATGAATACTAAATTTGATATATCAATGCTGTAAATATTTTGAACTTAAAAACATCCGTTGAAATCCGTGGAGTTAAAGCCTCCACTTCAAATGTAAGATTACTCACCTTGGTCCTCTAGGGTTAGCTCTACAGAGGCGCCTTCCCTTTACCTTTCTCTTTCCTTAGCCTATCAAGATTTATGAAGATTCCATAAATTCCATATGTGCTAAAACAATTTCACAACTCACTAAGTGTAGACTGTGAGAAGCCTAAATTCTTATACTGGTCCTACTTGTAACCGTATTATAGATCTAGAACTTATGTACTTAATGATAATAATATTACCTGCGACGCCATTCGGCTAAGGTTTCCGTGTTCTCTCTTTCCTCTTCCATTTTCCTTTTTTCCTCCTTCTTTTTCTTGGCCTCTGCCACCATGGCCTTAGTGGGTGATTTGAAAATGAAGGGGCTTACCAAGACGACTTCTGTCGCCTTGGCTATCCTGATGAATCTGTCGATCACTCTCTGACGATGCAATAGTTCTTGTATGAAGGCCTGTTGTTTTGGGTCCTTGGCCCTTTGGGCCTTGGTCATGATCGTGTACTTGGGTCGTTGTTCTTCCATAATTATCACCTAAGATCAATTTATGAGTTAGAAATTTCATTCTAAGATTGATGTGTTGTCGTATCTTTTCGTAATTCCTGTCCTTGTTTACGCCGTAGATCCGTATGTTGGCATTACTTAAATTTATAGTCATTTTGTCACATCTCGAACCCCACCCTACGCGGATGTCGAGGACGTGATGCCAGTTAGCCGCCACGCGACCAACCGAAGGCAATTTCTGAACTTTCTAGTGAATTGCACTCCGACTGTAGGGTCAGATGCAGCGGAATTTAAAACTTTTCTTTTTTTTTTTTTCTTTTTATCACGGGAATGCAACTCATGTATCCACCGTAGGATATGTATCACACAGAGCAAGTCTAAAATCCAACAACTAACAACTCAACCTCAGAGCATATCTATAATTCGACATATAACAACAGAGCAGAACTATAACCTCTAGAGTACCTTTTAAATCCATGAGCCGTATCAATATTCAGTACATATCAGTCATAGTACATCACTCACCCGATTAAATAGATTCAATCCTCAATAATCCAGTCTCCACAGATCAGTGCCATCAGATCCAATAGATATCGTTCCTGAAAAATGTTAGGGAATGGGGTGAGCTTCGAAAAGCCCAATGAGTAACACAGGTTCCCTGTCATGGGTTTCAAACCATTGTTGTTTACAAAGCACAAGGGTAGTTCAGTTGTTTCTAAAATAGCAGTTTCATGAATCTACTTTAAATGCAGTTTCAGTAGAATAAAGCAGGACTGAACAAAATAAAACAACAGATCGGGACAGACAGAACATAACAGACCATATCAAGTATAACCGTACAGAACAGAACACAACAGGTCAGGACGAAGCAGAACCGAGCAGAGCAGGACATAACAAATCAGAACAGGATGAAACAAAGCACAACAAATCAGAACAGAATAGTAAATGATGCCAATATATCAATCAGAGACAAACAGGTCAGAATAGAACGGGTCAGAATAAAATGGGTCGAAATAGAACGGGTCAGAATAGAACGGGTCGAAATAAAACATAATAGAACGGAACGGAACAGAACATAACAAGTCATAACCGAACAGAACGGAATAAAACTTGACAAATCGGAATAAAACAAAACGGAACATAACAGAACGGAGCGGAAACAATATGTCAACCAGAGATACAGGTATATCATCAACGGGACGAAACAAGACAGAACTGGGTGGAAACAGTATATCAATCAAGGATACAAGTATATCATCAACGGAACGAAACGAAACAATATCAATCAGGACGAGTCATATCAGAACTGAACATGACGGAAAAAAATGAAACAATATCAATCAGGACAAGTCATATCGGAACTGAACATGACGGAAGCAAACGAAACAATATCAATCAGGACAAGTCATATCGGAACTGAACATGACGGAAACAAACGAAACAATATCAATCAGGACAAGTCATATCGGAACTGAACATGACGGAACAAAACGAAACAATACATCAATCAGATTAAGACATATCGAAACTGAACATGTCAGAACAAAACGGAACAATACATCTATCAGAACAAGACATATCAGAATTGAACAGGACGGAACAAACTGGTACAATATCAATCAGGAGGAATCAGGACAGAACAGATCAAACATAACAAATCAGGACGGATCAGGACTGGAACAGATCAGACATAACAAATCAGGACGGATCAGGGCGGAACAGATCAGACATAACAAATCAGGACGGATCAGGACGGAACAGATCAGACATAACAAATCAAGGACGGATCAGGACGGAACAGATCAGACATAACAAATCAGGACGGAACAGATCAGACAGATCAAACGGAACAGGTCAGGACAGATCAAACAGAACAGGTCAGACAGATCAACAGAACAGGTCAGGGCAGATTAAACAGAACGGGTCAGGACAGATCGAACAGAATAGGTCAGGACAGATTAAACAGAATAGGTCAGGACAGATTAAACAGAACAGATCAGTTAAAACATCAGAGTAACAGAACAGATCAGTTAAAACATCATAATAACAGAACAGATCAGTTAAAACTTTCAAAATAACAGAACAGATCAGTTAAAACATCAGAATAACAGAACAGATCAGTGATGAGCAGAGCAGAACAGTATAACAGAATAAACAGTACAGTATGCACAGATTAAACAGTGCAGTATGCTCATATAGTGCTCAAGACTGAGGTGGTACCAAGAATCAGTTGTTCTTTCAGTAAAAACAGTGATAGGTTTATTTCAGTGCAGAACAGAGGAATCAGACAGAGTAAAAATCATGTATTTGAGTAAGGGCATGAAATCAGTGTATCAGATAAAACAGTGCAGTACAGTATTTAAAATACAGTAACTAGAAGGTGTACTTATACACCAAGTCAGAAGTTCCAGGTTACTCACAACTGTTACAGTCATCTCCTTGCATAAACAATATGATAACCTCCAAGTACGTCAGGCATCACCATGTATATCCTGAACAATCATCATCAATTACAGACAGATCAGAATTTATTCATTCAGGTCTTATTCGTCATCTTAGGTGTCTATCGGATTACCTAAGATAACCTAGTAGCCTAACGCCCTCTCATCGGGTTTCATCCGGGGCTATTTTATTCTTAAATTAGGCTTAGCAGTCATCAGGATTATAACCTAAGTCATTGGACTTCAATCGTTATCAGTCAGTTACTTATTCAGTCTTAGGGGCAAAACGATCATTTGTCACTTTTGCCCCGGACCCCTATCAAGGTCTTCAGAATGGTCTTTATATCTTAAATATAAAGTCATACGTCTTTTAGACTCCAATCAGTATCAGTTAGGTTCTTATTTTAACGATAGGGGCACAATGGTAATTTTTCCATTCTTGTCCCGGACCTTATCATGGTCCTCAGAGTGTCCCCAAATATCTTGTACATAATTTTCTAAGTCCTTTGGACTTCGTTTGGTATCCGCTTTTGGTCATCGGGACACATTGGTCATTTCTCGTTTTACGCATTAACTGTCTCGGAGTCTTATTTAGCCCTTCAGTGTTCATAATTATCCCTATGATAATTTATCAGATCAGTTTGACCTTTATTTGACCTCTACTTTGCACTTATTGTGCTCAGGGGTATTTTGGTCATTTTACGTTTTGTAAGATTCTGACTCCGAATCATCGTTTAATCATGTTTACAGTTTCACCAGTATCTGGGCTTCTATTGGTATTAATTTCGTCCCAATCGGACTTCATTTGGGCTTCGTACAGTATCAGGGGTATTTTGGTAATTTCATGCGTCATATTTTTCGGCACCTCAGTTCATAAAATAGACCTCACCATTGGGTCCAGAGTGTCCGACATAATCAGAATAGACTGTCTTTTATTTTTATTTGGGCCTGGGTACCCTCAGGGGTAGTACAGTCATTTGTCACTTACAGGTCTGTATTTTTCGGTACATAATTTCCTAATTTGGATTGTACCATTGAGTCCAGAATATTTGAAATGGTGGAAATACACTATTTATTTGCTTTATTTGGACTCCGTTTGACATATTAAATGTCCAGGGGTAAAATCATAATTTTACCTATTTAATAAAATAATAAAATAATTATTTTATTATTTAATTAATTTTTCAGGGGCTTAAATGAATAATTTCTCAATGTTCTGGGCCACAGTACAATTTCCCAAATTAGTGGGGGTTAATCCGTAATTTTCAGAAACATTTGGGGGGTTAAATATAAATTCAGAAAATTAGGGTTCAGACCAGAGGGTTCAGGGGTTCAGAAATTGAACCGGTCCAAAACTCAGAAAACCAACCGGTTCAGTTACTTTCAGAAAACCAGAATAGCATATTCCAGTTAACCCTAAATTGCCCTTATCCGTGTTCAGGTTATCCTTATAACCTGATTTTAATTTCTTATCACTGCGTCCAAACAGGTGGAATTCAATTTTAAAATCAAAACAGTAAACTTTAAAACGGCGACGTGCCACTTATCCGGTTTTGCAACGGGTCGGGTCCCGACCCGAGTCCGATCCAGGACCCACCCGAGACCAAATGGTCTCTGTCTTCTCCGGTGAGCTGCAGGGGTCTTCTCCGGCGCTGGTGGGGCAATTCCGGTGACTTCGTGGGTTCAGTCCAACGGGGTTTGAAAGGCATTTCCGTGATCTTTCCATCCCCGGTGTGGGTTTCCGTCCAAGGTCAAGTTTTAGCCGTCGAATAGTGGGTTACAGGTCGCGGCTCCGGTGGTGGCCGGTTTTCCAGCGACGTTTCCGTTTCATTTTCGTGCGTTTTTGGGTTGTTTTAACCCCTGTTTTCGACCACAGGGACCTTTTGGAACCCTTAGGAAGTATTTGGTGCATTTAAAACTCACGAATCAGTTGGGTTGGGGAGATTATCATTTCGGCCAACCGAACCTGCAACCGCCTCTTCCTCATTGGTTTTTGGACTATTTCGGCCCATTCAACTTGAAAATGAATCCCCTTGGTGTCTAGATTATGCCCCAAGGGCCAGAAGTCTATTTTATGACAGTTGTTTAAAACCTTCACTTTTGAGGTCATCCATGGTGGTTGTTCACGGGTTTTGGGTGTTTCTACCCCTATTCGACACTCCCAATTAGCTCAGATCAGTCCCTAGGCCTCTCAGGAGATTGTATATATAGTTTATATGGCTCAAATTCTTAAAACAGTAGCAAATGAATACAGACGAAATTCTGAACAGTTTGGTGTTTACCTCATAAACGGCCACTGTTCCTCCCTCTCAGCTCAGTTCAGTGCCTTGGTTGTGCTTGTTCAGATCCAGCCATGCCTCAGATCAGTCACGCAGGGCCAAGGATCAAAATTTCGTTTCTTTTTCATCGAAACGGCCGAAACGTTTCCGTTTCTCAGGGAACCGAAACGAAACACTAGTAGAATATCGAAATTCACATGTTTCCATGGAAACAAAATTGTTTCCATGGAAACATACCGAAACTAATGGAAACATACCGAATCAGAGGAAACATTTCTTTTGTATCAATAATAATTCTAGAAGTTAGTAAAAAATAATATCCATTTATTTTTTGAGGATTAAGACTCAAAATTACAAGAAGATATTTCTATTATTTTCCTTAAAATAATAGAAAAGTAGTAGGAGAAATAAAGTGTAGAGAAACAATTATTTTAATACTAAGTTTCTAATTATAATAGGTTTAAATCGCTATTTGTTTTACTTTTTTCTTTATATGTAATTTGTGTCAAATTATCTAATTCGTGGATATTACATAGTTTATCTATTATGTCATTTATCATGAATTAGTGTCATTTATCATGAATATGATGTATATGCTTTAAACGTGCACAAATATTCAATAAATAGGCTTATTTGTATAAATAAATAAATTTTAAGTTATGTTTCCACATGTTTCCAATTTTTTCTCCGTTTCCATTATGTTTTCGAAACATTTTCGAAACGTTTCCGTTTTCGGACAGACCGAAACTATACATCGAAACGATATTTTGATCCTTGCACAGGGCCCAGTTCTTCCTCTCCTATGTTCATTTCTAATGAAGGCATCATGCACACCATGCTTGTATTTCCATGGTCTCACCCAAACTCTCTCTCTCTCTAGCAGATCACATGCATGCCCCCACTGCTGTACAGTCTCCATATTTCACACACCAATATTCTGATTTCTCAATCCTCTCTCCTGGTGTGCATAATTCCTATACCCAATATATAATTCATATATATCTCCCCTAGGATTCCTATACATATACATATATGTATATCACTTGTAGGGTTCAGTATAGGGCAGAGAAATGATGGAGCTGAGGGGAGCAATCATGTGGGGTTTGCATGCAACCTCATTGGTCAGTTTGGGTGGCAGATTAGGATAATTCAGTGCTATATACAAATAAGTTGCAAATATATGCACAAAGGTGTGGGTAGCCCAACTAGTAAGTTTTTGGATAAAATTACTTTCCACTCAAAGGTCAAGGGTTCAATTCCCTTGGCCTCCCATTTGGCCATTTTTCCCATATTTTCGGTTAAGGCCACGTTTGGTTGCGCAGAAATTCAGTTTCAGTATTTCCTTAATAACTTTCATTCTGTAACTCCTTTTTCGACACGGTTTGTTCCGGGAGTTTCATATTTCAGTTATCTTCAGTGTCAGAGGTTCCGTGTCATTTATTAAACATTCGGGATTTTTCGGGTTAGCTAATTCGGATTTCGTTAGTGTTAAAGCGGTGTTATTTCGCCGAATTAATCAGTAATTGGGTTCGGGTATTTTACCCTTTTCCTCCAGACATATTTGATTATTTAATCGGTCCATGGCAATCCGTCGGGATCATAATTAATTCCCTAATCATTCTATAAGCCGGTTATTAATTAATAATTAACACTAATTATTAATTACGCAAAGTCGGGGTGTTACATCCTACCCCTCTTCAGAAAAGTTTTGTCCTCAAAACTTAGTTGGTCATATCGGAAAACAGTCATCTATCAGTCAGGTTTATCCACAAAGGAATCCAACGTCTGGCACCTCTACAAAATGTTACGAGCTTTAACCGTAATCACTTTTACTGACATGTCTCCTATTGGCATCAGTTGTCAATTCCCAAATTTTCAGATGTCAGGTCAGATCCAGTAAACCCACAATGAGGCTTTTATTATGCCATAGGAGACAAAGCAAGGCTGAACCTTGTAACAAAACGATTTAGCTGTATCAGATGTTCTCACAGAATATGAGAGATGGCTACCTATTTAAAGGTCGGAGCAGGACACTTGACTGCAAATTCTCCAAAGGATGACAGTTGGAGTGAAAGTGTATAGTCTCAATGAGATCAACAGAAACAGGCTGGTCATATCTAGGAGGTCCTATCGTCATAGTCTCCCTTTCTAATTCGTCTATCGGATCATCATATCATTCCAGATATTGTTCTCTATCAAGAAAATATTTTATATCAGTTTCTCACAGATTCTGTGTCAGATACAGATATTCCCATTCGGTCAGATTGTACAACCATAGTGGTATAATCTCTTCAAGATTTGATCATCAGACCCATATTACATCAGATCAACCAGGCGATCATCCTCGAATAGGCATAAATCATCTACTAAGATCACTTAGTCACATATGATTCCACAAGTGATTCATCTGATATCCCCAGTCACAAGCATCATTGCTAGAGTTAACAGACACACAGTCATTTTCCTTTTGGTTGCTATGTCCATAATCATTCGTATGGACATGTCTCCAAGTATCATGAGTCTACAACCTCAAATCATACCAGTTCAGATCAGATTCAGAAAATTCAGTCCTCAGATACCTCAGAATTACAGGCCTATTGTCTATTATGAAGACTTTCACAATTCCACGTCAGATCTCCAAAAGTGGAACTCAGTATTTATGGCTCAGGTACTCTGTGGTCCTTAATTCATAACCTAATGCTCTGATATTGCTCTATGATACTAGTTGATCTCCAAAATTTCACCAACTTCAGTTATGAGAATCTTAATTATCTCCAACCTTTGCTCTGATACCACTTTGTCACATCCCGAACCCCACCCTACGAGGATGTCGAGGACGTGATGCCAGTTAGCCGCCACGCGACCAACCGAAGGCAATTTCTGAACTTTCTAGTGAATTACACTCCGACTGTAGGGTCAGATGCAGCAGAATTTAAAACTTTTCTTTTTTTTTTTTCTTTTTATCACGGGAATGCAACTCATGTATCCACCGTAGGATATGTATCACACAGAGCAAGTCTAAAATCCAACAACTAACAACTCAACCTCAGAGCATATCTATAATTCGACATATAACAACAGAGCAGAACTATAACCTCTAGAGTACCTTTTAAATCCATGAGCCGTATCAATATTCAGTACATATCAGTCATAGTACATCACTCACCCGATTAAATATTCAATCCTCAATAATCCAGTCTCCACAGATCAGTGCCATCAGATCCAATAGATATCGTTCCTGAAAAATGTTAGGGAATGGGGTGAGCTTCGAAAAGCCCAATGAGTAACACAGGTTCCCTGTCATGGGTTTCAAACCATTGTTGTTTACAAAGCACAAGGGTAGTTCAGTTGTTTCTAAAATAGCAGTTTCATGAATCTACTTTAAATGCAGTTTCAGTAGAATAAAGCAGGACTGAACAAAATAAAACAACAGATCGGGACAGAACAGGTCAGGACAGATTAAACAGAACAAATCAGTTAAAACATCAGAGTAATAGAACAGATCAGTTAAAACATCAGAATAACAGAACAGATCAGTTAAAACTTTCAAAATAACAGAACAGATCAGTTAAAACATCAGAATAACAGAACAGATCAGTGATGAGCAGAGCAGAACAGTATAACAGAATAAACAGTACAGTATGCACAGATTAAACAGTGCAGTATGCTCATATAGTGCTCAAGACTGAGGTGGTACCAAGAATCAGTTGTTCTTTCAGTAAAAATAGTGATAGGTTTATTTCAGTGCAGAATAGAGGAATCAGACAGAGTAAAAATCATGCATTTGAGTAAGGGCATGAAATCAGTGTATCAGATAAAACAGTGCAGTACAGTATTTAAAATACAGTAACTAGAAGGTGTACTTATACACCAAGTCAGAAGTTCCAGGTTACTCACAACTGTTACAGTCATCTCCTTGCATAAACAATTTGATAACCTCCAAGTACGTCAGGCATCACCATGTATATCCTGAACAATCATCATCAATTACAGACAGATCAGAATTTATTCATTCAGGTCTTATTCGTCATCTTAGGTGTCTATCGGATTACCTAAGATAACCTAGTAGCCTAACACCCTCTCATCGGGTTTCATCCGGGGCTATTTTATTCTTAAATTAGGCTTAGCAGTCATCAGGATTATAACCTAAGTCATTGGACTTCAATCGTTATCAGTCAGTTACTTATTCAGTCTTAGGGGCAAAACGGTCATTTGTCACTTTTGCCCCGGACCCCTATCAAGGTCTTCAGAATGGTCTTTATATCTTAAATATAAAGTCATACGTCTTTTAGACTCCAATCAGAATCAGTTAGGTTCTTATTTTAACGATAGGGGCAAAATGGTAATTTTTCCATTCTTGTCCCGGACCTTATCATGGTCCTCAGAGTGTCCCAAATATCTTGTACATAATTTTCTAAGTCCTTTGGACTTCGTTTGGTATCCGCTTTTGGTCATCGGGACACATTGGTCATTTCTCCTTTTACGCATTGACTGTCTCGGAGTCTTATTTAGCCCTTCAGTGTTCATAATTATCCCTATGATAATTTATTAGATCAGTTTGACCTTTATTTGACCTCTACTTTGCACTTATTGTGCTCAGGGGTATTTTGGTCGTTCTACGTTTTGTAAGATTCTGACTCCGAATCATCGTTTAATCATGTTTGCAGTTTCACCAGTATCTGGGCTTCTATTGGTATTAATTTCGTCCCAATCGGACTTCATTTGGGCTTCGTACAATATCAGGGGTATTTTGGTAATTTCATGCATCATATTTTTCGGCACCTCAGTTCATAAAATGGACCTCACCATTGGGTCCAGAGTGTCCGACATAATCAGAATAGACTGTCTTTTATTTTTATTTGGGCCTGGGTACCCTCAGGGGTAGTACAGTCATTTGTCACTTACAGGTCTGTATTTTTCGGTACATAATTTCCTAATTTGGACTGTACCATTGAGTCCAGAATATTTGAAATGGTGGAAATACACTATTTATTTGCTTTATTTGGACTCCGTTTGACATATTAAATGTCCAGGGGTAAAATCGTAATTTTACCTATTTAATAAAATAATAAAATAATTATTTTATTATTTAATTAATTTTTCAGGGGCTTAAATGAATAATTTCTCAATGTTCTGGGCCACAGTACAATTTCCCAAATTAGTGGGGGTTAATCCGTAATTTTCAGAAACATTTGGGGGGTTAAATATAAATTCAGAAAATTAGGGTTCAGACCAGAGGGTTCAGGGGTTCAGAAATTGAACCGGTCCAAAACTCAGAAAACCAACCGGTTCAGTTACTTTCAGAAAACCAGAATAGCATATTCCAGTTAACCCTAAATTGCCCTTATCCGTGTTCAGGTTATCCTTATAACCTGATTTTAATTTCTTATCACTGCGTCCAAACAGGTGGAATTCAATTTTAAAATCAAAACAGTAAACTTTAAAACGGCGACGTGCCACTTATCCGGTTTTGCAACGGGTCGGGTCCCGACCCGAGTCCGATCCAGGACCCACCCGAGACCAAATGGTCTCTGTCTTCTCCGGTGAGCTGCAGGGTTCTTCTCCGGCGCTGGTGGGGCAATTCCGGTGACTTCGTGGGTTCGGTCCAACGGGGTTTGAAAGGCATTTCCGTGATCTTTCCATCCCCGGTGTGGGTTTCCGTCCAAGGTCAAGTTTTAGCCGTCGAATAGTGGGTTACAGGTCGCGGCTCCGGTGGTGGCCGGTTTTCCGGCGACGTTTCCGTTTCATTTTCGTGCGTTTTTGGGTTGTTTTAACCCCTGTTTTCGACCACAGGGACCTTTTGGAACCCTTAGGAAGTATTTGGTGCATTTAAAACTCACGAATCAGTTGGGTTGGGGAGATTATCATTTCGGCCAACCGAACCTGCAACCGCCTCTTCCTCATTGGTTTTTGGACCATTTCGGTCCATTCAACTTGAAAATGAATCCCCTTGGTGTCTAGATTATGCCCCAAGGGCCAGAAGTCTATTTTATGACAGTTGTTTAAAACCTTCACTTTTGAGGTCATCCATGGTGGTTGTTCACGGGTTTTGGGTGTTTCTACCCTATTCGACACTCCCAATTAGCTCAGATCAGTCCCTAGGCCTCTCAGGAGATTGTATATATAGTTTATATGGCTCAAATTCTTAAAACAGTAGCAAAAGAATACAGACGAAATTCAGAACAGTTTGGTGCTTACCTCATAAACAGGCCACTGTTCCTCCCTCTCAACTCAGTTCAGTGCCTTGGTTGTGCTTGTTCAGATCCAGCCATGCCTCAGATCAGTCACACAGGGCCCAGTTCTTCCTCTCCTATGTTCATTTCTAATGAAGACATCATGCACACCATGCTTGTATTTCCATGGTCTCACCCAAACTCTCTCTCTCTCTAGCAGATCACATGCATGCCCCCACTGCTGTACAGTCTCCATATTTCACACACCAATATTCTGATTTCTCAATCCTCTCTCCTGGTGTGCATAATTCCTATACCCAATATATAATTCATATATATCTCCCCTAGGATTCCTATACATATACATATATGTATATCACTTGTAGGGTTCAGTATAGGGCAGAGAAATGATGGAGCTGAGGGGAGCAATCATGTGGGGTTTGCATGCAACCTCATTGGTCAGTTTGGGTGGCAGATTAGGATAATTCAGTGCTATATACAAATAAGTTGCAAATATATGCACAAAGGTGTGGGTAGCCCAACTGGTAAGTTTTTGGATAAAATTACTTTCCACTCAAAGGTCAAGGGTTCAATTCCCTTGGCCTCCCATTTGGCCATTTTTCCCATATTTTCGGTTAAGGCCACGTTTGGTTGCGCAGAAATTCAGTTTCAGTATTTCCTTCATAACTTTCATTCCGTAACTCCTTTTTCGACACGGTTTGTTCCGGGAGTTTCATATTTCAGTTATCTTCAGTGTCAGAGGTTCCGTGTCATTTATTAAACATTCGGGATTTTTCGGGTTAGCTAATTCGGATTTCGTTAGTGTTAAAGCGGTGTTATTTCGCCGAATTAATCAGTAATTGGGTTCGGGTATTTTACCCTTTTCCTCCAGACATATTTGATTATTTAATCGGTCCATGGCGACCGTCGGGATCATAATTAATTCCCTAATCATTCTATAAGCCGGTTATTAATTAATAATTAACACTAATTATAATTACGCAAAGTCGGGGTGTTACACATTTGACAGATGCTATTCATCAAATTTTATGTCTCTTTTATTTTAGACATTTCTTTTGGTCGAATAGACTCTACTATTGAGTCCGGAGAGTCGAAGAAAGTCGGTTTAGGCTTTCGTAGAATTTAATTCGAACTCTTGTATGTAGAAGGGTAGAATGGTCATTCATCGTTTTACGTGTCATATTTTTTCGTACTTCGTTTTGTAATTTGGACTCCATTATTGAGTCCGGGATGTCAAAGAAAGTCAATTTAGACCTTCCTTGGTTTTAATTTGGCTTTTGGGGTACTAGGGGTAATTTGGTCATTTTACCCCTTTACGTGTCTTTATTTTTCGGACCTCGTCTCATAAAACGGACCCTACCGTTGGGTTCAGAATATCCGAAATAGTAAGGATCCACTATTTAATTATTTTATTTGGACTTCGTTTGACTTAATTGTGGGGCAGGGGCATTTTGGTCATTTTGACATTTTTAGGGGTCTTTAATTTTTCGTGACCTCATCTCATGTCGAGGACCTCACCAATGGACTCAGGAGGTCCGAGATAGTAAGATTACATATATAACTTGTAATTTTTGGACAACGGGCCATTTCGGAGTATTTAATTTAATTAATTTCATTTAATTAAATTAAATTAATAAGTATAGTATATATATATATATATATATATATATTTTATGTGGGATTAGTGACAGGTTGAATAGGGTGGCACGCTGGCCAGCGTGTCACCTCCCTCCCCATATACCCGTGTTCGAGTCCCACCAGTGCAATGCACCTTTTTTATTTTCAGTTTTATTTTATATATATTATATATATATAATATAAATACTGCCCCATATGTGACACACACGCATGCGTGGCCAAGTGGAAAGGAACGTGTGGGGCGCGTGAGGTCAGGGGTTCGAACCCCACTGACCGAGATTTTTCCCCCCTTTTTCTTTTAAAAGCTTAACCGTATATATATATATATATATATATATATATATATATATATAGCTAAGGCCTAAACGACGTCGCCCCATTAATTCGGTGGCAAGCCTAGAGGCTGCCACGTGTCCGAGTCGACTCGGTCAGGGTTTTAAAATCGAGTCAACTCACTGGCGTCTTCTTTATTTCTTCCCCCCGTGTTGCCCTAGTTGCAGTTTTCCTTTCTCTTCTATTTCGTGGATTTTGGCCAATCCAAGACCCACTGTTTTCATTCAAAAACGTTCCTAAAACATCATGGAGTGTTTTGGCATTCATTTGGAGATTCGAATGTGGCCCAAAAGCTCGGTTTAAGCCACGATAATCCGAACCTGTTCATGGGTCGTTCATGCTCGTTTCTTCACCATTTTTAGTGAGGTCGGGCTTATTTTGATCCCCTCTTCATGAGGATTCAATTCCCATTCATAGGTGTTGGTTTAAATGAGAGTTCAAGGGTTTGGGTTGTAAACCCGTAACCTGCAAGTTGGTTTTTGGAAGGCTTGTCTTATGATTTTGGGTCGCGGTCATAGGTTTTTGGAATGCTCTTAGGGTCCTCTTGAGGTCTCATGATACCAAATAGGGTTTGGTTGCCATTGGTTCAGACCTGCTATAAGCAAGGTCCTCCAATGGCTGTTTGGTGTACGGCTTGTGTTTCTTAGGCTTTTTAGGTCGAGATTTTCATGCTAAATTATGTTTATCTACTTTAAACATCATGTATATAAAATCTAGAAGCTAAAACAGTTCATGCATAGGGAGATTTTCTAGAGAGAGAAAATGAGGGTTTTTGTGTTTTACCTCCAACAGTGACTTTCTCTCTCTTTCCTTCTTCCTCCGAGACCTCCCTTCTATCCTTCTGAATGCCCAGAACTCTCTCTCTCTCTTTCTCTATGGCTGATCGGTGGAGACTTGGTGTGTAAACCATGTATGTCCATTTGTATAGGTGAAGAATTTAATGGCTATCACCTCACTTAATTGCCCCTCATTTCATCCCCTTACCCTATCAGATCAGAGGCCATACTTCCCCCTATTCATCTCCACCAAATGACCATATAATATTTATACATAGTACATGGTCACCTTACCTATATTAATTTCCATGTCTTCTTCATGTATACATGTATATATATATATATATATATATATATATATATAACATCACATATTACTTAACACACTCACACACGGCTGATATGTATATATACATATATATTTTTACTAAATTTTCCATTTTTAATTTATTATTAAATTATTTATTCTATTAATTTTACTTTATCAATTAAACATTTTATTTTATGTTAATTATATTAAATACTTGATTTATCATATTAATAAATTTATTTTATTAATTTATTTTATCTTTATCTTAAAGGCATAACATTTACCCCTATTTTTCATATCCTCGTAATACGTGTCACATTACCCGACATTCTCGGGTCGGGGTATTACAGCGTGTGTATAAGATGTATATATACATGTTGCGTAAGATGAAAGGAAAGAAGAGAAAAGAAAGCTGAGAGAGAATTGTGAGTATTGAGGGATATTCAGAAGTAGCTCAAGAGCAAGAAAAAGGAGAAAAACAATGAAAAATGTGAGAAAATGCCTAAACCCGTATTTTTCTCTCTCTAAAATAACATGCATATATGTAAGTAAATTTGACTGTATCATGTGTATATGATGTTTAGACTACATTGAAACTTGTTCAGGAATGATTTTAGGCCATGAAAACACCTAAAAACACCAAACCCAGAAGAGGCAGCTATTGAAGACCTTGCTTGAAGCAGGTCTAAACCGACTTCCCCCAAACCCAATTTGGCTTATCAGGACTTCAAGTAAACCTAACAAGCATCCCAAAAACACTTGACCGCGATCGCAAAGCCTAGGAATTGACCCCCAAAAATTGAGTTATAGGTACGGGTTTCAAAACCCAACTTCACGAACTCACTGTTAAACTTATCTTTGTTAATGAAATATGAAACCCCTTGAACTGAGGAACAAAATAAGCCCAACCAAATGAAAAATGAGCAAGAAATAAGCATGAACCAGTTAGTTGCAGGTTCGGTCTATCAACCTCCAAATTATGATTTTGAGATAGATTCGAAGCTCTAAAACATTATCAAAACCTTTTATGATACTCCAGAAACGTTTTAGAAAAGAAAACAGAAGAAATAGATTTGTAAAACATCACGAAATTCGACTGTAAAAATTAGGGTTTCGAGAGGAACAGTATCGATCTCGTGGGGAAGATGATACTGTTCGGGTCAAAAAATGGGTTAGCTTCGGGTCTGGGTTATAACCGGATCTGATGGGTTACGGGTTTAATGAAACGGCGACGTATGGAGTGTTATATTTTAAATTTTTTTTACCATTAGGGCTGACGTCATCATGACTCAGCATTACGTGATTAAACTGACCGAACCAGTTGGTTCAGTTAAAACGAGACCGATTCACTTAGAATGAAACTAAACCCACTGGTTCAAACCAAAATTTTTTGAAATTCCACTTTGACCCCAGAAGTTTTAGAAAATTGTATTGTGGCCCAAACAGAAAAATTAAATAAAATATTATTTTTATAATGATACCCCTAATACAAATATAGGTCAAACGAAGTCCAAACGAGGCAAATGAATAGTCAATTTTTATTAATTCGACCATTCTGGACTCAACCGTGAAGTCCAATTTGTGAAAAGAGGTCTCGAAAAGTGAAAACCCGTAAAAGTATAAAATGACCATTTTACCCTTTTAGTATTGATGTCCAAATTAAATATATGAATAGTGGATTTTAATTATCTCGGACATTCTAAGACCAATGGTGAGGTCCGTTTAGCAAGACGAGGTCCCAAAAAATAAAAATACCCGTAAAAGTGTAAAATGACCATTTTGTCATTTTTAGTACAAATGTCCAAATGGAATTCCGCGAAAGCCTAAACCGACTTTCTTCAACATGTCGGACTCAATAGTAGAGTCTAAATTAGTGATAAAGATACTTATGATAAGAAGGCATAAAATTTGATGAATTGCATTAATCTTGAGACGGATCTATTGATATATAGGGAACTCGAAAGGGAAAGGCAAACTCACGGAATACTGAACTAGGATTGTGATTAAAGTTAAGTAAAATCTGATCTCTATACATGGCAAAGACCCAGTTGTGTGATGCATGTGTTGATTTTATACTGTTAGATGTTATTAAATGACATTGATGCTGTTCTAGCTCGTAAATACTATGAATCGAATGTTATATTTTGAGCATGTGATCCGTAAGTAAAATCCGATCTATGTACGTGGCAAAGACCCAACTGTGTTATGCATGTGTTGCTTGTTATTGTTGTATTGTGTTATGCCATCAGATGTTATTGAATTTCATTGATGCTTGTTGTTGTTCGTAAAGATTATTGAATCAAATGTTATGTTTTGAGCACGTGATTATTATACAGTTGAGATGTGATGCTTAAATAATTCATCTTCATATGTTATACTCTGGATGAAAGTTATGATCATTTCATACATCAGCAAACAACTACAATCCACTATTATTATGGGAAATAAGTCGAGCCTACATGAGCAAGTCAGACGGTAGTTTCTGGTTGCAAAAGGGTATGGGTGGATCCTATTAAACGGTGTAGGCTGGGTGTACATGAGCATGGCGGATAGAGCGATCTGGGTGCAACAGGGTATGCTGAGTCCTACGGTAGACTGGGGATACATGAGCAAGTCAGGTGGTGAGACCTGTTTGCAACAGGGTATGCTGAGTTTTACGTATATATATATATATATATATATATATATATATATATATATATATATCAAACCACAGAAATCATTCTACATATTATTGCATTCATTTGGATGATCATTGTCATTGCCATTATTGTGTGACGTGACTTACTGTTGTTGACATTGAATCATCTCGATTGGTTATCATGTTACTATGAACTGTGTATTTTGTTATGTGAACCCCACATGTTGACTTTTCCTTGACAGAGCAAAGGAATACTTACTGAGTTTTCATAGCTCATCAGATACTACACAAACATTTTGCAGGTAATGATGCTACTGTCGAATGTAGGGATCAAAATCCCGAACGGGCGTAGGATTGCTGCGGAATTGATGTACTGTAGGGATTATTTTTGGTAGTAAAGTATAGTGCTTGTCTATGTTCTCCCATCACTCCACGTCCTGGGGATAATTATGTTAGAAATTTTTGGGTCTGTAAAACTATATGAACTTTAGCGTTATAAATGAACAAAAATTTTATTCAAGTCTTCCGCTGCATATTTAAATTCTGATTGCATGTTAATAACTTACCTATAAATGTTGACTTAAGATAAAAAGGAAAAATCGGGTTCGGCCGTCGGGTCGGATGGGCGTCGCGATGCCAAATCCGCACAGGATGGATTTTGGGTCGTGACATAGGTGAAGTTCTTTGGCCATCAATCTCCATACACCCAACTACCGAACTGGTTACCTCTACCAGCAGCTGGTGTCCATCTAGCTTCTTTTAGATTAATTCTATATAATCTATTTACAAGTGACAACGAACATATGGTAAAAGAAATCTGGTTGCCATATTTAATTGGGATAATCTCCAAAGGAAAGAGAATGTAATAGTTAAGGAAATTATGAGATTAACCATGTCATATTTTCCTCATTATTACCATAACCTGTAGATTAATAACATTCTCTCTAAACAAAATCTCATCTTAAACTAATAGGTAGGATACACCAATAGTAACTAATGGCTACAGGACAATAATGAAACAAGTAAAATACATTATCAGCAATAGCTAATGTTTATGATTACTGTTTTAGGACTCCCAGATCTAGGATCAGCTGGAAGGAATTCCGAATTAGTTTCAACAAACGGTGAGTAACTCGGACTCCTGACTTGGCATATATTTTTCGTACTATCTAAACTCGTACTGTACTATTTTATATGCTAAACTATTTTTTATGCACTGTACTATTTTAATGCATATGCTTTCATGCATACTCTTTGTATTGCATTACTTGTGGCATGATTCTGTTCTATCTTGCCTTCTGATATATCCTATTGATTTTGTTCGGATATGTTGTTCTGTTACCCGTCCTTGGAGTCTAGTTCGATTCTATTTGGTTATGTTGAGTCTTACTTTGGGCCCACTACGAGATTGAGTATATCAGTGGATGGCTGGCTGGTTCTGTGGGACGTCCAGAACTCAGCATCTACTTAATCCTATCTGTTCCGCTCTAATACTAACCCCAATCGGAAGTGTGCTGCGGGGATGCGGGCCCTCCATGTATGGGGGTGGGTGACTGACGTATTATCTTGTGCGGCATCCCACATCGCTAGGGAAGGTTCAGGCACACTGTTCTGATCTGTTCTGTTCTGTTCTGATCTGTCTGACCTGTTTTGTTCTGTTCTGATCTTTTTGAGCTGTATTAGTTCTACTTTAGCTACATTGTTCTATCGGAGTTGTATTGAGCATGCATGCATATATATGAAATGGTTTTAAAACCTATGGCAGGAACCTATGTTACTCACCAAGCTTGTTTAAGCTCATTCCATTTATCTAACATTTTTCTCCGCGGGATTAGAAGGTACAAGGAGATGATACTAGTAAGCTGAGAGGTATCCCAAATACGGTCTTGATGGCATGGATTTGTGGACAGTTGGATTCTAATGGATTGACTCTGGTTATTCAGGTGAGTGACATGTTATGATTGACTTCATTCATATGTATTAGATGTATTTGGACATGGCTCATGGAAATGGTACTCTAGAGAGTCTAGTCATGCTTTGTGTTATATGCCTGGTTATAGATATGATCTGTGGCTTAGAGTTATTAGTTGTTTGGTTTTAGACTTGCTCTGTGGTACGTACTTATGTGATATATAGTTGAGTTGCCTTCCCGAGATAAAAAGGTTTTAAATTCCGCTGTTCTGACCCTACATTTAGAGTGCAATTCATTGTACGATTCAAAAGATTGCCTTTGGTTGGTCGCATTGTCTGTAGGGAGACCGACAAGGCGGCTAACTGGCATCACATCTTTAGCATCCGCGTAGGGTGGGGTGCGGGATGTGACAATAATATTTGAGCAACAGGTTAAGGTTACCTGTACAAGATGAGAACTTGAGGACAATAAGGTGTGAAATGGTTTGGGAGTCAGTGTCCACATCAGAGCACTAAGTTATGGATTGAGAACCACAGAGTACCTGAGCCATGGGTACTAAGTCCCACTTTTGGAGATTAGACGGAAGATTATGGAAGTTTTTAGGAATAGATGATAAATCTGTGATTCTAAAACATCAAGGGACTAGGCATAAACTGATATGAAGTTGTAAATATTGGAGATTCACTAGTATCACTAAGTGATATTTGAGAAATGGTTAATGATCTTTAGGGAATTGATTGAAGTTGATGTTCCTTGGGTGATTGGAATGATCAGATATTTGATACTTCTTGGGAGACAAAAGTAGCCCTATGAGTGAAATTGACGATCTTGCGATATCTAGGATTATATCAGAGTAGCGCAGCAGAAAAGTAAGTTCTAGATTGATAAATCTTTGGGAAAAGATTAGACTAGAACTGAATTTGTGGACTCAAATGAGATTGACTGATCTTAGTGGTTGATTTCTAACCCTTTGAGGATGATCATCAAATTTGAACTTGGTGATGGCATGTAGTTGGTGGATTATAAAGTAGATTTCTTGTAAATTATCTGAATCTGATCTGAATTGTATGTTTGGGGATTCTAGACTCGTGACATTTAGATACATGATTGTATTATGCTAGAAGACAGGACTGTGTAACCTAATTGTGGTATTGAATTTTAGTGACAACCTATGTTTGGTGAGTTATAAATCAAGACTTCTAGTGGATATTTTGAATCTGATTTGAACTTGTGTGATTTGAGGTTATAGACTCGTGATACTTGGAGACGTGTTAGCAGTCTGCTAGAGGCTAAAATTGTGTGACAGTATATTTGTGGCTTATCAATCAAATTTATTATGAATTCTCCTGGATCTGATGTGCATTTATATGATTGAGGATTATCGATTACTGCCAATTGGAGACCGAGCAGTAAAAGTGATTGAGGTTAAACTTTGTGCCATTTTATAGAGACACCAGGCATTAGATTCCCTTATGGATAAACTTGATTGGCAGAAGACTATTTTTCCTAGAAGCCAAGTCGAGTTTTGGGGGCAAAACTCTTTTGAAGGTGAGTAGAATGTAATACCCCAAAAATTTGACATAACCAAGACTGCACCCAATTTAATAAAAATAAATTACGTGACATGAATAATTTAGGATAACCTAAAATACGGTAAACCATAACGGAATTTAAGATCCTCAGATATAAAATGGTGCATGCTCAGGAAAATAGATAACTCGGTCAAACGAGTGTCGGGATGAATAAATGAAGCCAATACGAATAATTACGTATAAAAAAGAATATGAATATTACCTGAGACATGAACGGGGATCTAATATTGGCAAAATAAATAATTATGATACCGAGTCTCGGCTTTAAGGAAAATTTTATATTATTAATATTTTATGATATAAAATATTAATACGGTAAGATATAAAATATATTCATATAAATATATATATATATATATATTTAATCCATGGTACAAGACACGTAAATATTATGAGATATATACATATACATGTGAAATTATATAAGAGCCAAAATAATATATATATATATCATATAAAAGCTTCAAAGAAGCTGCTGGAAGGGAGTGTAGCCAAACAAGGGAGTTGTAGCTTCTAGAAGCCATGCGCATGAACCCATAACCGAGAAGCTTCTAGCTTCAGCCGAAGCAATTGACAAAAGGGGAAAATCGTGAAGCTTCTAAATTTCTGTAGAAAAATGGAGAAAAGGTGAGAGGGGTTGGTGCAATTGATCAAGATATATATATATATATATATATATATAGAAATTGGGGGGAAAGAATGGAAGAGTCATCTCCAATTTGTTCTGTCGTCACTGTTGGCGAGTCTTGGAGGTAATTGCAGCAAGAAAAGGTAGGAATTGAAGATGCAGAGATCGATTCAGGAGAGCAAGTATCTCGAGTTTTGGTTCAGCAAGGTTCGGTTGGCTCATCTTCAAACCCGAACAGGCCTTCTTCACTGCTTGGTTTTTCTTCAACTCTGCCTAACAGCGGGTTTAGGCTGCCTCAGTCGTTAAAGATGGGGGTTATTGGAAGAGTTGTAGTTGGAAGCTACAGAAGCAGAGTCGTTAGAGGCTTGAGGCTGATTAATTACACTAAGCAGTAGGTATACGTATGTGTATTGCGTAGCGACGGAGTGCAGGAGAAGAAGAGTGAATGGATGTTGCGATTTTGTGGGTAGCGGCGTGGAACAGGAGAATGGGTTGTGTTGGTTGTGGTTTGAATTGATGGAAGTTGGAGGCAATTTGCTAGCTTTTGGGTCAAGTGCGATGTGGAAAAGAAAGCAACAATAGCGCACACCAGCGGTGAGGAATTCTAGAAATGGAAGAATCTTGATGCGCTGCAGATGATCTGTCTGTTTGTTGTTGTGGTGGACTGTTGTTATGAATTGGGTGGTTGAATGATGATGTTGCGGTGTGTTGGTCTGGGGGTTTCATCTATTGCCGTTTCGAATTGAGAACAGGGGTTGCTACTAGAGTTTCAAGCGGGGCTGATGTGAGCATGATTGGTCAATTCGGTGTTGGGTTCTACTCTGCTTATCATACTACTGAGAAGGTTATTATGACTACAAAGCACAACGATAATGAGCAGTATATTTGGGAATCTCAAGCTGGTGGATCATTCACTGTCACAAGAGATGTTAATGGAAAGTAACTTGGCAGAGGAACCAAAACTTACCCTCTTCCTCAAGGAAGAGCAGCGGTGCAGAGGAAAGGAGGAGAGTAGCGGCTGCAGTGCTCCAACAGCAGCAGCAGCGCACAATAGCAGGGAGCGAAAGATTGAAGGAGATGCTTCGAGACTTCTGCACTAATGAGGCAGTTGCGGCAAGGAGAATTGGCAATGGAGTTTTGTGACAGAATGTGGTCATTGTTTATGGAATCAATCAAGGTTTAAGTATGGGTCTGTGTTGTGTAAGTATACAGCTTCATGAGTTTCTTCTTAGATGTAGATCAGAGATGGATTCTCCAGTGTCCAACACGTTGCTGGCAATATATGCTAAATGTTGGTGCTTGTCTGATGTGCAAACGATATGTTGCTGTACTACAAACCTAATTAGGTGATTTGAGGGTAGCAGAAAATGATTCTGCTGATAATTCAAGTGTAAAGGAGCTGATGGTTCACTCCTGAGCAACAAATGGAATTTCAGAAGTGGGACAGGAGTGTAGAGGAGCAGCAGTTCAGTGAGAAAGGGTCCAAGTCCATGATGCAGGTTAAGGATGAATTTTGGCAACTTGATGGCACTAGCCAAAGTTTTATGCTAGAGTCCATAGCAGAACCAACGTGCATTCTGATGCAAACCCGAAGTAGCTTGATTTGGAGAAGAGATTGTGCAGTGGATGAAAATCAGTGTGTAGCGTTGCCTGCTTTGCTAGTGATATGTATGAATTGACACTTTGTATAAGGTGTTATGTTGCGGTAATTAGCGGGTTGCTGTCTATTTTGTTAGTGAGGAAACGTTAGATAAATTGAGAGTTTTGATGTGGGGTTTTCATGGGAGTCACCTGCGGTTTCTAAGCGATCTGCAGCTTGAGCAAGGCCGATTGACTAAGGGAAGTAATGCAATATTAGTTGTAGCTTCAGCCTTGCAGTGGTGTAATTGTTGGAGGCTATGGGTTTTAACCTTGCTTATAGAAATTGAAGCTACTGATTGGGAAGACTCTGCATAGTAATCTAACGAGAGGAAGGGAAAGTTTTTCAATATCTGATGGATGGGATGATAAAGGGATAGAATCTGTCAGGATCATCATCTGTTTAGGGGAAGAAGGCTGAAGAAGCTGACGAAACTGGATTTAAAATGGTTGGCCGACTCGATTAACCTGCTGGTGTGTTTTCTTCAACTATTGAACTGTGGACTGAAGATCAACCTCAAATTCTAGATGCACAACAATTTGGTTCACGTTTGACTGCAAATTCTTCAAAGGTTGGCGGTTAGAGTGAAAGTGTACAGTCTTAATGGGATTACCAAAAACGTTTCACTGAAAAGAGAGATGCCACTACAAGCCCTTATGGTTGGGGTTCGGAATGGAGAAACAAGAGGAACCATCCTCCCGAGTCAACTAGAGGGTTAAATGATGATTGCGGTGCTGGTGAAATGTTGACTGCAACCAAACAAAGGTTGGATATGTTAATATCTGAGGAACATGATCTTCTGGATGTTGAATCAATTATGATGGCCACTAGAAGGATAATGCCCAAGATATGTATGGATGTGGCCAACGACGTATCTGGAGGATATATGTGAATAGAGATACGCATACATTAAGGTGAGTAACTCGGACTCCTGACTTGGTGTATATTTTCAATACTATCTAGATTCGTATACTATACGGCTTTACATGCTAAATTGTTTTATGCACTGTACTATTTTAATGCATATGTTTTCATGCACACTTGTTGTACTGCATTACTTATGGCATATGTTTCTGTTCTATCTTGCCTTTTGATATATCCTATTGATTCTGTTCGGGTCTATTTTTTTGTTGCTCATGCTTTGGAGTCTGATTTGATTCTATTTGATATGTTGAGTCTACTTTGGGCCCACTACAAGATTGAGCAGTTTTATGCTAGGGAATGGATGGCTGGCTATGAGGCGTGGTGAACTCAGTATCCTTTCCCATCTATATGATTGGCATTCTGTTCTGTTTCTGTCCCGCTCAATTCTGTTCTGTTCCGCTTTGATACTAGGATGGCTGGCTATGAGGCGTGGTAAACTCAGCATCCTAGTATTCAGGCATCTGTTCTGTCCTGATCTGTTCTGTTTGATCTGTCTAATCTGTTCTGTTCTGATCTGTTCCGATCTGTTCTGTTATGATCTGTCTGACCTGTTTTGTTCTGTTCTGTTTTGATCTTTTTAAGCTGCATCTGTTCTACTTCAGCTGCATTGTTCTATCTGAGCTGCATTTGAGCATGCATGTATATGTATGAAATGGTTTGAAACCCATGGCAAGAACCTATGTTACTCATTGAGCTTGTTTAAGCTCATTCCTTTTATTTAACATTTTTCAGGATACATCTCCATTGGATTAGAAAGCACAAGGACATGATATGTGTAGACTGAAAGGCATTCCCAAGTGAGGATCTGATGGCAAAAAAATGTGGAGACTTGAGTTCTGATGGATTGACTCTGACTATTCAGGTGAGTGTGATGATATAGTTGACTTTATTCATATACAGTAGATGTGTAGGGACATGGCTCATGGTGATGGTACTCTAGAGAAATTTGATATGCTCTGTGTTATATATCTGTTATAGATGTGCTCTGTGGTTAGAGTTATATATGTCTGATTATAGACTTGCTTTGTGGTACATACCTCTGTGGTATATAGATGAGTTGCATTTTCGAGATGTGAAAAGTTTATTTTTCGCTGTTCTGACCCTCTATTTGGAATGCAATTCATCGTAAGGTTCAGAAGATTGCCTTTGGTTGGTCGCTTTGTCGGTCGGGAGATTGGCAAAGCGGCTAACTAGTATCACATCTTGGCATCCGCGTAGGGTGGGGTGCGGGATGTGACATATGAGTTTCCTATGAAAAATTGGTCTGAACCCATTGGAAACTGTAGGAAACATCACCGCCAGTCGGGGGAGATGATTGGAAAAACGAGGAAGAGAAAAAAAAAAAAAAAAAGGAGATCAGAACGGGTGGCAGGTTGGGCCTGGTTCAGGTTTGGGTTAGACCAGACCCACCTGTAGGAAAGCCAACTCCTTCAGAGTTTAAATGGATAGGTGGGTGTTTGGTTGCTGAATTTATAAATTGGCTGGGTATATTGGATAAGGGCTGGGATAGCTTATCCTTGTTTAGGTTTCTTGTCTATCGTTTGGTTTGTGAGTGTAAAGAAAAAAAATGCGCAGGGGCCGCTGCCCTTGCTACTTGAACCCAAGACGTTGGAGAAACTACTTGAAGAATGGACCATTGTGCCACTAAGGCACATGTGATCTTTTTGCCCCCACATAATATATATATATATATATATTATAAATTTACTTAATTAATTTAATTTAATTAATTATTACATTAATTTTTTATATGCAAATTAGTCAAATAAAAAGTGTAAATTTACTATTTTCGACCTTCCGGATCTAGTGGTGAGGTTCGTTTCATGAGACAAAGTCCCAAAACATAAAATACTCGTAGACACGTTAAAATGACCAAAATACTCTTGAGTCAAATGTGAGTCAAACGAACTCCAACTGAATTAAGTAAATAATGAAATTTTATTATCTCAAACCTTTTGAACGCAACGATGAAGTCTGAATTGTGAAAACTGAACCCGAAAAATAGACACATAAAATGACCATTTCGTCCTTTCGGTATAGAAGTCCAAATTGAAAATCGTGAAAGCCTAAATTAGTAAAAGAGATACGTAGAGTAGCAAGGTGTAAAAGTTGATAAATGATAGTAAAACTAAGACGTGTTTATTGGTGTATAGGCAAGTCAAAGTGAAAGGAAAAAGTCACGGAATACTAGGACGCACTGATAAGGTAAGTAAACTCCTATCTCCTATACGTGATTTTCCAAGCCACATTATTTCTATTACTGCCAAGATTTTGTACTCATGTACGTACCCGCTGCTATTTTCCCATCATTGATATTGTCCTATCTCATGGATGCTTATTAACTATTATCTCATGATTGCTTTATTGTATTGTTCCTTGAAAGGCCTATCACTCATGTTTGCTTTGTCGTATTGTGCGTTGAAAGGCCTATCATTGTATGTTGCTGCATGATTATGCCCAAAGAATAACGCGGTAGTTGTAGTGTAGATTTGGGGTGTCGATTCCATAGGGAGACAAGATTAAAAGAATAATAAATAGAATTTCTGAAACTAAAGAAAGTATTAAACGGCTAACGAGAAAATAAAATATAAAAAGTGATTTTGATTGCAAATAAAAATTAAACTAGTTGAATAACGGACAAAGTATTCAAATTTAACAAACAGTGGAGTGTCGGGAATCCCTTGCACATATTTGGTATTTTAACTATTTTTAATTCACTGATAACTCAATTGAGAAATTAAATTCCAAAAATCTCAATCGGAAGATTTAAAATTATGAACCAAAATTAGACTGAAAATAATCCTTTGAAAAATCATTCAACACTTTTAAATCACACAAATTATTATTCACATTGAAAAAACCCAACAACGACAATATACCCAACAAGCAATATTGCAGCAGAGAATTGAATCAATATAAATAGTTAATTATTCCAAAAATAATCAAAACATTAATCCATTCGATAGAAAAAGCATCACTGAATCTATAAATGGACTAAACCTTTTAATTATTCGGACAATAAAATCTAACAATTAATTATGAATGATCATCAAAGAATTTAACAAGTGAAAACCACGTACAGGAATCAAAAATAAATTAAAACAACCATCTATATTGCAAGTTCATCCCTAACCCCACTTGAAAATTTAGTTACCCATACACAGGATGAATAACATAAATTTCACGGAGAAGAAACGAGCCATGGCATGATTGGGACGAATTTTCTGTCCTGTTCACTGTGTAGCAGCCGCAGCTTCTGTCGTCCTGTTTTCTGCTGCCGCAGCACCTGCGGCTCTCCCCTCTTCTCTTTAGGTTTTTTTCTCTTTTTATATTCAGCCCCTCACGTACCTTGTTGATTCAACGCCTAGGCCCCATGCTTTGAAAGCCCAACGAATGAACTGCTGCTTTGCACCACACGGCGTAGCCCAACTTTGTTTTCTTTTTCCTTTGATTTTGTGCGTTGCCCAGCCAAGCCACACTGCGCCACTTCTTCCATTTCTCTTTGTTTCATGCATGGACCCCACCGCAAGTCAAAGCCCACTTCTTCCATTTCTTTTGTAGTTCCTAAAACAATTCATAAATAATCTATTAATTCATAGGTACTTCAAATATCTCCTATTGATGTTCTTATTTTATGTTTAGATTTTATTAAATCCTAGCTTTTAACCTAAGCGCTACTCTCTGAACGTATACTCTTCTGGTAGCTTCGTTAAATTGTAAGGTCTGATTTTATACTTTACATATTTACGTATCATATTTTTTCATACTTCATTTCATAACACAAACCTTACCATTTAGTCCGAAATGTCGAAGAAAGTCAATTTAGACTTTTTCGGACTTCCATTTGACTTTTAGGCATGTTAGGGGAAAATTGGTAATTTATATTTTAACGTGTCTTAATGTTTTAAAGTCCCGTCTCATGAAACAGACTCCACCGTTGGGCCCAGAACATCTAAAATATTTAAAATACACTATTTCTTTACTTTATTTGGACTTCGTTTGACCCATTTTTGACTTAGGGATATTTTTAAAATATTTCTTATTTAAATATTATTAATTAAATATTTAATTTATTATGGTTGGGCCTTAGTACAATTATCCAAAAGTTCTGGGGGTCAAACTCTAATTTTCCAAATTTTTAGACTGGACCAGTGGGTTCATTTCCATTTTAAGTGAACTGGGCTGGGTTTTTATTGAACCAACCGGTTTAGTTAGTTTAACCTGAAATGTTGACGTCATGATGACGTCAGCCCTAACGTTTTAAAATTTTAAACGTCGTCGTTCTAATAATGCGGTGGCCATCCCGCCGCTTAACACGTGTCCCAAGTTAACCCGTTTGACTCAATTTAAACAACGAGTCAACTCGTCGTCTTCCCCACCATCTTAACCAGTGTTGCCTTAATTTTCTGGGTTTATTTCTTTCTAATTTCATGTATTCTTAATCGTTGGTTTCATCTGTTTTTAGGTGTTAAGTGTTTCTGAAGGATAGGCCAACCTTTTATCATTCAGTTGGAACTATAAAACTGATTAGAACGCTCGATCTAACCCTGGATACCCGAACCTGCAACTTGACCCCACATGTTCATTTTTGAGTCAAATCTCATGAGGTTTCTTCTAGGATGATTTTTTTTCCATGGGGTTTACGTTCTTATCTTCAAAAGTGAGTTTAGGAGTCTAAAAACAAGAACTGGGTTATGGCCGAAACCTGTAACTCAAGTTTTAGGGTTCATTGTTTGAGGTTTGGGGTCGCGGTTTAGTATTTTTAACACACGAAGATGGTCTAGTTTAGGTCCCTATAGATGTCACATCCCGAACCCCACCCTACGCGGATGTCGAGGACGTGACTGCCAGTCGGTCGCGACGCGACCAACCAAAGGCAAATTCTGAACTTTCCGACGAATTGCACTCCAACTGTAAGGTCAGATGCAGCGGAATTTAAAACTTTTTCTTTGTATCACGGGAATGCAACTCACTTATCCATCATAAGTATATGTATCACAAAGCAAGACTAAATCCAGTCAGTCAACAATTCTAATTTCAGAGCATATCTAAAATCAAGCATATAACAACAGAGCAGATCTAATATCTCTAGAGTACCATTAGTTCCATGAGCCATGTCTATCTAGTGCATGTCAATCAAGTCAGTCGTATCATATTACTTACCTGGATATACGGATTCGATTCACAAGAATGTAAGTCTCTACAAATCAGTGCCATCTGATCCTTATTTGCAATGCCACTTGGCCTATTCACGTCATGTCATAGTACCTTCTAATCCAATGGAGGTAATTCCTGAAAAATGTCAGAATAATGGGGTGAGCTTAAATAAGCCCAGTGAGTAACACAGATTCCCTATCATGGGTTTCAAAACCAGTCCTTGCTTCCAAGGCACGTGGATAATTTAATCATTTCAAAATAACAATTTTCTAAATCCATTTCATAAGCAGTCTAGTATAATGGGATAAGATTGCACAAACAGTACAAACGAATCGGAACATAACATAACCAATCGGACCAAAACATAACCAATCGGACCAAAACAATAACCATTGCCAATATATCGATCGAGACACAGACTCTTCATTAACGGAACGAATCACAGCTGAGACTGAGGGGGAACAATAAGTCAATCAAGACAGAGGCATATCATCGACGGCTAAAATTATAACGGAACTAAACGGAAACAATACACTAATCAAGACACAGGCAAATCATGAACAGGACACAACATAACAGAACTGGGTAGAAACAATATAACAATCAAGTCAGGGACACATCACTGTCGGAACTAATCATAACTGGACTGAACAATGTTTCAATCAAGACGAAGGCATACCTTCAATAGTTAGAACATAACGGAACTAAACAAAAACAATATACTAATCAAGACACAAGCACATCATGAACGGAACGAAACATAACGGAGTTGAGTAGAAACGATATAACAATCAAGTCGGAGACATATCACTAGCGGGACGAATCATGACCGAACTGAACAACGTTTTAATCAAGACAGGGGCATGTCATCACGGGTAGAACATAACGGAACTGAACAATACATCAATCCAAACAGACCTATTACCGACCGGCGGTACACAATGGAATCGAACGTATCAATCAGGGACATAGACATAGCATTAACGGATAGCACATAACCGAACTGAACGGAATTCCTAATTCAAAGGACACAATCACATAGTGTGAAATGTAGTGCAAAGGGCCTACATTAAGTACGTACATTTAAACAATATAGTATTTAGACAGTATACTATACAAGTAGTACGGTACGACAAAATATCGTTCTTTGCCTATATCACATGGTTTATTTAATCGTTTCGGAAATAATGGTTCAATATATCCATTTTATCTCAACAGTTCAAAACGGGCAAAACAGTACGGAATGCTAGCACAGGGATCAGGAATATAGTCAAGTATTTAAAAAGACTAAAACCATGTCATAAGTGATATAGTACGAAAAGGCATGCATTTAAATAATTGCACTTAAATAATTGCATTCAAAACAGATCAATAAATCAAGGGACAGTATCAAAACAGTGTCAGAAGTTACTCACAAACTTTTGGGTTTATCTCCTTGCGCAAATGATCTGACAACCTCCAAACATTGTTTCAGGCACATCCTTGTACATCCTGAATAATCATCATTAATCATAGATAGATCAGAATTCATCCATTCAGGTCTTATTCGTCATCTTAGGTGTCTATCGGATTACCTAAGATAGCCTAGTAGCCTATCGCCCTTCCATTGGGTCTCACTCGAGGCTATTTCTTTCTTTAATTAGGCTTAGCAGTTATTAGGATTATATCCTAAGTCATTTAGACTTCAATTGTTATCAGTCAGGCACTCATTCAACCTTAGGGGCAAAATGGTAATTTTACCATTTTTGTCTCGGACCCTGTCATGGTCTCCGAAATAGTCTTTATATCTTAAGTACAAAGTTCTACGTCCTTTGGACTCCAATCGGTATTAGTTAGGTTCTCATTTTAACCATAGGGGCAAAATGGTAATTTTGCCATTCTTATCCCGGACCCTGTTATGGTCCTCAGAATATCCCATATATCGTATATATGAAGTTTTAAGTCTTTTAGACTTTAATCGGTATCAGTTGGGTACTTATTTAGTCTTAGTGGCAAAATGGTAATTTTTTTCATTTTTGCCCGGGACCCTATCATGGTCCTCAGAACGTCCCATATATCTCATGTATAAATTTGTAAGTCCCTTGGACTTCATTTGGTATCTGCTTTAGATCGTCGGGACACATCGGTCATTTCTCGTTTTACGCGTTGACTGTCTCGGAGTCTTATTTAGCCTTTCAGTATTCATAATTATGCCTATGATAATTTATCATATCAGTTTGACCTTTATTCGACCTCTACTTTGCACTTATAGTGCTCAGGGGTATTTTGGTCATTTTACGTTTTGTGTAATTCTGACCCTGATTCGTCATCTAATCAAGTATACAGTCTCACCAGTGTTCGGGTTTCTACCGGTATCAGTTTCGTCCCAATCGGACTTTGTTTAGGTCTCGTACGGTATCAGGGGTAATTTGGTAATTTCATGTGTCGTATTTTTCGGCACGTCAGTTCATAAAATGGACCTCACCATTGGGTCCAGAGTGTCCAACATAGTGAAATTGGACTATCTGTTATGTTTAATCGGCCTTGGGTATCATTCAGGGGTAATACAGTAATCTACACCTACGTGTCTGTATTTTTCGGGACTGTATTTCCAAAATCGGACTGTACCATTGAGTCCAGAATATTTGAAATAGTGAAAATACACTATTTATTTACTTAATTTGGACTCCGTTTGACATATTTAATGTCTAGGGGTAAAATTGTAATTTTACCTAATTAATAAATAATTAAATAATTATTTAATTATTTAATTAATTTATTCAGGGCTTAAATGAAGAAATTTTCCAAAGTCTGGGCCACTGTGTAATTCTTTAAAACTGTCAGGGGTAAATCCGTAATTTCAGGAGACTTCAGGGTTTAAAATGTAATTTCATAAAATTAGGGGTTCAGGCCGTCCGGTTCTAGGGTTCAGGTGGCTGAACCGGTTCAAAACACTTAAAACCAACCGGTTCACTAACCTTTGGAAAACCGGAATAGCATATTCCAGTTATCCCCTAATTGGCCCTTATCCACGTTCAGGTTATGCCCAAACCAAATTCCCAATTTTCGGATTTATTAACCGTGTTGCCAAACAGTGGGATTTCAATTTAAAATCAAAACAGTAAACCTTAAACGGTGCCGTTCCAATTAATTCGGTGGCATCCCTCTTCGCTCAACACGTGTCCGAGTTGGCCCGGTTGACTCGGCTCAAGGCAGCGAGTCAACTCGGTCGTCTTCTTCATCAAATTACCCTCGGTTGCCCTAATTGCAGCCATGAAACTTTTCCAATTTCGTGGGTTTTAAACCACTAATTTCCTCTGCCATTGATTCTACAGGGTTTATAAAGCATCAAGGAACAATTTAGCATCGCTCTAGGTCCCTGATTTGGGCTCACGGTTATGGTTTGGAAAAATGATAGCGAGACCTGCAACTTGACCATACATCATCATTTCTCAACCATTTTACACCGAATTTGTTGCTGCATGACCTACGGATCATAAGGTTCAAGTTCTAGTTTTTATATTTCGGTTTGGTTGCATGTTTTGGCATATTGTATTTTTGACCCGTGGCTTTATTTTTAAATTCGATGGGCTGTGGTGAGTTCTAGGGTCGCGGATCATGGTGTTTAAGGTTCCCTTGGGGTCTATTCTGAGTTCCAATATGCCAAATCTAAAACTGTCTCGGTCAAATCAGACTTGGTGTTTCAAGGTCCTTTAATGGAGGTTGGTTTCGGGTTTCATGGTTTTTGGCCAACCCGACACTTATGACTCTCACAGCATACATAATATACATCCTAGAATCGATATAAATGCATGCATGCAGCCTATACCGTCAATAACCCATCAAAACAGTTCCAAAAATCAAAATAAGAAATGAGGCAAATTTTGGAAATTTACCTTCAACAGTGACCCTCTCTCTCTCAGTGGCTCGGTCCAGAATCCTCACAGTGCTCCTCAAGCTTCCTCGGGTCATGCACTTCAACTTCAAGCCCCCCTCTCCTTGCACCTTCAATGGCCAATTTCTCTCAAACACTTGCATGCACAAGGTTGCCTCTCTTTTCTCTCTATACTCTCACTCTCACAGCCACCTCACGTACACATACACACTCTCTCTCAGTTTGGGTATTATCAGATTCTCTAAAGAGAGAATTTAGTGCAAGGTTGCATATTTATACCATAGTGCATTGTACATATGGCTATACATATACATATATATATATATATATATGTGTGAGTGTATCTCAATCCTTAGTGGGCTGGTGGCTGATTGAGGTGATAGGGATGATGTATGGCAATGATGTGGGGAATGCATGCTAGGCCATTGGCCAGTTTGGGTGGTGGTTTGGGCAAGGCTTGAGGTTATATACAAATCTTGGTGTATATACACACAAAGTGGTCTGCAGCCTAGTTGGTAAGTTTTTTGAGAAAATCTCTTTCCACCAGAGGTCAAGGGTTCAATTCCCCTTGACCACCAATTTGGCCATTTTTCACCATTTTGGGCTAAGGCCTTGTTTGGCTGCGCATTAATTCAGTTTCTGATGTTTACCTCATAACTTTCATTCCGTAACTCCTTTTTCGATGCGGTTTGTTCCGGTCAGTTTCTATTTCAGTTATCTACAGTGTCAGAGGTTCCGTGTCATTCATTAATCATTCGAGATTTTTGGGATTAACTAATTCGAATTCCGTCAGTGTTAAATTGACATTATTTCACCTAATTAATTGGTAATTAGGTTCGGGTATTATACCCTATTCCCGAACATGTTTTAATTGTTCTATTGGTCTAGTGTGACCACCGGGAGATTAAGGTTAATTTCCTTAATTATTCCCTAAGCCGGTACTAATTAATAATTAATTATTTAATTATTAATTATACAAAGTCGGGGTGTTACAATAGACCAGACTTGAATTGACAATGCTCGATTCAGACCTGTTTCAGAGTTTTTGTTCAATTGAATTTCAAATTTTCTCACTCGATCCTACATAATTTTCAGTCATTGTTCTTTCAAATTAAGGCTTATGCTATGTAAATTAAAACCTTATGTTTGCATGCTTTAAATCAGAACCAAAACTAAACATAATTCAATCAAAAATCATACCTACTTCAGTTGACAGTTTTTGCAAAACTTCCTTTCTTCAGTTCCTGTTCTGCTACTCCAATTTTCTCCCTCTTTCTCACTCTATCTCTCATTCCCTTTTTATTTCTCTATCAAACTATCCATGCAGTCGGTGGCATTGCCACCTGTTGACTGTCACTTTGCATGGACAACACCTCATAGTCATTGTTTCCCATCCTCACACAACTACTGGCCCTCCTTCACCATATGGAGAACAGCTGCATGGCTGTTTACCTCGCTAATTCTCTCTCTTAATCCTTATATTCTATTACTTCTTAATTTCTTTTATTATTTTTCAATTCTTGGACTAAATTTCCTTAATTATATATATATATATATATATATCTGTACACACGTGTATAGATATATTTGTATTTCATTAATTTTATATTCATTTACTCATGTTGGTCACACACACCATATATATTTAAGGTGCGTAATTCATATGTGTTCTTATATATATTTATATCTATATATATATATATATCGTTTACTATATATTTATATTTATATTTTATTTTATTTATTATTCTTATAGTAACATTTTTATTAATATTGATTTGTTCGTTTATGAAATGTTCATGCCTAAATTTAATAATCGTATGCAATGTTGACGGTTGGTGTGAGAATATATAAATCCACCGGAACCAACAAACAAGTTGATGATTGCAACGAAAGTGATGTACAGTCATCCTGGGTTTCTCGGGACTTTTACTAAAAGTTCACATGTTAGGGTTCGAAACCAACTTCGCTACTTAAGGTTTCGGTTACTAATTATTATTTAGAGATTTAACGATTCTTAATTGGGTCGGGGTGTCACACTACAAAGTAAATGCATCACTCTTGTTTGACTATTATGTTGATGTTTATGGAATTCATATGATGTTTTCATTTCCCTATGAATAGTTCTATGTTGATAGTTCCTTATTATTGGACTTGACTGTAACCGATTGATTTTGGCAGTATATTTATGTTGATTGTGATTATTGAGCTTTTCCCATATTCATGCCACACCATTACTCATAATTGTTATTGTGCCTTACTATTCATTGGCCATTGTACCATTTTGCTGTTAACTGCAACTGTTGTCATGACTGGCTATTATGTTACTCTTTGAGTTTACATTTTTCTATGTTAACCCTAACTCGTATTGGAGATGGGCTTTTACTTATTGAGCATTGTTAGCTCACCCCATTTACTATTTTTCAGGTCCGTATGCTACAGAACCACAGTAGGAGATCAGGAGCTGAGGGAGACAGTTGAGGAGTATGATAGAATAATGTAGTCTCTCCTATGTACTCCCCACCTAAAAGTGGTTTTATGTTTATTTTATTGTCAGTTACATTTTTCAGTCATTAAACAATGTTTTGTATTAAAACTTCCGCAATTTAATGTTATATTTATATTATTTATTGTCATCATTGATACAAAGAATGGAAAATAGTAGGGACGGCCATTGGGTCCGCCCTGTGACACGAGATCCGCATAGGGTGGGTTTCGGGTTCGTGACAGACAACCCAGTCAACCTAGTGCCGAGATGGACATATGATGCCAATATGAAAAAATGAATTATGAAAATACTATAAATAAGAGTATAACACACCAACGGGGATCCAATATCTGTAATAATGATACCAAGCCCCAGACTAACACCAAATTTGTCGGTGTTTTGTACATTAGTATTTTATAGACTACACATTTGTTCGCAGTCAATCTACATATAAATGTCTATTCGCGGAATCTATGAGAGAAGTAAGTGGGGCCCACAGCATGAGATATTTTTATACACTATTATATATAACATGATATAATATATAAGATATATGTGAAATGATATAACATATATAAATATATGTGCTAGAAGTTTCCAAATGGAAGCTACTGGGAAGAGTGATATATATGTATATATATATATATATATGTATGCATTCTCCCTTATTTTGATTTCTTAACTGACCTAATGTCGGTGACAGTATAGAAAGTGAGAGAAGCAGTTGGTAGCTTTTAGAAAAGGCTAGATATGTTGCAGCTTTTAGAAAAGGCTAGATATGTTACAGTTATGGGACTTATATATATATATATATATATATATATATATATATATATATACAGCTGTAGGCTATTTTATGGGCCAAGTAATAACTAAGATAGAGAGAACTAAGGAAAAGATAAGGATGAAAGCTTTCTGTGTTGTGTCTATGACTGAGTCATGTGGGCTACCTGTAGAGGTGCAATAGGGGATGAAGCAATGTAGCTGCTGCCCAAACAGAAGAGAAAAGAAGAAGAAGAAACAACAAGTTGAGGAGAAAGAGAGGAAGAAATAGGTACCTTTTTCTCTCTAGACTTTTCACTTGCTTCGATTTTACATGATTTCAAGTGTATACATGAAAGTTTAGGAATGAAACTAAGTGCGAAAAAGGTGGATCAAAATATAAACCGAGCCTAAAATAGTAGGAAAAAGAAAAAAAAATTTAAGAAAATTTCTTATGTTCACGGCCACAAAACGGTGGAACTTTAAAAATGATTCCAAACTTTAGTTTTATGAATGCAAACTAGTAGAAGACACTTTAAGGAGTAAAGGGAAACTTGAATCATGAAAATGGTCGAGAAATAACTAGTTTAAAGCAAAGTTTTCAGAAATGGCACATGGCTGGAAAATACAAATGGGTGTTGGAATTGCGAGATTTGATGCTTAAAAATAGTCCCAAATGAGTTCTTGAGGTTTCTAAAATTGATTTGATATAAAAAAAAATAAAAAAAATAAAAAACTAAAAACATACGTCGAAATCATAAGAAAAACAAAGAAAAAAGTTGCAGTCCGACGATCGATGCCTTAGAAGACGCCTACAGGTTGGCCGAAAAAGCATGAGGAGTTTGGGTCTATCGAGTTCGACCTTGGATCAAGTCTGGTCGGGACCTGACCGAACGCAGATATGGTAAAATGGAACTGCGTCATTTTGGGCTGAAGAGTTAAATTTTAAATTGAAATCAAGTTGTTTGGTTAAAGGATAAAAAATCAGAATCCTAGAATAGGAATTAACTAAATGCAGATAAGGGCCAAATTGGAGCAACAATGATATGTTATCCCGGTTCAGTGAGAATGAACTGAACTGGTTGGTTCAAAAAAGGTACATGTGGATTCAGTTTAAATAGAGTTGAACCAGCTAGGTTTAGGGCCTATTGGGTCCAGTCTGGGGTTACAACTTATAAACCCTTTTGGTTCAGTAATTAAATTAAAATAAAGAAAACCCTAACTTAAGTAAATTACAGTTTGACCCCAATAATTTTTGAATATCCTTGTTCTGGCCCAACCTTTGAAAAAGTAATTCAAATATACTCCTGAAAAATGATTTAATAAATAAATAGTTAATTAAACTATTGTATAAAAAGGTTAAAATGACCATTTTACCCTTGGGCCAAAAATGAAGCAAATAAAGTCTAAACTATCATCCAGAAAAGGCTATATTAATAGTTTCAAATGTTCCGGACATAATAAAAATATCAAATTGAACATCCGGGAACTCTGGGGTGGTCCCACCATAAGATGTAAAATTACTAAAATACCCTTAATATATTAGAAGCCCAAATAAAGTCCAAATTTAACGAAATTGATACCAATGGAGGCCCAAATAATTGTGAATTTTTATGAAAGACTAACTAATGATTCGGGGTTAGAATTGCATAAAATATGAAATGACCAAAATACTCCTGAGCATAGAAAATACAAAGCAAAGGCCGAATAAATTTTAAAAGAGGGCTAATATGATGTAATTAACTGTCATAATCATAATTATGAAAATTGAGAGTCGAAATAAGACTCTAAAACAGTCAAGTATAAAGTGAAAAATGATTGATGTGTATCGATAATCAAAAACAGATACCAAATGAGATCTAAAAGACTCAAAAAATTATATACAAGACCCGGTGATAAATTAAAAAATGACGAATGTTCTTATGACTTAATGAACTTACCAGAAGTACAATGATGACATAAATATTGATTCAATGTGCTATATCTTTTTAATCCATGATTATAGGATCATTCAAATGAAAGAAAATGGAAAGAGAGCTATAGAAAGCTATTGTGATAATCGAATGGAAATACAATGTTAAGAACTCAAGGTAAGTGATGCTGCACTTTTTGGCCGATGAGAACTCCGAACTCTACTCTCTGAAGAACAATCAAAAAGAAGATCAGAGGGCCACCGGATTGTCTCCGGCGGTAGCCGCTCCGATGCTTAAGTCAATAAAACTGAATTGAAAGATTGTAATGTAAGCCAAAGAATGAGCATAAAAATAAAAGGTGTACCTTAGGGTTTCATTTATAGGCTAGAGATTTCCTTAGTTGATTGGGATTTGGAGCCATGAATATAGGGATTTGATCATCAGAGAATGGTAGTTACCATGTTGGATACTGCACTTTGAGAGATATCTGTGAGTAGCAGTTTCCTTATTGAAGACTGTTTCCTTATCCTTTGCTTGGTAGGGCATTAAGGCGGTGATGAGCTTTGAACCTTAGAGAGTGCTCTGAAGGGCTGGTTCTCAGGCCTGTGAGTTCTAAAGGATAAGCATTCAAGCCTGTTCTAAACGACCGAGCATCTAAGTATACTCTAGGTGGCTGAGCTTTGTAGTCACACGTGTCAGATGGGGATTGGTCTGTCACTTTGTGGTATATCAGTTACTCCCCCCCCCTCAAGCCCTGGTTCGAACTGAATGAGTAACTAGGGCTACGTGCTTTTGAAAAGCCATGCGTCCTATATATTCATTTTCCAAGGTAACTGTTGGTGTGTCATTTATTGCGCAGCCGATGGTTGGGCTTTCGAAGCCATAATTGCGCACTACCGTCACGGCGGTTTGGCTTCATGGGCCCATACTTTGTCAACATATATAAATAGGGGGAAAGGCTTAGTGTGCCCTTTTTCTTGCCATTTTCACTATATTTGAAAAGGATGATGCAATTCTGCCATTATCGAACCAGAGCCTTTGGTGAATCGTGAGGAGTGCCTTTTGTTTGAAGCTCTATTTCTATTTGACTTCAGGTCAGGTTAGTCTCTTTTTCTTTTTCATGCTTTCCTGTTTTTCCCCTTTTTTCGTTCCTTGGCAATGTCGGCCTCTTCTTCCTCTAATTCTAATCACGGCATAAGAAGTTCTTCGGGGACAACTGTGTCGTCCCATGTCCAAGCCATAGATAGTCATTCCTCTGGTGGTGCTGGAAATAGGTCAATAGGATCTCCCTTTAGTTTGGAGGTTAGGATAGTAGACGCATTCTTGGAACCCCGAAATAGGGTTGGAGAGGCCTCTGGTCGACCCAATCAAAGGGAAGAAGGGGAGAGTGCCAACACTGAAGGCATGTTGGAGGAATTGTGGGAAAAATACAAGCTCCCCTCAAACGTTACCTTTAGGGTTTCGAGCACCCTAGATCGCCCACATAATATTAAAGAGGGCGAAATCTGTGTTTACCTTGCTTGGTTTGAAATGGGATTAACACTCCCTCTTCTTAACCTGGTTAGGCAATTTTTCAGTTGGTTCAATGTCTGTCCTGCCGACATTAACTTGAACAGTTGGCGGCATCTTCTAGGTTTTATAGTGTTAGGGCACCAGAATAATGTAGATGTATCCCTTTACTTGATCCGTAACAATATGGATCTGAAATACGTGAGGTCGGAGAACCTCTAGTACATGTCTTTTGATAGGGGGTTCAAATTATCACGACCCGAGACCCACCCTCTGCGGATCTCGTGTCGCTACGCCCAGTTCGACGCTGCTTATTGAACCAAGGGTCTCAACTTGCTACACAATTAGTGCTACTAACATACAACAACTAAAATGCGAAAGAAAATAAATACAAGCTGCATGTGATATATATAATGTTTACAAAAGGCGGAATACAAAATTTCTTAATACAACTATTCATCCCCAAGATGTGGATAATATGGGAGAGCTATAAGATTGTCTGTACTAAGTATTATACTACAACTTCAAAAGTAAATGTCCACCTCCTAGCTATCAGGCTCTATGGTCTGTTCTCGAGATCTGTGCCTACAAAATGTTGTGTAGTATCTAATGAGCTATGAAAACTTAACAAGTAGTCCTTTACTCTGCCAAGTGTACAAGGGTATAAAGAATGCTAGCTAGTAAATGAATATGTAACTCAATATCAGGTGATGGAAATCAAATGATAAGGAAATGAATCTGTTATGCTAATGATGTCATACTACTACAGTCATGAGCTATATCAAGTATGAATCTAAGCACTGTACTAAAAGTTGGAAAATCTCATGATCATTCAATAATAATATAACATGATCAAGCTATGAATATCAATAATAAAGGACAGTGATATCAACTAAATCTGAGATGCTCTAGTACTGGTAAGGCCCGGCTACCCCCTGGGTGCATAAGCACCTGAGCTCAATTGTACGTCCCATGCCTCACATAGCAATGTAATAAATATTCCACTTGGAACTTTGACCCGAGGGTCATAACTATATCAGATGGAGATGTGACTGAGCACAAATTCGGGGCTAATAATATATCAGGATCACGCTATCTTCCACGAGGAGTATAGTGAAATCATAACTAATTCTAGGCAATCTGACGTAACCATAGTTTTCGAAGCTACGGTTACTAGACTGCTTCGAATAAAATTGTCCTGGCCCTTATGGCCCTAGGTACAAGTGTACTTAAAGAAATCTCTGCACAAGCGTACAATCATGATCGAGATATATATGAAAATCAATAACTGTCTCCCACATGATAGGGCAATATCAATGTGGCTCAATAAATACTGATATGTGTCTATAGAGTACAATAGACAATATATATACAAGAACTATGACATGGCTTGGAATGTAACACATGCAGAGATCAAATTTTACTTACCTCTTACTGTGTATGAACTAGAAGGATTTAGACTGCCTTCTCTTTGCCCTTCTGTGTTCTTAAAATCCATGAAACACGTTTTAGTCTATCGCTAACTGAATTATGCTATTCATTAAATTTTATGCCTTTATATCTTAAGTTTCACTTTTACGAAAATAGACTCTACCATTGAGTCCAAAATATCGAAGAAAGTCAGTTTAGGCTTTCGCGGAATTCAATTTGGACATTTGTGCTAAAAGGGCACAATAGTCATTTTGCACTTTTACGGGTCTTTTATTTTTTGGGACCCCATCTCACAAAACAGACCTCACCATTGGTCTTAGAATGTCTGAGATAGTTAAAATACATTATTTATACATTTAATTTGGACGTCGTTACTATAAAGGGTCGAATAGTCATTTTGCACTTTCACGGGTTCTCACTTCTCAAGAGCTTGTTTCCTAAATTAGAATCCATGGTTGACTCTGGAATGGTCAAAATAATAAAAATTCACTATTCTTTTATTTTAAACAAAGTCCGTTTCACTACTTTTTGACTTAGGGGCAATTTGGTAATTTTTTTTCTTTTTATTTTAATTAATTAAATTAATATTTAATTAATATTATATTATGTGGGTGAAATGATAATAACTAAAAGTTGAGGGTCTAATTATAATTTTCATAACATTTGGGTTCATTTGTAATTTTGAGAAAACCCTATCCCAACTATGGTTATCCAAACAGCGAATAAGCACAGAATAAGAATAAGATATCCCTATCCTCATTTCTTCAACTTGTTACTCCTGTTACCAAAGACTCCCAATTCAATTTTAAAAACCTTTTGATGCTGCACTTTTCGGCTCGCAATAAGTATGGACTCCGTGACCTGTAGAACACTCAGAAAGATGATCAGAGGACCACCAGATTGGCTCCGGCGGTAGCCGCTCCGATGCTTAAGTAAGTAAGAGAATTGAAAGACTGTATTGAAAGCCAAAGAATGAGCATGAATGTAAATCGTACCTCTAGGGTTTAATTTATAAGCCGTGGCTCTCATAAGTTGATTGGGATTCGATCCCATGAATATCGGGATTTGATCATCGGAGATTGTAGTTACCTTGTGGAGCTTTGAGTCGTAGATAGAGATAATCATAGATAGTAGTTTCCATGTTGAAGACTGTTTCCTTATTCCCTGCTTGGTCGTTGTTAAGGAAACCATGAGGTTGGATCCATATGAAGTGCTGAATAAATATTGCCCAAGACGGAATGTCTGGAAGATGTACATATGAAAATGCCTTGAGGGCTTTGTCCGCACTGTATGACCGAGTTTATCGGCTCTGAATGATATATATATATATATAAGAATGCCCTGAAGGCTTGTGGCTGTTCTGTATGACCGAAATTGTCAGCTCTGTAGGATCGAGATTTGTTAACTCAATGGGCACACGTGTCTCAAAGTGATTGGTGTGTCTGTTTGTGGTATATCAGCTACTCCCCCCCCGAGCCCTTGTTAAAAGCTAGGGTTTTAACTAGGGTTGTGGGTTTTGTGAAGAGTCATACGTTTTGCTTTCCCATTTCTCGAGATGTCGATTTAACGCGTCATTTATTGCGCAGCCGATACTTGAGAATTCATCATTATTTTCAACCGTTGTGTCGGCTCGTCTTGGAAGGCTCATATTTTCGAATGTGTATATAAAGAGAGGGAAAGGTCTTTCATACCTTTCTTCTGCATTTACTCCTACAGTACCAGACCGCCATTTGACATATCTTGAAGTTTGGAGGATACCCGGTGTTCATAATCCTTTCTTGATCTCAGGTTCGACTTTTAGTCCCCTTCTACATTCCTTCTCATTTGTTTCATTTCTTTCTCTTGTTCGCCATGTCTGGCTTGGAATCACACTCTGGTTTGGGAAGTCCTTCCGAGACCGTTCCTCGACTGCAGTTGGTGAATATTGATGAAAATAGACTGGTAGAACCCCCCTCTAGTCTGGGGGTTAGGATTGTTGATGCTTTTGATGAGCCCCCGAATAAGGCTGGTGAGACTTCTGGTCGATCCGGTTACAGAGAGGAGGGTGAGAGTGTAATTACTGAAAGTATGTTGAAGGAGTTATGGGCGAAGTTCAAACTTCCCACAAATGTTACTTTCAGGGTCCCGGATTCTCAGGATCGCCCGGGCGATGTTAGAGTAGGGGAAATCTGTGCCTATCTGGCCTGGTTTGAGATGGGTCTTACACTTCCCTTTCCTGATATAATAAAACAATTCTTATGTTGGTTTGACCTTTGCCCCGCAGACCTGAACGTTAACAGTTGGAGACATCTGTTGAGCTTCATTGTGTTAGGGCATATGAATAATGTCGAGGTGTCCCTTGACTTGATCCGTAGCAATATGGATCTAAAACTTCAAAAGGCGGAGGGCCTTTATTACATGTCTTTTGATAGTGGGTTCAGACCCCTTACTTCTGTGCCCTCCTCTAACAAGACCTGGAAGAAGTGGTACTTTTTTATTAAAGGAGGATGGGAATTCAAGAACTTCGAGGGTCAACCTTCCGTATTCCCTCGGACCACTGGGCCAAGGGGTGAGGCTCAACTTTTCCATGGCTGTACTGAATTTATTTTGTTCGCCAATTGTTGAACTGATCAATTTCTGTGCTTGTTTTGCAGTCAAGAGTGCGTGGAAGAGACCAGGCTTCTCTTCTTCGATTCAGAAGCAATATAAGAAGCTCTTGAAGCCCAGCATTCGGGACCATTCTTCCATCGTTAACCCTGATAGATTGATGGCTGCCAGGGGAAGTGTGGAGGAGATTGCTGACAATGTGATGGCTCAGTGGGAGTCTGGGCCATCACCGTCCGTGGTGGCGGGGGAGGCTTCCTCTCCAGTGGTTCCTCCCGTTCCGAAGAAGCGGAGGTTAGTTTTGTCCTCTCCCGAACCTACTGAAAGGGAGGAAGAGGCTCCTGTCCCTATTACGATGGTTCCTCCAGTCCCGTCTCGTCGAGCGGGTAAGGGGGCATCATCATCGGTGGCTCCTGATGTTGCTGGTCAGGGGGCCAAGAAGATTCTGAGTGACTTCTGGGCCAAAGGCTCAGTTAAAATTAAGCCTCAGACGTCGGGGAAACTTCTTGCTGACTTGACCGCTCTTCAAGTTAAGGTGATTTCGTCGGGCCCTTATTTCCTTTTTTTTCAAGCGTTTATACTGGTGTTGAAGTGTTTTCTTTGTTTTATGTAGACCCTGCATACCCTTTCTGCTTTAGGTGGAGGTTTCTCCACCTGCGGAAGAGTTGGACCAGCTTAAGGCCGCTCTGGACGACCTGGGGCTTCAGCTTGGTACTGCTCGGTCGGAGGCACAGCACTCCGCAGAGAAACTGAAGGAGTGTCAGAACTCCTTGATTGTGATGGAATCGGAGAAGAACCTTACCGTTGAGCGGGCAAGGAGGTTGCAGGTGGAGATGAACGGTATGCGGTATGAGCACCGTAAACAGCTTGATGAGGCCGTGGAGCAGGCATTGATGGATAATGAGGAGGAGATGAAGTCGAAGCTGGAAGGAATGACCTATCGCTTGATCACGTTTGGGTTTAACAACTTCCGCTCCCGGCTTCTTGCCAAGTTTCCTGACCTTGATGTCTCCTTAATTGTGCCGCCTGGATCTGAACCTTCAGAGGTTGTTATCCAAGATGAAGTGGCTGTTGTCCTCCCTGCCGATCCCATGGAAGTGGTCATACCGACTGAGGTGGTTGATACAGCTCTTGCCGAACCTTCTCCGGTCGTTGATCCTGTTCCTGCTGATCAGGCTTAGGATGTATATTTTGTTATCTTCCAATGTACTTTAAAACATACTTTTGTTAATGGAACAGTCTTTTGCTTAATACTCGTCTCCTTTGTTATATTGTTCTGTAGTATTTGTGCATGTCTTGAGTTCTGTTGCTCTGTAGTGCCTCAACATGTAGTTGATAGTGGTAAGTGTTGCAAGTAGCGCTGCTCTGGAGTTTAGTGTATGCCAGATCAAATTTTCCTCCGTAGGTAGCTGTGTTCCGAGCTTCTTTACTTGCCATAGGTCAGTAATTGAAGACTCCTTTTTTCGAAGCATTTCAGAGCTGACCATTCCGAATCCGGAGAAATAATAAGTGGATACTTTGTGATTGTAGTTTGGTTGATAAGACTTCTGCCTCCAGACCTGTCAACACAAGAACCAAGAAACATCATAGTTGACGGACCTTGGTTGTACACGTGGCCCTTTGAGTGTTAATGACCCGGGGAATCCATCACGTCATATACATGAAAAAGATTGAAAGCCTGTATATTACGTGCTTGTGGCTTTGCCTTTTGCTTCTCCCGAGAGGGTGGTTTAATACTTCATTCATTGCACCCCCGTCGTTTGGGATTTCGAAGCTAACACTTTAATCGTTGTGACGGTTCAACTGGGTGGCCTTTGGTCTTCCAGTGTCTATATATATGGAAACGAGGGCATATGGTTGCGCTCAACCCTTTTGCTCCCCTAATTGTTTGTAAGAGAGGTTTTTATATGCTGTCCGGAGTTTTCCCACTCGCCCGGAGATGATGGGTGATTCCTTGCCTGAGTTAGGAACGATTAAACTGTGGCCGAGAGTTAACCTTCCCCTCTTTTCAGTCTCCAAGGAAGGATTGAAGGAGGTACAAGTCTTCTTGTCTCCTTTGGCATCCGGTCGAGATTCCTCCGATTGGTGGTGGCCCTTCCTTGATTCGACTGAGGCCTGGAGCGTCGCAAGTGGGGTGCCTCCTCTTCTTCATGCCTTATCTCAATTTGGCTGGGGTGAAACAGACGGTGTGAAGAAGAAGATTGAAGGTCCCCTAAGACCCAGAGCTCTCATCCTCCGTTGGTCGTGAGACCAGTGATAGTGATGATGAAATGGCCTGGGGATTTCTTGATGCAGACTGGGGTTCAGGGCCCCTTCTTTTCAAATGGAGCCGGTGGCGGCGGTAATGGAAGTTGTGGTTCCTGTGCCCCTTTATCATCCCGTGAAGAGAAGCCCTTATATTGAGAACTGTGTCTTCTTGTAATAGCTTCTGTAATAGCTTTTGTAGTAGCTTTTGTAATAGCTTCTGTAGTAGCTTCTGTAATAGCTTTTGTAATAGCTTCTGTAGTAGCTTCTGAAATAGCTTCTGTAATAGCTTCTTTGTGTTGATGTAAATCTTCTGATTTATAAATAAAATTGAGTCTCTTTTACTCAGATCTGATGTCTTCTGTATTCAAATGTGCTTTTCTGTAGTTAAAACACTTCCTTGTACATTTCTGAATGTTCTTGAGAATAAAGGAACTTTGAATCAAAGTACTTTGCTCCGGATCGGTACCATAGTACTTGTTGCTTGTTTGACAGATAAGCCAAATAATACAAATATCAGATCTGGGATGTTCCGATCTAGGAAACTTTAGTTTGTAGATGTCCGGTATTTCTGTCTTTGGATGGACTGGATCATAGAGTTTGCAAATCAGGCTCGGAAGGCCTGTGCATTGGAGTGGTCTAGGCTCTGGAGGCCTGTATATTCAAGAAATAGACCAAGTATTTAAGACCTGTATACTATGGACCAAGCTCTGAAGGCCTGTGCATTATAGATGGACCAAGTGTTGAAACTTGTACATTTATGGACCAGGCTCTGGAGGCCTGTGCATTAATAGATGGACCAAGTGTTAAAACTTGTACATTTATGGACCAGGCTCTGGAGGCCTGTGCATTAATAGATGGACCAAGTGTTGAAACTTGTACATTTATGGACCACGCTCTGGAGGCCTAGTGCATTAATAGATGGACCAAGTACGAAGACTTGTGCATTTATGGACCAGGCTCTGGAGGCCTGTGCATTAATAGATGGACCAAGTGTTGAAACTTGTACATTTATGGACCAGGCTCTGGAGGCCTGTGCATTAATAGATGGACCAAGTACGAAGACTTGTGCATTTATGGACCAGGCTCTGGAGGCCTGTGCATTAATAGATGGACCGAGTAAAAGCTCGTACATTATGGACCAGGCTCTGGAGGCCTGTGCATTACTAGATGGACCAAGTACGAAGACTTGTGCATTTATGGACCAGGCTCTGGAGGCCTGTGCATTAATAGATGGATCGAGTAGAAGCTCGTACATTATGGACCAGGCTCTAGAGGCCTGTGCATTAATAGATGAACACTCTATGGAAGTAAAAGAAATAATTCTACTGATAATACTTCCGTAAGTGTTCCACGTTCCATAGCCTAGGAACGGGTTTCCCAGTCATGTCTTCAAGCCAGTAGGTGGTAGGCCGAACGACCTTTGTTACTTTGTAGGGTCTTTCCCAGTTTGGTGACAACTTTCCCATGGTGGGATCCTTGGTGTTTTGAAAGACTCTTCTTAAGACGAAGTCTCCAACTTGAAAGCTGACTGTCTTGAGTCTTACCTTGGATTTGTTGACCATTCTTTGCTGATAAGCTTCCATCCTGATGCTGGCCTGATCCCTTCTCTCTTCGAGCAAATCCAAGTTTTTCATCAGCTGCTGATCATTGGATTCTTGCTCAAAGGCCTCAATCCTCAGAGTTGGCATACCGATCTCAACCGGTATTACTGCTTCTGTTCCATAGGCTAGTGAGAAGGGAGTTTCAGAGGTGGGAGTTCTTCTGGTTGTTCTGTAGGCCCAAAGGACTCCAGGGAGTTCTTCTGCCCATTTTCCTTTGGCCTGCTCCAACCTCTTCTTTAACCCGTCAAGGATTGTTCGGTTGGTGACCTCTGCTTGCCCGTTTGCTTGTGGATGGCCTGGAGAGGCAAAGTGTTGCCTAATGTTGAGATTTTCGCAGAATGCCTTGAAGCCTTTACTAGTGAATTGGGTCCCATTATCCGAGATAATTACACGTGGTATGCCGAACCTGCACATAATGTTCTTCCAAGTGAAGCTCTCAACTTCCTTTTCTGTGATATGTGTTAAAGGCTCGGCTTCGGCCCACTTAGAAAAGTAGTCGATGGCCACCAAGAGATATTTTCTGTTCGGAGGGGCCTTTGGTAATGGACCCACGATGTCCATCCCCCACTGAGCAAAGGGCCAAGGGCTAGGAATCGGGATAAGCTCATGATGAGGCTGATGTTGGTACGACGCAAATCTCTGGCATTTGTCGCACTTCCGAACATATTCTTTTGCCTGCTTTAGCATGCCGGGCCAGTAGTAACCCTGTGATAGAGCTCGGTGGGCTATAGTTCTGCTCCCGTTATGATTCCCGCAGATTCCCTCATGTATTTCAGCCAAGACATATTGTGACTCATCTGGAGCCAAGCATTTTAGCAGAGGTTGAGAATACGACCTTCTGTAAAGCTTGTTGTTCAGGATCAGGTACCGAGCCGCTCTGATTCGGATTCTCTTGGCCTTGTTTTTATCCTCTGGGAGGAGCCCGGATCTTAGATACTGGAGGATTGGAGTCATCCAGTTCTGAGGGCTGTTCATCAATTTGAGCAACTTGGGCTTCCTCAATACTGGGTCCTGGCTGAAAAGGAGATTTTTATTGTGGAATCTGCTTCAGACTTGAGGCGTGAGGCTATGTTAGCCAGAGCGTCTGCTCTGCAATTCTGGTCTCTCTCAATCTTCTGGATAGTAAACGTCTGAAAGGAACGTTTCAAGTGGTTTACCAGTTCGGAGTACCGGAGCATCCTGTTGTCTTTAATGGCAAATTCTCCCAAGACCTGGCTCACTACCAGTTGGGAGTCAGAGAAGACATCGAGGTTCTGAGCCTCGCATTCTAAGACGAGCTTCATGCCCAAGATTAGGGCTTCATATTCGGCTTCATTATTAGAAGCTTTGAATCCCAGACTGACTGCTTTTTCTGACGTGAGCCCGTCAGGGGACTGTAGTACCAGGCCTACCCCTAATCCTTGGTCGGTTGACGATCCATCAATGTACAGGAGCTAGGTTCCCGAAGTTTCGATGACTTGTGCTTTGTTTTGAAGTACCGGGGTGAACTCGGCTATGAAGTCAGCTAAGGCCTGCCCTTGGATGGAGTTTTGGGGTACATATGCTATGTCGAACTCCCCTAGCTCCACAGACCACTTTACCAATCTTCCCGATACTTCAGGTTTCCTCAGTATTGACTTCAGAGGATAGGCAGTTGGGATCTCGATTGGATGGGCTTGGAAATAAGGTCGAAGCCTTCGAGCTGATATGACCAAGGCATAGGCCAGTTTCTCTACCTCTGGGTATCTTTTCTCCGTGTCAAGTAGTGCTCTATTGACATAGAATATAGGCCTCTGTACTCCTCTGTCCTGTCTGATCAGTGCGGAACTGACCTGCGTTTTCGGAGACTGCAAGGTACAGGAGTAACTTTTCTCTCTGTACTGGTTTTGACAGGAGCTCTGGAGAGGCTAGATACTCCTTTAGTTCTTGAAAGGACTGCTCGCATTCTTCTGTCCACTACAAAGTCTTGCTGCCCTTCAGAGCTTTGAAGAAAGGTAGGCAGCGATCGGTGGATTTGGATATAAACTTGCTCAGTGCGGCAATTCTGCCATTTAGTGCCTGAATCTCCTTTCTGTTTTTTGGTGACTTCAGTCCAATCAGGGCTTGGATCTGAGTGGGGTCTGCTTCGATACCTCTTTGAGAGACGATGTACCCCAAGAATTTTCTCTTCGTAACTCCGAAGGTACATTTCGAGGGGTTGAGCTTCATCCTGTGTTGTCTGAGGATATCGAAGGTCTGGGCCAAGTGTTGGAGGTGGCTACCTTTCTGAAGGCTCTTTACTAGCATGTCGTCGATGTATACCTCCATGGTGCTGCCGAGCAGTGGGCTGAACATCTTGTTCACCAACCTGCTGATAAGTGGCTCCAGCATTCTTCAAACCGAAAGGCATCACTCTGTAGCAGTAGAGTCCTCTTTCGGTTATGAAGGCAGTCTTCTCTTGATCTGGAGGGTACATTTGGATTTGGTTGTATCCAGAGTAGGCATCCATGAAACTCATAAGCTCGTGCCCTGTAGTGGCATCAACCAGTTGATCTATTCTTGGTAGTGGAAAGCTATCCTTGGGACAAGCTTTGTTGAGGTCTGTATAGTCAACACAGACTCTCCACTTGCCGTTCTTCTTTTTCACAAGCACGGTGTTGGCTAGCCACTCGGGATAGAAAACTTCCCGTATCATCCTGGCGTCCAGTAGCCTTTGGACTTCTTCGTTTATAATCCGATGCCGTTCAGGAGCAATCGGCCTTCTCTTCTGTCCGACTGGCGGGTGATTCCGGATCTACCATCAGTTTGTGAGTTATTAGATTAGGATCTATTCCCTCCATGTCCCTGGTCTCCCAAGCAAAGATAGAGAGGTTGTTTTTCAGAAACCTGACTATCTTTTCCTGCTCAGTGTGTGTAAGGTCTGGGCCGATGTACAGATAACGCCCCTCTGCTTCTGAACTGACCAGTACTTTAATGGGCTCACCAACAGGTTTGGCTCCGGCTGTCGCGTCCCCTTGGGCTCAGGGGCTCTTCAATGCCGGATGGGCAACCCTCCACCTCGGGAGAGTGAGTGAATACCAGATCTGTATAACCCTGAGTGTGCTGTAATTGCTATTTGGGAGCCTTCTCTTTAAGGGCAATAGCGTGGCACTCTCGGGAGGTTGGCTGGCATCCTCTGACAGAGTGCACGCTCTGGTTGTGGACGTACTTCAGACACTGATGGAGGGTCGAAGTGACTGCCCCTATCTGATGTAACCAAGGTCTCCCGATTATGACAGTTGTAGGGAGACTTCATGTTCAACACCATATACTCTGAGATGGTGGTCTTCTGCCCTTCACCCTCTCCTATAGTGGTAGGAAGGTCGACTCTCCCCAAAGGGGTGCTGAGGTTGCCATCAAAAGCCGCCATCACGGCAGTGGTGGGCTTGACGTTGTCTTGGTCTATCCCCATCTGCTTAAGCGGTTCATAGAACAGTATGTTGACGGAGCTCCCAGTATCAACCAGGACTCTTCTGGTCTCGAAGTTGGCGATTCTTAGGGTGATAACAAGGGCATCACTGTGAGGGCAGTGTACCCCTGCTAGATCTTGCTCGGTGAATTGGATCTCTGGTGCTGGCTTGAGCCTCTTTTCGACGTTGGAGATCTGTAGTACGTTTGGGGCGGCTCTGGCCTCCCGAGCGTATCTCTTTCTTGCCCTGTTGGACATTCTTGTGACTGAGGAGTCAGCATAGAGGACGTAGATGACGTGATTGTTCTGCCTCTGGGGCTCATTACGTCCCTCCCTCTGTTCCTGCCTCTGTTCGGGCCTCTGGTCGGGCCGTTGCTGAGGCTTGTCTTCTTGGGGGTTTTGCCTTCCTGTCCTGCTTGACGAACTCCCGAAGACGCCCCTTCTTTATGAGCTGCTCTATCTCATATCGGAGGGTCCTGCAAGTGTTAGTTGTATGTCCATGATCTTTATGGAAATTACAATACTTACTTTGGTCCCGTAGGCTGGGATCTCCCTTGATTGGTTCAGGTCACCTCAGGTTCTCCCGATCTCGGATCTGCCGGACTACCTGGTTTGGTGTGGTGTTTAGAGGAGTGAAGTTGGTGAACTCCCTTGGGGCGGAGTTGTACACAGCTCTGGGAGCTGGTTCTCTTCTTTGGGCTCCTGGCCCTCTTTTTGTTGGAGTCTCTTCTGTGATCCTCCTTTTTGTGGTCCTCCCACTTTGGGTTGTCCCTCTGGGTCTGATCTCTGCCCTTCTTGGACGTGCGGTTGGCTTCTTCCAGGTTGATGTACTTTCTGGCCCGATCCATCAGTGCCGCCATATCGGCAGGAGGGCTCTTTGTCAAGGAGTCTCTGAACCCCTCTTGGGCGAGCCCAGCAGTGAGGGCTGCCACAAGGAATTTTGGGCTGCAGTCAGTGATCTCCGTGACCTCGGTGTTGAAGCGCGCAATGTAGGCTCTGAGGGATTCCTCCCTGGTTTGCTTGACGTTTAGTAGGAATTCTGGCCCCCTTCTGAGCCTTCTGCTGGTCATAAACCTGTCCAAGAATTGTCTACCGAGCTCGTAGAAGCTGGTAACGGAGTTCGGTGGGAGGTTGTGGAACCACTTCAGAGCAGTTCCCTTCAAGGCTGGTGATGAAGGTTCGGCACATGAAAGCATCAGAGGCTCCGTGAAGGGCCATCGTATGCTGGTAATGAGAGAGGTGATCTCCTGGATCTCCAGATCCATCGTACAAGGTGAACTTGGGAACCATGAACTTTCTGGGCCTCTCTTCGGACATGATGGCATGAGTGAACGGAGTAGCTAGTCTTCCGAGCAGCCTGGCCAGTTCATCTTGCTCTAGAGGGTTTTGAGGTCCTCTCAAGCCGTTTGTCCGGTCCATAAACTCGGCAATTTCCTCTACCCTTCGCGGGTCTCTGATTCTGACATCTTGTGAACCCTGCCTGACAGCCTCGGCTTCAGGGTAGTAGGGTTGAGTGCACCCTTCGGACGGAGGAGGGTTCCGCACCGGAGGGATTGGTGCTGCATGATAAGGTTCCTGCGGTGCTGAAGGCGCTCCTGAAACCCTAGGAGTTGGGGCTCGAGTAGTACTTCGGTAATGCACGTCGGGAACGAAAGTGGATGTTCCCCAGCCAGGAACTGTTGATGGCTGTGGATCTCGGCCAGCGCGAGCAACGCCTGAGGGGTGCCCAGGCTGGTTGGTTGGGGCCTGCCCACGAAGTTCTTCGTTCTCCGCGGCAACAGGAGGTTGCGTTCCCGCAACAAAGTTGACCGACGGGCTAGGAGAAGCCGCCGCTTGGTTCTGCGTGAGCGTTGCCAGCGTTCTAGCGATGGCAAGCAACTGCTCCTGCACCAGTTCATTGTGTCGTTTTATTGCTTCGATCTCTTGTCGCATAGGGTTGGCCGCTGGTCCCTTTGTACTAGGAGCAGGCGGCTGACGCTGAGCGTTTTGCGAACTCTGAGTATTCTGTCATGGTCGGAGATTTGGTGCCATGGTTTTCCGGTAGGGAAAGAGATGAGTTTTATGAATAGAGCACTTGGAGATTAGTCGTTTCCTACAGACGGCGCCAAACTGATGCTGCACTTTTCGGCTCGCAATAAGTATGGACTCCGTGACCTGTAGAACACTTAGAAAGATGATCAGAGGACCACCGGATTGGCTCCGGCGGTAGCCCCTCTGATGCTTAAGTAAGTAAGAGAATTGAAAGACTGTATTGAAAGCCAAAGAATGAGCATGAATGTAAATCGTACCTCTAGGGTTTAATTTATAAGCCGTGGCACTCCTAAGTTGATTAGGATTCGACGCCATGAATATCGGGATTTGATCATCGGAGATTGCAGTTACCTTGTGGAGCTTTGAGTCGTAGATAGAGATAATCATAGATAGTAGTTTCCATGTTGAAGACTGTTTCCTTATTCCCTGCTTGGCCGTTGTTAAGGAAACCATGAGGTTGGATCTATATGAAGTGCTGAATAAATATTGCCCAGGACGGAAGGTCTGGAAAGATGTACATATGAGAATGCCTTGAGGGCTTTGTCCGCACTGTATGACCGAGTTTATCGGCTCTGAATGATATATATATATATATATAAGAATGCCCTGAAGGCTTGTGGCTGTTCTGTATGACCGAAATTGTCAGCTCTGTAGGATCGAGATTTGTTAACTCAATGGGCACACGTGTCTCAAAGTGATTGGTGTGTCTGTTTGTGGTATATCACCTTTTAACTTAAATCAATACTGTGCCATTTTGACATACCTGTTTCTGTTTCGGTCTGGTCCCGACCCGGATCCGACCCGTGGCCCACCCGACTCGAGACAATAGTGTTGTCTTCTCTGGCGATACGCCAGTAGGGTTCACTAGGGTTCCGTCACCTTCTCTAGCGACGGTGACCTTTTCTGATCGATTTTTTTTACCAAATTTCAATGCAGTTATCTTTATTTTTTCATGGAGATTTCATTTCAATCGTGGGTTTTTCATTTCAGTCAGCCAAACTCTACAAATAAGCAATCATAGTAGCTCCGGCCAACATTACAATTTTTCGATGAGCTTTCTTTTATGATGATTTTACTACTGTTTTGACTCTAATTTCATTCTAATATTTTTCTGCACTGAAGAGGAACAATTCCTCATCATAATAACAAATCTTCATGCATCAAAATCCATCAAAACCGAAATTATCATTAGGCCTGCAACTGTCTCTATTTTTCTCATTTCTTAACCATTTAAATTGATTCAAATTGCAGTTTAAACCATTTTTCATGCTTAATATGACTCTTATATTAAAACTAAACATCATGCTTTCTATATTTAAAAACAAAACCTTATGACTCACCTCAAATTTTTGTTTTTTTTTCTTTTTGTTTCTTCTTTCTCCTTTCTGTTTCAGTTATGATCCTCCCAACTTCACAATGCTCTCAGCTTCTCCCCTTGGTCTTTTCTTTTCTATTTTCTTATCTCACGCACCATGTATATATATATATATATAAATATAGATACATATCATTTCAATCCACTTCCCCAGTCATCTCCTCACTCGGTTTCTCCCCCTTCTCAAGCCCCTTTCTTTTACCTAACTTTTTTGATTTCTTTTTTCAATGCAGCTTTGCATTTTTGGCTTGGGAGATATTTGTATATATATATATATAGATGTTATATCACATATACCAACACACACACACACACTAATACACAACCATCACACACACACACACACACACACCTACTTGCACACATTGATACACTTGCATGCATTTGCATACTGTATCTTCTTTTCCTGATTTTCTTGTCTTTGTATATTAATACATATATATATATATATATATGAAATATACCATACTATGTATATATATATATATATATACTTCTATAAATACATATTTTATACATGTATATATACTCGTATATATATATATACTAGTTTTTAACTACGTATACATACACTTATTTTTAATTGTCTGTACATATACGTATATGTACACATGCATGCATTGACATACCTACACGTATTACGATGCTTGTTTCTGGGTCACCCAGGTATTGCCTGGCATTGACCGTATAACTGACGCTGTTCACATTCCAAAATCGTACAGTGCATTTGGTATAATGATATAGAGCTTAAACAGCTCGGTTTACAACTGATAGTATGCTACTCAACCTAGTCTACCTCAGTATACATGCTAACTCGGGTCAGGGTATTATATTCTTTCTTCCTTAAAATAAGTTTGTCCCCAAACTTAGTACACACTAGGGTGGAAAACATAGCTACTAAGATGAAAATAACTGAGGATACATGGCGCATATATCATCCTCTCGCTCCCAAGTAGCTTCCTCCATCTGGTGATGCTTCCACAGAACTTTGACTAAAGGAATAGTCTTGTTCCATAGAACCTGATCTCGATGGTCCAGAATCTGTACTGGGTGCTCTATGTAACTCAGATTCTCTTGGACGTCTAATGGCTCGTGCTCTACTATCTGATCTGCACTCTGTACACACTTCCTCAACATCGAAACATGGAACACACTATGTACATGTGACAATGCTGAAGGTAAGACAAGCTGGTAGGTTATTGGCCCGACCCTTTTCATGATCGTAAAGGTCCAATGTATCTCGGCCCTAGCTTTCCCCTCTTGCCGAACCTTACTACACCCCTCATGAGTGATACCTTCAAAAACACGTAGTCACCTACTGCGAATTCCAACTCTCGTCTGTGAGTATTAGCATAGCTCTTCTCTCGACTTTGAATCGTTAGTAGTCGTTGTCTGATCAACTGTATCTTCCCTGTAGTTTGTTCCATTATCTCTGGCCCATAAAGCTTCCTCTCTCCCACCTCTATCTAGCACAGGGGTGATCCGTATTTTCTACTGTACAATGCTTCATAAGGAGCCATACCAATACTAGCTTGGAAGCTATTATTGTAAGTGAACTCTACCAGTGGTAATTGATCTTCCTAACTCCCTTTGAAATCCATGACACAGAATTGCAATAAGTCTTCTAGAGTCTGTATCGTCCTCTTTGACTGACTGTCAGTTCGAGATGATATGATGTGCTAAGACTCAGTTCTGTGCCCATAACTTACTGTAGGCCTCTTCAAAATCGTGATACAAACCGTGGATCCCTATTGGATATGATTGATACCGAGACTCCATGGAGTCTGACTATTTCCTTGATGTACAACTCTGCTAGTTTTTCCAAGGTCTGTGTCATCTTCGTTGCCAAGAAATGAGTTGTCTTGGTCAGTCTATCAAAAATGACCCAAATAGAATCACTTCCTCTCGGTGTCTTTGGCAATCCTAACACGAAGTCCATCGTAATGTGCTCCTACTTCCACTTAAGAACAGGTAGAGACTGTCACATCCCGCACCCCACCCTACGTGGATACTAAAGATATGATGCCAGTTAGGCACCTTGTAAGTCTCCCTACCGACAATGTGACCAACCAAGGCAATCTTCTGAACCGTACAATGAATTGCACTCCAAATGTAGGGTCAGAATAGAGAAATTTAAAACCTTTTTATCTCGGGAATGCAACTCAACTATATACCACATAAGTATATACCACAGAGCAAGTCTAAAACCAAACAACTAATAACTCTAGCCATAGATCACATCAATAACCAGACATATAACACAGAGCATATCTAATATCTCTAGAGTACCATTACCGTGAGCCATGTCCCTACACATTTATTGCATATAAATAAAGTCAACTATATCATCACACTCACCTGAATAGCCAAAGTCGATCCATCAGAACCTAAGTCTCCACATATTATTGCCATCAGGACCGTTTTTGGGATACCTCTCAGCTTACTAGTATCATTTCCTTGTGCCTTCTAATCCCACGGAGATAATCCTTGAAAAATGTTAGATAAATAGAATGAGCTTAAACAAGCTTAGTGAGTAACATACGTTCCTGCCATGGGTTTCAAAACTAGTTTATATATACATGATATTCACATGAAATGCATGGTCAAATACAACTCAAGTAGAACAAACAGATCAGATCAAACAGAATAGAACAAAATGGACAGAACAAATCAGAACAGAACTGAACAGAATACCATCAATCAAAGGCATAGCATCAAATGCCTGAACCTTCCCTAGTTGCCCATAAGCGAACGACTCATGGGGCCCTACCCTCTGGGGTCAGTATCAGAGTAGAATAGAACAGAACTGAGTGGGATAGAAATAGAATAGAATGCCAATCATACAGACGAGCCTTCCCAACTGCCCATAAGCGGACTATTCGTGGGGCCTCTACCCTTTGGGTCGTGCTCTGGCATAAAATTGCTCAATCCTGTGGTGGGCCCAGAGTAGACACAACATAACAAAACATAATCGAAATAGACTCCAAACGGCGTATAACAGAATAGGACAGACCCAAACAGAATCAGAACTAGGTATATTAGAAACAAGACAGAATAGAATCATGCCGTATGCAATGTAGTATAAAGAGTATGCATGAAAACATATGCATTTAAAACAATACAGTGTATAAAATAATTTAGTATACAAAGCAGTACAGTATACAGAAAATATACACCAAGTCAGGAGTCTGAGTTACTCACCTGAATATTACACTTATCTCCATTCGCAGATAATCTGATAAGCTCCCTGATACGTCGTTAGTCACGTCCATGCATATCCTAGCATTATCCTTCTAATGGCCTTCATAATTGATTCAACATCAAAAGATCATCCTGTTCCTCAGATATAAATATATCCAACCTTTGTCTAGTTGCAGTCAACATTCCACTAGCACTACAATCATCTTTTAACTCTCTGACTGATTTGACAAGGCGGTTCCTCTTGTTTCTCCATTCCGAACCCCAACCACGTGAACTCAGTGGAATCTCTCTTTTTAGTGAAATGTTTCTGGTGATCCCAATTAGAGTGTACACTTTCACTCCAACTGCCAACCTTTAAAGAATTTGCAGTCAAGCATGAACCAAATTCTTCTACATCCAGAGTTTGAGGTTGATCTTTAGTCCACGATTCAGCAGTTGAAGAAGACACATCGGCAGGTTGATCAAGTTGGCCAGCCATTTTAAATCCAGTTTCATCAGCTTCTTCAGCCTTTTTCCCCTAAGCTGTCTAGGATCCTGACTGGTCATGCCTTTTCCTAGAATCCATTGCATCTCACCCATTGAACCTTGAAGAATCCTCTGTGCTCTTTCAAAACAAACTTCAGGAGTTGAAACCAATCGACCAGATTGGTCTGACAGATGTTGGCCATCCTTAAACCAGCCAGTTACAATGGCTTCTTCAACCTATTCCCTCAAGACCAAGTTCTGTACCTGCTTTCCACCTGACCACGCGCCCAAGCCCAACATCAATTCCTCTATTGTATAGTGCCCTCATCCATCTCTACAAACTTTTTACTCATACACTTAATTGAGCTCCACAGGTGAATTAGTAACCCAATGAAACTCCACTATACCTCATTGGCCTGCTCCTAATTAGCAGCAGTAACTGTCCAATACACATTCAGGAACAGAGGCTCCCCTGTTTTGGTAAGACCATTGCCAATTGATCTTGCCGTAACTGTCTCCAACAATTGCTTCAATACTTTTCAAGGAAGGCTTAACACACATAACAGTGCCAATAGTGACCCCCTATCTGAATAGGCGTTCTTGTGCAACTCCCACAAGTCTGAGCAAACTCAAACACAGCCAGATACTTCCTAATTTTGACCGTGTAAAACCCCTTCAACCAACTAAATGCAAGGAGGACCGTGTCTGACACAAGGAACAACCCAAACCTCTGTCGCTACCGCTGTCTCACTCTCTACTGCCGTAACATTTATGTTGTTGCTAGTTTCTTTCCTTGAATTGCAAAATTCGTGGCCACCCATATGCGTCATAGAACCCATCCACTACTGCCGCAACATCGTCATCGCCCCCTATCGTAACTCTAGTAGCAACCACTGTTCTCAATTGGAAGCGACAGAAACAGAGGAACCCGAACAGAATCCACCTCGTGCAGGGAACTGCTTCACTTCGCACTTCGGTTCCCCCTTTTTGCACCAATACATATATACATATTCCCACTGCAACACCGCTACACAAAGACACACACACACACATTGTCCTCCCTGCTGCACCGTTACACAAACACACACATTGTCCTCCCTGCAGCACCGCTACACAAACACACACACATTGTCCTCTCTGCTGCACCGTTACACAAACACGCTGCACCGCAACACACACACACACATATATATATATATATATACCTGCTGCTGCACCTCCATCTTTAACGCTTCCGTCTCTCTACTTGGTTCCAGCAACTTTGGCTGCTTTCTTGGCCGGTTTCTCCAGCTTCTTCAAGAAGCTTCATATATAAATATATCTATTTAATAGATCTGCCCCTTTTTTTTCACGTGCTTCCAGCCTTCTAGTAGCTTCTTGCTACATTGCCACTCATTTACTTGTATATATTATTTTATATATGTGCTGCCTTTGAAGCTTTCTAACTTTACTTATATATATAAGCTACCTTTGAAGCTTTCTAACTTTACTTATATATATAAGCTCCTTCCAATAGCTTCCTTTGAAGCTTCCTGACTTTATTATTCTATAATGTATAACTATATATATATATATATATATTCATATTTATATGAATTCTTTATATATATTTTTCTATCTTTAGATATATAAGATCATATATATTTGTCCAAGCATAATTTTTGGTCTACCTCACAATATATAATATTTTACTTCATAAAATATTAAGTTCTGATACGCCGATAAATCTGATATTAAGCCAAGGCATCTTTCCCGTATTTAATATTATATTTTACTGCCTTTGGGTCTCCAATAATTTATTTTATATTCATTTTATCTGCATAATTATCCCGTTGTATCGGTTTAATATTTTATTCTATAAAATATTAAATCATAATACACCGATAAAGCCAGAAATAAATTTTTGCCAACATTGGGTCCCTGTTAATGACTTATTTATTTTCACATAATTTTTATAATTAATTACTCGTATTGGCCTTATTTATTTATCTCAGTACTCGGTCGTCTAGGTCAATTATTTTTTGAGCATATTCATTTTATATCTAAAGGCCTTAAATTACATTATGGCTTATCATATTTGGGGCTATATTGATTATTATCGTATCATAACCAAATTTTTTATTAAATTGGGTGCAGTCTAAGACATGTCAGATTTTTGGGAGATTACAGAGACTGTAGAAGTCCACTAGGCTTCTGGTGTTCTACCTTGATCTGTTGGCACTTGGTACATTGTGCTATGTATTTAGCTATGTCACGCTTCATCCTAGACCACCAATATGTACTTCTGATGTTGTGATACATCTTGGTGCTTCTTAGATGTACGGCAAATCTCGAACTGTGTGCCTCTTGAAGGATCTCTCTTCTCAGCTCTAACACATCAGGTACACAGATCCTGCCTTGGTAGCATAACATCTCGTCTCTCACTGAAAACTCAGAGTCTATGACAGACTCAGCCTTCTGACGAAGCTTGGAAAGCTTTTCATCCTTGGCCTGCTACTCTCTGATCCTGTCCACAATCGATAAACTGACTGTGACGTTGGCACACAATGCCTTAGAGCTGGGCAGCACTACCTCTATCTCCATATCCTCCAAGTCTCTCAGTATCTCTATAGTTATTGATTAGCTTTAACCAACGGCACTATCTCATATTGAGCTCCTTCGGTGTGAATAGATACTTGAGGCTCTTATGGTCAGTGAAAATTTTACATGTGGTTTCGTATAAGTAATGCCTCCAAATCTTCAAGGCGAAGACAATAGCTACTAACTCAAGATCGTGTGTCCGGTAGTTTCTCTCATGTGGCCTCAACTGACGTGAAGCATATGCTATTACCCTTCCACTCTACATCAAAACACATCCCAAGCCTTTTAGTGAGGCATCAATATAAATAACGAACCCTTTAGTTCCATTTAGCACTATCAGAATCGGAGCTGTGACTAGTTTGTCCTTGAGCACTTGGAAGCTCTTTTCTCGCTCCTCTATCCAGATAAATGGAACATCCTTGCTGGTCAGCTCTGTAATTGGCGTAGCTATTTTCGAGAAGTCTTTGACAAATCTTTTGTAATAGGCGGCTAATCCCATGAAACTTTTCACTTCTGTGACACTAGTAGGCCGAGGCCAATCCACGATTGCCTCGATCTTCTGGGAATCCACAGAGATTCCCTCTTTGCTAATCACATGTCCTAGAAATGCTATGCTAGGGAGCTAGAACTCACACTTCTTCAGTTTAGCGTAAAGTTTCTGCTCCCTCAACTCCAGTAGAACTTTCCTCAGATGCACTTCATATTCCTCCTAACTCTTGGAATAAACCAAGATGTCATCTATGAACATGATCACAAAGTTATCCAGATGTGGCTTAAAAACTCTATTCATGAGGTTCATGAATGCAGTAGGGGCATTTGTGACTCCAAACGGCATTACTAAGAACTCATAATGACCGTAAGAGGTTTTGAAAGCCGTTTTCTCAATATCTACCGGTCGTACCTTCAGTTGGTGGTACCCAGACCTCAAATTGATTTTAGAGAAGACCAGTGCTCCCTTCAACTGGTCGAAGAGATCATCTACCTTTGGTAGAGGGTATCGATTCTTGATGGTGACTTTATTCAACTCACGGTAGTCAACACATAACTGCATGGTCCCATTCTTTTTCTTTACAAACAACATCGGGGCACCCCACGGTGAAGAACTAGGTCTGATGAATCCTTTTTCTAATAGGTCTTGTAACTAGAGCTTCAGCACCTTCAGCTCGATCGGTGCCATACGGTAAGGATTCCTAGATATCAGGGAGGTACCTGGCTGTACGTCAATAGTAAACTCTATCTCTCTATCCACAGGCATTCCCGGCAAGTCATCTAGAAAGACTTTGAGAAACTCTCTAATAGTGGGGATCTAATCTAAGGGCGGTTGTTGTGAGCGAGTGTTTGAAACGCTACACAAGAACCCATGGCAGCCCTGATGTAATAATCGTCTGGCCTGGATAGAAGATACAAAACAGGGTGGGGTAGCTACAACCATCCTATTAAACTGGATGTTTGGACATCTGGGTCTCTGTATACTGACTGTCTTGGCCACGAAATTTATAGATACATGATTCGCAGCTAGCCACTCCATACCGAGTATAGCATCAAAGCTACAAATATCTAATGGTATCAGATCGGCTAATAAATGTGAGTTTCTGATCTGAACCTTACATGCCAGATATATAGTATCGCTACCTAGTGACTCTCCTTGAAGGCATAGAAATGGTTAATATATAACCTAAGGGTACTATTTCTATGTTCAGTCTAGCAACGAATACTGGTGATATGAATGAATGTGTGGAGCTAGTGTCAAAGAGTCCTCTAGCATGCTGGGAACAAATCTGAAGAGTAACTGCGACTACTGAGGTCGTAACCTGCGTATCTCCAAGTGTCAGTGCAAAAACCCTCCTTGAGCATTGCGGCTCAACTCTCTATCCACTACCTCGGGGCTGTGCTATAGTTGCAAACGTGGCGGATGAGGTAGATGGGGTATCCGTTGTACTCCAGATTGACTGGGTCTTCTGAGGCCAGTTGGTCTTGAAATGCTCTTTTTGACCACACAAATAACAAGCATGGGAGTTAGCCTGACACGGCCCCTTATGTCTTCTATGGCAGGTGGAACACTGAACTACACTCCCATCAGTGGAATTGGCCCTTGATGGTTTGGGTCCAGAACTCCTGGGTGCTGATCCCGCTCTTGGTCGAGTGAAAGTAGGTCCTATTCCTCTGTCCTGGCTCCCAGTCGGCCCCCTATTCTGACTCCTCGGTGGCCTTGGTGCTGGGTTTGCCCTTCTCTTAGCAAACTCCTCACCATTCTACTCTATGATCTTTGAAGTGCTCACCACTCTATCATAAGTGGCTAACTACAGAGTCTTAACCCTGTCCCTAATATTCCACCGTAGACTGCCTTCAAATTTGCGAGCTCTCTCATGCTCGTGCTTTAAGCTAACAGGAGAAAATCTAACCAATTGTGTGAATCTGGCCTCATATTCTTCCATCGTCGATTTCCCTTGCTATAAGACAAAGAAATCTGAGGTCCTCTGATGTCTGGCTTCCCTGGGGAACTACTTTTGATTAAAGACTACAATGAATCGATGCCATGTCATTTGAGGCTCTTTGGCCTTTTGTAGTAGCCACCACTCATGAGCCATCCCTCTGAAAGTGAAAGTAGTAAAGGCTACCTTCTGTACCTCGGTATAACCCATGATCTCAAAGATCCTCTCTATCTCGAGCCTCCACTCTTCCGCTGAAGTGGGGCCCCTGGTACCGTCGAACGTAGAGGGTTGCAGTGCCTGGAACTGCTTGTAAAGGTGAGCCTCACCCCTCTTATTCTCCTAATGCACTTTGTGTACTACAGGCGGTGCTTGTCGCTCTTGTTGAGTAAGAGTCCTGGGACCCGCCTGGTTCTGAGGCATATTTTGTATAAGCCTGTCCACTAGTCGCTCTAACCGTGCTATGTGGGCGTTAGCCTCATCTAGTGGTGTGGTAGTACAGGTGTGCACCATTTTCTGCAATTGGTTAGAGATCAGTTTCATCTATTTTAGAGTCTAATATCGCATGTCAATTTCTATCTACTGACTCTACTTGGACATTTGTAATACTAGTACCTTAGTCTATCTCCCATGAACCACTGTGTTACCTAAGATGCTCTGATACCAAGTTGTCACGACCCGAGACCCACCCTTTACGGATCTCGTGTCGCGATGCCCAGTCCGACGCTGCTTGTCGAACCAAGGGTCTTAACTTGCAACACAATCAGTGCTACTAACATGCAACAACTAAAATGCAAAAAAAAATAAATACAAGTTGCATGTGATATATATAATGTTTACAAAATGAGGAATACAAAATTTCTTAATACAACTATTCATCCCCAAGACGTGGATAACATGGGAGAGCTATAAGACTGTCTGTACTAAGTATTATACTCCAACTTCAAAAGTAAATGTCCACCTCATAGCTATCAGGCTCTATGGTGTGTTCTTGGGATCTGTGCCTGCAAAATGTTGTGTAGTATTTGATGAGTTATGAAAACTCAGTAAGTAATCCTTTACTCTGCCAAGTGTACAAGGGTATAAAGAATGCTAGCCAATTAATGAATATGTAACTCAATATCAGGTGATGGAAATCAAATGATAAGGAAATGAATCTGTTATGCTAACGATGTTATACTGCTACAATCATGAGATATATCAAGTATGAATGTAAGCACTGTACTAAAAGCTGGAAAATTTCATGATCATTCAATAATAATATAACATGATAAAGCTATGAATATCAACAATAAAGGATAGTGATATCAACTAAATCTGAGATGCTTTGGTACTAGTGGGGCCCAACTATCCCCCTGGGTGTATAAGCACCTGAGCTCAACTGTACGTCCTATGCCTCACATAGCAACGTAATAAATGTTCCACTTGGAACCTGGACCCAAAGGTCATAACTGCATCAGATGGAAATGTGACTGAGCACAAATTCGGCACTAATAATATATCAGGATCACGCTATATTTCACGAGGAGTATAGTGAAATCATAAATGATTCTAGGCAATCTGACGTAACCATGGTTTTCGAAGCTACGGTTACTAGACTGCTTTGAAATAAAACTGTCTAGCCCTTACAGGCCCTAGGTACAAGTGTACATAAAGAAATCCATGCACAAATGTACAATCATGATCGAGATATATATGGAAATCAATAACTGTCTTCCACATGATAGGGCAGTATCAATGTGGCTCAATAAATACTGATATGTGTCTATAGAGCACAATAGACAATATATATACAAGAACTATGACATGGCTTGGAATGCAACACATGCAGAGATCGGATTTTACTTACCTCTTACTGTGTATGAACTAGAAGGATTTAGATTGCCTTCTCTTTACCCTTCCGTGTTCCTAAAATCCATGAAACACGTTTTAGTCTATCGCTACTTGAATTACGCTATTCATCAAATTTTATGCCTTTATATCTTAAGTTCCTCTTTTACGAAAATAGACTCTACCATTAAGTTCGGAATATCGAAGAAAGTCGGTTTAGGTTTTTGCGAAATTCAATTCAGACATCTCTGCTAAAAGGGCAAAGTGGTCATTTTGCACTTTTACGGGTCTTTTATTTTTCGGGACCCCATCTCACAAAACAGACCTCACCATTGGTCTTAGAATGTCCGAGATAGTTAAAATATACTATTCATATGTTTAATTTGGACATCGTTACTATAAAGGGTAGAATAGTCATTTTGTAATTTCACGGGTTCTCACTTCTCAAGACCTCTTTTCGTAAATCGGACTCCACGGTTAACTATGGAATGCTCGAAATAATAAAAATTCATTATTCTTTTTAGTTTAATCAGAGTCTGTTTCACTACTTTTTGACTTAGGGGCAATTTGGTAATTTTTCTTTTATTTTTATTTTAATTAATTAAATTCATATTTAATTAATATTATATTCTATGGGTCAAATTATAATAACTAAAAGTTGAGGGTCTAATTATAATTTCCATAACATCTGGGTTCATTTGTAATTTCAGAAAACCCTATCCCAACTAAGGTTATCCAAACAGCGAATAAGTACAGAATAGGAATGAGATATCCCTATCCTCATTTCTCCAATTTATTACTCCTGTTACCAAACACTCCCAATTCAATTTTAAAAACCTTTTAACTTAAATCAATATTGTGCTATTTTGATATACTCGTTTTTGTTTCGGTTGGGTCTCGACCCGGATTCGACCCGTGGTCCACCCGACCCAAGACAACAGTGTTGTCTTCTCCGGCGATACGCCGGTAGGGTTCACTAGGGTTCCGTCACCTTCTCCGGCGATGGTGACCTTTTTTGATCAGTTTTTCTACCAAATTTCAATGCAATTTTCTTTATTTTTTCATGGAGATTTCATTTCCATCGTGGGTTTTTCATTTCAGTCAGCCAAACTCTATGAATAAGCAATCATAGTAGCTTCGGCCAACATTACGATTTTCTAGTGAGCTTTCTTTTATGATGATTTTACTACTATTTTGACTCTAATTTCATTCTAATATTTTTCTCCACTTAAGGGGAACAATTCCTCATCATAATAACAAAGCTTCATGCATCAAAATTCATCAAAACCGAAATTATCATTTGGCCTGCAACTGTCTATATTTCTCTCATTTCTTCACCGTTTAACTTGATTCAAATTGCAGTTTAAACCATTTTTCATGCTTAATATGACTCTATTATTAAAACTAAACATCATGCTTTCTACATTTAAAAATAGATGAACTCACCTCAAATTTCTATTTTTTTCTTTCTGTTTCTTCTTCCTCCTTCCAGTTTCAGTTATGATCCTCCCAACTTCACAGTGCTCTCAGCTTCTCCCCTTGGTCTTTTCTTTTCTATTTTCTTATCTAATGTACCATGTATATATATATATAGATACACATCATTTCCATCCACCACCCCAGTCATCTCCTCACTCGGTTTCTCCTCCTTCTGAAGCCCCTTTCTTTGACCTAACTTTTCTGATTTCTTTTTCCAATGCATCTTTGTATTTATGGCTTGGGAGATATTTGTGTGTATATATATATGTTATATCACACATACCAACACACACACTAATACACAACCGTCACATACACACTTACTAGCACACACTGATACACTTGCATGCATTTGCATGCTGTATCTTCTTTTATGGATTTTCCTGTATTTGTATATTAATACATATATATATATGAAATATACCATACTATGTATATATATACACCTATATAAATACATATTTTATACATGTATATATATTCGTATATATACGTATATACTAGTTTTTAACTACGTATACATACACTTATTTTTAATTGTCTATACATATACGTATATGTACACATGCATGCATTGACATACCTACACGTATTACGATGCTTGTTTCTGGGTCACTCGGGTATTGCCCGGCACTGACCGTATAACTGACACTGTTCACATTCCAAAATCGTACAGTGCATTAGGTATAATGATATAGAGCTTAAATAGCTCGGTTTACAACTGATAGTATGCTACTTGACCCGGTCTACCTCAGTATACATGCTAACCCAGGTCAGGGTATTACATTCTTTCTCCCTTAAAATAAGTTTGTCCCCAAACTTAGTACACACTAGGGTGGAAAACATAGCTACTAAGATGAAAACAACTGAGGATACTTGGCACATATATCATCCTCTCGCTCCCAAGTAACTTCCTCTATCTGGTGGTGCTTCCATAGAACTTTGACTAAGGCTCCATAGAACCTGATCTCGATGGTCCAGAATCTACACTAGGTGCTCTATGTAACTCAGATTCTCTTGGACGTCTAATGGCTCGTTTTCTACTATCTGATTTGCACTCTGTACACACTTCCTCAACATCGAAACATGGAACACACTGTGTACATGTGACAATTCTGAAGGTAAGACAAGCTGGTAAGCTATTGGCCCGACCCTTTTCATTATCCTAAAGGGTCCAATGTATCTCGGCCCTAGCTTTCCCCTCTTGCCGAGCCTTACTACACCCCTCATGGGTGATACCTTCAAAAACACATAGTCACCTACTACGAATTCTGACTCTCGTTTGTCTTGGACATAGCACCCTCAACTGTCTTGGAAATCAAAGTTCCACTAGAAACAGCATCAATTATGGTCCGAGTGTGCCCATTTAACCCATTATAGAACATCTGAACTTGCAACCAATCTGGCAATCCATGTTGAGGGTAACGTCTAATCAAATCTTTAAACCTTTCCCATGCTTTATAGAGTGACTTGAAATCATGTTGCTTGAATTGACCAATTTCACTCCTGAGTTGGGCTGTTTTTGCAGGTGGAAAGTATTTAGCAAGAAACTTTTCAGCCATGTCCTGCCAACTAGTGATGCTTCCCGGTTGTAGAGATTGTAGCCAACCTCTTGCCTTGTCCCTCAAAGAAAAAGGAAACAATCTCAGTCGAATGGTGTCTTCAGTAACACCATTAATCTTTATAGTGTCGCAAATCTCCAAAAACATCGCCAAATGAATATTGGGATCATCAAGTAGCAATCCACTGAATTGGGCTTGTTGCACCATGTTGATCAAAGCTGGTTTGAGCTCAAAATTGTTGGCATTAATGGTCTGGCGTCTTATACCTAAGTAGTTGTCATTCAGAACTGGCCGTACATAATCCATCAAGGTGCGTGGCTATGCATTCTGTTGTCCTTCAGCCATGGCTAGTACTTTCTTCTTTCTTAGTGATCTAAGAGTTCTTTCAATCTTCAGATCAAAAGGAATAATGTCACGAGTTCTAGCCCGGCGCATCCAACGCTAAAAACACACCTGTAAAAAACAAATAATAAAAATAATAAAAATAACAAAAATAAATAATAAAATAAATATAATAAAAAATAAATAAATAAATAAAAATAAAGTTCTAAATTAAAAACAAGATTGCTTTGTATTGATATTGGCAAAAATAAGAAGAAATCAATCCTTGGCAACGGCGCCAAAAACTTGATCAGTGCAAAACTGCAAGTGCACAGCATTGTAGTTTTATAGTAAAGTGATAAGAAGAGTATCGTCCTCAAGGATTGGTATCTTACTTTTGACAAGTACCAAAATTAAACTAATCTCGAATTTATTTAGAAATTTCAATAAGATCTTTGCAATTGCAACTTAAAATAAAATTAATGCAAAGAAAATACTTAAATGAAAAGAGAGATGTTGTTCGAAAATCAAATAATGCGAGAGAAGAATTCTAAGAAATTGATTTCATCTAATTTCTCACTATGCTTTACTCATCTAACTAATTGAATTTAATTCTCAATGTTTGTTAGCAAATCTCCAAATCATCCAAAAGCCTCTTTCGACAGTCAATTGGACACTATTCTTCTTCATTATTTACACAAGAGTATGCAAATTAATAAAGCAAGAATGCACTAAGACCAATGATTTTTTAATACTACACAGGTTCATATAAGTCTTTCGATCTCTATATTTACCTATGCCAAAATATTCAATATCTATCTTATGACTCCCTCTTTCGACAGCAAATTACAGTATTAAAATCATCTAATTAGTGGCCAGTTAATTAGAAGCATTAAACTCAGAATAATTCAGACAAACATGAAAAAGAATTACTTCAATTTAGCATATAAAAGTAAGCATAGTTCAAAATTAAACTACATCATTTTTCTAGAATAAAGTAAATTAGTTCATGCTAAAAATTAAATTCAACATAAACGAATTCACCAATTCACCGTATTTTTCTGAGAAGAACAGAAGAAAATAAACGCTGAAAAATAATCACAGCAGTATGCAGTGCACAGTCAAACTGCCGCCGTACAGCCGCTGTTTCTTCATTTATAAACCTCTGCCGTACAGCCGCTCCTTTGGATTTTTATTTCAACGCCCAACAGCTGCAAGTCATTGCTCCAAGCTTCCAAGCCGACTGCTTCCTCTCTTTTTTTACTTTTTTTTTTCTCCCTTGCCACGGCGCAGCTTTTAATTCTCTATTCTCCTCAAATCTCTGTTACCACCTCTGTCCGCCCTAGCTTGGTTTTTCTAATACAGCCGCCAGGATCTCTTCCTCCGAGCCACCTCTCTCTCCAGCCGGTTTTTTCTACACCCTGGGCCCACTATTGTTTCATCTTTTTTTTTATTTCTTTTCTTGTGCTTCAGCGCCTGGCCGCACGCCACATCTAGCTTTTTTTCTCTCTCTCTTTTTTTTCTTTTTCTTTTTCTCTTTTTCTATTCTTCTCTTCCCAGCCTTTTGGTCCCGACAACCTTTATTGACTTTTCAACCTTCATTTTATTATTATTATTATTGTTTTTTTTTTTTTTTCAGCTGCTACAATGCCCAGCCAAGTTACTATGCCCAACCGTTTCTTCAGCAAACAGCTCCAGCCGCTACTTTTGTGACTTGCTTTCTTGTTTTTCTTTTTTTTTCTTTTGGAAGCTTGTATTTTCTTTAAATCATCAAAAGTGGTGAGGAATTCACGACCTAATGAACAAGTTATTCGGCTTAAGTCGTCATGGACTGCTTCAATTTCTTCAAATTTGTGATAAAATTTAAATGATAAAAATGAAGCCCAAAATCAACAAAGATAAATAAAATAAACTAAAGTTTAAAATTAAGGAGTGATAAAATATTCAAATTATGCAACTCATCAAACACCTCCAAACTTAAAACTTTGTTTGTCCTCAAACAAAAATCAGACCCCATAGAAAAATTTCATCACTCACCAAGCCATGATCTGAAATTAGATTTCATCACTAGCGTTTTACTCTTTTAAGATCAAAGATAGCAAGAAAATCAATCAAAAATTTAGCAATATTTCAAGTAAGAGGTAAGCGTTTACTTCAACCTAAAGCTGAGACCTTGAGGTCGACGAGATCATCTACCCTTGGTAGAGGGTATCGGTTCTTGATGGTGACTTTATTCAACTCACAGTAGTCAACCCATAACCGTATGGTCCCATCCTTTTTCTTTACAAACAACACCGGGGCACCCTACGGTGAAGAACTAGGTCTGATGGATCCTTTTTCTAATAGATCTTGTAACTGGAGCTTCAGCTCCTTCAGCTCTACCGATGCCATACGGTAAGGATTCCAGGATATCGGGGAGGTACCTGGCTGTACGTCAATAGTAAACTCTATCTCTCTATCCACAGGCATTCTTGGCAAGCCATCTAGAAAGACTTTGGGAAACTCTCTAACAGTGGGGATATGATCTAAGGGCGGTTGTTGTGAGCGAGTGTCTAAAATGCTACACAAGAATCCATGGCAGCCCTTATGTAATAATCGTCTGGCCTAGATAGAAGATACAAAATAGGGTGGGGTAGCTACACCTGTCCCATCAAATTGGATGTTCAGACATCTGGGTCTCTGTGTACTGACTATCTTCGCCACGCAATTTATAGATACATGATTCGTGGCTAGCCAGTCCATACCGAGTATAGCATCAAAGTTACAAATATCTAACGGTATCAGATCGGTTAATAAATGTGAGTTTCCGATCTGAACCTTACATGCTCGATATATAGTATTGCTACTTAGTGACTCTTTTGAAGGCATAGAAATGGTTAACATATAACCTAAGGGTACTATTTCTATGTTCAGTCTAGCAGCAAATACTGGTGATATGAATGAATGTGTGGAGCTAGTGTCAAAGAGTACTCTAGCATGATGGGAACAAATCTGAAGAGTACCTACGACTACTAAGGTGGTAGCCTGCGTATCTCCAAGTGTCAGTGCAAAAACCCTCCTTGAGCACTTCGGCTCAGCTCTCTGTCCACTACCTCGGGGCTGTGCTGCAGCTGCAGTCACGGCGGCTGAGGTAGATAGGGTACCAGCTGTACTCTCGATTGACTGGGTCTTTTGAGGGCAGTTGGTCCTGAAATGCCCTTCTTAACCACACAAATAAGAAGCACAGGAGTTAGCTTGACACGGCCCCTTATGTCGTCTATGGCAGGTGGAGCACTGAATTACACTCCCACTAGTGGAATTGGCCCTTGATGGTTTGGGTCCAGAACTCTTGGGTGCTGATCCCGCTCTTGGCCGAGTGAAAGTAGGTCCTATTCCTCAACCCTGGCTCCCAGTCGGCCCCCTATTCTGACTCCCCGGTGGCCTTGGTGCTGGGTTTGCCTTTCTCTTGGCAAACTCCTCACCACTCTACTCTATGATCTTTGTAGTGCTCACCACTCTATCATAAGTGGCTAACTGCAGGTGCTTAACCCTGTCCCTAATATTCCACCGTAGACCACCTTCAAACTTGTGGGCTCTCTCGTGCTCGTCCTCTTAGACAGTAGGAGCAAATCTAACCAATTGTGTGAATCTGGCCTTATATTCTTCCATCGTCAAGTTCCCTTGTTATAAGACAAAGAAATCTACGGTCCGCTCATCTCTGGCTTCCCTGGGGAAGTACTTTTGATTAAAGACCACAATGAATAAATCCCATGACATTTGAGGCTCTTTGGCCTTCTGTAGTAGCCACCACTCGTGAGTCATCCCTCTGAAAGTGGAAGTAGCAAAGGCTACCTTCAGTACCTCGGTAAAACCCATGATCTCAAAGATCCTCTCCATTTCGAGCCGCGACTTTTCTGCTGAAGTGGGGCCCCTGGCGTAACACCCCAACCCTGATTAATAAATAATTAGTTTGCTAATTATTAATTAGAACCGACATAAAGAATAATTAAGAAGTTAATCGGAAACCTCATGATGGTCATGATAGAGCAATAAAATAATTAAGCACATCAGAAATGAGGGCGTAATATCCGAACCTAATTACCAATTAATTAGGCGAAATGATGTTATTTTAACACTATGAAAACTCGAATTAGCGAACTATGACGGCCACAAATAAATAATAACTGATACGAGGCCTTTGATAACGAGGCTAACCAAAATACGAAACCCTCAGAAGAAACCGCGTCGAAAAATAAACAGCGGAAAAGAAAATATTAAGAAAATAGCCAAAATGAAATTTTGTGCCAACCAAACAGGGCCTAAACCCAAAATGTGGAAAAATGTCCAAAAGTGATGTCACATCCCCCAGACCCACCCTGTGCGGATTTGGGGTACGTGGCAAAGGCCAGTTAGGCACCCATCGGGTTTTATCAGTTTTTTTTTTTTTTTTTTTTTTTTTTTTTTTTTAAACAAAACCCCGACGGTAATCCTAACCAAAGGCCATTCCGATCTAAATCCCAAGCATAATGCATTCAACATATATAGTTTAAGCAGCGGAATTTTCACATGAGAATGCATACATGTATACTTGGTAGAGCATTCAGGATATATCATAGTCAGACCTATCTTAATCAAGATTACAAAACAGTTTCACTACAAAAGGTCATAGTCTGTTCAGTTACACAAAAGTACAAAAATGATATAGATTCTCAAAAATGGGTTATCATTCTATCTGGGGGTCTCCAACTTTTTTCCCCCTAAGTTCTGGACCTGCTAAACCTGTCCATCTGAGGGTTCCCCTGAAATTATTAAAATAATGGAATGAGCTTTAAAAAGCCCAGTGAGTAATACAGATATCCAGGCAAGAGTTTCGAATTCAATCTTTGCTTAAATCACATGGTTAAGTAAATCAGTTTGGAATTAATAGTTCAATAAATCCAAGTCAAGTTCAATAGATCAAAACAGATAAACGGTTCAGAGTGCTAGCATATCAATCAGAAGTATAGTTAATCATTTGAGAAACTAAAAACCATGTCATCGGTGATAAAAGCATGCATTTAAAACAATTGCATTTAAAACATATGGTATTCGAAACAATTTAGCAGATCAAGGAGCAGTAACTTAAACAGTGTCAGAAGTTACTCACCTTCAATATTTGAGTTTGAAGCTATGAACGGAGTCTTCCTCTTTTTCTCCTTAAGCCTAAAACAATTTATAAAGATTTATCAACTCATGACCTTAGACTGAGTAAGTCTACCCTATGATGGGTTTCATGGAACTAACTTATAGTGGCTAGTTCTTAGGTCTTACCTCTTAAGCATTTGGCTTAGGGTTTCAGTGCCTTCACACATTTATCGGTTCTGATTTTCATATTATGGACCTAACCATTGAGTTCGGAAGATCGAAGAAAGTCAATTTAGACTCTCTCGGCTTTTAAATCTAGGTTCGGGTATGTCAGGGGTATTTTGGTCATTTTTTCCGTCACATAATTTCTGTCTCGGATTCGTCATCTAATCATGTATACAGTCTCACAAGTGTCAGGTCTACTACTGGTATCAGTTCCGTTTTAATCAGACTTCATTTAGGCCTTGTACAGTGTCAGGGGTATTATGGTAATTTCATATGTTGTATTTTTCGGTACTTTATTTGTAGTCACGGACCTCACCATTGAGTCAGGAATGTCCAACATAGTTAAAATGGACTATCTTTCAGTAAAATTTGGCTCTATGTGTCATTAGGGGCAGTACAGTCATTTACCCTTTACATATCTGTATTTTTCGGGACTTGGTTTCACAAATCGGACTCCACCATTGAGTCCGGAATGCCCGAAATAGTAAGATTACACTATTCAATCATTAAATTCGGACTTGGTTTGACTTGTTTAAGGTCCAGGGGCATTATGGTAATTATTCCCTTTTAATAAAATAATTAAATAATTATTTTATTATTTTAATTAATTTTTCAGGGGTATAATTGCATAAGATTTTCAAAATCTGGGCCTTAGTATAATTCTGTTAAACAGTGGGGGTCAGTTTGCAAATATTTAAAAGTTCAAAACTGAACCAAAGGGTTCAGTCTCTTTGCAACTGAACCGGTCCGGTTCAGTCCGGTTCTGACCGGTCCTGTTACATTGCTGACGTCACGATGACGTCAGCCCTCAAATAATTTAAAAAACTGTTTATTCAAAACGACGTAGCTTTATTAATGCAGTGGCAGTCCCTGGGACAGACACGTGTCCGAGTTGGCTCGGCCCAACCCATCTCGACTCGATCGACTCGGTCGACTCAGCCGAGTCAACTCCGTCTTCTCCACAAACTGACTCGGTGTTGCCCTATTTTCTGCAGATTTTTAGCTTCTATTTCGTGAGTTTTAGGGTACGGTTTCTTGCTGTTTTGGGGTGGTATCGACTCCTGAGGGTCACACCAACACTTTGGCATCGGTTTTGGGCATCAAAACAACCCAACAAGTTCTGTTTTCAAGAGAGTAACCGTGACCTGCAACTCGATCTAGCACCCTCATTTCTCAACCATTTCGTCTGTGGTTTGAAGCTACGTGACCTACAAATCCTAAGGATCAAGACCCTATTTATATATTTCAGTTTAGTCTCGAGTTTTAACGTATTGAATTTTAAACCCGTAGGTTCATTTCCAATTTCGTGGGGCTACAGTGAGTCTCGAGGTCGCGTAGGTACATATTTGAGATCCTCTTGGGGTCTATTTCAGGCCTTGACACTCAAAACTCTGAACTGTTATGGTCGATTCAGACCTGGGTTTTCCAAGGTTCATCAATGGAGGTTGGTCTCGGGTTTCATGGGTTTTGACCTATCCAAGACCTCTAAGCCATGCTATACACTCAAAACGGTTCCTAGAGTCAATAATGAGGCATGCATGTAATCTATACCCGTAGCAACTCATCAAAATAATTCAAAATCTACAAAACAAGAATTGAAGATAATTTAGAATTTTTACCTTCACAGTGCTGTCCCTCTCGGTTATGGTTCGACCCAGACCTCTCACAGTGTCCTCAAGTTCCTCAGGTCATGCATGAAATCCTCAAGCCTTTACTTCAATTGCCAATTTCCTCTCTCACTTGCATGCACAATCTCCCTTCTCTCTCTCTCTCTCTCCACACTTCACCCTCACTCTCTCTCAATCCCTCACGTATGACTCAGTTTTAGAATTTCAGAATTCTCTAAGGAGAGAATCTGATGCAAGTTATGTATATATATATGTACATATAGGGCTATGCACATGTGAGTGTATCTCTACCCTTAGTGGGTTTGTGACTGCTGACTTGATGGAGGTGATGGAGGGCTATGATGAAGGGAATGCATGCAAGGCCATTGGCCAATTTGGGTGGTGGCTTGAGCAGATTATAGGTTATATACATATATTGCTGTATTTATGCACAAAGTAACCAACAGCCTAGTTGGTAACTTTCTGAGACAAAGTTGCTTACCTTGGTAGGTCAAGGGTTCAATTCCCCTTGGCCTCCCAAGTGACCATTTTCTCTTAATTTCTGGTTAAGGCCTTGTTTGGTTGTCGCTAATTTTCAGTTTCACTGTTTTGGCCTTAACTCCCAATCTGTAACTCCTTTTTCAGTGCAGTTTCTTTCTGTCACTTCCTACTCAGAATATCTTCCATTGACCAAGGTCCAATGTCAGTTTTTATTTTCTCGAGTTTCCCATAATTAGCTAATTCGAGTTTTATTACTATTAAAAATAGGCATTAAATTAGCTAAACCTGACATTTCATTCCCAAAACAGTTTTCTCATATACAAAACATGTCAGTTACGAAATTGGGGTATTACATCCTCCCCCCCTTCAGAAGAGTTTTGTCCCCAAAACTCAGTCTACAATATCAAGTAAACAACTCGGGGTATTTTTCATGCATTTCAGCTTCAAGTTCCCAGGTTGCTTCTTCACTAGTGTGATTTCTCCACAAGACTTTGACTAACGGAATTGCCTTGTTACGCAAAGTCTTTTCTTTTCGGTCAAGAATCTGGACTGGTCGTTCTTCATACGTTAAGTCTTCTCTCAACTTGAGTGGCTCATACTCAATGACTTGCCCCGGTTCTTGTATACACTTCCGTAACATGGATACGTGAAATACACGGTGTACCTTGTCCAACTCAGGCGGTAATGCCAGACTATATGCAACCGGGCCAATTCTCTTTAAAATCTCAAAAGGACCAATGTAACGAGGACTTAACTTTCCTTTCCTGCCAAATCGAAGTACTCCCTTTAGTGGCGACACTTTAAGAAACACAAGATCGCCTACTTGGAATTCAAGATCCTTCCTCCGATTATCAGTATAGCTTTTGTACCGGCTCTGGGCCGTTTGCAGTCTGTTCCGGATTCTCTGAATTTGTTCCGTAGTGGCTTGGACTAAATCTGGCCCAAGCAGCTTCTGTTCACCGGTTTCAATCCAGCAAAGTGGAGATCGGCACTTCCTCCCGTATAGTGCCTCATACGGTGCCATTTTAATGCTGGATTGATAACTGTTATTATAGGCAAACTCGACAAGTGGCAGATGCTCTGCCCAGTTTCCTTTGAAGTCCAGTGCACACAGTCGCAGCATATCTTCCAATATCTGTATCACTCTTTCAGATTGTCCGTCAGTCTGTGGGTGATATGCTGTACTGAACTTGAGTTCCGTGCCGAGTGCCTCCTGTAGACTTTTCCAAAATCGAGACACAAATCGGGGATCTCGATCGGATACAATGGACAATGGTGTACCATGTAAGCGTACAATTTCCTGAATGTACAATGCGGCAAACTTCTCTAAGCTATAAGTGGTCCTGACAGGTAGAAAGTGAGCAGACTTGGTCAATCTGTCCACTATGACCCAGACAGCATCAGAACCTTTTGGTGACTTGGGAAAACCGGACACAAAATCCATGGTGATATGATCCCACTTCCATTACGGAATGGGGAGTGGTTGCAGAAGTCCGCTAGGACGTTGATGCTCAACTTTCACCTGTTGGCATCGTGTGCAGTGAGCAATAAAATTTGCTACGTCCTTCTTCAATCCGGTCCACCAGTATAACTCCCTGAGGTCATGATACATCTTCGTAATCCCAGGGTGTATCGTGAATCTCGAGGCATGGGCTTCTTCCAGGATTTCCTTTCTTAACTCGGGTATCTTGGGCACACACAACCTACCTCGATACCGTAGAATTCCGTCCTGAATTTCAAAATCAGCTTTCCCCGTTGCCTTTACTTCATCACAGATTCTAATCAACTCCTCATCTTGAGTCTGTCCCGCTTTAATTCGCTCCACCAATGTAGATCCAATAGTCAAATTAGCCAGACAAGCCGTGCTACCTGGTGGAACTACCTCGATACCCATTTCATCCAGATCTCGAATTAACTCCTCCTGAGAGGTAATCATGTAGGCAAGGCTTCCAGATCGTCGACTCAAGGCGTCGGCCACTACATTTGCCTTACCCGGATGGTACTGAATAGCCACATCATAATCCTTAATTAGTTCGAGCCATCTTCGCTGCCTCATGTTTAATTCCTTCTGTGTGAAGAAATATTTCAAACTCTTGTGATCCGTAAAAATCTCACACACCTCCCCATATAGGTAGTGGCGCCAGATCTTTAGGGCAAACACCACTGCAGCTAATTCTAGATCATGGGTAGGATAGTTTTGCTCATGAGGTCGGAGCTGTCGGGAAGCATAGGCGATGACTCTATCATTCTGCATAAGGACACAACCCAGTCCCTTATAAGAGGCGTCACAGTAAATGACAAACTTCCCTTCTCTGGAGGGAATAGTCAATACTGGCGCTGTAGTCAGCTTCTCTTTCAGCAGCTGGAAACTCTTTTCTTGCTCATCTGCCCAAATGAATGGTACATTACTCTTGGTCAAATGTGTGAGCGGTTTGGCCAGCTTTGCAAAATCTTTCACGAAACGTCGGTAGTACCCAGCCAGTCCAAGAAAACTTCTGACTTCTGTTACAGTGGTCGGCTGGGGCCAATCCAATATAGCTTCCACCTTCTGTGGATCAACAGCGATGCCTTCTTTGGAAATCACATGGCCCAAGAAGGTAATGCTGGACAACCAAAATTCACACTTGCTGAATTTTGCATACAGTCTGTGCTCTCTCAGGGTTTGTAGTGCTATTCCCAGATGTCTTTCATGTTCCTCCTCGTTCCGTGAGTATACTAGTATATCATCGATAAACACAATGATGAAGTTATCTAGATACGGTTTAAAAACTCGGTTCATTAAATCCATGAACGCGGCAGGGGCGTTAGTCACGCCAAAAGGCATGACCAGGAACTCATAGTGGCCGTATCGGGTTCGGAAGGCTGTCTTTGGTACATCAGTGTCCTTGACTTTGAGTTGATGGTACCCCGATCTCAAGTCAATTTTAGAAAATACACTTGCCCCTTGTAACTGGTCAAACAATTCATCGATACGCGGAAGAGGGTACTTATTCTTTACCGTCACTTTATTTAGTTCACGGTAATCAATGCACAGTCTTAGGGAGCCGTCCTTCTTCTTTACGAACAACACGGGTGCTCCCCAAGGGGATACACTGGGTCGGATAAACCCTTTCTCCAACAATTCCTCCAATTGGGCTTTCAACTCCCTTAACTCTGATGGGGCCATTCGGTAGGGAGTTTTGGATATAGGTTGAGTTCCAGGGATAAGATCAATGGAAAACTCGATCTCTCGATCAACCGTTCCTTGCGGTAGTTCATCTGGAAACACGTCGGGAAATTCACACACAACTGGCACTTCAGGCAGTGGGGGATTCTGGGCTTGGGTATCCAAGACACTACACAAATAACCACGACACCCTTTCTTTAATAACCTCCCTGCCTGAATGGCAGAGATTAGGTAGGGTGGTGGGGTAATCCCCTTTCCCCTAAACATAAACTCGGGCTGTCCCGGGGGCTGAAACAATACACTTTTCTCAAAACAATCGATGGTGGCATGATTGTGTGACAACCAATCCATGCCCAATATCACATCAAATCCCTTTATTGCTAAGGGTATTAGATTGACTAACAACTCCTGGTCTCCAATCATTACTCTACAGTCCCTAAGAATCATGGACCCAATCATTGACATCCCAGAAGGAATTTGTACCGATAACAGTTCATCCATAGGTTCAGGTATCTTATGCATTTTATCAACAAAAGATGGAGACACAAAAGAATGCGTGGATCCAGGGTCAATCAACACATATGCAGAAATTCTAGAAATCGGGAGTATACCTGCTACTACAGCATTTGCAGCAGAGGTGTCTCCTGGTAGCAGTGCAAAGACTCTTCCCGGGCGGCCTTGTGGCTCCTTGCCTTTGTCCTTTGTCTTGGCAAGAGGTACTGGAATAGGCTTCCGTTCTGCGGTGCCGGTAGTCAAGGTAGGGGCTCTCGGGATTGGTGGATGTTGCGGGCAATCTTTGACTTGGTGCCCCTTATCTCCACATCGGTAGCATGCACCAGTCAGTCGGCGACATTCTCTAAGGTGTAGGTTCTGGCAGTGAGGGCATCTGGACACTTCCTCAGTTTTCTTCTGACCCTTGTTGCTCTTACTTGGGCCCTCAGTCCTTTGCTTCTTGCTCGGCTGCTCCTTCTTAAAGTTTTTGCCCTTTTTCTTTCTTTCCTGATCCTTCAGTTGGTTGAACTCTTCCATGTCCTTTTCAATAACTAGGGCTTTGTTAAGAACATCGGAATAGGTGTGTAGTTCAAAGGCCGAGACTTTAGTCCGTATCCCGATCCGAAGACCTGCGAGGAATTTCCTTGCCCTATTATGCTCTTCCCTCACCAAAAAGGAAGCAAATATGGACAACGCAGAAAACTTGGCTGCATATTGAATCACGGTCATGTCCCCTTGTTTCAGGGTGGCAAACTCCTGAATTTTTCTCTCCCGGATTGTAGGGGGAAAGAACATGCCATAAAACTTTTCAATAAAATCGGCCCAGGTAATAGTGGGGTTCTGTACTTGCATCTCGAGCCACCACTTGTAAGCTTCTCCCTGTAACATGTAAGTGGCTAACATCACTTTCTCGGCTTCCGAACAAATCAAGAGCTTAAAGGTCTTTTCCATTGACATGACCCACAGCTCAGCTTTCTCGGGGTCGGTAACAGCATCGAAAGTCGGGGGTTTGAGCTTATGGAAGCGATCTAACAAGTCATTACGAATGCCGGTTTCCAACGGTTGTGCTGGGGCAGGCGGAGGTGGAACTACCGGAGGCTCTACCGGGTTATTTGCTGGTCCGGCCTGGTGTTGCTGTAAGGTTCTTGATAGTCCCTCAATGGCCTGGCCGAATTGAGCTAATGTGGCCCTCATTTCCCGTAGGGCTACGCTCTCCGTTGGGGCCCGCGGTTCCCTATTGTTACTCCTAGTTCGAGGCGGCATCTGAAGCAAGATAAAAAGTATTCTAAGTATCCTCATTCAATGTGTCATAGTAAGGATGTCATTCAGGTTGTTCATCGATTCAGAATTTCTATGACTTAAGTATTCGCTTTCTAAGGATTCAGTGTTTAAATAACCCTAAGGTTCTGGTCTATACTGACTTTCAAACCTGTAGCTCTGATACCACTCTTTTGTCACATCCCCCAGACCCACCCTGTGCGGATTTGGGGTACGTGGCAAAGGCCAGTTAGGCACCCATCGGGTTTTATCAGTTTTTTTTTTTTTTTTTTTTTTTTTTTTTAAAACAAAACCCCGACGGTAATCCTAACCAAAGGCCATTCCGATCTAAATCCCAAGCATAATGCATTCAACATATATAGTTTAAGCAGCGGAATTTTCACATGAGAATGCATACATGTATACTTGGTAGAGCATTCAGGATATATCATAGTCAGACCTATCTTAATCAAGATTACAAAACAGTTTCACTACAAAAGGTCATAGTCTGTTCAGTTACACAAAAGTACAAAAATGATATAGATTCTCAAAAATGGGTTATCATTCTATCTGGGGGTCTCCAACTTTTTTCCCCCTAAGTTCTGGACCTGCTAAACCTGTCCATCTGAGGGTTCCCTTGAAATTATTAAAATAATGGAATGAGCTTTAAAAAGCCCAGTGAGTAATACAGATATCCAGGCAAGAGTTTCGAATTCAATCTTTGCTTAAATCACATGGTTAAGTAAATCAGTTTGGAATTAATAGTTCAATAAATCCAAGTCAAGTTCAATAGATCAAAACAGATAAACGGTTCAGAGTGCTAGCATATCAATCAGAAGTATAGTTAATCATTTGAGAAACTAAAAACCATGTCATCGGTGATAAAAGCATGCATTTAAAACAATTGCATTTAAAACATATGGTATTCGAAACAATTTAGCAGATCAAGGAGCAGTAACTTAAACAGTGTCAGAAGTTACTCACCTTCAATATTTGAGTTTGAAGCTATGAACGGAGCCTTCCTCTTTTTCTCCTTAAGCCTAAAACAATTTATAAAGATTTATCAACTCATGACCTTAGACTGAGTAAGTCTACCCTATGATGGGTTTCATGGAACTAACTTATAGTGGCTAGTTCTTAGGTCTTACCTCTTAAGCATTTGGCTTAGGGTTTCAGTGCCTTCACACATTTATCGGTTCTGATTTTCATATTATGGACCTAACCATTGAGTTCGGAAGATCGAAGAAAGTCAATTTAGACTCTCTCGGCTTTTAAATCTAGGTTCGGGTATGTCAGGGGTATTTTGGTCATTTTTGCCGTCACATAATTTTTGTCTCGGATTCGTCATCTAATCATGTATACAGTCTCACAAGTGTCAGGTCTACTACTGGTATCAGTTCCGTTTTAATCGGACTTCATTTAGGCCTTGTACAGTGTCAGGGGTATTATGGTAATTTCATATGTTGTATTTTTCGGTACTTTATTTGTAGTCACGGACCTCACCATTGAGTCAGGAATGTCCAACATAGTTAAAATGGACTATCTTTCAGTAAAATTTGGCTCTATGTGTCATTAGGGGCAGTACAGTCATTTACCCTTTACATATCTGTATTTTTCGGGACTTGGTTTCACAAATCGGACTCCACCATTGAGTCCGGAATGCCCGAAATAGTAAGATTACACTATTCAATCATTAAATTCGGACTTGGTTTGACTTGTTTAAGGTCCAGGGGCATTATGGTAATTATTCCCTTTTAATAAAATAATTAAATAATTATTTTATTATTTTAATTAATTTTTCAGGGGTATAATTGCATAAGATTTTCAAAATCTGGGCCTTAGTATAATTCTGTTAAACAGTGGGGGTCAGTTTGCAAATATTTAAAAGTTCAAAACTGAACCAAAGGGTTCAGTCTCTTTGCAACTGAACCGGTCCGGTTCAGTCCGGTTCTGACCGGTCCTGTTACATTGCTGACGTCACGATGACGTCAGCCCTCAAATAATTTAAAAAACTGTTTATTCAAAACGACGTAGCTTTATTAATGCAGTGGCAGTCCCTGGGACAGACACGTGTCCGAGTTGGCTCGGCCCAACCCATCTCGACTCGATCGACTCGGTCGACTCAGCCGAGTCAACTCCGTCTTCTCCACAAACTGACTCGGTGTTGCCCTATTTTCTGCAGATTTTTAGCTTCTATTTCGTGAGTTTTAGGGTACGGTTTCTTGCTGTTTTGGGGTGGTATCGACTCCTGAGGGTCACACCAACACTTTGGCATCGGTTTTGGGCATCAAAACAACCCAACAAGTTCTGTTTTCAAGAGAGTAACCGTGACCTGCAACTCGATCTAGCACCCTCATTTCTCAACCATTTCGTCTGTGGTTTGAAGCTACGTGACCTACAAATCCTAAGGATCAAGACCCTATTTATATATTTCAGTTTAGTCTCGAGTTTTAACGTATTGAATTTTAAACCCGTAGGTTCATTTCCAATTTCGTGGGGCTACAGTGAGTCTCGAGGTCGCGTAGGTACATATTTGAGATCCTCTTGGGGTCTATTTCAGGCCTTGACACTCAAAACTCTGAACTGTTATGGTCGATTCAGACCTGGGTTTTCCAAGGTTCATCAATGGAGGTTGGTCTCGGGTTTCATGGGTTTTGACCTATCCAAGACCTCTAAGCCATGCTATACACTCAAAACGGTTCCTAGAGTCAATAATGAGGCATGCATGTAATCTATACCCGTAGCAACTCATCAAAATAATTCAAAATCTACAAAACAAGAATTGAAGATAATTTAGAATTTTTACCTTCACAGTGCTGTCCCTCTCGGTTATGGTTCGACCCAGACCTCTCACAGTGTCCTCAAGTTCCTCAGGTCATGCATGAAATCCTCAAGCCTTTACTTCAATTGCCAATTTCCTCTCTCACTTGCATGCACAATCTCCCTTCTCTCTCTCTCTCTCCACACTTCACCCTCACTCTCTCTCAATCCCTCACGTATGACTCAGTTTTAGAATTTCAGAATTCTCTAAGGAGAGAATCTGATGCAAGTTATGTATATATATATGTACATATAGGGCTATACACATGTGAGTGTATCTCTACCCTTAGTGGGTTTGTGACTGCTGACTTGATGGAGGTGATGGAGGGCTATGATGAAGGGAATGCATGCAAGGCCATTGGCCAATTTGGGTGGTGGCTTGAGCAGATTATAGGTTATATACATATATTGCTGTATTTATGCACAAAGTAACCAACAGCCTAGTTGGTAACTTTTTGAGACAAAGTTGCTTACCTTGGTAGGTCAAGGGTTCAATTCCCCTTGGCCTCCCAAGTGACCATTTTCTCTTAATTTCTGGTTAAGGCCTTGTTTGGTTGTCGCTAATTTTCAGTTTCACTGTTTTGGTCTTAACTCCCAATCTGTAACTCCTTTTTCAGTGCAGTTTCTTTCTGTCACTTCCTACTCAGAATATCTTCCATTGACCAAGGTCCAATGTCAGTTTTTATTTTCTCGAGTTTCCCATAATTAGCTAATTCGAGTTTTATTACTATTAAAAATAGGCATTAAATTAGCTAAACCTGACATTTCATTCCCAAAACAGTTTTCTCATATACAAAACATGTCAGTTACGAAATTGGGGTATTACAAGTGAGGTCAAGGGGATTTGAACCCTTGACCAAGTGGGACAAAATTCTTATTACCCAAAAAATTACCAAGTGGGCTGCTACCACTTTGTGCCTATATATGCAACCAAATTGTATTTAAACCCAATTTAGCCAAGGCCACCTCCGAAACTGGCCAATGGCCATCCATGCAACACCTCACCCTTACCTCAACCTATGCACCCTAGCCCCCATAATCACCCTACTTTAGCACTTGATCACCTCTCCCCCAACCAACTTACATGCAACCAAATGATTATGTATTTTAAAATCAGACAAACAAAATGCATGTGTGATATATTGTTATGTGAGACGTGAGAAGAGGGAAATCAGAAAGTTTGTGTGTGCAAAATCTGAAATATATATATATATATATATATAGAGAGAGAGAGAGAGAGAGAAAGAGAGAGTGGGTTAGAGAGAGAGTAAGAGGAAGCCATAGTGTGCATGTTTGTGTGTGGCCATTGAAAGGGCAAAGGAGAAGAACTGAGGACTGGCAGTGCACGACTGAGGTCTAAGGTGCCAAAAACTAAACCATCAAAGTAGGGAGTTCACTATGTAAATGTATAAACCTCAAACCTTTGATTTTTTCGTTTCGATTTTGCTATTGTTTTTGGATGTTCTGGACCCTAGAGACTGCATGCATGAATTTATTTGGACCCTCGTAAATATCAGGAATTGATTGGAAGGGCCAATAGGGCTCGTAACACACCAAACTGTGCACGGGCAGCCATTAATGACCTCCAACAAGCAAGCCTGAAACAACCCTTACGAAACCTATTTTTGACCTTTGGAACCTTAAAAAGACCTTATGAGGGTTTGAAAAACCCAAACCCAAGACTAAGAAGCCTAGGCTAAAGCCCCCAAAACACCACATGCAAGTTACGGTTCCATGAGGGAATTTCACAGATCGAACACAAAAACCAATTCCATGGTTGGGGGATGAATGTAAACGAGCCTAGGATCACAACGAACCAAACTAGAGGCCACAAGGTCCAAAAATGGACTGGTACGTTGCAGTTACAGGTTCGGTTATCCACCATTGGACCGAGCATTTGAGCTTGATTCAAGCCCTCAAATGAATGCCAAAATGTTGGCCTAACTTCTAGAAATCATTTGGGATGGAAAGCAGTAGAAATCCGTGGCCAAAATATTGGGAAATTGAAAAACATGAAAACTGGAAATTAAGGTAAAACTGGGGAAAAAGAAGGGAAGAAGATGAACAATGCAGGCCGGATTTCGGGTCAGTTTTGGGTTCGAGTCGGGACCCGACCCGTCACATAAACGAATTTAAGTGAAACTATGTCATTTGGTTAAAAAGGTTTTAAATTTTAAAAGGTTAGGGCTGACGTCATGATGACGTCAGCGTGACATGTTAAACCGGATCAAATCGGTTGGTTCAGTTAAAGCTGGACCGGTTCACTTAATAAAACTAGAACTTTAATTTATTGTACTTTTACCCCGAACAGTTTTACGAAATTTAGTTCTGGCCCACGGTTTAAGAAAATTCTTTCACATATACCCCTAAAAAATAATTTAATAAATAAATACACATTTAAATTATTTTATAAATAAAGAAAATTTCAAAAAATACCCCTGGGTCATAAATAAAGCAAACGAAGTCCAAATAAAGTAAACGAATAGTGTATTTTATCTATTTTAGGTGTTCTGGACCTAACGGTGGGGTCCGTTTAATGAGACGAGACTCCAAAAATTTAAGACGCGTTAAAGCATAAATTACCAAATTGCCCCTAATAGGCCCGATGTCCAAATAAGACAAGTTATTAGAGTATTCTTATTATCTTGGACTTTCTGAGACTAATGGTAAGGTCCATTTCATGAGATGAGACTCCGAAAAATAAAGACGCGTTTAAGTATAAAATGACCAAATTACCCCTAGTGCCTGTAAAGTCAAATGGAAGTTCGAGAGGGTCTAAATTGACTTTCTTCGACGTTCCGGACTCAATGGTGAGGTCCATACTACGAAAAAAAAGTATGAAAAATATGACACGTAAATATGTGAAGCAACCCTAAAAGTTAATGAAGCTACCAGAAGAGTATACATTAAGAGGATAGCGCTTAAGATAAAAGTTAGGATTTAATATGATCTAAGCATAAAATAGGGACATCAATAGGAGATATTTGAGGTACATATGATGTTAATAGATTGTTTATGAATTGTTCTTAGGAGCCACAAATGGGAAAAGGAAAGACGTCGCAGTAAACGCCAATCTTGGAGTATAAGGTGAGTAACCCTGTGTTTGAAGTGGAGATTTAACTCCATGGATTCGAAAATGTTTAAACTTCAAAATATCTAAAGCATTGAGTGTTAAATATTTCATGATTCCTGTTTTTTTAAAATATTCTATTCGTACAACTCTTATTGTGACATGCTCAATGAATGATTTCTATTATAATCTCTCTTAAAAGTATTTAACATGTCTACATATCCTGAAATTTCTTATCCCAAGGTTTGAAGATCTCATCATGAAGACATGAGCATCTTGCATTAAGTGTTCATCAAAGTATTATGAAAAGTTAATGTAATAAATGTATTTAAATGCAAAGATAAATTGTGCATAAGCACCACGGATTTTATGGGTTTCAATTGACCTGTCAAAAGTCACATAGTCAGGATTTTGGGTATCTTCAGAACTCAATTGACCTGTCATGTGGAATGCCCGGTAGCAGGATCTAATCCCCCAGGCAATGAGATATCTTCACGTAAAGTAAAACGGGAGTCTGGTTCGAAACAGATTCCACCTAAATTAAAGAGAAAAGCAAAAAAACGTTTTTGAAAATGGAAGCAGGTTTTACCCCCATTTTTATTATGCATGTTTATATGCTTTTGAAGTACATATACTCTATTTGAAGAAATGTATGTTTACCTTGAATACTTTAAATGTTTCAAAGCTATTTGTTTTATGCATATACTCTATGTTCACAGTACAAGAGTAATTGGTAGTGAGTATTTTATAAACTCTTATGTGCGAAACCACTGCCAATTAAAACCCCATGACAAATGCAGGAATTACTCACAAGCTTAGTTTAGCTTACCCGAATTTTTATCCGTCCCCCTTTCAGGTGATAGAAAGTGAGTCCTGGTTTTTTATAAAGAAAAGTGTTTGATCTATGCTCATTTTGTGGAAGGGCGTAGGAAGTTCATTGCAGGATTAGCAGATTTTGGGAAACACCAAGACTAATAGTTAGTCGCTTTTGGTTATAGAGAATATGTAAGTGTTATGTAATTAAGTTTCGAAGGACAAATGAATATGTATTATGTATAAAACTTTAGAATTGTTATTTATGCTCTGAATGTATATTCATGTGTACCGCTATGAAGAGCGGCAGTACCAGGCGGTTGTGCGAAAGATTTAAATAAGAAAAGAAAAGAAAAAGTTTTTCACGCTTCCATAAACCAAGGCCGCACCGCCGTCCGATACTGTTGTTCACGTGAAGCCTTGCCCTAAGGCCTCCAGGCCGAATGGCGGCGGTCACAATACGAGATCCGCACAAGGTGGGTTTCGGGTCGTGACAAAGTGGTATCAGAGCACTAGGTTATTTGGTCTTTGGGAAAGACCAAGTCATAACAAGTCATAATTAAGGTTAAGAAATAAATAAGATTTGTCCCAGGCTGATTTAAACAACTTGGGGACTTTAGAAAATTAGAAATAGAACTATGAGATAAGCAGGTTCTAGGCTACCTAAAATATGAAATATGTAATACGAAATGAAGGCGGGGTAAGGGACCCGCATTACATAAAATAGGTGTGGGAAGTATGTAACGTGATGGGAAGGCGGGGTATGGGGCCCGTAAGACATGAAGTAGGTATGTAAAGTATATGATATGATGTGAAGGCGGGGTATGGGACCCGTAGTGACATGAAGTAAATATTCTGAAGTACGTAATAGGAAGGCAGGGTATGGGACCCACGGTAGGAGAAGTATATATGTGAAGTATATGATATGATGTGAAGGCAGGGTATGGGACCCGCAGTGACATGAAGTAAATATTCTGAAGTACGTAATAGGAAAGCGAGGTGTGGGACCCGCGGTAGGAGAAGTAGATATGTGAAGTATATGACATGATGTGAAGGCGGGGTATGGGACTCACAGTAGAGTGGAAGGAATAGAGTCTGAAGATTGAAGTAAACGTAGACTAGGAAAAGAGATAAGGGTGATTGTAAAAAAAGAAAAGAGAAAGGCAGGATTTTGACAGTCACTAGTATGCTATCAGGACCTCTGCTACCGGTAATGTCACGACCCGAAACCCACCCTGTGCGGATCTCACATTGCGACCGCCACCCTCAGGCCCGGGGACCCTTGGGCGAAGGCTCACATAGGCAGCAGTATCGAATAGATGTGCGACATGCGTTTTGCAGAAGCGTGAAAAACTTTTTCTTTTCTTTTCTCATTTTTAAATTATGTACATCCGTCCGATATTGCCACTCCATACATAGCATACATGGTTACACATTCAAAGTATAACTAAAACTTAAAAACTTATAACATTAATACAATACATGTTCGGTTGCCCTGAGGGCTTATTACATATTCTTACATTGTCTACTAATACAAAATGTACTACTAGAGTTCATAGGTTCCTCAAAAGAAACTACTTAAACATATCTTTCCAAAAACAACTAGACTCATCGCCATCGTCCTCAAGACCTTGTCTGCTGTGAATCACCTGAAAAGGGGGTCCGAACAAAGTCTGAGTAAGCTAATCTAAGCTTGTGAGCAATTCCAGTATTCGTCATAGGGTTTTCAATTAGCAGTGATTTTTAGTACATAAGAGTTTGTAAAATAATCACCGTCAATTGTTCGTATACTTAAATGCAGAATATATGCATTCCTTAAAACATGTAGCCTTGAAACATTTAAAGTATTCAAGCTAAACTTATACATATGAACTTCAAAACATATAACATATCATGTATTTCTTAAATAAAGTATATAAAACTCAAAACATATGTATATTGAAAATGAGGGTAAAAACATGCTTCCATTTTCAAATCATTTGTCATCTTATCACTTCCATTAGTGGAATCCGTTTCGAACCGGACTCCCATATTACTTATAAATGGAGATATCTCATGCCTAGGGGATTAGATCCTGCTACCTGGCATTTTATAGGGCAATTAAGTTCCGTACAACCCAAAATCCTGCCTATTTTACAGGGCAACTGAAAACTCAGAATCCTGCCTAAATGCTTATGCACCATTAATCTTGCATTTAAAATACGTTTAACATATGAGCATATCAAAATAGATATTTCTTGTGAGTACTTTAAAACATAACATTCATAACTTCGTGATAAACATTCGTATACTTGAAATAAGCAAATTCAGAATATTTAACAATAATTGCATTTTAACTAGACATGCTGAAAAGTATTTGAAGGAAAAACTGTTGCAAAAACCAATCACTGAGCATGTCACAATGGGGTTATAAAACAGAACAATTAAAAACTGAATCATGTAAACACTGAATTTGGAATTTCAAACAATTCATATCTTTGCATTTAAAACCTTTTTAAATCCATGGAGTTAAATCTCCACTTCAAACACAGGGTTACTCACCTCATATGTCTGGGTTGGCTCTGTAAAGGCGCCTTCCCTTTACCCTTCTCCTTCCTTAGCCTATCAAGATTTATGCAGATTTCATAAATTCCATATGTGTTTGATCAACTTCATAACTTACCAATTGTAGACTGTGAAAAGCCTAAATTCTTATACTGGTCCGACTTATAGCTGTATTATAGATCTAGCAACTTATGTACTTAATGATAATAATATTACCTGCGATGCATTTCAGCTAAGGTTTCGGTGTTCTCTCTTTCCTCTTCCCTTTTCTTCTTTTCCTCTTTCTTTTTCTTGGCCTCGGCCACCATTGCCTTGGTGGGTGATTTATGAATGAATGGGTTTACCGAGACGACCTCCGTTGCCTTGGCTATCTTGATGAACCTGGCAATCACTCTCTATTGCCGTAACAGTTCTTGCATAAAAGCTTGTTGTTTTGGATCCTTAGCCCTTTGGGCCTTGTTCATGATCGTGAACTTTGGTGGGGGTGCATCCATAATTATCACCTAAGATCAATTTATGAGTTAGAAATTTTATTCTAAGGTTGAAATATTGTCGTGTCTTTTCATAATTCATGTCCTCGTATACGCCATAGATTAGTACTTTGGCATTACTTTAATTCATAGTCATCTGACAGATGCTATTCATCAAATTTTATGTCCTTTTATTTTAGACATTTCTTTTGGCCGAATAGACCCTACCATTTAGTCCAGAGCGTCGAAGAAAGTTAGTTTAGGCTTTCCTAAAATTTAATTTGGACTTTTGTATGTAAAAGGGCAAAATGGACATTTATCGTTTTACGTGTCATATTTTTTTGTACTTCGTTTCGTAATTTGGACTCCATTATTGAGTCCGGGATGTCAAAGAAAGTCAATTTAGACCTTCCTTGGTTTTAATTTGGCTTTTGAGGTACTAGGGGTAATTTGGTCATTTCACCCCCTTACGTGTCTTTATGTTCGGGACCTCATCTTGTGTCGTGGACCTCACCATTGGACTCAGAAGGTCTGAGATAGTAAGATTACACTAATAACTTGTTAATTTTGGACAATGGGTATTTTGGTCATTTTCTCCTTTACGTATCTTTATTTTTCGAGCCTCGTCTAGTAAAACGGACCCTACCATTGGCTTCAAAATATCCAAAATAGTTGGAATACACTATTCATATGTTTAATTTGGACTTTATTTGCCTCATTTATGATTCAGGGGCAAAATAGTCATTTTACTTTATTTATTAAATAATTAAATTAATTATTTAATTATTTTTCTAGGGGTTTAATTGCATAATTTTTCCATCAGTAGGGCCACAGTAGGATTTCTCAAAACAGTTGGGGCCAATCCGTAAATAGAGGAAATCTTGGTTTATTTAATTTTAAATAAATCAGAAAACCAATTGGTTCGGTCCAAGTATAAGTGAACCGGTCCGGCTCAGTTGCAAACCAACCGGTTTAGCCGGTTTGCCACGTAATGCTGACGTCATGATGATGTCAGCCCTAATGGTTAAAATTTAAAATGTTTAAACCTCTAAATGTCGCCATTTAAATAAACCCAATAACCTGTTGGATCCGGATTTAACCCAGACCCGTAATCGAATCCGACCCGACCCGAACAGTGTCATCTTCCCCACGAATTCGACACTGTTCACTGCAAAACCCTAGATTTTTCAGTTTGATTTTGTGCCATTTTACGAACCTATTTTCTCTGTTTTCTTTCACAAACACTTCCTAATACATTATAGCATATTTCTACATTGATTTAGAGCTTTAAGTTTATCTCAGGGGCTCGGTTTAGGTCGCGATAACCAGACCTGTACATGGGTCGTTCATGCTCATTTCTTGATGGTTTTTCATGAGGTTTAGCTTGTTTTGATCCCCTCTTCATGGGGATTTAGTTTTCGTTCATAAAGGTACGTTTAGAAGCAAGTTTGTGAGATTTGTTTTGGAAACCCGAAACTGTAACTTGATATTTGGAGGTCGATTCTTGAGCTTTTTGATCGCAGATTTATGTTTTCAACATGCTTATAGGGTCTACTTGAGGTCTCTATACACCAAACAAAGTTTGGTTGCCATGGGTTCAGACCTGCTATAAGCAAGGTCCTCCCATGGCGGTTCTTCATGGGTTTGGTATTTTTGAGCATTTTCAAAGCAAGTCTTCATGCCTATTGTCGTTTAAACATGTTCTAAATATCATATATACATAAAGAACTCAAAAACAATTCATATTGATGCTTAAATCTTAGAGAGAGAAAATGATAACTTTGACCATTTCTCACCTTTTTGGCTACGGTTTTCTCTCTTTCTCTTTCTGGTTTTCCTCCTCTTCTTCTCCTTCAGTTCCTTAGTTCTTTTCTTACAAAACAAGCATGCAATGCATGCTTGTTTCTTTTAAAAAAGAGAGAACCAACTTCTCTCTCTCTCTTTTCTCTCTCTCTCTCTACAATCTGACTCCATAGCCCTACCTTAGCCTGTATTTTTCTGCTTCCTTTCCCATCTCATAACTTTGCTTTTTCTCTTTTCTACTTTGCATTAAATTTTGCAAGATATTTTGTATATATATACATATAATATAACACACACACTAACACACTAAGATTCACACACATCATGTAGCCGACACACACACACACCTTGTACACTACTCACACTTTGCACATGCATATCTATATAAATATATATAAATATATATAATTAATTAATTATATATAAATATATATATATATATAATGTATCTATGTACATACATGCACACATAAATATACATATATGTGCCTTCCATATAATGTGTATAAAATAATTATTTCATATAAATAATTAATCATTTTTTGTAAATAATTAATTATTTCTTTGCTTGTATTATTTTTTTATACTCATTTTTCTTGGCCTCGTAATGCGTGCCATATGACCTGGTATCCCGGGTCGGGATATTACAGGTAAGGAATGACCACCTTATCATGTAACTAAGGGAATTGAGAAACACGCAGTGCTACCTTATCCAGCCATATCGAGGAAACTCGTAAACCATAGGAAGACATAAATTTAGTATGTGACATAAAGAACTAGAAATTGTACGAGTTAACCTACTACCTATCTGAAAGTGATAAATCAAAATTCATCTCTTAACTAAATGAATATAAACTAACAACTGTTACTCTTTTGTAACAGAAATAATGGTGAACACACAAGGGAATACGAATAATCCTAACGAGAGTTTGGACAGGATCGAGCGAATCCTGGAGACAATGGTATCAATTGTGAGTAGTGTCCAAACCTTAAGAGGGGCATAACAACAGGCGCTAGATCCCCAGCCATCTCAAGACCAAAGACAACCTACATTAGCAAGAATCTAAGGTAAGGCCTGGGGTGAAACTTCCAAAAAAAGGAAGAACGGGGAGACCAATGATACCCGTCAAAGGGGTATGACCTATCCACTGTGTTCGATCTGCCAAAAGTATCATTATGGACTCTGTCAACGTCTCACCGGGGCTTGCTATAAGTACGGGGAGACTGGGCACCGTATAAGGGATTGCCCAAGATGGAACGAAGCTATCAAAGAACCCACGAAAGTAGATTCTTCAACTACACCACAAATCCAGACCCTTGTTGGTCATTTGGGTACACTATCTAATACTCAAGATTCTAACTAATACGTATATGCTTGTCGTTCAATTTCAATTACTAGACACATGAATATGATAGCTAGAATTAACGTAAGGAGACTAGAACTCCTGAAACTAAGAACACTCGAGTTTTGAGGACAAAACTCTATTAAGGGGGGAAGAATGTAATATCCCAACCTTGATTAATAAATAATTAGTTTGCTAATTATTAATTAGAACTGACAGAAAGAATAATTAAGAAGTTAATCGAAAACCTCATGATAGTCATGATAGACCAATAAAATAATTAAGCACATCAGAAATGAGGGCGTAATGTTCGAACCTAATTACCAATTAATTAGGCGAAATGATGTTATTTTAACACTATGAAAACTCGAATTAGCGAACTATGACAGCCACAAATAAATAATAACTTATACGACGCCTTTGATAATGAGGCTAACCAAAATACGAAACCCTTAGAAGAAACTGCGTCGAAAAAGAAGCAGCGGAAAAGAAAATATTAAGAAAATAGCCAAAATGAAATTATGCGCCAACCAAACAGGGTCTAAACCCAAAATGTGGAAAGATGCCCAAAAGTGAGGTCAAGGGGATTTAAACCCTTGATCAAGTGGGACAAGATTCTTATTACCCAAAAAATTACCAAGTAGGCTGCTACCACTTTGTGCCTATATATGCAACCAAATTGTATTTAAACCCAATTTAGCTAAGGCCACCTCCCAAACTGGCCAATGGCCATCCATGCAACACCTCACCCCTACCTCAACCTATGCACCCTAGCCCCTATCATCATCCTACTTCAGCACTTGATCACCTCTCCCCCAACCAACTTACATGCAACCAAATGATTATGTATTTTAAAATCAAACACACAAAATGCATGTGTGATATATTGTTGTATGAGACGTGGGAAGAGGGAAATCAGAAAGTGTATGTGTGCAAAATCTGAAATATATATATATATATATATATATAGAGAGAGAGAGAGAGAGAAAGAGAGAGAGTAAGAGGAAGCCATAGTGTGCATGTTTGTGTGTGGCCATTGAAGGGGCAAAGGAGGAGAACTAAGGACTGGCAATGCACGACTGAGGTCTGAGCTGCCAAAAACTGAACCATCAAAGTAGGGAGTTCACTGTGCGAAGGTATAAACCTCAAACCTTTGATTTTTTTGTTTAGATTTTGCTATTGTTTTTAGATGTTTTGGACCCTAGAGACTGCATGCATGAATTTATTTGGACCCTAGTAAATATCAGGAATTGATTGGAAGGGCAAATAGGGCTCGTAACACACCAAACTATGCACAGGCAGCCATTAATTACCTCCAACAAGCAAGTCTGAAACAACCCTTACGAAACCTGTTTTTGACCTTTGGAACCTTAAAAGGACCTTATGAGGGTTTAAAAAACCCAAACCCGAGACCAAGAAGCCTAGGCTAAAGCCCCTAAAACACCACATGCAGGTTACAGTTCCATGAGGGATTTTCACAGATCGAACACAAAAACAAATTCTATGGTTGGGGGATGAATGTAAACGAGCCTAGGATCACAACGAACCAAACTAGAGGCCACAAGGTCCAAAAATGAACTGGTACGTTGGAGTTACAGGTTCGGTTATCCACCATTGGACCGAGCATTTGAGCTTGATTCAAGCCCTCAAATGAATGCCAAAATGTTGGTCTGACTTCTAGAAATCATTTGGGATGGAAAGCAGAAGAAATTAGTGGCCAAAATATCACGAAATTGAAAAACATGAAAACTGGAAATTAAGGCAAAACTGGGGAAGAAGAAGGGAAGAAGATGAACAGTGAGGGCCGGACTTTGGGTCGGTTTCGGGTTCGGGTCGGGACCCGACCTATAACACCCCGATCCTGTATAATTAATAAGTAAATATTAATTATTAATTAATACAGGCTCAGAGAATAATCAAGGGAATTAACCCTAATCTCCCGACGGTCAAGATAGACCGATAAAACAATTAAAACATGTTCGGGAATAGGGTACAATACCCGAACCTAATTACCAATTAATTAGGTGAAATAATGTCAATTTAACATTAACGGAACCCGAATTAGTTATCTACGGAAATCCGAGATAAATAATAAATGACACGGAACCTCTGACACTGAAGATGACTGAAATAGGAACTGACCGGAAGAAACCGCGTCGAAAAGGGAGCTACGGAATGAAAGTTATGTAGCAAACATTGAAACTGAATTAATGCGCAACCAAACAGGGCCTTAGCCCAAAATCTGGAAAAAATGGCCAAAAGGGAGGCCAAGGGAATTGAACCCTTGACCTTTGAGTGGAAAGAAATTTTACCCAAAAACTTACCAGTTGGGCTACCCACACCTTTGTGCCTATATACACAACTTAATTGTATATATCTCTGAATTGCCCCAACTTGCCACCCAAATGGACTAATAGCAATCCATGCAAACCCCATATGATTAGTTTCCATCCCCTCATGTCAACCCCAATCAGTCACCCGAACCTGCACACATAGATATATACATAGATGTATATATGTATATATATATATATATGCTCCTTGAAAAGCAAGAGGGTTTTGCATGTGGACATGAGTTCTCACATAGATGCAAATTAGGCATGCTGAGAATGGTTGTTGTGTGTGTGCTCGGGTAGGGGAGTCTAGAGAGAGAAACATGTGAGGCTTGCATGTATATACAAGCTTGTGTGTGTGCATGGTGTGTTTCATTAGAAACGCACCAAAGGGGATTGAGGACTCAGCAGCACACGACTGCACTGGGGCAACCTGGACCAAGCCATCAACAGGCCTGAATCGAGCCAAGAGGAGAACTATCACTGTATGAAAGGTAACCCTTTAAAACTGAAAAATTTTCTGTTTAAATATTGACACTGTTTTGATAGTCTTAGACCATACAAACTGTGTAGATGAGTTACTGTGAGGCTTGGGATGGTTATAGAACCACTGAGAGGGTCGAATAGGCATAGAAAACATAAAACCGAGACCCGACTGCCATGGATGAAGCTTCCCTGTACCAGGTCTGAAACGACTGAGACCAAACTAAGTTTGGCCAATCGAGCCTTACACTAGACCCCAGTAGTTGTTTAAAGACCACCGCCCGCGACCCAAAATCGCATGGGAAGGCCCTCAAAACCGAAGCTATTGCTTTCGGCTAACAAACCCAAACTCTGAAACAAGCTTCTAAACCACGATTTTGGAATAGGACATTGATCCCCATGGATACACGGTCACAAAAAGCCAAGCCACGTGAGATTTGGTGGAGAAATGAGGCCATACGACCGAACTAAAACCCCCATGATAATCGGTTAAACAGAGCTCCACCCGTAGATTCGAGGCACCAAACCGATACCAAAATGATGGCATGACACCCAGGGACTGATTGGAACCGAAAGCAGTTGAAAACCCTACCTGAAACTCCACGAAAATGGAGGAGACCGAAACTGTAAACTAGGGCAACAAACGGGAAAAGATGGAGAAGATAGAGTTGACTCGCCAACTCGTTCGAGTTAGGCCGAGTCGACTCGGACACATGTTGACGCACGGGCGTGCCACTGCATTAATAAGACTGCATCATTTTGAGGTTAACTGATTTGTTCTAAATTGAATTCTGCCTGTTTGGATGCGGGGTTAATAAATTAAAATAAGGTTTTGCGGATAACCCAAACCACGGATAGGGGCCAAAATTTGGGGTTAACTGGAATATTAAATTCCGGTTTCCTTCAGAACAGTGAACCGGTTGGTTCACAGTTTTTTTGGACTGGTTCAATTTTTGAACCCTAAAACCAAGGGGTTTGAACCCCTAAATTATGTAATTACATTTTGACCCCTGAAGTTTCCTGAAATTACGATTTAACCCTTGATAGTTTTAAATATTGTACAGTGGCCCACATTTTGGAAAATTTCTTCATTGAAGCCCTGAATAAATTAATTAAATAATAAAATAATTATTTTATTATTTTATTAAATAGGTAAAATTACAATTTTACCCCTAGACATTAAATATGTCAAACGGAGTCCAAATAAATTAAATAAATAGTGTATCTTCACTATTTCAAGCATTCTGGACTCAATGGTACAGTCCGATTTTGGAAATACAGTCCCGAAAAATATAGACCCGTAAGTGATAAATGACCGTACTACCCCTGATGGTACCCAGACCTAAATAAAAATATCAGATAGCCTATGTTGACTATCTCGGGCATTCTGAACTCAACAGTGAGGTCCGTTTAATGAACTGAGGTCCCGAAAAATACAGACACATAAAGTGTAAATAACCGAATTGCCCTTAATGATACCTAGGACCGATTAAGCATAACAGATAGTCCAATCTAACTATGTCGGACACTCTGGACCCAATGGTGAGGTCCATTTTATGAACTGACGTGCCGAAAAATACGACACATGAAATTACCAAATTACCCCTGATACTGTACGAGACCTAAACAAAGTCCGATTGGGACGAAACTAATACCGGTAGGAGCCCAAACACTGGTGAGACTGTATACTTGATTAGATGACGAATCGGGGTCAGAATTACACAAAACGTAAAATGACCAAAATACCCCTGAGCACTGTAAGTGCAAAGTAGAGGTCGAATAAAGGTCAAACTGATCTGATAAATTATCATAGGGATAATTATGAACACTGAAGGGCTAAATAAGACTCCGAGACAGTCAACGCGTAAAACGAGAGATGATCGATGTGTCCCGATGACCTAAAGCAGATACCAAATGAAGTCCAAGGGACTTACAAATTTATACATGAGATATATGGGATATTCTGAGGACCATAACAGGGTCCGGGATAAGAATGGCAAAATTACCATTTTGCCCCTATGGTTAAAATGAGAACCTAACGGATATCGATTGGAGTCCAAAGGACGTAGAACTTCGTACTTAAGATATAAAGACTATTCCGAAGACCACGACAGGGTCCGGGACAAGAATGGTAAAATTACCATTTTGCTCCTAAGGTTGAATGAGTGCCTGACTGATAACAATTGAAGTCTAAATGACTTAGGATATAATCCTAATAACTGCTAAGCCTAATTAAAGAATGAAATAGCCTCGGGTGAGACCCAATGGAAGGGCGATAGGCTACTAGGCTATCTTAGGTAATCCGATAGATACCTAAGATGACGAATGAGACCTGAATGGATGAGTTCTGATCTGTCTGTGATTGATGATTATTATTCAGGATATACATGGAGATGCCTGACGTACCTGGAGGTTATCGGATTATTTATGCAAGGAAATAAGCGTAAAGTTTGTGAGTAACTTCTGACACTGTTTTGATACTGTCCCTTGATTTACTGATCTGTTTTGAATGCAATTATTTAAGTGCAATTATTTAAATGCATGCCTTTCCGTACTATATCTGTCACGACCCGAAACCCACCCTATGCGGATCTCGTGTCGCGGGGCCGACCCGAAGGCCATCCCTACTTTTTCCATTCCTGTATCATAGTACTAATATGCAAAGTACTAAAATTTCTTAAACAATAACAGCGGAAGTCTTATCAGTAATAGTACATCAGCGGAAGTCTTTCAATACACAATGTTAGCGGAAGTCTTTACAATACATAATATGGTTCTACATAAACAAAATAAGAACCAAACGTAACCAGCACCCGAGGGTGGTGAATACATGGGAGAACTAAGACATAGACTGATACAGTTCCTCAAAAATGTCCTCCTACGCTCTCAGACTCCTACTGGGGTCTTGCACCGTCATCACCTGAAATGGGGGTAAATAGGGGGAATGAGCTACGAGAGCTCAACAAGTAAAAACAGATCTCCGACACTGGTATCAATAAGATACAAATCCATGAATAAGATTATGATAGCCAATCATAAGGAAGGAGATGCTGTATGCTCCAAAGTTCCTGTTTATGCTCCTAAGTTCTTTGCCAAAGTGTTCTCCCAACAATGGTCTCTCTTTTGCCTTTAAACCCACACCCGTAGGTTTATATTTGTAGAGAGAAGTTTCCACCGCCTCTCTCTCTTTTCTCTCTCTCCCTCTCTTGGTTTCTCCCCCTTCTATGGCCTCTTTCCTTGACCTAGGACCTTTGCTCCCTCTGCCAAATGCAACCTTTGCATTAAATGGGTGGGAGACTTGTTTTACACCCATATATACATATATATATATATATATGTAACACACACATCTCTCACCTAGCCGACACACACACACCTCACTTACATCACAGCTGTATGCTGCCCAAGGGCAGTTCCCCTTTTTCCTTTTTCCTTTCTTTTTGTTTCTTATGTAGATATACATATATACATAAATACATCATACATGTATAATACATTATATCTTATACATATACACATGAAATACACCTCTTTATACATGTATATACATGTATATGTAGGGGTCTAATTCCATTTTAAATCATATTTACATACCTTGATTTTTATTAAGCTACACATCTATGTTTACGTATGCATGCATAGAAATACGTGCATGCACGCATTTCGATGCAATGCCCTGTGATGCTCCGGTGTCACCCAGCCTTGGTCATTCATTTCTATGATTCACAGTTCCAGTCATTCATTTCCATGAAAATACAATGATATACATATCTTACCGTTCAAGTTACATGTGTTAACCGACCTACCTCGGTATACGTGACGTATCCCGGGATCGGGATATTACATTCTTACCTCCTTAAAAATAAGTTTGTCCGCAAACTTAACGATTCTAACTCCGGTGGTTCTCGTGGTTTCCGTGATTCCTCTAATCGTCATGGCCTAACTAAATTAGGCGTTCACTTTTAACTAGATAAAGTTTTACTACTGAGAATCAAGTTTTACTGTCACATCAGATCAAGTTTTACTATCACATCGAATTATTGTAAGATTCTTTCTATCATTTCCGAGCGTACCTCGAAATTCTCACGTGAATCTTAATTCCTTTCCATAGTTCTCAGCGGTTTCCGTAAATTTAAGATATCACTTAATGAACAAAATTATAAATTTCCTAAACGTGGCATTTAAAATTTTATTCATTCAGTCTACTAATATACCTGGGGTATATATCATTTCCATGTATAACTTTCAGTAACAATGACTCTTTCAAGAGTCGCCATTAATTCTATCTCATTTACCAAGTAAATATACATATCTTATAACAGTATGTAATTCATTTTAAAGATTTACAAATCTTTACATTTCTATCATGAAATCACTCAACTCATCAATGCCCCTCAAATTCTATAAGATGTAATATGTCAATCTAATACTTATACATCTATATTACGTACTCCACTTGTTTCATGTATAATATCTATCATCAATCATTCTCCTTGTGGAACTTGAACAGTTAACATATAGCTTAAGAGTTCTGTCTCTATGTTCAACTAGCAGTAAATGTTGAAGTTATAAATCAGTATGTAGAGCAATCATCTTAACAATATCAAGCATTTTGTAAACAACTATAAATACCTGTGACTACTGGTACAGTAGCCAAATCATCTCCCAGTTCACTATAAAAGATCAATGGTCAGTATTCACATACGAGTCTATTTATCATATCAGGATTTACTCTGACTAGATGTTATTGTTAACTCCACACCCTTTTCAGTGTACTTTTATTCTATGTCAATATTATTGTCAAACTCACCACTTTTCAAAGTGTCATATTCCCAATTCTATGTTACATTTTATCCTTCAATGTGCACTAATTGTTTCCTTTGTTCATTATGGAACATAATTCCAACTCTCACAAATTTTCACAGTATAGGACAATCATTTAATTCGTAAACATTAAGTGCATAATCCGTAAATAGAAATTCAATTTTCAATAACTATCGTAATCCAGAACGACCATTAAATCATAAATATCAAATCTATAATCTAAATATAGCCATTTGATTCTCAATGTCTCCCTCAATATGGAACAATCATTTAATAAATATCAAGTACATGTTTCCATAAGATAAAACAATCATCAAGGTTTTCTACATGTCATTTATTCTATATCACTAAACCCAACTTCCAAGTATAGGTTAATCGTTGAGAATACCTGTGATCCTGATCTGTATCTCGTGTTTTCTATGTTTAATATTTCTAAACAATGATCCTCATGGTAACCATAAAATGGTTCAGTAATTAGTTTAGAGTTCACATGCTTTTCTTTTTAACATTTTCCAATAATAACTTCCCTGATTTAATAAAATCAGAAATCAATCATCCAAGTGTTCAGTTGCTAAATTCAGTTTAGCAATTATATGATAACACAACCGAGTGTGTAAGGATCTTATAAGTGTCTAAACAGGTTATAATTAACTGGATGGGTACCTTTAGCTATCTGTGTAGGAGGTTGATCTTTCCCTGATGCCACAGAGACTGGTGAGGTGGGTGTGGCACTGGTCGTAGCCTTGGCTTTCTAAGGGCAATTCCTGGCGAAGTGTCCATCATGTTCACAGTAATAACAAGTGTTTGTATTTCTAAGGCATTGCCCCTTGTGAGATTTTCCGCAGGTAGGGCATCGTAGGGCAGTTAGGTGTCTAATTGTTACTTCTTTTTGGTTAGGCACCCTACGTTTGACTTTTCTCTTTGCTGATTCCTTGTTTACCCCGTGTGGTGATCTTACTGGTGCTATCACTTCGATGCACGTAGTTGACTGTTGAGGTTGGGCTCGAGGCAGAGATTTGAGAATCTCTTCCATAAGGTATTCAATTCGGTCTAATTGATCACTTCCTGTCTCAGCATTCTTGGTATGTCCCATTGCTGAAAACAATAAGTTTAGATAAGCATTTCTATATAGATCTACTCGTCCATGGTCTAACCGAGTCAGTATAACCTACCGAGGTATTCCTGTTTGTTAACCTTGTCTATAAGACAACCCGTAAATGCATAGAATAACAATCAATGTTCACATGGAATCTATATCATAGAGACTTCTGTTCTATCTATTGATTCCAACTCTAAGTGATCTATGCAATTCACAACTATCAATGTATTTATTGAGATAACCATGTCTATAAGATAACTAGTAAAGAGAACCCATAAGATATCCAGTCAATGGATGAGAGAATAATCAATGATCGTATAAAATCTATATAAAGGATATCAGTTACATCTATTTACTTTAGTTCTAAACGATCTATAAGTAATGGATTTTTCCTCGCGTTAACCATGTCCGTAAAAGATAACCAATGAAGATAACCAATGAGGTGACAAGTCAATAAATAAGATGACAGTCAATGTTCGTATAAGGTAAAACGTCAGTCTTGTCTATCCATTCTAACTCTAGTCCTATCTCCCATGACTCACAATCGAACCTATAGCTCTGATACCAAGCTGTCACGACCCGAAACCCACCCTATGCGGATCTCGTGTCGCGGGGCCGACCCGAAGGCCGTCCCTACTTTTTCTATTCCTGTATCATAGTACTAATATGCAAAGTACTAAAATTTCTTAAACAATAACAGCGGAAGTCTTATCAGTAATAGTACATCAGCGGAAGTCTTTCAATACACAATGTTAGCGGAAGTCTTTACAATACATAATATGGTTCTACACAATACATAATATGGTTCTACATAAACAAAATAAGAACTAAACGTAACCAGCACCCGAGGGTGGTGAATACATGGGAGAACTAAGACATAGACTGATACAGTTCCTCAAAAATGTCCTCCTACGCTCTCAGACTCCTACTGGGGTCTTGCAGCGTCATCACCTGAAATGGGGGTAAATAGGGGGAATGAGCTACGAGAGCTCAAGCAAGTAAAAACAGATCTCCGACACTGGTATCAATAAGATACAAATCCATGAATAAGATTATGATAGCCAATCATAAGGAAGGAGATGCTGTAATAGCCAATGAGAACAGTTGCCATAAAGGCCAATGAATAATAAGTCACAATGTTCAATTAGGAGTAATGGATACACCATCAATCATGAATCTCTCAACAACAATACAACAACAAGAAGTACTGCCACAATAAACCGATCATAATCAATTCAATGAAGAGTGTCCTCTCAGTTTAAGATAAGTCACAAGGAATAGTGTTATTCGATAACGTAATCATACCAATTCTTAGGAGATGCATTTACTCTGTTCTCAGGTAAAATGCCAATGTAAATGTAAATGAAATGCCAATGGGAATGCAATGAAAATGCCAATGTTTATGCCAGTCAATTGCCGGTGGAAAGCCTTCGAGGAATTCATTCCTGCCACCTGTCCATTTATGTACTTGACCCTTAGGTCTCCAGTTAATACAGAAAGCATCGGATGGATGTTGTGACTGAGCACAAATCCCGTATTCATAACATATCATGATTATTCATAATTCCATGAAGTATAAAATGGAATATCATATATTCAGTAAAGACATAGCAGTAAGCCTTTCCAGGCATGGTTCACAATAAAGACATAGCAGACAATAAAGACATAGCAGTAAGCCTTTCAAGGCATGGTTCACATGATAACAATGACATAGCAGTCAATCAATGTCCACAAGATAGAACAATATCGCATTGTGGATAACAATAACGTGAGGTACTTGATTATTCATAATTCCATAGAAGTATAAAATGGAATATCATAGATTCAATGAAAGCATAACAGTAAGCCTTTCAAGGCATGGTTTAACATGAAGTAATGATACCGTAGTAAATCAAGGTCCACAAGATAGAATAATATCACATTGTGGATAGCAATAGCATGAGGTACTTTCAAGAGTACAAGTTTGGCAATAAAGAGAATAAACTTGGCTTGGAAACACCATATGGAAGAGAAAGGGAATTTACTTACCTCTATCGTGATTCTATCTCAGAAATCCGTGAACGTACCCTTGCCTTTGGAGTTTCCTATATATCAGTGAATACGTTTTAGAATAAATGCTATTCATCAAATTTTATGCCTTTCTATCATAAGTATTTCAAATACTATTTTAGACTTTACCATTGAGTCTGGAATGCCGAAGAAAGTCGGTTTAGGCTTTTGCGGAATTCCATTTGGACCTTTGTACTAAAAAGGGCAAAATAGTCATTTTACACTTTTGCGGTATTTTATCCTTCGGGGTTCCGTCTCGTAAAACGGACCCCACCATTGGACTTAGAACAGTCCGAGATAATAGGTTTTGACTATTCATTTGCCTTATTTGGACTTCGGTTGACCCATTTTTGGATTAGGGGCATTATTGTAAAAATTAATATTTAATTAATTTTCCTGTTTGGGCAACAGTGACATTTCCATAAACATTTGGGGTCAAAATGTAAATATTCAAAGTTGCGGTCTGAACCACTGGGTTCACTGCCTAGAAACTCTAACCGGTTTGGTTCTTCACTGAACCAAACGGTTCAGTTAAATTTAGAGAACCGGATTAACATATCCACCCTAACCACCTTATTCATGGTTTGGATAACCCCCAAACCCCATTTCTATTTATTGTCCCTGCAACCAAACAGCCCAAATCCATTTAAATTCAAAACCCAAAACGACACAGTATCATGCCCCATTCATATTCGGTCGGGTACCGACCCGATCCGAACCCGGATCCGTCTAGACTTAACCCGATAACCCCCCACACTTTTCCGGTCATCTCCCCCAAAGCTCCGGTGAGCAAACAGTAGGGTTCCGTCACCTTCTCCGGTGACGGCAACCAATTTCCGATGGTTTTTAAACCCATTTTCAATGCAGTTTTATTCCCTTCACTTCAAGGATCTCGAATCCACCCTCGGTTTCCATTGAAGCCCTCCAAATCTGCACGAAATAGGGCCTAAATGTCTCCGGCCGACTTTTCGACCAAGTGACATTTTTCATTTCCATGGTGTTCTAAGCACGGTTTTGACTTTAAAATTCTCCTAGTGTTTTTCTGCACTAGTATAGGTTGTTTCTACAAACTTTAAACAAGGTTTGATGCATAAAATACCACATGGCCGATTATTCCCTATAACCTGCAACTCCAGATTTCTCTATGGTTTCTCAACCTTTTAACCTGATTCTTTTTGCAAAATAATCCATATTTCATGCTTGTTTAGATCCTATAATCATATATAAGCTTCATGCTTTAAATCTCAAAAACAGAACTAAAACTTGCTTACCTGGGTTTCGGATTTCAGCCCATTATGACCCTCCAAAGTTCCTATTTATGCTCCTAAGTTCTTTGCCAAAGTGTTCTCCCAACAATGGTCTCTCTTTTGCCTTTAAACCCACACCCGTAGGTTTATATTTGTAGAGAGAAGTTTCCACCGCCTCTCTCTCTTTTCTCTCTCTCCCTCTCTTGGTTTCTCCCCCTTCTATGGCCTCTTTCCTTGACCTAGGACCTTTGCTCCCTCTGCCAAATGCAACCTTTGCATTAAATGGGTGGGAGACTTGTTTTACACCCATATATACATATATATATATATATATATATATATGTAACACACACATCTCTCACCTAGCCGACACACACACACCTCGCTTACATCACAGCTGTATGCTGCCCAAGGGCAGTTCCCCTTTTTCCTTTTTCCTTTCTTTTTGTTTCTTATGTAGATATACATATATACATAAATACATCATACATGTATAATACATTATATCTTATACATATACACATGAAATACACCTCTTTATACATGTATATACATGTATATGTAGGGGTCTAATTTCATTTTAAATCATATTTACATACCTTGATTTTTATTAAGCTACACATCTATGTTTACGTATGCATGCATGAAAATACGTGCATGCACGCATTTCGATGCAATGCCCTGTGATGCTCCGGTGTCACCCAGCCTTGGTCATTCATTTCTATGATTCACAGTTCCAGTCATTCATTTCCATGAAAATACTATGATATACATATCTTACCGTTCAAGTTACATGTGTTAACCGACCTACCTCGGTATACGTGACGTATCTCGGGTCGGGATATTACAATATCACTTATGACATGGTTTTAGTCTTCTTAAATAATTGACTATATTCCTGATCGCTGTGCTAGCATCCTGTACTGTTTTGCCTGTTTTGAACTGTTGAGATAAAATGGATATATTGAACCATTATTTCCGAAATGATTAAATAAACCATGTGATATAGGCAAAGAACAACATTTTAGTTGTATCGTACAGCTTTGTATAGTATACTGTCTGAATGCTATATTGTTTAAATGTATGTACTTAATGTACGCCCTTTGTATCACATTCCACGTGATGTGCTTGTGTCCTTTGAATTAGGAATTCCGTTCAGTTCGGTTATGTGCTGTCCGTTAATGATATGTCTGCCTCGATTGATATGTTCCGTCCGGTTCTGACATGTTCCGTCCGTTAATGATGTTAAGTCCGCCTTGATTGATATATAGTCCAGTTCCGTTGTGTACTGTCCGTTGATGATACGTCTGTCCTGATTGAAACATTGTTCAGTCCAGTTATGATTAGTTCCGACAGTGATGTGTCCCTGACTTGATTGTTATATTGTTTCTACCCAGTTCCGTTATGTTGTGTCCTGTTCATGATTGCATGTGTCTTGATTAGTGTATTGTTTCCGTTTAGTTCCGTTATAATTTTATCCGTTCGCGATATGCCTTTGCTTGACTGATATATTGTTTCCGTTATATTCCGTCCGTTGATGATATGTCTGGCCTGATTGATAAATGGTCTAGTTCCATTATGTTTCCGTCCTGTTATTGGTATGCCTTGTCTTGATTGATCTTGTTCAACTCCGCTATGTTCTAGCCATTGATAATATGCCCCTGTCTTGACTGACTTATTGTTCCCACTCAGTCCCGATTGTGATTCGTTCCGTTAATGAAGAGTCTGTGTCTTGACCGATATATTAGCAATAGTTATTGTTCTGACCAATTGGTTATGTCATGTTCCGATCCGTTTGTATTGTTTGTTCGATTCTGTTTTATTGTACTAGACTGCTTATGAAATGGATTTATAAAAATAGTTATTTTTGAAATGACTAAATTATCCATGTGCCTCGGAAGCACAAAACTGGTTTTGAAACCCATGATAGGGAATCTGTGTTACTCACTGGGCTTATTTAAGCTCACCCCATTATTCTGACATTTTTTAGGAATTACCTCCATTGGATTAGAAGGTACTATGACATGACGTGAATAGGCCAAGTGGCATCGCAAGTAAGGATCTGACGGCACTGAATTGTAGAGACTGGTTTATTGTGGATTGAACTTGGTTATTCCAGTGAGTGGTATGTTATGACTGACTTGACTGATATATACTGGATAGACATGGCTCATGGAACTAATGGTACTCTAGAGATATTAGATCTGCTCTGTTGTTATATGCTTGATTTTAGATATGCTCTGAAATTAGAATTGTTGACTGACTGGATTTAGTCTTGCTCTGTGATACATATACTTATGATGGATAAGTGAGTTGCATTCCCGTGACACAAAGAAAAGTTTTAAATTCCGCTGCATCTGACCCTACAGTTGGAGTGCAATTCGTTGGAAAGTTCAGAATTTGCCTTTGGTTGGTCGCGTCGCGACCGACTGGCAGTCACGTCCTCGACATCCGCGTAGGGTGGGGTTCGGGATGTGACACGACCCGTCACATAAATGAATTTAAGTGAAACTACGTCGTTTGGTTAAAAAGGTTTTAAATTTTAAAAGGTTAGGGTTGACATCATGATGATGTCAGCATGACATGTTAAACCGGATCAAACCGGTTGGTTCAGTTAAAGCCGGACTGGTTCACTTCATAAAATCAGAACTTTAATTAATTGTACTTTGACCCCGAACAATTTTACGGAATTCAGTTCTGGCCCACGGTTTAAGAAAATTCTTTCACATATACCCCTAAAAAATAATTTAATAAATAAATACTTAATTTAAATTATTTTATAAATAAAGAAAATTTCAAAAAAATACCCCTGGGTCATAAATAAAGCAAACGAAGTCCAAATAAAGTAAATGAATAGTGTATTTTAACTATTTTGGGCGTTCTGGACTTAACGGTGGGGTCCATTTCATGAGACGGGACTCCAAAAAATTAAGACACGTTAAAGCAGAAAGTACCAAATTGCCCCTAATAGGCCCGATGTCCAAATAAGACAAGTTATTAGAGTATTCTTATTATCTTGGACTTTCTAAGACCAACGGTAAGGTCTGTTTCATGAGACAGGACTCCAAAAAATTAAGACGCGTTTAAGTTCACGTTAAAGTTTAAAATGACCAAATTACCCCTAGTACCCCTAAAGTCAAATGGAACTTCGAGATGGTCTGAATTAACTTTCTTCGACGTTCCGGACTCAATGGTGAGGTCCATACTACAAAAAAAAGTATGAAAAATATGACACGTAAATATGTGAAGCAACCCTAAAAGTTAATGAAGCTACCAGAAGAGTATACATTAAGAGGATAGCGCTTAAGATAAAAGTTAGGATTTAATACGATCTAAGCATAAAATGGGGACATCAATAGGAGATATTTGAGATACATATGATGTTTATGAATTTTTCTTAGGAGCCACAAAGGGGAAAGGAAAGACGTTGCAGTAAACGCCAATCTTAGAGTATAAGGTGAGTAACCCCACGTTTGAAGTGGAGATTTAACTCCATGGATTCGAAAATGTTTAAACTTCAAAATATCTAAAGCATTGAGTGTTAAATATTTCATGATTCCTATTTTTTTAAAATATTCTGTTGTTACAAATCTTATTGTGACATGCTCAATGAATGCTTTCTATTACAGTCTTTAACATGTCTACATATCCTGAAATTTCTTATCCCAAGGTTTGAAGATTTCATCATGAAGACATGACCATCTTGCATTAAGTGTTCATCAAAGTATAATGAAAAGTTATGTAATAAATGTATTTAAATGCAAAGATAAATTGTGCATAAGCACCACGAATTCTATAGGTTTCAATTGACCTGTCAAAAGTCACATAGTCAGGATTTTGGATAGCTTCGGGACTCAATTGACCTGTCATGTAGAATGCCCGGTAGCAGGATCTAATCCCCCAAGCAATGAGATATCTCGACGTAAAGTAAAACGGGAGTCTGGTTCGAAACAGATTCTACCTAAATTAAAGAGAAAAGATGAAAAAATTTTTTGAAAATGGAAGCAGGTTTTACCCTCATTTTTATTATGCATGTTTATATGCTTTCGAAGTGCATATACTCTATTTGAAGAAATGTATGTTTACCTTGAATACTTTAAATGTTTCAAAGTTATCTGTTTTATGCATATACTTTATGTTCAAAGTACACGAGTAATTGGTAGTGAGTATTTTATAAACTTTCATGTGTGAAACCACTGCCAATTAAAACCCCAAAGCCGGCTACCATGCCACTAAAAAGGCCTTGAAGCAGTTCTGGGACAAGGGCCCTTTGAAGTTTAAGGGTCAAAAGCTAGAGAAGCTATTGGCTGAGCTTGCCTCCCTCTAAATCAAGGTAACTTCTGATTTCTCCTATTTTCTCCCTCCTTTTCTTTTTACTATTAGTGACTTTCTTGTTTTGTATCTTACAGTCCATGCACACTCTTGTGGCTCTGACAGATACTTCTCCAAATTCAGAAGAAATTGACAAGTTTCAAACCAAATTAGACGAGGTTAGGCTACAGCTTGGTACGGCTCAGTCCGCAACTTATGCTGTTGAGGAGAGGTTGAAGGAGGCCAACAATTCCTTGGCCGTTCTAGAATCTGAGAAGGATCTTCACGTTCGGGAGGCAGAAAGACTTCAGAGAGAGATGCATGATCTTCGGTACCTCTATGATCAGAAGCTTCGGGATGCAGTTGATCATGCTAAGAACGAGACCGAGTTTGAGATGAGGGAGGAAGTTGAAAAAATGGGTGACGAGCTGATCCAGTTTAGTTTTGACAACTTCCAATCCAAGTTTCTTGCTAAGTTTATGGATTTCAACTTATCATCGATTGTGGGTCCTGAAGTTGCTCCTTCTGATACCGCTATTCTGAAGAAAGAGGCCAAGGCCACCCCTTCTGAACTTCCCTCAGCAGAGGGGCCTGCCCCACTGACCAAACTTAGGATTTCTTTTATGTAACTTGCTATTTTATTTTGAATTCCGATGTACACAAACGTATTTATCAATGGAACTGCCTTTTCTTCAGATCTTTCAGTGTCTTTGCGCTTTCGTTCTATAACACTTGTGAATTTTGAGTGGATGTCAAGTTGATTCAGTACTATCCTAAATTATTTCTTGCTCTTCGGTATAAGAATGAGCTCAACCCTTTAAACTTTGTAATTAACGTAAACAAAGCTTTTCAAGAGCTTTTTTCCTTTTAGATTAGTCCTAAGAAGCAACCTTCTTAATAAAGCAACTTATAATAACCTAAGTAACTCTGAACATGAAATTGGAGGAATTCGAATCAGAATTTTTACTGAATAAGCTGATCAGTAAGCCTTGTCAAAGCAAACCATCTAGGGCTTAATTGTTGAGCAAAATGACTTGTGATAACAATTGGACTAATAATTACTGGATAGTAATTGAACAAATTTGTAATAGTCAAACCTCTAGGATTAGAACTTACTGATAAGAACTTAAGAAGATTCATAACAATTGGCCTGAATTGGCATTTGACTAAAAAACATTCGAAACCACATAGTTGAACAACTGAGTCAAATCTTTTGTTTTCAGTTTAGGAAATAACCGAGTGGGTTTACTAAGACGGACCAGACCTAAAGGGCTTGTACTGGGTACAATGCTTTTAGGGGTCAATAAAACGGACCAGACCTGGGGATCTGTGTATTAAGATGGACCAGACTCAAGGGTCTATACATTAAAATGGACCAGACTCAAGGGTCTGTACATTAAGATGGACCAGACCTAAGGGTCTATAGATTAAGATGGACCAGACTCAAGGGTCTGTACATTAAGATGGACCAGACCTAAGGGTCTGTACATTGAGATGGACCAGACTCAATGGTCTGTACATTGAGATAGACCAGACTCAAGGGTCTGTACATTAAGATGGACCTAGACTCAAGGGTATGTATATTAAGATGGACCAGACCTAAGGGTCTGTATATTTAGATGGACCAGACTTAAAGGTCTGTACATTAAAATAGACCAGATTTAAAGGTCTAGACATTAAGATGGACCAGACTCAAGGGTCTGTACATTAAGATGGACCAGACTTAAAGGTCTGTACATTAAGATGGGCCAGACCTAGGGTCTGTACATTAAGATGGGAACACTTTAAAGAAAAAGGTTTTTATTGGTAATATTTCCGTAAGTGTTCTATGTTCCAAGGCCTAGGAACAGGTTTCCCAACTATGCCTTCTAGCCAATAAGTGGTAGGTCTAACAATCTTTGTTACTCTATAGGGGGCCTCCCTAGTTGGGTGATAGCTTTCCCATAGTGGTATCCTTGGTCTTTGGAAACACCTTTCTCAAGACGAGATCTCTAATTTGAAAACTGATAGGTTTTAGCCCCAATTTGGAATTATTGGCCATCTTGTGCTAATATGCTTCCATCCTGATCCTGGCTTGATCCCTCTTTTCCTCAAGTAAGTCCAAGTTTTCTACAAGCTGCTGATTATTGGCTTCCTCGTTGAAAGCTTCAGTTCTCAAGGTAGGCATACCGATCTCAATAGGAATCATTGTTTCGGTAGCATAGGCGAATGAAAAGGGGGTTTCAGAGGTTGGTGTTCTTCTGGTTGTTCCGTAGGCCCAAAGTACTCTAAGGAGTTCTTCAACCCAACTTCCCTTGGCTTCTTCCAACCTCTTCTTAAGAGTATTAAGGATTGTTCAGTTAGTGACCTCTACTTGCCCGTTGGCTTGGGGATGACCAAGAGAGGAAAAATGTTGATTGATATGCAGGTCTTGGCAGAATTTCTCAAAAATTTTACCAGCAAATTGTGTACCGTTATCTGAGACGATCACACGTGGTATGCCAAACCTACAGACTATAATCTTCCAAGTGAAACTCTTGACTTCTTTCTCAGTAATGTGTGTTAGAGGCTCTACTTCTAACCATTTAGAGAAATAGTCAATGGCCACCAGAAGATATTTCCTGTTTGGCGTGACCTTAGGTAATGGGCCTATGATGTCCATCCCCCACTGAACAAAAGACCATGGGCTGGTAATAGGAATAAGCGCATGGTGGGATTGGTGTTGGTAGGGAGCGAACCTTTGACATTTGTCACACTTATGGACGTACTACTTAGCCTGCCTCAGCATACCAGGCCAATAATAGCCCTGTGTCAGAGCTCGGTGGGCTATGGTTCTACCCCCATTATGGTTTCCACAAATTCCTTCGTGTATTTCTGCCAGGACATACTGAGATTCTTCTAGATTTAAACACCGTAACAGGGGTTGAGAATAAGATCTTCTATAAAGTTTCCTGCTTAGGATTAGATATCGAGCTACCCTGATTCGGATCATTCTAGCCTGGTTCTTGTCATTTGGGAGGAGTCCTCCTTCTAAGTATTGGAGGATGGGAGTCATTCAGTTCTAGTTAGTAGCTCGAATGGCTTTGATCTCCTCTATGCTTGATCTTGTTTGATGGGAGATCTTTAGCATAGAATCTCTTTCTGACTTCAAGTGAGATGACATGCCTGCCAAAGCATCAGCTCTGCAGTTTTGGCTTCTTTCTATTTTTTGAATAGAGAATGTTTGGAAAGAGCGTTTCAACGATTTAACAAGTTCTGAATACCGAAACATCCTATCATTTTTTATGGAAAACTTTCCCAGAACTTGGCTTACCACCAATTGGGAAACAGAAAAGACTTTGAGGTTCTGAGCCTCGTATTCTAGTGCTAACTTCATCCCGAGGATAAGGGCTTCGCATTCTGCTTTATTGTTAGAGGCTTTGAACCCCAGGCTGATTGCCTTTTCTATTATAAGCCCGTCGGGGGATTGTAACACCAAACCTATACCAAAACCATGGTCTGTGGATGATCCGTCAGTGTAGAGCTGTCATGTTCCTAAGTTTTCACAAAACTGTGCCTTGTCTTGCAGTACTGGGGTAAACTCAGCAACAAAATCAGCCAAGGCTTGCCCTTTGATAGAGATCCGTGAAACATAGGATATGTCAAATTCCCTTAATTCCACTAACCATTTGACCAACCGCCCTGAGACCTCAAGCTTCCTCATAACTGACTTCAGGGGGTAAGCAGTTGGAATTTCAATGAGATGTGCTTGGAAGTAAGGCCGGAGCTTCTGGGCAAATATTATCAATGCATAGGCCAGGTTTTCAATCTCAGGATATCTTTTCTCTGTGTCTAATAATGCCCTGATGACATAAAATATGGGCTTCTGGACCCCCTCTATGTTGTCTGACCAGTATAAAACTGACAGCCGTTTCGGAGACTACGAGATAGGGAAGTAGCTTCTCTCCATAGACTGGCTTTGATAAGAGTTCAGGCGAAGCTAGGTATTTCTTCAGCTCTTGAAAGGCCTTTTCACACTCTTCTGTCCATTGTAAAGCTCTGTTGCCCTTTAAGGCTTTAAAGAACGGTAGGCAGCGATCAGTGGATTTGGAGCTAAACCTGCTCAGAGCTGTAATTCTGCCGTTCAAGGCCTGAATGTCTTTTTTGGTCTTTGGCGACTCCAGCCCAATCAAAGCCCTAATCTGAGTGGGGTCCGCTTCTATGCCTCTTTGGGAAACAACGTATCCCAAGAATTTCCCCTTTGTCACTCCGAAGGTGTACTTTGAGGGATTTAGTTTCATTTTATGTTGCTTTAGGATGTCAAACATATGAGCTAAGTGCTGGAGATGACTGCTTTCTTGCAGGCTCTTGACAACATGTCATCAATGTAAACTTCCATGGTAATGCTGATCAGAGGACCGAACATCTTGTTGACTAGTTGCTGATATGTTGCCTCAACATTCTTTAAGCTGAACGGCATCACTCTATAACAATAGAGACCTCGCTCAGTTATGAATGCCGTCTTTTTCTGGTCTGGAGGGTACAATTGAATCTGGTTATATCCAGAGTAAGCATCCATAAAGCTCATGAGTTCGTGTCCTACAGTTGCGTCAACTAGTTGATCTATCAACGACAGAGAAAATCTATCTTTGGGACATGCTTTGTTGAGGTCTGTATAGTCAACATAGACTCTCCATTTGTCATTTTTCTTCTTAACTAGAATGGTGTTGGCTAGCCATTCAGGGTAGAATACCTCTCGTATCATCTTAGCCTCGAGCGGCCTATGGACCTCCTTATTGATGACCTGGTGCCACTCTGGAGCGAGTGACCTCCTTTTCTGTCTCACTGGTGGATGGTCGAGATCTACCATTAATTTGTGAGTGATGAGGTCTGGATCTATGCCCTCCATATCCTTTGTTTCCCAAGTAAACATAGAGAGGTTATTTTTCAAGAATTTTATCATCTCACCTTCCTCGGCAGGTGCCAGGTCTGGACCTATCAGCAGATAGCTCCCTTGTGATTCCGAGGTAACCAGTACTTTAATGGAGTCCCCTATGAGCTTAGCTATAATATCCCGACCCGGGATACCGGGTTATATGGCACGCATTACGAGGCCAAGAAAAATGAGTATAAAAAAATAGTACAAGCAAAGAAATAATTAATTATTTACAAAAATAATTAATTATTCATATGAAATAATTATTTTATTTATAATTAAATATATTATAAATACACATTACATGGAAGGCATATATATGTATATTTATGTATGCATGTATGTACATAGATACATTAAATATATTTATATATATATATATATACATGTGCAAAGTGTGAACAGTGTACAAGGTGTGTGTGTGTCGGCAGTGTGTGTGTGTCTCCATGTGTTGTGTGTGTGTGTGTTGTATTATATATATATATATATATATATATATACATTATATACAAATATCCTACAACAATAAATGTAAAGTAACAAAGAGAAAAAGAAAAATTAAAAATGTGTGAAAGGGATTTATGAGAAGTGAGGGCTAGTGTAGGGCTATGGAGTCAAAATATAGAGAGAGAATGGAGGAGAGAGAGAGGTCGGTTGCCTCTTCTTTAAAAAAAGACAAGCATGCATTACATGCTTGTTTTGTAAGAAAAGAAAGCTAAGGAACTGAAGGAGAAGAAGAGGAAGAAAACCAGAAAGAGAAAGACTTAGAACCCACGACCAAAAGGTGAGAAATTTGAAAATTATCATTTTCTCTCTCTAAGATTTTAAGCATAATATGAACTATTTTAAGTTTGTTATACACGTATGATGTTTAATATATGTTTAAGACATGATTAAGCATGAAATTTAGCCTCGAAAACACAGAAGAAATGGAAACCCAGAAGAAACCGCCATTAAAGACCTTGCTTACAGCAGGTTTGATTTCATCATCACCAAACTGTGTTTGGTGTATAGAGACTTAAAGTAGACCTTGCAAGCATCATAAAAACCTATATCCGCGATCATAGAATGCAAGAAAAACCCACCAAATATCAACTTGCAGGTTATGGGTTTGAAACCCAGTACCTTAAACTCGATGTTAAATCTACCCTTATGAATGAAATATGAAACCCCATGAAGAGGGGATCACAACAGAACAACTCTCACGAGATTTAACTTAGAAATGACCATTTACGACCGAATTACAGTTCGGATTATCAAGGTTGAAACCGAGCAAATAAGTTCGATTTGAACTCCAAAAAGAATGCCTAACTGGTCGTTCATACCTTAAAAACAATTTAAGATTAAAACAGTAAGGATCCATGGATCAAACTGCACGAAAATGGAAAGAATGGAATTCTGAAATTAGGGCAACAGTGATAGAGATGATGGGGAAGACGACGAGTCAACTCGTCACTCGGTTAAAACGAGTGGGTTAATTCAGGACGCGTGGCAGCCTCTGGGCTTGCCACCGAATAAATGGAACGACGGCGTTTTGCATTTGGTTTAATTAAATGAACGCTAGGGCTGACGTCATCATGACGTTAGTCACATGTAAATAAAACCACCAAATCGGTTGGTTTACAACCAGACCGGACCGGTTCACTTTCAATTGGACTGAACCCTTTGGTTTTTGATTTTAATTCAATTAAATAAACCAAAACTTTCTATATTTATGGATTGACCCCAAAACTTCTGGACAATCCTACTGTGGCCCAACTGAGGAAAACTTATGCAATTAGACCCCTAAAAAATAATTAAATAATTAATTTAATTATTTAATAATAAAGCAAAATTACTATTTTGCCCCTAAGTCATATATGAAGCAAATGAAGTCCAAATTAAACATATGAATAGTGTATCCTTACTATTTTGGATATTCTAAAGCCAGTGGTAGGGTCCATTTTACGAGACGGGGCTCAAAAAATAAAGACACGTAAAGGGATAAATGACCAAAATACCCCTTGTCCAAAAGTAAACAAATTATTAGTGTATTCTTACTATCTCGGACCTTCTGAGTCCAATGGTGAGGTCCAAATTACGAAACGAAGTATGAAAAAATATGACACGTAAAACGGTAAATGTCCAATTTGCCCTTTTTCATACAAAAGTCCAGATTAAATTTTAGAAAAGCCTAAACTGACTTTCTTCGACATTCTGGACTCAATGGTAGAGTCTATTCGACCAAAAGAAATGTCTAAAATAAAAGGACATAAAATTTGTTGAATAGCATCTATCAGATGACTATAAATTAAAGTAATGCCAAAGTACTAATCTACGGCATATACGAGGACATGAATTACGAAAAGACACGACAACACATCATCCTTGGAATAAAATTTCTAACTCAAAAATTGTTCTTAGGTGATAATTATGGAAGCACAACCACAGAAGTTCACAATCATGAACAAGGCCTAGAGGGCTAAGGATCCGAAACAACAAGCCTTTATGCAAGACCTGTTATGGCAGCATAAGAATTGCCAAATCCACTAAGGTGATTTCAGTCAGGCCCTTTATGCACAAATCGCCCACAAAGGCGATGATTGCTGAAGCTAAGCTGAAAAAACAAGAAGATACTGAGACTCTGAATGAGTGGATTCAAAGGTAATCTTTAGTTATCATGGAAAACACTTAGAAAGTAATATAGTTTGACTCAGGTTGAAATTCGAATTCAAATTACACCATCTAAGATTAGAACCAAGGTAATTTAAATTCATGTGAGATTTATGAAATGTTTATAAATTGTCTAGGATAAGGAGGAGTAGGAAAAAGAGTAAAGCTTCTCAATAAGGCCAGGTTAACGCACGAGGTGAGTAACCCTGTGTTTGAAGTGGAGATTTAACTCCATGGATTAAAAAGGTTTGAAATGCAAAGATATGAAGTGTTTGAAATTTCAAATTCAATATTTATATGATTCAGTTTTAAATTGTTTTGTTTTATAACCCTGTGGTGACATGCTCAGTGATTGGTTTTCCGCAACAGTTTTTCCTTCAAATTTGTTTCCAGCATGTCTAAGTTAAAATACAAATCTTGTTAAATATTTTGAGTTTGCCTATTTCAAGTATACGAATGTTTATCACGAAGTTATGAATGTTATGTTTTAATGTACTCACGAGAAATATCTATTTGATATACTCATATGTTAAATGTATTTGAAATGTAAGATAAATAATAAGCACATAGGTAGTGTTGTGGGTTGTATGGAACTCAACGGACCTATCATGTGCATCATCACATAGGTAGTGAGGAGGGTTGTACGGAACCCAATGGACCTATCATGTCAAATGCCCGGTAGCAGGATCTAATCCCCCAGGCAAATGAGATATCTCCACGTATATGTAAAATGGGAGTTTGGTTCGAAACGGATTCCACTAATGAAAGAGATAAGATGACAAATGAGTTTAAAAATGGAAACAGGTTTTACCCTCATTTTCAATATGCATATGTTTTGAGTTTTATATACTCTATTTAAGAAATACGTGATATGTTATCTGTTTTAAAGTTCATATGTATAAGTTTAGCTTGAATACTTTAAATGTTTCAAGGCTACATGTTTTAAGGAATGCATATATTCTATATTCAAAGTATACGAACAATTGGCGGTGATTATTTTACAAACTCTTATGTACTAAACCACTACTAATTGAAAACCCCATGACGAATACTGGAATTGCTCACAAGCTTAGATTAGCTTACCCGGACTTTGTTCAGGACCCCCCTTTCAGGTGATTCACAGCAAACAGGGCCTCGAGGACGATGGTGATGAGTCTAGCTATTTTTGGGAAAGATATGTTTAAGTAGTTTCTTTTGAGAAACCTATGAACTCTAGTAGTACATTTTGTATTAGTAGACAATGTAAGAATATGTATTAAGCCTCAGGGCAACCGAACATGTTTTGTATTAATGTTATAAGTCCTTAAGTTTTAGTTATACTCTGAATGTGTAACCATGTATGCTATGTATGGAGCGGCAGTACCGGACGGATATGCGTAATTTAAAAATAAGAAAAGAAAAGAAAAAGTTTTTCACCCTTCCTCAAAATACATGTCGCACATCTATTCGATACCACTGCCTATGTGAGCCTTCGCCCAAGGGTCCCCGGGTCTGAGGGTGGTGGTCGCGATGCAAGATCCGCACAGGGTAGGTTTCGGGTCGTGACATTATCCCTGTTGTCCCTTCCTCTAGGGCTTAACGGCTCATCAATTCTAGAAGGGCAGTCTTCCGACTCGTGGTGTTGGGAGAGGACTGGATCAATGCACTCATGAGCGTGCAGTAATTGCTATTTGAAATCCTTCTCTTTGAGAGCTAGAGCATGACACTCTCTAGAGGCTGGTTGGACATCCTCTAACAGAGTAGACAACCTGATTGTGGACATACTTCAAGCACTAGTGGAGGGTCTAGGTGACCACTCCCATCTGGTGTAACCAAGGTGTCCTAATTATGACGTTGTAGGGGGATTTGGCATTTAGGACCATGTCTTCAGTTATAGTGGTCTTTTGCCCATTTCCCTCTCCTATTGTAGTAAGGAGGTCGATCCTTCCTAATGGGATACTGAGATTCCCATCGAATCCTGCCATGATTATGGCTACGGGCATGATGTCATTGGGGTAGATCGTCATCAGTTTGAGGGGCTCATAGAATAGAACATTTGCAAAACTTCCTGTGTCCACCAGGAATCTTCGGATCTCAAAGTTTGAGATTTTGAGAGAGATGACGAGGGCATCACTGTGAGGACAGTGTACTCCTGCAAGGTCTTAATCCAAGAACTGGATCTCAGGTACTGGTCTCAATCTCTTCTCAACATTGGAGATCTGTAGAAAGCTGGGAGTAGTTCTAGCCTCCCGAGCATACCGTTTTCTTGCTTTGTTAGACATCCCTATTGCCGGGGTGCCTGCATGGAGGACAAAGATAACCTGATTATTCTACCGCTGAGGCTCATTCTATCCTTTCTTTTGTTCCTGTCTTTGGTCCTGCCTCTGGTCCGGTCTCCTAGGCTAGGGCCTATCATCACGGGGGTTCTGCCTCCCGTCCTGCCTGACAAATTTCTGTAGTTGTCCTCTCCTTATAAGCTGCTTCATTTTATGTTGAAGAGCCTTACATGTATTTTTTGTATGCCTACGATCTTTGTAGGAAATCACAATACTTGCTCTGGTCCCGATAGTTGGGATCACCTTTTAGTGGCTCTGGCCACCTTATATTTTTGCGAGATCGGACTTGCCAAAGTATGTGAGTTAGGGAAGCATTCAGAGGAGTGAAGGTGGCAAATCCTCTTAAGGCAGCGTCAAATGGTGTTCTGGGCATTATTCTTTTTTCTAAGCTTCTATCCTTTTTCCTGGCTATAACAGGGTCTCTCCTTTGATCATGCTTCTTCTGGCCATTCTTCTTCGAGTCATCCTTCTGCGCTTCCAGATTAATGTATTTCCTAGCCCGATCCATGAGGGCTGCCATGTCAGCAGGAGGGTTCTTCGTCAGTGAATCCCTGAAACCTCCTTGTGCAAGACTAGAAGTCAAAGCGGCCACTAGGAAGCTTGAGCCACAATCTGTAATTTTAGTGAGTTCGGCATTGAAACGCGTAATGTACTCTCTGAGATGCTTCGATTTGGTTTGTTTTACATTTAACAGGAACTTCGGACCCTTTCTCAACCTTTTGCTAGTCATAAACCTGTCGAGAAAAGCGCCTTTCGAGCTCATAGAAACTAGTGACTAAGTTCGGTGGAAGGTGATGAAACCACTTCAGAGTAGTGCCTTTGAGGCTGGTTATGAAGGTGCGGTACATGAAGGCGTCAAAGGCCTCGTGCAGGGCCATGGTATGCTGGTAATAGGACAGGTGGTCCCGGGGTCCCCAGTCCCATCATAAGAGGTGAATTTTGGGACTACAAATTTTTTTGGCCTCTTCTCTGCCATTATAGCAGGGGTGAACGGCGTGGCAATCCTTTCGAGCGGCCTTGCTAACTCATCTTACTCTAGAGGGACTTGAATACCCCATACCGCAACAGTGCGATCTATGGAGTCCGCAACTTCTTCAGCTCTCTGTTGGTCCCTATGCAGGACATCTTGTGAATCTTGCCTTACCGCTTCAGCTCTCATATGCATGGGATGGGGCATGTCCCATAGATGGGGGAGGATTTTTTTGCTCTCGAGCCGGAGAAACTGGCACTGGTTGGGGTTGAGACTCTTGAGGTGCTGTACTTGCTTTTGAAACCCCCGGGGTTGGAACCTTAGTGGTGCTTCGACAGTAGATGTCTGGAGCAAAGGCTGGTATTCCTCTGCCTGCGGCTACTGAAGGTTGAGGGTCTCCGCCAATATGAGTAGCACCCTAGGGGTACATCAGGTAGTTGCCGGGAATCTCTTCCTAGGGTCCTCCATCCGTATTGATAATAGGGGGTTGTGTCCCCTGAGCAGCAACATTGATGGGTGGATTTGAAGGATTTGTTTCATGATTCTAAGTAAGCATTGCCAGAGTTCTGGACATGGCAAGAAGCTGTTCTTGCATCATCTGGTTTTGTCGTTTGACTAAGTTAAGCTCTTGCCTCACAGGATCAATGATTCGTCCCCTTCCTCGTCCGGCAGACGGGCGAGGTTGAGGGTTTTGAGGATCTTGAGCATTCTTCCTCAATCGTAGATTGGGAGCCATGATCCTTCGGTGAGAAGGAGGATGAGTTTGTTCATAAGTAGAGCACTTGGTAGAAAGAACGATTGTCGTTCCCACAGATGGTGCCAAACTAACTTGCACTTTTTTGCCGATGAGAACTCCGAACTCTGCTCCCTAAAGAACACTCAAAAAGAAGATCAAAGGGCCATCGGATTGGCTCTAGCGATAGCTGCTCCGATGCTTAAGTCAACAAAATTGAATTGAAAAACTGTAATGTAAGCCAAAGAATGAGCATGAAAATAAAAGGCGTACCTTAGGGATTCATTTATAGGCTAGAGATTTCCTTAGTTGATTAGGATTTAGAGCCATGAACATAGGGATTTAATCATCAGAGAATGGCAGTTACCATGTTGGATACTACGCTTTGAGAGATATCTGAGTGGCAGTAGTTTCCTTATTATAGATTGTTTCCTTATCATTTGCTCGGTAGGGCGTTATGTCACATCCCGCACCCCACCCTATACGGATACAGAAGATGTGATGCCAGTTAGCCGCCTTGTCGATTTCCCAACCAACAATGCAACAAACCAAAGGCAAACTTCTGAAACTTACTGATGAATTGCATTCCAATGTAGGGTCAGAACAGCGGAAAGTAAAACATTTTCATCTCGAAAATGTAACTCATCAATCTACCACAATTAGAGGTATGTATCACAAAGCAAGTCTATAATCAAACAGTTAATAACTTTAAGCCATAGATCACATCTATAACCAGACATATGACACAGAGCATGACTAGTCTCTCTAGAGTACCATTTCCATGAGCCATGTCCCTACACATCTATTGCATATAAATAAAGTCAACTATATCATCACACTCACCTGAATAGCCTAGAATCAATCCATTAGAACCCGAGTCTCCATAAATCCATGCCATCGGATCCATACTTGAAATGCCTCACAGCCTACTAGTATCATCTCCTTATACCTTCTAGTCCAATGGAAGCTATATCCTGAAAAATGTTAAATAAATGGTATGAGCTTAAACAAGCTCAATGAGTAACATAGGTTCCTTCCATGGGTTTTCAAAACCAGTTCATATATATATATATATATATGCATGCTCAAATGCAGCTCAAATAGAACAATGCAGCTCAAGTAGAACAGATACAACTCAAAAGATCAGAACAGAATAGAACATGTCAGACAGATTAGAACAGAACATATCAGAACAGAGTGCCTAAACCTTCCCCAACAATGTGGGATGCCGCACAAGATAATACGTCAGTCACCCACCCCCACACATGGAGGGCCCGCGTCCCTGCAGCACGCTTTTGGTTGGGTCAGTACCAGAGCGGAACAGATAGGATTGAGCGAATCTTGAGTTTTGGGCATCCCACAGAGCCAGCCATCCATCCATTGATATACTCAATCCCGTAGTGGGCCCAGAGTAAGACTCAATATAACCAAATGGAATCGAACTAGACTCCAAGGACGGGTAACAGAACAACAAACCCGAACAGAATCAATAGGATATATCAGAAGGCAAGATAGAACAAAATCATGCCACAAGTAATGTAGTACAACGAGTATGCATGAAAGTATATGCATTAAAACAGTACAGTGCATAAAACAGTTTAGCATATAAAATAGTATAGTACGAGTTTAGATAGTAATAAATATACGCCAAGTTAGAAGTCCGAGTTACTCACCTGAATATACGCTTATCTCCATTCACAGATATTCTCTAGATACATTGTTAATCACGTCAATGCATATCTTGGGCATTATCCTTCTGATGGCCATCATAATTGATTCAACATCCAGAAGATCATGTTCTTTAGATGTGAACATATCCAACCTTTGTCTGGTTGTCGTCACCATTCCACTGCAATCATTATTTAACTCTCCAACTGATTCTTGTTTCTCCATTCCGAACCCTAACCACGTGAGCTTGTAGTGAAATCCCTCTTTTCAGTGAAACATCTCTGGTGATCCCATTGAGACTGTACACTTTCACTCCAACCACCAATCTTTGGGGAATTTGTAGTCAAGTGTCACTAGTCCTCAATCATGTATCTTGCTTCGGCCTTTAACTGATAGCCATCTCTCATATTTCTGCAAGAACATTCAATACCATCAACATATTCAGCAACTACTCCTCTTTACCCAATTATCGCTGCTGAACTGCTGTAACTACTTTCAAGAACCCATATGTCACGAAAAATCTGTGACAAATTGAACTTCCTAGCAAAATATCCAAGTAGCTCATTACTTGCTCTGCCCCTTGCCAACAATCAGATTCAATGCAGCTTACTGACTCCTGAATTCCCTAATCCACTTGATGTCATCCTGTCACATCCCGAACCCCACCCTACGCGGATGTCGAGGACGTGATGCCAGTCAACCGCCTCGCTAGTTTACCGACCGACGACGCGACCAACCAAAGGCAAATTCTGAACTTATCGACAAATTGCATTCTGACTGTAGGGTCAGATGCAGCGAAATTTAAAACTTTTTTTTTATCACGAGAATGCAACTCACTTATCCACCGTAAGGGTATGTACCATAAAGCAAGTAAAAAATCCAACAGTTAATAATTCTAACCTCAGAGCATATCTATAATCAGACATATAACACAGAGTAGATCTAATATCTCTAGAGTAACATTTATTTCCATGAGCCATGTCTATATCTAGTGCATTTCAATCAAGTCAGTCGTCTCATATCACTCACCTAAATAACCAGATTCAGTCCATAATAATCCAAGTATCCCCAAGTCAGTGCCGTCAGATCCTTTACTTGAATGCCACTCGACCTATCATGTCATGTCATAGTGCCTTCTAGTCCAATGGAGATAATTCCTAAAATATGTTAGGGAATAGGGTGAGCTTAAATAAGCCCAGTGAGTAACATAGGTTCCCTGTCATGGGTTTCAAACCCGTTCTTGTTTATAAATCACAGGAATAGTTCAATCACTTTAGGATAACAGTTTTATAAATCTACCTTAAATACAATTTAAGTAGAATAAAACGGGACTGAACTAAATGGAACAACAGGTCAGGACGGACGGAACAATGCATGATGCCAATCTAACAACAAGAGTATAGGTAATTAATTCAAACAATAGAACATATCAGCACTGAGCGGAATATAATAGAGCATAACAAACAAGATGTCAATTAAGCACATAATCAAGCCTACTTATGCCATATCGCTCATAAATGGAATGGTACCAAGAATAAGACTTAACATAGCAGAACAAAGCCAAGACAGACCATACAATGGAACAAGACAGACCGAACAAAACAATAGAGTAGGACGGGACAAAATCATGCCACGTGTAATGCAGTACAAAAGTAAGCATTTAAATATACGCATTTAGGTAGTATAACATACAAAACGGTACAGTGCATCAAAATACAATGTCTAGACAGTGTAACTTATACACTAAGTTAAATCAACACAATAAACGATGTTTTCTCTATCAAGCAGAGACACAGGCACACCATTTACGGGACAAAACTTGACGAAACTGAGTGGAAACCATATATCAATCAAAACTCAAGCACATCATCAATGGAACGAAACATAATGGAATCGAACGGAACAATACATCAATCAAAACAAAGGCATATCATCAGCGGACAGATCATAACAAAATCGAACGGAACAATATCAATCAAAGACACAAGCTTATGATCAAAGACAGAGGCATATCGCTAACGGTAGAACATAACGGTACTGAACCATATATTAATCAAACAAACATATCATCAACGGACGAAACATAAAGGAATCGAACGGAACAATATCAATCAAAGACACAGTCTTATGATCAAGGACAAAGGCATATCGCTAACGGGTAGATCATAACAGAACTGAGCGAAAACCCTATATCCATTAATTCAAGGACGAAATCATATCATGTGTAATGTAGTACAAAAAGGGACATATATTAAGTACGTGTATTTAAATAATGTAGCATTTATAACGGTGTAGTGTAACAAAATACAGTATCCATACAGTGTAACTTATATGTCAAATCAGGAGTTCCAATTTACTCACAAAAAGACAGAGTGAATCAAAATACAGTACAGTGTCAAAAGTTACTCACAAACTGTTCGCTTATCTCCTTGTGCAAATAATCTGATAACCTTCAAATACGTCAGGTACCTCTTTGCATATCCTAAACAATCATCATCAATCACAGACAGATCAGAATTCATCCATTCATGTCTTTTTCGTCATCTTAAGCGTCTATCGGATTACCTAAGATAGCCTAGTAGCCTATTGCCCTTTCATTGGGTTTCATCCGAGGATATTTTATTTGTCAATTAGGCTTAGTAGTCATCAGGATTGTAATCTAAGTCATCTAGACTTCAATCGTTATCAGTAAAGTACTTATTTAACCTTAGGGGCAAAATGATAATTTGTCATCCTTGCCCCGGACCCTGTCGTGGTCCTCAGAATAGTCCATGTATCCTATATATAATTTCGTAAGTCCATTGGACTTCAATTGGTATCTATTTTTGATCATCGGGACACATCGATCATTTTCTGTTCCATACGTTGACTGTTTCAGAATCTTATTTAGCCCTTCAATATTCATAATTACACTTATGATAATTGATTAGATCAGATTGGCCTTTATCCGGCCCCTACTTTGCACTTACAGTGCTCAGGGGCATTTTGGTCATTTTACGTTTTGTGAAACTCCGACCCCGATTCGTCATTTAATCACGTATTCAGTTTCACGAGTATCCGGGCTCCTATTGGTATCAATCTCGTCCCATTCGGATTCCATTTGGACTTCAGTATAACATCAGGGGTATTTTGGTAATTTCACACTTCATGAGATTCTGACCCTGATTCGTCATTTAATCATGTATTCAGTTTCACGAGTATCCGGGCTTCTATCGGTATTAATTTCGTCCTAATCGGACTCCATTTGGGCTTCGTATAACATCAAGGACATTTTGGTAATTTCATGCGTCATATTTTTCGGCACTTCAGTTCATAAAATGGACCTCACCATTAGGTCCAGAATGCCCGACATAGTTAAATTGGACTATCTTTTATGTTTAATTGGCCCTGGATATCATTAGGGGCAATTCAGTCATTTATAATTTGTGTCTGTACTTTTCAGGACTTCGGTTTATTAAACGGACCTCACCGTTGAGTTCAGAATGCCCGACATAATCAGAATGGGCTATCTTTTATTTTCATTTGGCCCTAGGTATCATCAAGGGCAGTATAGTCGTTTACTATTCACTTATCTGTATTTTTTGGGGCTTAATTTCCCAATTCGAACTCCACCATTGAGTCCAGAATGCCCGAAATAGTAAAAATGTACTATTTATTTATTTAATTTGGACTTCGTTTGACCCATTTTGTGTCCAAGGGTAAAATAGTAATTTTACCCATTAAATAAATTAATTAAAATAATTATTTTATTAATTAATTATTTTTCAAGGGCTTAAATGCATAGTTTTTCCAAAAATTGGGCCAGACTGTAAATACTTAGAACTGTTGGGGGTCAAATATAAATTCAGAAAGTTTAGGGGTTCAAAACTAATTTCTTAAAGTTAAGGGTCAAAACCATTCGGTCTAGGTTCAATTGGGTTGAACCGGTTCAAAATCCTTTAAACCATCCGGTTCACTTAATCCTTCAGATCCGGAATAAAATATCCGAGTTATCCCGATTTTGTCCCTTATCCGTGTTTAGGTTAGCCTAGGTCTGATTTCTAATTTATTATCCGTGCCACCAAACAGGTCTATTTCAGATTTTAAATTAAATTCTCAACATCAAAACGGTGCCATCCTACTAAAGCCCGTTTGTGTGACGGGTCGGGTCCCGACCCGAACCCGAAACTGACCTGAACCATGTCCGGTACTGTTCATCATCTTCCTTACGACGATGAACAGTAACCCTAGTTTCCAGTTTTCTTTTCCTCCGTTTTCGTAGAGTTCCCAAAACCGATTCTCTCTGCTATCCATCCCAAAACATTTCTGGGAATCAAGGCAACAATTTGGCATTCGTTTTGAGCTTCGAATTTAGCTTAAATGCTTGGTTCAGGTGGGAATAGCCGAACCTGTAACTGGCTAGTAAACCCTCAATTCACCATCAAATCTTGCGTGGTTTGGCCCAAATTGATCCTCGTGACATGGAGATTTAATCCCCATTCTAAAAATCCAGTTTAATCGAGGTTTAGGTGAGGTTGGGTTTTAAACCCGAACCTGCAACTTCGGTTTTGAGGGTCTTAACTTGAGCGTTGGGGTCGTAGTCTAGGGTTTTTAGAACCCTCTTGAGGTCTAGATCATGTCTTGACCAACCAAACTTGATTTGGTCAAGGTTGTTTTAGAACTGTATCTATGGAGGTCATCCATGGCAGTCTGTGTGTGGCTCACGATTTTAGGGCCTATCCGACCCTCCCAGTTAACTTATATTAGTTCCTAGACGTCACAGTAGTTCGTACATACAGTTTATATGGCCTCAAATGACTAAAAACAGTAAGAAAAAGAAAAGGAAGTTTTCTGGGTTTTCATGGCATTTACCTTTGTCGACCACGACTCCCTCATTCATGGCTCAGTATGGGGTCCTCGATGGTGCCTCAATTCGGTCATGCCTCTCAGTCCTCCTCTTTCATGGTGCATCTCCATGTGGATCATCATCAAGCATGCACACACTTGGATACACACACAAGCTCACAGTACTGTTTCTCTCTCTAACTCAGCCTCACACAGCCTACAGAGAATCTGATCTCTGAACTCTGAATATATAGCACACATAGTTCATACATTTCAAAGATGTGTAGCTTCATATGCAATTACTCACCTATACATAATATGCCTACACTTGTAGGGTCCAAGTATAGGGTAGAGGGTGATATAGGCTGAGGTAGGCTGATGTGGCTAATCATGAAGGATTTACATGGATTGCCATTGGTCAATTTGGGTGGCAGCTTGGGTAATTCAAATAGATATACCATTCTGTTGCATATACAAGCACAAAGGTGATGGCAGCCCACCTGGTAACTTTTTGGATGAAATTCTTTCCCTCCATAGGTCAAGGATTCGTTCCCCTTGGCCACTCTTTTGGCCATTTTCCACCATTTTAGGCTAAGGCCTCGTTTGGCAGACGCGGTAATTCAGTTTCAATGATTCCTACCTCACTTTCATTCCGTAGCTCCTTTTTCGATGTGGTTTGTTCCGAGAGTTTCGTATTTCAATTATCTTCAGTGTCACAGGCTCCGTGTCGTTTATTATTTATTTTGGATTTTTGTAGTTAGCTAATTCGAATTCCGTCAGTGCTAAAACGACATTATTTCACCTAATTAATTAATAATTAGGTTCAGGCATCACACCCTCTTCTCAAACATATTTAATTACTTTGTTGGTCTATTACGACCGCCAAGAGATTATGATTAATTCCCTTAATCAGTCTTTAAATTAGAACTAATTAATAATTAATCAATTAATTATTAATTATACAGGATCGGGGTGTTACACATCCACTACCGGGGCCAATTCTACTGTAAAATTGAGAGGCTTACATCTAATGTTGCCCAACACTAACATGCTGCTGCTATCAACCCATCTCAAAAATTACATTTTTCCCATGCCTTCACCTATTTCGGCCAATTCCTTCTTGCCGTTAACTGTCTCCAATTCTTCCTCTATCTTTGTCCATCATAGGGTCATATTTGCCTGAACCCCTGCTGTAGAGTAACTTCCAAAATTACCAAACATATACAGCATTTTCTGATTTTTCTTCATCAAATGCATCTGTCCACCTCCAGTTTTGCCAACCACAGCCGCAAACCATGAAACACCAGCAGATCTCACATTACCATCATCTGAAAGAAGAACAGAAATCCAAATCACCAATAGACCTGTTGCGCCTAGAAGACTGTTGTCCACATTCAAACTGTTACCAGCCACAATACTCAATACTCTGCTAACAACATTTGGATTCGCTGCAAGGACAACAGCCATCAACCGAGCAGATTCCCATAGCATCAAGCCAGTTGACTTTTCTAAAATTCCTCTAAGAGAACCCCCACTCCTGCACTGTCGCGCTCAACACGGGCTAATTGATTACCAATGGACTGAAGTCTTCAACATCCAGACCAAGCTCCTGTTCCCTCAAAAACCAATTGTTCAGGACAATCTCCGTGAACAGTCCCTGCCGCAACATCCACACACAGCAATACACCCAATTCATAGCAACAGTCCACTTCGCACAACATAAGACCCAATGCGATTCACCCCTTGCACTGCTTCACAAACACACACACATATACATACAGACCACCTGCTGTAGCTCCGTCCCTCTTCCTACCGCAACTCCAGTAGCAACCCCTTATGCAAATCAACTCCTCAAAGATCTCACGACAAAATCCTCCCCTACCGCACCGCTACCTACACACAAGATTCTTCACTTGACAGCGGCAGATATGACGAAATCAGGCCAGCTGCTTTACCCAATCCTCACGGTAGAATCCTCAAAAGTTTCACTGCCAAATCCTCCCTGAAACGCTACACATGCACACATATATATACATCCACCCCTGCGCTATAAGCTTCCAAATTTCCCTCTGCACTTCCGTCTAGCCACTTCTGTAGAGCACCGTCTCTCCTTTTCTTTTTCTTTCTTTCTCAGTTATTCTAGACTATTCCTCCTATGTCGGTTCCGCCTCTTTTTTTTTATTTGATTTCCAGCCTTCTAGCAGTTTCTAAAAACTGCTAAATAAATACACAAATATATATATATATATATATATATATTTTATATTTCATATGTGCTGCCATATCTCTATTCTAGTAGCTCCTCTGAAGCTTTCTAGCTTTAATATATATATATATATATATATATATATATATATATATATTTTATATTTCATATGTGCTACCATATCTCTATTCTAGTAGCTTCCTCTGAAGCTTTCTAGCTTTAATATATATATATTCATATGTGCTACCATATCTCTATTCTAGTAGCTTCCTCTGAAGCTTTCTAGCTTTAATATATATATATATATATATATATATCCATACTTATATTAAATCTTTATATATATTATTTTCTTTAGATATACAAGATCATATATATTTGTCTCAGCATAATTTCTGGTCTACCTCACAATATTTAATATTTTATTTCATAAAATGTAAGTTCTGATACACCGATAAATTTGACATTAAGCCGACGTATCTTCTACCATATTAAATAATATTTTATTTCATAAAATATTAATTATGAAATGTCAGTAAAGTTGGCATTAGGTTGGCTCAATATCAGTATTATTTATTTTACTGTCTCTGGGTGCCCATTCATATTTTATATATATATATATATATATATATATATTATAATTAATTATTCATATTGACCCCGTATCGTCTATTTTGGCACCAATTGACCGGGTCATCTATTTCCCGAGCCTATACCATTTTTATATCTGCATGTATTAAATTCCGTTATAGCTTACCGTATTTTGAGCTATTTCAAATTATAAGCGTCGCGTAATTTATCTTTATTAAATCGGGGTGCAGCCTCGTTTTTTTGAATTTTTGAGGTATTACACGTTAAGGCGGTGATGAGATTTAAACCCCAGAGAGTGCTCTGAAGGCCTAGTGCTCAGGCCTGTGAGTTTTGAAGGATGAGCATCCAAGCCTGTTTTGAACGACCGAGCATCTGAGTATGCTCTTGGTGGCCGAGTTTTGTAGTCACACATGTTAGATGGGGATTGGTTTGTCACTTTGTGGTATATCAGTAAGTAAACCCGAACTCTATCATGTGTTACTCCTAGCCATGTCACATTCATTTTTTGATGCCGCTAGTTTGTACTCTATACATGTTTGATGATATTGATTCCCATGATTTGATACTTGCTCTTGTTCTTGACTCGTTGAGACCTTGATTATTGACATCCTTATGTGATTAAATGACATTTCCATACTAGTTGTATGCTTTTCCACAAACATGTACATCACCTATGGAAACGTAATGATCATGATTTTATTGAGTACTTGGAGTTGTGATCTGTCACAACGTCCATCTGATTCACAGATGCTTGAGGACCTATCAGACCCTGGATATAGTGATTTGGGTGAGGCTGGATCCGGGCGCGTGAGGGTGCTATTAGACCAACAGACCCTAGATACAGTGATTTGGGCAAGGCTGGACCCGAGCGCGTGAGGGCACTGTCAGACCAGCAAACCCTAGATAGGCACTCTTGAGGCATATATGTTTCAGTATCTATTCTGTTAACATCTTATATCATTCATTGATATTCTAATGATGTACTCATAACTTCTTGATATATTGGCACGCTTATATTGATGATATATTTCGTATTCAGATAACTTTTGGGAGCTTATTCATGGTTTATCTATTGATATGCTGCTTTGTGACGATACGTCTGTCTATAATTGGATCTAGATTGATATTTTATCACTGTGGCAACTATATGTTGTTCAGGCCATTCCTTATGTTTGTTCTGGTGATCTATCTTGGGATGTGCCTTTGAGAATTATCCACTTGTTGGTGACTGGCTAATGTGACGTCCCTCTTATTCATACCTCGATGTGATACTATTCTAGTTCCTTATGATTCTTATCAATCTTTTGAGTTAACTTTGACCCATGGCAAAGTGAGGAGTTTAGTTACTGAGCTAAATGAGCTCACTCTATATGTATATCTATTTTTCAGGTAATTCTATAAGAGAAGAAACAAAATGAGGCATGTAGTGGAGCTACTCGCAAGCATAAGAACAAAATTGATGATTTGGAATGCGTACTCTGTAAGACTAAGCAGATAATAGGTACGTATAATGTTGTATTGTAGGTTGAGATGTTAAACTTGATTAGTAGATCATGATAATCTAATGGTACTCGAAGATATTTGATTGATGGTTATTGGAGTTGGGTTTATGATCAGATGAATTGCATTTGGTGTAACTTCCACATTAAATGATTTACTGATTATTGATATGATATGATTTATCTGCATAGTGTGGACTTTGGGTCACGACAGTAACCTTCCTAGTATCCTTCCTTGGTATCCTTCCTTAGTATCTTGTCCTGGTATCCTTCCTTAGTTCATTACCACACCAAACCTCTCATCTGGATTCACTCCCACACTGAACCCCTTATCTGGATTCACTCCTGCACCAAATCCGTTACCCGGATTCACTTCCATACCGAATCACTTCTCAAATTCACTTCTTCTTTGAACCATATCCAGATTCACTCCCACAACGAATCATTGGATAGTTCTGTGGACTGTAACCTATAGGACTGGTAAAAGCATTGGATGGATGTTGTGACTGAGCACAACTCCGAGTACTTATAATATATCATGATTATCATAACTTTATAGGGAGTATATATGTGGAATATCAATAGTATGAACATAACAGTCGGCCTTTCAAGGCGTGGTACGAAATGTACAAACACTTATGATAAAATATAGTAGTTCAATCCTCAATAAATTCCACAAGATAGAACAAATATCACATTGTGGCATCAATAAATATTAGGTACATATTTTCATAAGATAGAATAATTATCTAATCATGAATCCAATAAACGTTGGGTACATATGGGAGTCCAACTTTACAGTAACAAGGAATAACATTGTGACTTGGCTATAAATCAATGGTACAAGTGTACAAGCAATTATGATCAAGTTATAACAGTCAAATCTCAATAACTTCTCGTAAGATAGAATAAACATGGAACTTGTGAAATCAATGACATCGAATACGTATAAGAGTACAACCTTAGTAATAAAAGGAATAATCATGGCTTGAGAGAACTACATGTAAGCGATCGGGTTTTACTGACACACAAAAGGTATAAGCAATCATAATCAAGGTATAATAGTTAACTTCTCAATAAGATCCATAAGATAGAACAATTTTCAATTCGTGGAATTAATAATATTGGATACGTATAAAAGTATAATCTTGGTAGTAGAAAGGATAACATGGCTGAGAATACCACATGTAAAAGATTTGAGATTTACTTACCTTTAGTACCATGCCGTTCTATCTCAATAATCGGTCACCTTTCCTTTTTCTTTAGAAGTCCTTATAATTTAGTAGACATATCTTATCTCAACACTGTGCATAGTCTAATGTCCTAAAATTAGTCAATCTCATGCATATCTATATCATAGGTATCTTATTTGGAAAAACGGACTCTATTGTTGAGTCCAGAATGCCAAATAGAATAGGTTTAGCCTTTTACAGCTTTTAGTTTGGGTTTAGGCATTACAGGGGCAATATGGTAATTTGGCACTTTTACGGGTCTTTATTTTTTGGGACTCTGTCTCATGAAACGAAACCTTCCATTTGTAACACCCCGACCCCGATTAAGTAATGATTAGCTACTAATCATTTATCTGAACTAAACATAAAGAATAATTAAGAAGCTAACCTGATTAGGAGTTGACCAGAAGAAACGGCGTCGAAAAATAAGTTACAGAATAAAAGTTAAATAGGAAATAGTGAAACTACATTAATGCGCAGCCAAACAAGGCCTAAGCCCGAAATATGGAAAAAGGACCAAAAATGTGGCCAAGAGGATTTGATCCCTTGACTAACCTAGGCAGGAATTGGGTTACCAAAAATTTACCATCTAGGCTAGGAGCACTTTTGTGTATATATGTACAAAGATATGTATATAAGTATAAATCTGATTTGGCCACCTCCCAAGTGACCAATCACCAAGCATGCAACACATCAGCATGCATCACTCCTATGCCCCCATAGACCATCATGTGCCTATACACCCATGATTGCATCTCCTCCCAACCAAGTTGCATGCAAATCCATCATGCACTTAGGGAGATGAAACACTAAAGACAATCTGATTTTTATTTACATAATCTCCATATATGCATTGGAGGGAAAAACAGATCTGCAAAAATGATCCTGTATACTGATTTTTAGAGAGAGAAAGTGGGTTAGAGAGAGGAAGTTAAGAGAGATAGCTTGAAGGTGGGGCTTGGCCATTGAAGGAGAAATAGAAGGGAGCTAAGGACTGGGAGTGCACGAAGGGATCAAGACCAATTGTTGAAGGTCCTGCTTGAAGCACAAACCAGTGAGGAGACCACTGTTTGAAGGTAAGCCATCCAAAACTTTGAATTTCTCTTGGGGAAATTTCGGTTTCTGTTTTGCTGTTTGGGAATTTTTATTGCATGTAACACGTCTAGACCATAAAATCTGGATCGATTTGGAACCTTTTGGACCAACAGAACTGCCCCGAACCACAAACCAGTAGCAAACCGCCATGGATGGACCTCGGATTATGCAGGTCTGAATCAACTTGCACAAAACCTAAACTGGGTCATCTAGCCTTAAACTAGACCTCATTAGGGTTCCTAAACCACTGACCCACGACCTTGAAACCTAAGAAATGAGCCCTTAATATCGAGTTGCAGGTTTCGGTCGTGAAACCTAATTCTTGTTTGACACTTCTAAGCTCGACTTTGAGAATAGGAAAGGAACCCCCATGCCTTAAGGATCACACAGAACCCAACCCCATTGAAAATGGTTGCGAGATGAGGGTTTATTGTCAAATTATCCAGTTCGGCTATCATGTCTTAGACCGAGCATTTGGATTAGCTACACGACCTCAAATGAATGCCAAGATGTAGGCCAAACCCTTAGGAACGTGTATCAACTAAGAACAGAGAGAATCAGTGTTTCAAAACACACGAAATAGAAAGGAAAGAAATTCGGAATTAGGGCAACACTGGTAAAAAACGTGAAGAAGACGACCGAGTGGACTCGCCATTTAGATCGAGTCAGACGGGTTAACTCGGACGCGTGTCAAGACGAGACCGTGCCATCGTTTAATCGAAACTGCACCGTTTTGGTTTAAACGTTTTAAATTAAAACCTGGAGATGGCCTGTTTGGTTACAGTGGTAAGAAATTAAATTTGGGAATTGGAGTAGGCTATCCGTGGATAAGGGGTTTAATGGGGCTATGGCATTCCGGTTTTCCTGAAGTGGACTGGACCGGCTGGTTCAGTGAGTTGGTCGACCGGTCTAGGGTTTCAAACCCAAAACCCACTGGTTCACAGAAAAATTTAAAATAAATAAAACCAAGGTTTCTGGTATTTACAAAATGACCCCAACAGTTTTAGGAAATTCAACTCTGGCCCAGATTCTAGAATTTTATTCCATTTATACCCCAGATAAATTAATAAATAATAAATTAAATTATTTAATTAATTTATTAATTAAATAAAAATGACCAAATTACCCCTAGGTCATAAATAAGTCAAACGGAGTCCGAATAAAGTAAACGAATAGTGGATTTTGACTATTTTGGACGTTCCGGACTCAATGGTGTGGTCCGTTTTATGAGACGAGACTCCAAAAAAATTAGGACACGTTAAAGTACAAATTACCAAATTGCCCCTAATGTAGCCGATGCCCAAATAAGACAAGTTATTAGTGTAATCTTATTTTCTTGGGCCTTTTGAGATCAACAGTGGGGTTCGATTCACGAGACGGGACTCTGAAAAATATGACGCGCGAAATGACCAAACTACCCCTAAGGTACCCGAAGCCCAAATGAGACTAAAAGATAGTCTATTTTGACTATGTCGGACATTCCAAACCCAACGGTGAAGTCCATAACACCAAAATAGGTACTGAAAATTTAGTCACGTGAAAAATAAAACTCATCAAGTCACCACGAGTTGACTAGTAAGACAAATCCTAGGAAGTTAGGATACGTCAGGCCTAAAATTAAATGAAAGAGCATGAATAGGTAACGATTTAAGGTAAATGTGAAGTTAACGAGTTCTTTATAATTTTCTTAGGAAATACAAAGGAAAGGGAAAAGCCCACCAGTAGTGCAAACCCGGGGAATCAAGGTGAGTAACCTCACATTTGAAGTGGAGATTTAATTCCACGGATTTGAATGATGTTTTAAATATCAAATTCTGTCTTTACACAATTCCGTTTTAAATATTCTGTTATGACATGCTTCCTGAATAATTTACTACTGTTCTTTGAGATATACTTCTGCATGTCTAAAATTTCGATTTCAAATGTTATTATATATCCTGAATTTACATGTTTCACGTATTTCGATACCCTATCATGAGATTATGAACTATATGTTTTGAATGCTTTCAAATGCATCCACACGAAGGAATTATGGGTTAAATGCTTTTAAATGCAAGATAAATTGTGCAAAAGCACCATGGATTTCTATCGGGTTTCTTAGGAACCCAACTACGATACGAATAAATGCCAGGTAGCAGGATCTAATCCCCCAGGCATATGAGATATCTCCACGAAAAGTAAAATGGGAATCTGGTTCGAAACGGATTCTGTTAATGAAAGTGATAAGGTGTGTGTTGAAAATGGAAGCAGGCTTTTTCCTCATTTTCACCATGCATATTTACATGATTTGAAATTCATATACTTTATTCCGAAAGTACAAGTTAGCTTGAATACTTTAATGTTTCAAAGCCATTGTTTAAAGAATGCATGTACTCTATGTTCCAAGTATACGAGCAATTGGTAGTGAGTGTTTTACAAAATTCTCACGTGTGAAACCACTACCAATTGAAACCCATGACAGATGTTAGAATTACTCACTGGGCTTTTCGAAGCTCACCCCATTCCCTAACATTTTTCAGGTGATGACGATGGGTGGACCCTTGCCCAATTTGGGGAGGAATGATAGGCAGCTCCATTAGGATTCTGGAGATATTTTGGGAAGTATTAGGGCCTATGGTTGGTCGAATTTTGATGTCGTACTTTTGGACAATTATGTATTTAAGCCCAAGAGGCAACCACATATGTACTTAAGCCCTTGAGGCATTCGAATATGTATCATGTATAAGACTTTAATTTTTAATATGCTCTGATGTGATTATTCATGTGTACCGCTATGAAGAGCGACAGTACCGGACGGCTGTGCGAAAGTTTTTAAAGGATTTTTTTAAAAAAAAAAGAAAAAAAAAAAGAAAAGGGTTTTCACGCTTCCGCAAATCAAGGCCGCACCGCTATTCGATACCGTCGCCCATGTTTTGCCTTGCCCTCAGGCTCCCGGGCCAGAAGGTGGCGGTTGCGATCCGAGATCCGCACAGGGTGGGTTTCGGGTTGTGACAAGAGTGGTTTCAAAGCAAAGGTTGGAAAAAGAATTAAGATTTCTGATACCACAAGAGTGGTATCAGAGCACTAGGTTAACTAGAACAAACTTAGTGACATTAGAAGAATTAGGAACAGAACCATAAGTTAGGTAGACTTTAGGCTACCTAAGATATGTAAAGTGTGTGACGAAATGTGAAGGCGGGGTATGGGACCCGCGTTATAGGATACAGATATATGAAGTATGTGACGTGAAGTAAAGGCGGGGTATGGGACCCGTAGTACATGAAATAGAGATGTGAAGTATGTGATACGAAACGAAGACGGGGTATGGGACCCGTAGTTAGATGAGGCAGTGTAATGAAGACAAGAAATAAATGTAGGTTATAAAACACCACAGAATCAAAGATAGTGATATAGTAAACCTCGAAACATGAGATAAGTAAATGAAAACCTTATGCGATGATGAAAAACTAACAGAAATATGTGTTTTTCAGCAAAATGGTAAACACCAGAAGAAACGCGAGGAATTCAAATGACAGACTCGACCGAGTTGAACATATACTGGAGGCAATGGCTCAGAACATAGTTAACATGCAAGCACAAGTCAGAGCGCCACAACCGGTGCAAAATCCTGAGCCACAACCAAATCCAGGACAACCTACTGAATTAGTCAACACGACGAGTTATAAGACGTTCCAAGGTTTTAAACCCCCTAGATTTGACGGTCTAGATACGACAATCGATGCAGAATCATGGGTTCGGGAGATGGAACGTATATTTACGGTTATGACATGTACTGAGGAGCAAAAGGTTTCTTTTGCTGCTTTTACCTTTAAGGATGGAGCTCATGAGTGGTGGCTGCTGGAGAAAGAAAGGGGGCCACCAATGACCTGGACAAGATTTCTAGAAGTGTTTTACGACAAATACTTTCCAAGGTCATTGAAAAACCAAAAAATAGCAGAGTTTGCAGTTCTAACCCAGGGAACAATGATAGTGGCGGAATACGAGACTAAGTTTATGAGATTAGCCCGATTTGTACCCCACATGGTCCAAACTGAAGATCTAAAGGCTAGGAAGTTTGAAGCTGGCCTCAAGGATAGTATCAGATACCGACTTGAACCATTCAAACTCCCTACATATAATGCAGTAGTAGATCGTGCTAAGATTTTTGAAAGAGCGGGTAATGCCTTATCTCAAAAGAAGGACAAAAATAAAGTAGGCGCCACTTCTCAACAAATGAAAAAGACAAAGGCAGGAACCAAGAGTATGGCTACTGTCAATGAGAAGGGTGACGGTAGCCAGAAGTCAGGAGAGGTTCCTACCTGCCCTACTTGTCAGAAGAAGCACTTTGCGCCCTGTCGACAGTATTCAGGAGTCTGCTACAGATGTGGCCTACGTGGGCATCTTATCAAAGATTGTCCTCAAGGAAGTTCAGCTGTCAAGGAGCCTACCGCGATAGCTTCATCTACTACGCCACAAGTACAGGCTGTAACTACTGAAAAACCAGGAGGAGGCAAAGAACCTATGAGGTACGGGCGAGTGTTCAACATATATTCTAATGCTGCACAACCTTCAACATGTCAATTAGGTACATATCTTAATGCTTACATTACGGCATATAGACTTGTAGCTTATTTTCGACTACTTAACACATGAATGTGATAGACCAAAATAACGTAAAAAGATTAGAACCCCAGAAATAAGAACATTCGAGTTTTGAGGACAAAACTATTTTAAGGGGGGAAGGATGTAACACCCCGACCCTGATTAAGTAATGATTAGCTACTAATCATTTATCTGAACTAAACATAAAGAATAATTAAGAAGCTAACCTGATTAGGAGTTGACCAGAAGAAACGGCGTCGAAAAATAAGTTACAGAATAAAAGTTAAATAGGAAATAGTGAAACTACATTAATGCGCAGCCAAACAAGGCCTAAGCCCGAAATATGGAAAAAGGACCAAAAATGTGGCCAAGAGGATTGGATCCCTTGACTAACCTAGGCAGGAATTGGGTTACCAAAAATTTACCATCTAGGCTAGGAGCACTTTTGTGTATATATGTACAAAGATATGTATATAAGTATAAATCTGATTTGGCCACCTCCCAAGTGACCAATCACCAAGCATGCAACACATTAGCATGCATCACTCCTATGCCCCCATAGACCATCATGTGCCTATACACCCATGATTGCATCTCCTCCCAACCAAGTTGCATGCAAATCCATCATGCACTTAGGGAGATGAAACACTAAAGACAATCTGATTTTTATTTACATAATCTCCATATATGCATTGGAGGGAAAAACAGATCTGCAAAAATGATCTTGTATACTAATTTTTAGAGAGAGAAAGTGGGTTAGAGAGAGGAAGTTAAGAGAGATAGCTTGAAGGTGGGGCTTGGCCATTGAAGGAGAAATAGAGGGGAGCTAAGGACTGGGAGTGCACGAAGGGATCAAGACCAATTGTTGAAGGTCCTGCTTGAAGCACAAACCAGTGAGGAGACCACTGTTTGAAGGTAAGCCATCCAAAACTTTAAATTTCTCTTGGGGAAATTTCGGTTTCTGTTTTGCTGTTTGGGAATTTTTATTGCATGTAACACGTCTAGACCATAAAATCTGGATCGATTTGGAACCTTTTGGACCAACAGAACTGCCCCGAACCACAAACCAGTAGCAAACCGCCATGGATGGACCTCGGATTATGCAGGTCTGAATCAACTTGCACAAAACCTAAACTGGGTCATCTAGCCTTAAACTAGACCTCATTAGGGTTCCTAAACCACTGACCCACGACCTTGAAACCTAAGAAATGAGCCCTTAATATCGAGTTGCAGGTTTCGGTCGTGAAACCTAATTCTTGTTTGACACTTCTAAGCTCGACTTTGAGAATAGGAAAGGAACCCCCATGCCCTAAGGATCACACAGAACCCAACCCCATTGAAAATGGTTGCGAGATGAGGGTTTATTGTCAAATTATCCAGTTCGGCTATCATGTCTTAGACCGAGCATTTGGATTAGCTACACGACCTCAAATGAATGCCAAGATGTAGGCCAACCCCTTAGGAACGTGTATCAACTAAGAACAGAGAGAATCAGTGTTTCAAAACACACGAAATAGAAAGGAAAGAAATTCGGAATTAGGGCAACACTGGTAAAAAACGTGAAGAAGACGACCGAGTGGACTCGCCATTTAGATCGAGTCAGACGGGTTAACTCGGACGCGTGTCAAGACGAGACCGTGCCATCGTTTAATCGAAACTGCGCCGTTTTGGTTTAAACGTTTTAAATTAAAACCTGGAGATGGCCTGTTTGGTTACAGTGGTAAGAAATTAAATTTGGGAATTGGAGTAGGCTATCCGTGGATAAGGGGTTTAATGGGGCTATGGCATTCCGGTTTTCCTGAAGTGGACTGGACCGGCTGGTTCAGTGAGTTGGTCGACCGGTCTAGGGTTTCAAACCCAAAACCCACTGGTTCACAGAAAAATTTAAAATAAATAAAACCAAGGTTTCTGGTATTTACAAAATGACCCCAACAGTTTTAGGAAATTCAACTCTGGCCCAGATTCTAGAATTTTATTCCATTTATACCCCAGATAAATTAATAAATAATAAATTAAATTATTTAATTAATTTATTAATTAAATAAAAATGACCAAATTGCCCCTAGGTCATAAATAAGTCAAACGGAGTCCGAATAAAGTAAACGAATAGTGGATTTTGACTATTTTGGACGTTCCGGACTCAATGGTGTGGTCCGCTTTATGAGACGAGACTCCAAAAAAATTAGGACACGTTAAAGTACAAATTACCAAATTGCCCCTAATGTAGCCGATGCCCAAATAAGATAAGTTATTAGTGTAATCTTATTTTCTTGGGCCTTCTGAGATCAACAGTGGGGCCCGATTCATGAGACGGGACTCCGAAAAATATGACGCGCGAAATGACCAAACTACCCTTAAGGTACCCGAAGCCCAAATGAGACTAAAAGATAGTCTATTTTGACTATGTCGGACATTCCAAACCCAACGGTGAAGTCCATAACACCAAAATAGGTACAGAAAATTTAGTCACGTGAAAAATAAAACTCATCAAGTCACCACGAGTTGACTAGTAAGACAAATCCTAGGAAGTTAGGATACGTCAGGCCTAAAATTAAATGAAAGAGCATGAATAGGTAACGATTTAAGGTAAATGTGAAGTTAACGAGTTCTTTATAATTTTCTTAGGAAATACAAAGGAAAGGGAAAAGCCCACCAAAGTGCAAACCCGGGGAATCAAGGTGAGTAACCTCACATTTGAAGTGGAGATTTAATTCCACGGATTTGAATGATGTTTTAAATATCAAATTCTGTCTTTACACAATTCCGTTTTAAATATTCTGTTATGACATGCTTCCTGAATAATTTACTACTGTTCTTTGAGATATACTTCTGCATGTCTAAAATTTCGATTTCAAATGTTATTATATATCCTGAATTTACATGTTTCACGTATTTCGATACCCTATCATGAGATTATGAACTATATGTTTTGAATGCTTTCAAATGCATCCACACGAAGGAATTATGGGTTAAATGCTTTTAAATGCAAGATAAATTGTGCATAAGCACCATGGATTTCTATCGGGTTTCTTAGGAACCCAACTACGATACGAATAAATGCCAGGTAGCAGGATCTAATCCCCCAGGCATATGAGATATCTCCACGAAAAGTAAAATGGGAATCTGGTTCGAAACGGATTCTGTTAATGAAAGTGATAAGGTGTGTGTTGAAAATGGAAGCAGGCTTTTTCCTCATTTTCACCATGCATATTTACATGATTTGAAATTCATATAATTTATTCCGAAAGTACAAGTTAGCTTGAATACTTTAATGTTTCAAAGCCATTGTTTAAAGAATGCATGTACTCTATGTTCCAAGTATACGAGCAATTGGTAGTGAGTGTTTTACAAAATTCTCACGTGCGAAACCACTACCAATTGAAACCCATGACAGATGTTAGAATTACTCACTGGGCTTTTCGAAGCTCACCCCATTCCCTAACATTTTTCAGGTGATGACGATGGGTGGACCCTTGCCCAATTTGGGGAGGAATGATAGGCAGCTCCATTAGGATTCTGGAGATATTTTGGGAAGTATTAGGGCCTATGGTTGGTCGAATTTTGATGTCGTACTTTTGGACAATTATGTATTTAAGCCCAAGAGGCAACCACATATGTACTTAAGCCCTTGAGGCATTCGAATATGTATCATGTATAAGACTTTAATTTTTAATATGCTCTGATGTGATTATTCATGTGTACCGCTATGAAGAGCGACAGTACCGGACGGCTGTGCGAAAGTTTTTAAAGGATTTTTTTAAAAAAAAAAAGAAAAAAAAAAGAAAAGGGTTTTCACGCTTCCGCAAATCAAGGCCACACCGCTATTCGATACCGTCGCCCATGTTTTGCCTTGCCCTCAGGCTCCCGGGCCTGAAGGCGGCGGTTGCGATCCGAGATCCGCACAGGGAGGGTTTCGGGTCGTGACACCATTGGCTTTAGAATACCCATTTCATAAAGAAAACACTATTCACTTGACTTAATTGGACATCGAAATCAATTACTAATAATTAACTACATTAATTAATTTAATTTACTATATTAATAATTATATATTATTTAGGTGATTATTAGACCACACGTGGCACGGTGGTAGCCTTGGTTCTCATAAGGGCCTCACGCCCACACACACTAGGGTTCGAGTCATATGCACAGTAATTCCCTAATTTTTCCTACTTTACTATTTTCTATTTAAAATCAACCCATGCCCGAAATTGATGCCGTGTTGGGCAACTATATGAGCGGTTGGACGGGTCCCAACCCGACCTTGAATAGTGTCTTTCTTCTTTACGATTTTCTTGCAGCAATTTCGATCACCATCTTCGGCGTCGATGATCGGAATCTACATTTTTCTAAATTTTAAACTTAATTTTTTTCCATTTTTTTGCACCTTTTTTCAGCTCTAATCCATCCTAAATTCTTGCTAGAGCATGTAGGTATTATTTCTGACCCTTAAAACTAAGTTTAATCCCATGGAATTGATGAAACTGATTCATCCCTTATACTTGCAAATGGCCACTACATGCTCATCTTTGGACCAAATCCACTGATTCTTGTTTCATTGTGATCTTTTGAGGTTCTAGTTTTGATCCTTGCTTATCAAATTAGATTTTATCTGAGTTGGTTTCTGGGTGAGCTTTTAAGCTCCATCAATGGTGATTCCATGGCTCCCTTGGTTTCTCACTTCTAAGACACTCAATCGTTGCCCAAATATTTTTCTGTTTAAACTTACAATACTATGCATGCCAAAACAACTTCCTAACAACCTAAAATAGTGCTAATTCTTATCAAATGAAAAATCTAAATTTGAGTTTTTTTAAGTACCTTTCAAAGGCCTCCTTCTACCCTTTGGTCTTTTTGTGAACTTCTATTGGGATCAACCTCTTTTCCTTTCTTCCAATTCCTTCCTCAGTCCATCTTTCTTTCTCTGTTTTCCTCTCTCTCTCTCTCTCTCTCTCTCTCTCTCTCTCTTATGCATGCATATATATAGAAATATCTACTGATGACTTGCATAAATTATAATACTTTATCACTCCTTAATTTTAAACTTTAGTCTAATTTTATTTTTTTTATGGCTGATTTTAGGCTTCATTGTCATCATTTAAATTTTATTTCAAATTTGAAGAAATTGAAGATCCGGATTTTAGCAGCCCATCGTCTATGGACTCTCTCTCATTCAATGACAAGGCACTTGAAAAAAATAAAAGTCAAGAGAAAATTGGACGCTAGACGTACGCTTGAGTGAGTATTGGATTAGAAGGATTTTTATTTCTCTTTCAAAAATCAAATAAAAAATATGAAAGAAAAGGCATGAGGCGACTGAACAAAGCAGGGAGAAAAGAATCAGCTACGGCGCGCGGGCTCAAGAAAAGGGGAACAAAGGAAGTTGAGCAGCTAGGGCGCAACAAGTAGGGAAAGATGGAAAAAAGAAAAAAAGAGCAGCTGGGGTCCTTGTGTGGGATCCCTGTAATACCCCAAAAATTCGACATGTCTTAGATTGCACCAATTTAATAAAAATGTGGTTATGTTACGGTAAGAATCAATATAGCCCAAATACGATAAGCTGTAATACCCTAAAAATCTGATAAGACTCGGATTTCACCTTAACCTAAGAAAAATATATTATGTGACATTAATGATTTAAATAGTTCAAAATATGGTAAGCCATAATGGGATTTAATACCGTACTTATAAAAATGACATATGCTCGGGAAATTAATCTACCTGGTCAATTGGTGCCAAAATGGACGATACGGGGCCAATATGAAGAATTAATCATAAAAATAATATAAAATATGAACGGGCATTCGATGTTGGTAAAATAAATAATAATAATGTCGAAGCTTAGTTCTGAGCCAAATTTGTTGGCAGTTTATAAGTTAACGTTTTATGAAATAAAATAATAAAGACGGTAATATAAATACATATTTTGCCCAACGCAAAATACATGATACTATGTATATATAAGTGGTGCGGCCAAATGCATTTTAATATAAGTATTGAAGCAACAACCTGCATATAATCCAATAGACACAATAGTTAAAATATAAAAATAAGAACAAAGAATAGAAAGAATGCTACAGCCGTCCCTCTTCCAAAAGAAAGAAATAATAAAAACTATTATGTATATATATATATATATATATAAATCACGTGAGGAATTATAAGGAATTGGGTGGAATATTCTAGAGGCAACTAGCGACAACCGACATAGAAATAATCGACATATTTCAGTTCTAGACCATTCTATCGTTCGTAAATTTCCACTAAACGCCACACAGGAAACGGCTTCGGGTTCCAGATGCTCACGGTCTGATCTGCATCTTCTCTTCCTTGCCTACCTCCTAATTTTTCCTACACTTCTTTCCTCTGTTTTGTACCGATTGGGTCCACTAAAGCACCTGGATAGATCTCTGCATAAACGTTTGAAGGCTGGTTGATTTAAGAGTTGTAAACCAGTAATTTAACCCAGCTGTATAATCAGATTTTTGGGCGCAAGAAACAACTCTTGGCTGCTAGCGTTGGGGAAGAAGCTGAACGGCTGCAGCTCCAGATTTCTTGATTTTCTTCCTCCTAACAATCTACCCAATCTGAAGGCAGGTATAAATCTCATTCTCTGAATGGAAAATCTCTAATAGAAATTATATTTAGTCAAACAATGATCAGCTGCTGGAAAAAAATTGGATTATGTAATTGATTTGAATTTAGTCCCAGCTATTTGGTGAAATTATGCATGGAGAAGTCTTGTATAGTAGTATAAATTGACCTTTTGGAGCTTCCCTAATTAGTTAGTATTTTGCCATGGATATAGATCAGCCTTTGAATTGAATATAGCTCAATTATTAAATTGAATATAGTTTAGTTATTAAATTGAAAGTAGTTCAGATTTTAACTTGAATATAATCTTAACTATTGGATGGGATGATGCATAGAAATGTAATCCTGTAAAGTAGGATGAAACTGTTTTTGAAATAGACGACATACACTAAGATTATTCAGTATGCAGGTGGGTTGAATCATGATATGCTGTCCTGCTATATTCCTTACATGGCATAAGATTTAAATGAATGAAATTGTGTGTGTGGAGGAGCGGTGTCGTACAGTAGTTCGGAGCAGTTCACGCCCAAATGGTGAACTGAACTGAACTGAACTTATTGTGGGAGTTTCTTCAATCAATTTATCTTTTAAAATAGATATTAATATGGCATAGAATGTATTTATATTGTTTTCTGCAAATTATCACTATCCCTATGAAATCATGAATAGAAATGTGGTGCGGTGCGATGACTCTAATCAGGTCACTTCTCTCAGGGGTTAACTGATATGTATATTAGTTTTAAAATAATATGCTGCACTATATTGAGATATTATAGATAATTAATGATCAGAATACGAGGTTTTCTGTCAACCTACTTGGCATTTCATATTACACTGGTCAGTGTTTATTCTGGCAGACCCGTAATAGGAAATGAATAGATTTTTGATTTCAGTAAACTCTGTCAAAGGAATTTAGCTACAAATGAATAGCATATATTAATTTAATAAAATCTTTAATTGAAACTACAAATTGTAACTGATTATTCCTATGTAATTACCTAAGCATGATAAAACTTGGATTTGGTACCCCACTGCTACAGCCTTGAAAATCTGTTTTCTCAAGTGTGATTCACCCTCCACAGTTGCAGCATATTTACATGAAAGGAGTAGGTAACAACTGTAGCATTGGTAGTGGTTTTGGTTCTAGAAGTCAAACTGAGGGGCATGGAACTTTATATTAAAATCCAACATTAATAAAGTAGCTAGCAAATATTTTAATGAGATTTAGGAACATGGAACTCATATTAAATTCAAGGTCTAAACATTATGATTTAATGCCAAGTGATATATAGGTTACCAAGTTGAACCAAAAAGAAACCAAATTAAGGTCAGTTAGCAAGCTACATGATTATTAATTAATATCTGTGATTACTGTTCTAGGACTTCCGAATCTAGAATCAATTGGAACGGAAGCCGAAACTAGTTGCAACGAACTGTGAGTAACTCGGACTCCTGACTTGGTGTATATTTTCTGTATACTGAATTGCTTTATATGCTGAACTGTTTTATACACTGCATTGTTTTAATGCACTTGCTTTCATGCATATTCCTTGTATTGTACTACATTTGGCATGATTCTATCTTGTTTCTTGATATCTCCTGTTCTGATTTTGTTGGAGTCTATTGTTCTAACTTGTCTATGCTATTGGAGTCTAATTCGTGTTTATCTTGTCATGTTGAGTCTTGGGCCCCTCGGGATTGAGTATATCACTAGATGGATAGCTGGCTCTGTGGGACGCCCAGAACTCAGCATCCGCTCAATCCTGTCTGTTCCGCTTGATACCGACCCGGTAGTGTGCTGTGGGGACATGGGCCTCCATGTGTGGGGTGGGTGACTGACGGATTATCTTGTGCGGCATCCCACATTACTGGGGAAGGTTCAGGCACTTTGAGCTATATCCGTTCTATTTGAGCTGTATCTGTTCTACTTGAGTTGCATTGTTCTATCTGAGTTACATTTGAGCATGCATATATATATATATATATATATATGAACTGGTTTTGAAACCCATGGCAGGAACCTATGTTACTCACTGAGCTTGTTTAAGCTCATTCCATTTATTTAACATTTTTCAGGGTATATCTCCATTGGACTAGAAAGCACAAGGATATGTTACTAGTGGATTAAGAGACATTCCCAAGTGAGGATCTGATGGTAATAATATGTGGAGACTTAGGTTCTAATAGATTGATTTTGACTATTCAGGTGAGTGTGATGATATAAATGACTTTATTCATATGTAATAGATGTGTAGGGACATGGCTCATGGTAATGGTACTCTGGAGGAATTTGATATGCTCTGTGTTATATATCTGTTATAGATGTGCTCTGTGATTAGAGTTATTAGTTGTTTGGTTATAGACTTGCCCTGTGGTACATGCTTATGAGGTATATAGTCAAGTTGCATTCCCGAGATAAAAAGGTTTTAATTTTCGCTGTTCTGACCCTACATTTGGAATGCAATTCGTCGTAAGGTTCAGAAGATTGCCTTTGGTTGGTCGCATTGTCAGTCGGAGACTGACAAGGCGGCTAACTGGCATCACATCTTTCGCATCCGCGTAGGGTGGGGTGCGAGATGTGACATAAGCTATAATGGGATTTAATGCCTCAGACATAAAATGGAATATGCTCGCAAAAAAAATATTTAAACTAGTCAATCGAGTGCTGGGATAAATAAGTGAGACTCATACGAATCATTAATTAAAAAAATATATATATGGGACACGAATGAGAGCCAATGTTGGCAAAATAAATAATAGTGAACTGAGCCCCGGCTTTATGGTAATTTTATTGGTCTATGATAATTTAATATTTTTGAAATAAAAATATTAAAAATATATATTCTCATGGAACTTTTAAAGGAAATTATTGGAAGGAAAAAGTGGGGCCATAACATGAGATATTTGGATCAAGGTTTTCAAAACCGAACCGGACCGGACGGTTCGACCAGTTGAACCGTCGACCGGTCCAAGGAACGGTCCGGTCGAACCCGAGGAACCGTTTCAACCTCAAAACCAGGCTTAAAAGGCAAAACTGTCCGAACCGGGCAGTTCAACCGATGAACCGGTCGACCTGTCACTAGGTCACTGGTTCGGACTGGTTCGCCTCTACATATATATAAAAAAAAAAAACCTACGAATGAGACAGGAAGCCCTCATTTCTCACTTTATCAGATCTGAGATTTCTCTCTCTCATTTCCCATTTTCCCTTTCTCTGTTTCTCAGTCTCACTTCAATACTTCATCTCATCACTTGAACTGTTCGGACTCCCATTGCACGGCCGCGGCCACGGCGACTACCACCGCACGGCGACAGTAACTCGCACCGCACGACGGCGACTCCGACTCCGGTTGTCCTTCTTCCGTTCTTCGTCCGTTTGACTCCGTCGTTCATGGTTGAAAATTGAAATCTAAAGGTAAATCAGTAATTTAAGACCTGTTTTCTCCTGTCTAGTTTCATAATTTTCATTGTTTCAAGACATGTTTTCTTTTCCAATTTTTCTTTCCTTTAATTTAATTTTTTTTTGAGTTTGGTTTCTGTTAACTGTTGAGTTTGGGTCCAATTTTTCTTTCCTTTAATTTAATTTTTTTTTGAGTTTGGTTTCTGTTGACTGTTGAGTTTGGGTCTTAAAAAAAATTAAAATTTAATATAGAACCTCTACGTATAAGTCTAAAATCTGAATGTCAAGAGAGAAATCTTGAATCTTGAAACCAACCCATTTAACCAACCCATTTCTAGTTGGCTCTTTGACATTCTCAGTACTTACTTTAAATGAGAGGTGTGTGACACTTAGAATTTACAATAGAATCTTAAGATGTTGTGAATAAATTCAAGGGCTTTGAACTTTGATCTTAGAACCCAATGAGATGGATTAAGACACGTTTCCCCCTCTAGTCTTCATAACTTTATGAGCTCATTATTCCAAAGTTATTATCAACCATGCCATGTGCCTACCAAGAGACAATTTCAATGTTCTTAATGACCAAACTTTTGGATTTTTTCTATTTGACCTCAAGCATTCAACTCTCTTGGGAGTTTGAAAATAAAGCATTTGCAAATTGCAATTTCAATGCATTATTCCAAGCTTCTTCAATTAAAAAGTAACCTAACAAGATTCATCTCTCACTAGCTCTATACTTGTTCAACTTTACAGCTTTTTTATTCTTGGAATAAAATGAACACCACTTCAAGTGGAATGAATTGTGCATGTGCCTTGAATTTTTATTTTTTTTTTATTAATATTTGGCAGTACCAACATTCAGTTTTCTCCATTGTTTGAGGTTTTGTTTGGCTGTGAGACTTGTCTCTAAGAAACTTTTGTGCATGTTATTAGCAACAATACTAGTTTTGCAATTGACTCTGTAATAATTAAAATTTAAATTGGGTCTTTAGCTGAATTTAAAATGTTAGTCTTTGGCTGAATTTATTTTAAATATAGAATCACATATTTTGTCACTTGTTTTGTAGCTTGCTTATAATGTCTTCATCTGCTCAAAATTCAACTGCCAATTCTTCACAATCCGCAAGGGGAAAATCTGATATTGCATAGGGACATGTAAGTGAAGGATATGCCCCTGATGGAAAAAAGACTTATACATGCTTATATTGCACAAAGACCATTAAAGGTGGAGGAATTAATAGGATGAAGCAACACTTAGCTAGGGTAAAAGGAGAAATTGGGTCATGTAAAAAGGTCCCTGCAGATGTTAAATTTCAAATGCAGCAATCTTTAAAATCTATTTCTAATAAGAGAAAACAAGGGGAAGAAGTGCATGATTTCCAAAATTCATTTAGCCCTAGTTTTTCACAATTTGAAGGTGATATGGATGAAGATGTGGAGGTTGAAGAAATACCTCAACCTAGGAATAAGAGGATTTCAATCAATGAATGTGGTGGTAGTGGGAATAGAAGTAATATAGGAGTTTCACAAAAAGGGAAGGGGAAGACGCATGTTAATGATTATTTTGCTCTAAGGACTACTCCAGGTTCCCAACCGACTATTAAGAGTGCTCTTGCAAGTAAAGAAGCTGTGTGGAGGGCACACATGTCTGTTGCTAGATGGGTGTACGACACTTGCATTCCACTGAATGTTGTAAATTCTGTATACTTCTAGTTTATGTTTGATGCCGCAATTGCAATTGCTCCAGGATTTAAGGTTCCAACTTATCATGATATTCGGGTTAACTTGTTGAGGGATTCTAAGAAAGAAATGCAACTATTTGTAGACTCTATGAGGAGTATTTGGGAAACTACTAGATGTTCTATTATGGGTGATGGTTGGACTGATGGTAGACATCGGACATTAATTAACTTTCTTGTCTATTGTCCTAGGGGAACTATATTTATAAAATCTGTTGATGTTTCAGATGTTGTGAAGGATGCCTCTCTCTTATTTAAATTGTTTCAAGAAGTGATTGAGTGGGTGGGGGTGAGTAACATTGTTCACATGGTGACAGATAATGGATCAGCTTATGTTGCAGCAGGGAGGATGGTGAATGAGAATTATCCAACTATCAATTGGTCTCCTTGTGCGGCACATTGTTTAAATTTGATTTTTAGCGATCTTGCAAAGTTAGAGCATATTGTTGAACTTGCAAAGAAGGCATCCAAGATAACAAAGTTTATTTATAATCATGTGTACTTGTTGGTTTTGTTGAGGAAAAAAAAGAATTGGACAGAAATTATTTGCCCAGGAGCAACTCGTTTTGCCCCCACATTCATTGCTTTGCATAGCCTTTATCACCACATGCATGACTTGAAGGCTTTGGTAACTAGTAGAGATTTTGTTGATTCAAGATATGCAAAAGATAGGAAAGGCAAAGAAGTTATTGATATTATTCTAAATGGCTAAATTTTGGAATGATTGCTTGATCATTGTGAAAATTGTGGAACCACTCATGAGGCTTTTGCGTATTGTTGATGGGGATATTAAGCCGTCAATGGGATATGTCTACGAGGGTATGTATAGGGCACGTTTGGGAATTAAGAAGTTGTTCATACATAAAAAGAGATGTTACAAGCCTTATACAAAAATACTCAAAGAACGATGGGATAGGCAATTACGTCAAAATATCCATGCAGCTGCTTATTGGTTGAATCTGGCTTTCCAATATGATCAAGCAACATTTTGCAACAAACCCGAGGTGATGGCAGGTTTTCTTGATGTCATAGATTCCAAAGCCACTTGTAGCAAGACAAAGTTGTTGAATGAGAGTAGATTGTTTCGGGATCATTTGGAGAGTTTTGGAAAAGATCTTGCTCTTTCTAATTGCAAGAAAAACCCAACCCGGTAAGTTTATTAAGTTATTAATGTATTTTTATTTTTTAATAATGGTAATCTTAATATATTCATTTCTTATGTTCTTACTTTTTTTTTTTATTTTTTAAATTTTCATGCAACTAAGATGAATGGTGGAGAATGTTCGGTCATAGTGCTCCAAATTTGCAAAAACTAGCAATAAGAATCCTTGGGCAAACAAGTAGCTCTTCTGGTTGTGAACGAAATTGGAGTGTCTTTGAACGCATTCATACAAAGAAAAGAAATAGGTTGGAGCATCAAAGGCTTAATGATCTTGTATATATTCATTATAATTTGCGGTTGAAAAATAGGTAAATGATTCTTATGTATTTCTAAATATATGTTTTTTTATTTGATTCTTCATTAGAGAATCATTAACTATATTTTTAATTATTTATTTTAGGCATTTTTATAAGAAGAAAATGATGATCCAATTGACATTGAATGTATTGACAAAACTGAATTTTGGATCGTTGAGGAAGAGGATGATGGTACATTACTTGATTATGATGAGTTGGAAAAAATGCTCTATGATGAAAGTTCAATCCCAAGAAGTAAAAAACAACGCCGTCACCCAAGAGAAGGTTAGTAACTTACTATTAAAATTTTCTTTGTATTAAGATTCAAGAATCAACATATATAATAAAATCACTTATTTCATTTTTTACTATTTTAGATGATGATGATGATAATGATGATGATGATGGTGATGTGGTTGTGGGGATTGATGAAGATCTCAATTTTGAAACATTTGATGGATTTGAAGGTGATGGCAACAATGATGAAGGGCCTAGTAACAATCGAGAGAATGTCAATGATGAAGATGATTGGTTACGTAGAGGCTTTTGAAAAGATTTAAGCAAAAACTAAAAGACAATGATGTTTGAGGACTGTTGTTTTATTTTATTTTGAGAACTATGAACTATGTTATGTGTTAAATTTATTTTGGATTGTATTTAAATTTTTAAATCCTTGAAATTTGAACTTTGAAACTCTAGTATTATATATTTCTATCATGTGATATTTTATTTTATTTTATGCATGATTATTAGTATTTGTATCTTTTTTTTTTCATGTAGTTGAAGACTAAATTATTGGATTATGCTTGAATTGGATGTTAAAATGATTTTTGTTGTGGTCTTTTGCTATTATGGAAGAATGGAAATGAAGTTTTAACTTTCAATATTGTAATAAAGTATGTCTATTATACTTTTTTTATTTTTTTTCTTGAAGTTTTATATATTAAGAAAATTCATATTTTGTAAAAAAATTTTATATAATTTTTAGTAATTTTTGTATAATTTTTTAAATTTAAAATATTAATAATATATATTATTAAATTTATTAATTACATAATTATGACATCACACTTTGATTCCGGTTGAATCGACGGTTGAACTGGTAACCCGTAACCCGGACAATTTTTCAATTTGATGAACGGTTCGGTTTTGAAAACATTGATTTGGATACGTTATTGTATATAAATGATATGATAAAAATATATCAAGACTTAATATATATATATATATATATTATTAGATTGTATATATATATATAAGATTATATATATATATATATATATTATAATTTAAAAGCTTCCCATGGAAACTGCTAGAACTAAAAGAAATATAAATATATATATATATATATATATATATATGGATGTGTTTATATGGCAGCTTGTAGAAGCTGCTGGAAGCACGTGGAATATATAAAATACACGTAAGAGAGCAGCCGCTGCTAGTGACCAAAAATGGATATAACAATAGGTGATTCGGGAGGCTTCTTAGAACAGTTGAACACGTGAGGAAAAGGGGCAGCTTCTAGATATCTATAAAAATATGGAGAAAGAGAGAGAGTCGGTAGGAATCGTTAAAGGCATGTGCAATATATATATTGATACAGCAGCACCCAGAAGCTTCCATATATGCATATATGTGTGGGTGTTAAACCAAGGAGGGAGAGAATCGTTGCTGCTAGAGAGAGGTGGTGCAGCAAGTATATATATGTGTATGTCGCTAGCGGTGTAGAGATATATATGTGTGTAAGTAGTAGTGCAGAGGGACGAAAGTGCAGTGAGCTGAGGCGGCAGTTGTTTGGGAGAAATAGGCAAAGGTGCAGTCGAAGTAGGAGCGATATCTCTGAAGAAAATTGGGGGCAAGAACCAGCTTTCGGCTGCTGGCGCTGAAGCAGAACAAGAGTTGTGCGACGGCAGCTCCCTCTCTAACAATCTATCCAATCTAGAGCAGGTATAAATCTGATTCTCTGAATTGATAATCTCTAATAGAAATTATATTCTAATCATAACAGTGATCAGCTGCTGGGAAAAATTGGATGATGTGATTGATTCGAATATAGTCTCAGCTATTGGGTGGAATTGCGTGTGAAGAAGTAGTGATGTGCAGTAGCTTTGATTAGGAAATTTTATAACAGTAAACCGATATGTATATTAGTTTTAAAATAATAAGCTACTCTACATTGAGATATTACACATGATTGATGATCCGAATATGTGGTTTCTTGCCAATTTACTTGGCATTTTCATCATGCGCTGGTCATTGCTTGTCACGGCTGAACCGAACTGATTTTTGATAAAATATTTAATCAACTCATCAAACAACTGATATTTGATTTCATGGGTGAATTGATTTGATTTCAAGTAGGTGTCGTACAAAGGTCGGAGGTGAGAATGGGAATGTGAAGCTAGCGTGTCCCACAATTAGAAAGCTTACCTGTCACTGATCTGGTACTAAGTTATCTCTAGATAATCTTCTGCCTTATATATATATATACATATATATAGTTTTTAATAGATTACTAGAATTGATTTAAGGGATGCCATTAAATCAGATGCTGTGATGTGGAGATCATTTCTTAGTGCATGTTTACGGTGTGGGAATTTGAAATTAGTTGGAATAGCATGTTCCTGAAGTGCAAAACAGTTGCTGCTATGATGAGAGATGGCCTATTTGGTTTGTATGAAGCTATTAGGTGTTGTCATGATTGTTTGCACTGTCAACTGCTGCTGCTACTGGAATTTGATATGGAGACATCTAGCCTGAGAATAATATTTGTGTGAAATCTGGTGTGAGGCAGCCTTATTTTGTCCTTGTTGGCTGGAGGCATGTCATTTTACTATGCTCAGCCTCAGATGGAGAGAGAAAGCCTAGTCTATTTGTTGTATTTTTATGGTGGGGATTTGCCTGATTTGGATTTTATTGAGGGGCTGCTGCAATAGAGAGAAACCTCTTGGTCAAAAAGGTTGATTCAATAGAAGCTTGTGGACATCTTTGTTGTTCTGAAGGCATTGTTGATTATGTTGACAGTCTATGTGGGACACCATCTCTTATGGATTATGGTATTTGGCTAAGAAGGTTAAGAGGACATATTCAACAGGAGATAAGGAAGGAAATACAAAGAGTGATGATACTGGATTATCATGGTGTGCATTCTAAAGATTGACTACAACCAAACAAAGGTCGGATATGTTCACATCTGAGGAACATGGTGATTTTCTGGGATGTTGAATCAATTATGATGGCCATTAGAAGGATAATGCCCAGGATATACATGGACGTGACGAACGACGTATTTAAAGATTGTCAGATTATTTGTGAGTGGAGACGAACATAACCTTCAGGTGAGTAACTCGGACTCCTGACTTGGTGTATAATTTTTGTATACTATACTACTTTATATGCTGAACTGTTTTATACACCGTATTGTTTTAATGCATATGCCTTCATGCATACTCTTTATACTACATTGGGCATGGCATGATTCCATTATGTCTTGCTTTTTGATGTATCCTGTTCTGATACTGTTCGGGTTTGTTCTGTTCTGTTATATGCCATTTGGAATCTGTTCTGTTTTGGCTCAATTTTAATCTGATCTGTTCTGTTAGGGGGTGAGTATAAGTCCTACCCCAGAGGGACCAGGCAGCTGCTCCTGACGAGGAGTGAGTATAAGTCCTACCCTAGAGGGACCAGGCGGCTGCTCCTGATGAGGAGTGAGCATAAGTCCTACCCTAAAAGGACCAGGCGGCTGCTCCTGATTTGTTTAGTTTTGATCTGTTGTGTTCTGACCTATTCTGTCCTGGTCTGTTCTGTTGATCTGTCTGATCTGTTCTATTTTGTTCTGTTATCTTCTGATCTGTTCTGTCTTGGCTCTGTTCTGATTTGTCCGATCAGTCTGTTTTGATATGATCTGTTTGAGCTGCATTTGTTCTACATGAGCTGCATTATTCTCTTTGAGTTGCATTTGAGCATACATGTATATATGAATTGGATTTGAAACCCATGGTAGGAACCTATGTTACTCATTGAGCTTGTTTAAGCTCATTCCATTTATTTAACATTTTTCAGGATATATCTTCATTGGATTAGAAAGCACAAGGACATGTCACTAGTGGATTGAGAGGCATTCCCAAGTAAGGATTTGATGGCAATAATATGTGGAGACTTGGGTTCTAATAGATTGATTCTAGCTATTCAAGTGAGCGTGATGATATAGTTAACTTTATTCATATATAATAGATGTGTAGGGACATGGCTCATGGTAATGGTACTCTGGAGGAATTTGATATGCTCTGTGTTATATATTTGTTATAGATGTGCTCTGTGGTTAGAGTTATTAGCTGTCTGATTATAGATTTGCTCTGTGGTACATACTTATGAGGTATATAGTTGAGTCTCATTCCCGGGATAAAAAGGTTTTAAATTCCGCTGTTCTGACCCTACATTTGGAATGCAATTCATCGTAAGGTTCAGAAGATTGCCTTTGGTTGGTTGCATTGTCGGTCGGAGACTGGCAAGGTGGCTAACTGGCATCACATCTTTCGCATCCGCGTAGGGTGGGGTGCGGGATGTGACAATCCCTGCAGAGGAAAATAAAAAAAGAAAGAAAACAAGTCGCGGCTTGAGAAAAAATAGAAAAGAAAAAAAGTAAAAAAAGTTACACTGGCACAGGAAATAATATAAAACGCTAGAGAAAGAGGGTTTAAGGGGTCTGGTGTATAAAAGGGGCTTGGCAGCGGCTAATTGAGAAAAAGTAAGGAGGCTGCGACCCAGGGGGCTTTCTTTCAAGCTTGAGAAGTGGCTGGGGCTTTCTTGCTTGCGGCAGCACAGGAGAAAAGTCAAGGGGCTGGCGCGGGAGGCAAAAAGGAGAAAAAGAAAGCAACGTAGGCTAGAAAAAGATGAAAGAAAGAAAAGAGTAAGCCAAAGAGCGGGGCTGAAGTAGGGAAAAATAGAACAGAAGCAGCGCAACAGGACCAGCGGCTTGATGGTGCACTACAGGCTGCTGCGACTATTTTTTAGTGTTCAATTTCTTCCGTTCCTCTCAAAAACATATGGTGAATTCGTTTATGTTGAATTTAACTTTTAGCATGAACTAATTTTATTTATTCTAGGAAAATGATGTAGTCTAATCTCGAATTATGCTAGCTTTCTATGCTAATTTGAAGTAATTCTTTTTATGTTTGCCTTATTTATTCTGATTTTATTGCTTCTAATTAACTAGCCACTAATTAGATAATTTTAATCTTGTAATTTGTTATCGAAAGAGGGAATTATAAGATGGATCTTGGATATTTCAGCATAGGTGAATATAGAGATCGAAAGACTTATATGACCCTATGTAGTATTAAAAATCATTGGTCTTATTACATTCTTACTTTATTAATTTGCATACTCTTGTGTAAAATGATGAACAAGAATAGTTTCCAATTGACTGTCGAGAGGTTTTTAGATGATTTGAAGATTTGCTAACAACACATAGAGAATTAAATTCAATTAGTTAGAAAAAGTAAGGCATAGTGAGGGATTAGGTGAAATCGATTTTCTAGAATTTCTCTCCCATTAATTTGATTTTCGAACAACACCTTTCTTTTACTTTAAGAATTTTCTTTGAATTGATTTTATTTTAAATTGCAATCACAAAAATATTAGTGACTTTTCTAGATAAAGTCGCGATTAGCATAATTTCGGTCTTTGTCAAAAGTAAGTTACCAATCCCTGAGGACGATACTCTTCTCATCACTTTACTATAAAACTACGATACTGTGCACTTGCAGTTTTGCACCGATCAAGTTTTTGGCGTCAGTTGCCGGGGATTGATGATTTCTTATTTTTGCTAATATTGATACAAAGCAATCTTGGTTTTAATTTAGAACTTTATTTTTATTTATTTTTGTTTTTTGTTTTACAGGTGTGTTTTTAGCGTTGGATGCGTCGTGCTAGAACTCGTGACATAATTCCTTTTGATCCGGATATTGAAAGAACTCTTAGATCACAAAGCAAGAAGAAAGTACTAGCCATGGCTGACAGACAACAGGATGCACAACCACGTACCTTGAAGGATTATGTACGGCCAGTTGTGAATGACAATTACTTGGGTATAAGACGCCAGACCATTAATGCCAACAATTTTGAGCTCAAACCAGCTTTGATCAATATGGTGCAACAAGCCCAATTCAATGGATTGCCACTTGATGATCCCAATATTCATTTGGCGATATTTTTTGAGATTTGTGACACTGCAAAGATTAATGGTGTTATTGAAGACACCGTTTGACTGAGATTGTTTCCTTTTTCTTTGAGGGACAAGGCTAGAGGTTGGCTACAATCTCTACAACCAAGAAGCATCACTAGTTAGCAGGAGATGGCTGAAAAGTTTCTTGCTAAATTTTTTCCACCTGCAAAAATAGCTCAACTTAGGAGTGAAATTGGTCAATTCAAGCAAAATGATTTCGAGTCACCCTATGAAGTATTGGAAAGGTTTAAAGATTTTATTCGACGCTGCCCTCAACATGGATTGCCGAATTGGTTGCAAGTTCAGATGTTCTATAGTGGGTTAAATGGGCACACTCAGACCATAGTTGATGCTGCTTTTGGTGGAACTTTGAGGGCGCTACTTCTCTTTCAGGAAGAAATGGCATCAAACAACTATCAATGGCCAACCGAAAGAACCATGGCAAAGAAAGTTGTTGGGATTCATGAATTGGAGCCGTTAGCAGCCCTTTCAGCTCAAGTTGTTTCTTTAGCCCATCAGATTTCAACTTTGACAACCTAAAGGATACCACAAAGTGCAGAATATGTTTCAACTACAAGTATGACAGTTCTGAGTAATAAGGCGAGTCAAGAACAAGTTCAATACCTCAATAAACTATGTCAACTCCTGAAGGACATTATTTCCAAGAAAAGAAGGTTGGAGGAGTTCGAAATAGTGAAGCTTTCTGAAGAATGTAGTGTCATTCTTAAAAAAAAAAATTGCCTCAAAAATTAAAAGATCTAATGAGTTTCACTTTGCCTTGCACTATTGGAAATTCATTTTTTGATAAAGTTTTATGTGATCTTGGTGTTAGCATTAATTTTATGCCACTTTCTGTTTGCAGAAAATTGAGATTTGGAGAGATGAAACCAACAAAAATTTCTTTGCAACTAGCAGACCGATCCATTAAATATCCACGTGGAATCATAGAAGACGTATTGGTAAAGGTGGATAAATTTATTTTTCCTACTGATTTTGTGGTGTTAGATATGGAGGAAGACCAAGAAGTCCCACTAATTCTTGGCCGACCATTCTTGGCTACGGGAAGGGCTTTAATTGATGTTCAAAAGGGTGAATTAACATTGAGTAGACAAGGAAGAGGTAGTGTTCAACATCTATCAGGCCATGATGATTTCTAGAAGATCCAAGCACTTGCATTCAGGTTGATGTCATTGAGCAATGTGTAGAAGACGCCTTTCAAGAAGATGTGCCAGCCGATCACCTAGGACGTTCCTTGCAGCAGGTTACATCACTTGGCAATGAAATGGGGAGGCTAGAGTCGATGGTAGAAAAGACAGATTCTGTAATTTCTAAAGAAAAGATGTAGCAAACGACAACTCCAGAGTTGAAGCAATTACCTAAGCATCTTCGCTATGCATTCTTTGGTGATGATTATGAGAATGCAAAGAAATACAAAGAACGTACGAAGAAGTGGCATGACAAATAGATTCTTAGACGTGAGTTTGCTCTAGGACAACAGGTTTCACTCTTCAATTCACGACTCAAACTCTTCCCGGGGAAGTTAAGATCAAGATGGAAAGGTTCTTATACAATTGACAAAGTTTCTTCTTTTTGAGCAATAGACTTAAAGGACAAGACAGGGAATATATTCAGAGTTAACGGTAAGATATTGAAGCACTATTATGGAGATCCTGATTGATGAAGATTGAAAAGTTTGGCTGTAGACTTTAAAACAAGCGCTTATAGGAGGCAGCCCATAGAACTTTCTTTTATATATATTTTTTATTTTATTTTATTATTTTTTTTCTTTTGATAATTTGGTTTTTGATGCAGGTTTATTTAGCATGAATAAAGAGCTAAAAATTACAACTACGGCTGATTCACCATGAAACCAAGGAAGTTCTTTTCATTTTTTCAATCTTTCTCGCTTTTGAATTACAATGAGGACATTGTTCAGTTTAAGTTTGGGAGTGTAAAATCCTATAATTATTTTGTCTTCTTGATTATTGGTTATAAGTCTTGAGTTGTTGGATTCTCTTACCGAACATGTATTTGAGTATGATTGAATTCTCTATGACTCTAAAATTTGTGATTGAGGATGGGACTGAGAAAAATTTTCAAAAATTTCTTTTATGTCAGGCAGAGTTTTGTGGGTATTTTGATTTAAATCTTTGTCCTTGAATATAATTGAGCACATAGTCATTTTTTTTTTCTCTATTCCATTTTGCTTATGAAGAGAAGGAGTTGAATTAATTGGGTCAGGGAAGTTCAATCTTGCTTTGCTCTAGAATCCGTTGATGAATCATTGAGGCGAAATCCTAGTTGATGCCAAATATTAGAGAAATGATCTAGACATTTTTTTTGTCATAACCAAAAAGCCTTCCCAACCGTCCCAGTTATCATGCCATCATTGCATGGTGTATTTCCATAGTCAGCCCCCTTGAGCCTTATGTTACATTAGCCTTTATTTGTTTTTTTAACTACATAAACCATTCCCGCTCTAAGCCTTGAAAAGCCATGATTTCCCTTTTACAGTTTGAGAAGATACTTTGGTGGAAATTTACACTTGAAGAGAAAGTTAGTTCAAAGGAAATAATCCACAGTATGTTTGCTCTGTTTGATCAAAGTGTGAAGAGAAAAACAAAGAAAGTGAACGGGAAAAAAAAAAAGAAAAAAAAGAAGAAAACGTATTTTTGCTAGATTTGTCTTTTATGCAGAGGTGATTTATCCATCATGGCATAAAATATATATATATATATATATATATATAGAATATGAGCATATTGTCGAGAAAGAGCTATGGTTTGAATCCTGTAGAATTCTATTTTATTGTTCTTTCTACCAAGTATTTTTCCAGTTTGCTTTAATCTTCCATATCCATTTCTTTCTTAGCCCTCATGTTGTGGCCTGTCATTACAACTTAATTAAAGATCTTTTGATATTTGATTTTGGTGTTGACTACATTAGTGGAGAGGATTTTATGAAAATTGGACTTATGGGGTTAAGTTTTGAGAGAATTCTTCTAGTTTCAGTTGTTATGCTTTTATTTGAGTATGCAGGCAGTTTGGAGTTAAATTGACTATATCATCACGCACTCAAGGTCTTAGCTTTAGGTTGAAGTAAACGCTTAACTCTTACTTGACAAATTGCTAAATTTTTGATTGATTTTTCGGTTATCTTTGATGTTAAAAGAGTAAGATGCTAGTGATGAAATCTAATTTCAGATCATGGCTTGGTGAGTGATGAGATTTTTCTATGGGGTCTAGTTGATATTGTCTATATTGTTTATTTTTGTTTGAGGACAAACAAAGTTTTAACTTTGGGGATGTTTGATGACTTGCATAATTTATAATATTTTGTCACTACTTAACTTCAAACTTTAGTCTAATTTTATTTATTTTTTGGCTAATTTTAGGTTTCATTGTCTTCATTTAAATTTTATTTCAGATTTGAAGAAATTGAAGATCCGGATTTTAGAAGCCTATCGTGTCACACCCTAAATTTTTATAAACCCGAAGTGGACTTATTAACTAGAAAAATGAATAAACAAATTTAGAACATCCTTTAATTCTCAGCAAAAATTCATTATTCCATACTCTAAGGTAATTAACCAACATTAGAAAAACAATTTGAGAATCATTTGAATCCATTCCGAAAACTTTGTTTAGGCCTTTATACCTTTCATGGTCAATTTCACCCAAACATATTTGGAGCCTTAAAGTGCAAATATTAGTAAACAAAAGTACTCGTCGAGACAATCAGTTTAGACTTTTGAGTCACGCAATTCATATTTGAAATGAATTTGTATGAAAATTAAAAAGTTTAAAAAAAAAAAAAATTTTTTTTTGTATGAGCAGTAGCCCGTGCAAACTAGTAGCTAAAAGTGAACAGTAACTTTGCAAAAATTTAGTTTGAGAAAAATATTGTGCCTAACCCTCTGATTCAAATCAACTTTTTCTCAATCTACAAATCCAAATGTAATGAAATCTATGCCAAAATCTTCCGTATTGAGTCTAGTTTCTATACCATTTTGAATCACTCAAAACGTCTGTGTAAAACTCAAGTTATGATGAAAAAACTACCCATAGGTCAGATTTTTCACACTTGAAGCAAAATCAATATAACTTTCTCATTTAAAAAAATTTCAAAATCCACGATATATAAAAACAAAGCTAAGAGATAGACCTATCTAGAAATGTTAGGCACTTTAATTAATTCAAAAAGACCAAATAGTTATAGTCTCACGAAGTGGGCTTATCTGCAGAAATAATTCTGCAGAATCGAAATTAAGGCATGTTGTATACCATTTGACATTCCTTCTTATTCTTCAAGCTTTTTAACCCTAACTTTTTAGCACTTTTCTCACCCCTTTAAATGGTGTTTTACACACTTAATTCCCCATTTAATTGCACAAAATTTTTGACATAATCTCCTTTATTTTTTAAGCATTTTTTCACTTAATATTTTGGAACCATTCATATATATAAACATATCACAATCCATCCTCACTTGATGGCCATAATTCATAGAAATTAAACATACATTCATTTCTTTCAACATATATCTATGTAAGGAACATTAAATAAACATATCCCACTTGTCATTTGGGCTTAAGCCCGTACATTACAAATTTGGCCCAAGGCCTATAGTTTACCATTCTTCCAAATTAAAATGCAAGTCGTTTGGGCTTATGCCCATACATACAAAATATGCCCTAAGGGCTAAATATCCTTCCAAGTTCTTTTCCCCTCTTTCCTTAAAGACTTTATCAAGTCTCAAGTACTGGGAGCCTAATCTGTAATATGATATCCCACGAGGGGTCAGCTCAACTGCTGGTATGACATAATGCTAATGCAAGGAACAAAGTTAAGGCGTGGCATGTGGAAATGTACATTTATAATCTACATGACTTCCAATTTATCAATACAATGCATTAGTAATATGCGTGACACACCCATGCAAACTCTATGCCACACCCTTGTCTCATTTCACAGATCGCTCCCGTTGGTCAGCGAGTACCAAAGCTTGTGTTCACAAATCGCTCTCGTTGGATATGCAGGCACCAATGCAATGGCCAATTGAGGGTTTTTCACCACAGGATCTATACCCTCATAATGCATAGCACCAAGTGCTCAACCCATACTATGTTTTCAAGGAATCACACCATGCCAATATCCTTTGATTTTACCATGCAATAATGCAATCTCAATGAAGCATTTCATCAAATACATGGATCATGCTTTAAATAATGCAATGTACTTAAAGTAACTATAACTTTTATATCACAAAAACTTTGTCTACATGAACCTAACATGTAATCCAATCAATTTCACATATAAACACATTACATAGTCACAACCTTAACAATTTCTCAAATATCATAAAATACATAAAGTAGCAACACATGGAATAAATCTTAACTATCAAGCCACAAGAGTTTCTTTACATGAACATAAGCTAGAATTTAATGAATCAAAGATATAAACAAGTTACATGTTCATCACTTTGAAAATTTTTTTAAGATTACAAAATACATAAAGCACTAACACCTTGAATAAATCATAACTTTCTAACTAGAAGATTTTGTCTACATGAACATGAGGTAGAATACAATGAATTATACATATAGTCATGGTTCATGTTTATCACTTTACCAAATTTCTAAGGAATATAAAGAACAAACAAGTACATCAACAACTAACTCTAGGTTTTCAAAGCAGCTATATCCTAAGTGATTTTCTAACAGCAAATAAAAATATAAATCATTCAATTAACTTATAAAACACTCCTAAACTTAACCCTATTCCTTACTTAGCAAAATATCATACCTAAAAGGATTTTTCTCCACCATTGGGAGTTGTGTTTGTTTCGCAGCCAAACCGATTGGTGAGAATATAGCCCTTGATAAGAGGAATAACTTCGTAGAAGGAAGTCTTGCTAGAATCCTGGCCTAGGAGTGTGTTTTAGTGGCTTGAAGCTTGGAAAATCTAGGGTTTTTCTTCACTGTTCTCCCATGCACGAGTTCTGCTCTGTATCTCAGACCAAAATATGATTTTTTTACACTAAGGGGCTATATTTATACTAAAGGGGCAAAAGGGCACAATGACCTTTTTGCCCTTAATGAATCTGGGACCCTGTTACACTACAACCTATCCCAAAACGCCTCAATTCGACATTTTTTTTTAACCAAAGTTTTTAAAATTATTTTAAATGATATTTTTCAAAAAAAATTATTTTTGCCTGTGACCGAGTTTGGCCGGATCCACCCGGATGCCCTTTATGGTTTAGTTTTTGAAACTGTCTTCGAATAGGCTCAAATTTTTACAAGAGGTGTATTTTAACGTTCTAAGCATATTTCTCTTTTATGGCATACTCCAAATTTGATTCTAAATATGACTTATGTCTAAATGCGCATGTATAGTGCCCTACTGACAAATGGTGCATGAATAGTGCTCTACCGGCAGAAACAAAAAACTTATCCTCAATTTTCAGGTCTCTACATTCTTCCCTCCTTAAAGAAATTTGGTTCCAAAATTTAAAAATATACCTCTTCAACAAAATCTTGGAAGATCAATACAAAATGCGTTGTAACATGGAGACGTGGAGCCTTACTTATGGATCCTTCACCTCTCCCTTCGCTAGGCGATGTGGAATGCATTACCCTCTCCCCTCAAAGGAACCTCATCCACTTGAGCAGGCGTACAACGGCGTGCTGACATCTCCACACTTCCTGCTAGGGTCTACTTCTGATACCAACTGTAACGGCTCACTCCACATGGCACAACGCATAATGAAATCCTCAAATATGATAGCCTATCAATGCTAATTTTTCAAATCCATCCAAGCATCATGATCCACCTCAATAATGCAACACAAAAAAATAAAAAAATAAAAAAATTCAATGCTCACAGGGATACCTCAGAGTCTCACACACATGTGATGACCATCTAACTAACCTCAATTCAAGTTATGCAATCATCTAGTAATTCATCACAATGTCATCAATATATCACCTGCACTTCGATGTAATTCAATAATCCAATATTCTCCAAGTACTATAATCATCCATAAGATATCAACAACCTAATCTTAGAGCAAGATCATCACCATCTACCTTAGTCCATTTATAACCGAGACTAAATATCAAACATAAATGAAGATTAACCTATTAATCTCAAGCATATATACATACATATATATACTGGATATTCGAATGTAGGTAATGTAGTCTATGTATTCCAAATATAAAACCTAAGGCAATATATCTAGGTTCAAAAATTAAAAACATTAGAGAAGGTAAAAAAGTAAAAACTTAATTTCTTCTAAGGTTATTCTAACTCATCATCATTCTAGTCAATATATATTAAATAAAGTCCCATAACAATTGAGATTCTTAGTGAACTCTTCACCAATTTAAATTATGAATATATATATATATATATATATATATCAATCCTTACACACATGTATCAAAATACACATACATATAAACATGTTTAAACATACCCTTATACATGCATTAATGCTAAATCCAATCTATATAGATACCATAGTCGTAGTACTATAACAGGTACTAACCTAGCATACATACATAAAATCAACAAGTAACAGTCAACGACTAACACGTAGCCTACCACATAAATCCCTAAGTATAGGATCCATCCTAAGAATATACATATACATAAATAAGCACACAACTTACCATATAGGTAACTAGGTATACAAGTAATTCTATGGATATTCAGGCTTATAACTTATCTTATAGATAACTAAGCATATAAAATATCTCACAAATCACTCGGTCTTCTACATAGATATAAGTATCTAACTCCAGTTCATCAATAATCGAGTATACCACATATTGTACAATTTCACACACTAAAGCAACACGCACTCACCGAATCATGTAATCCAAACCAGCCCAATTAACTCGAGGTCTAACATCCTCTAACTCATAACAGAGTCAATCCTAAAAGGATCCACGGACACCCCATTACCTGATATAACATTGCCTAGAAACTGTACCTCCTGAAGTCAAAACTCACACTCCGAGAACTTAGCAAACAAACAATGTTCCCTCAACTCAGCTGGAACCACACAGTAAGGTGGAATGGAAATAGGCATAGCAAATGGGATAAGCTCTATCGTAAACTCTATCTCTCGTCTCGGTGTTAAACTAGTCAAATCATTAGGAAAGACATCTGGGAACTCATCCACTACCGGTGGTAATATACTCTTTATAGTTCCACTCCTATCTGCTATCAAACTAACCAACAAATAGCTGTGGCCTCCCTAACTCCTCGAGTCATACTAGGGTGGAACTAAGAAATTCCCACGATCCCCCGTGCAATAAAAGCTATCTCTCTCAGGAGTACACACTATCACTCTCCCCCTGTAGCAGTCTATACTCGCCCAGAAAGTAAACAAACAATCCATTCCCAATACATGTTAAACAAAAATTTGAAATTATACTACGCACAAATTTGACCTAACCATACCATTTACAATTCACTCTTTACATCAAATAACATGATCATTTCATTTATTTATTTCTTACCCCAAGTATATTCACATAATTCGCATCTTAAGCACAAAACTCTAATTCAAAATTTTATATCATCCAATTCTTAACCTGATACACAATTTTCTTCAAAGCAACAACTAATGTTTATCCTTCATTCAATCATAATTATGTAATCACTCTTATAAACTAAGCTAGAACTAAGTTCATGATTCACACCTCACTTTGGCAAAATTTATGCAACTCTTTATTTTCACAAGGCTTATTTTCATAGGTTCATTTAATCAATCCACTATTCTTATCACAGATTAGTATCGATCATTTTATAAGACTAGGTAAGACAATAGTATTCATCCCCAGGTTACCTCCATAGTCCACCACAAGATAACATATTCCAGTTCAATAAAAGAATCATCACAACCCCTATCTATCAGATTCACATCACTTGAACTCATCAATATCCATCCTAAACACAAAATCAAAATTCAATTATATCATAACCTGAATTTATCCATATCAATCTTTTCCAAACTATCCATGTTTATACAATTCTCCAAAGACAAGAGATCATCAATCATTACCTGATAACCTAACAAATCTTGTAAACACACTTGCTTAATCATAACTCATAAAACTCATGTCAATCTCCTCCACCCATTGTTTACAATAAACAAATAACAAGATTTCACCCAATTCAAACACAGCCTTTCGTCAGAAAATCCATTTAAGCAATACAATATACACATGCCTATAGTATTCTCCCATAATGTTATATGATATCATGAGGGCGAACTAAGCACAATCTATTACGTACGTAAACATGTACCAAGTTATCACGTAAACATGCATCATAGTATAATATCAACTAACACATAATCACATGTGATGCATCAAGTACAAATAGTAACATAATACACAAGGTCCTATCACATGCCACTAACAGTTATGCTAAGTCACATATTTTCCTCTAGGTTCCATGGTGTTTAATCAACACCCTATCGTCGCCAGGTATTCTTAAACTAAAGCTTGAACATCTAGCTGTTAGAGTCTACACATAACACAAGGTTTTCAAAACTTTTCAAATTATGCGTAGTGTTGCCATTGTGTTTAACAACATCCCACGGTCCCTAAGTATTTGAACTTAAGCTCTGAGACCACGTTGTCACACCCCAAATTTTCATAAACCCGAAGTGGACTTATTAACTAGAAAAATGAATAAATAAATTTAAAACATCCTTTAATTCTCAGCAAAAAAATTTATTATTCCATACTCTAAGGTAATTAACCAACATTAGAAAACCAATTTGAAAATCATTTGAATCCATTCTTAAAACTTTGTTTAGACCTTTATACCTTCCATGGTCAATTCCACCCAAACATATTTGGAGTCTTAAATTGCAAATATTATTAAACAAAAGTACTCGTCGAGATAATCAATTTAGACTTTTGAATCACTCAATTCAGATTTGAAATGAATTTGTATGAAAATCGAAAAGTTTAAAAAAAAAAAAAATTTTTTTTTGGATGAACAGTAACCCGAGCAAACCAGTAGCTAAAAGTGAACAGTAACATTGAAAGTTACTGTTCACTTGGAGCAAAAATTTAGTTTTACAAAAAATGCTGCGCCTAACCCTCTGATTCAAATTGACTTTTCTCTCAATCTACAGATTCAAATGTAATACAATCTGTGCCAAAATCTTCCTTATTGAGTCTCATTTCTATGCCATTTTGAATCACTCAAGTTATGATGAAAAACCTACCCATAGGTCCGATTTTGCACACTTGAAGCAAAATCAATATAATTTACTCATTTTAAAAGATTTCAAAGTCCATGATATATAAAAACAAAGCTAAGAGATAGACCTATCTAGAAATGTGAGGCAATCTAATTAATTCAAAAAGACCAAAATGTTATAGTCTCACGAAGTGGGCTGATTTGCAGAAATAATTCTGCAGAATCGAAATTAAGGCATGTTGTATAACATTTGACATTCCTTCTAATTCTTCAAGCTATTTAACCCTAACTTTTTAGCACTTTTCTCACCAATTTAAATGGTATTTTACACACTTAATTCCCCCTTTAATTGCACAAAATTTTTGACATAACCTCCTTTGTTTTCTAAGCATTTTTCCACCTAATATTTTGCAACCATTCATATATATAAACATATCACAATCCATCCTCACTTGATGGCTACAATTCATAGAAATTAAACATACATTCATTTCTTTCAACATATAAATATATGTCAGGCACATTAAACAAACATATCCCACATGTCATTTGGGCTTAAGCCCTTACATTACAAATTTGGCCCAAGGCCTATAGTTCACCATTCTTCTAAATTAAAATACAAGTCTTTTGGGCTTATGCCCATACATACAAAATATGCCCCAAGGGCTAAATATCCTTCCAAGTTCTTTTCCCCTACTTCCTTCAAGACTTTATCAAGTCTCAAGTACCGGGAGCCTCATCTGTAATATGATATCCCACGAAGAGTCAGCTTAACTGCTGGTATAACATAATGCTAATGCAAGGAACAAAGTTAAGGCGTGGCATATGCAAGTGTACATTTATAATCTACATGCCTTCCATTTCATCAATGCAATGCATTAGTAATATGCGTGACACACCCATGCAAACTCTATGCCACACCCATGTCTCATTTCACGGATCACTCCTGTTGGTCAGCAAGTACCAAAGCCTGTGTTCACGGATCGCTCTCGTTGGATATGCAGGCACCAATGCAATGGCCAATTTTGGGTTTTTCACCACAGGATCTATACCCTCATAATGCACAGCACCAAGTGCTCAACCCACACTATGTTTTCAAGGAATCACACCATGCCAATATCCTTTGATTTCACCATGCAATAATGCAATCTCAATGAAGCATTTTATCAAATACATGGAGCATGCTTTACATAATGCAATGTACTTAAAGCAACTATAACTTTTATATCACAAAACTTTGTCTACATGAACCTAACATGTAATCTAATCAATTTCACATATAAACACATTATATAGTCACAACCTTAACAATTTCTCAAAGATCATAAAATACATAAAGTAGCAACACATGGAATAAATCTTAACTCTCAAACCACAAAAGTTTCTCTCCATGAACATGAGCTACAATGCAATGAATCAAACATATAAACAATTTACATGTTCATCACTTTGGCAAATTCTCTAGGATTACAAAATACCTAAAGCACCAACACCTTGAATAAATCATAACTTTCCAATTACAAGATTTTGTTTAAATGAACATGAGCTAGAATACAATGAATTATACATATAGTCATGGTTCATGTTTATCACTTTACCAAATTTCCAAAGAATACAAAGAAGACACAAGTACATAAACAACCAACTCTGGGCTTTCAAAGCAACTATATCCTAAGTGATTTTCTAATAGCAAATAAACATATACATCATTCAATCAACTTATAAAACACTCCTAAACTTAACCGTATTCCTTAATTAGCAAAATATCATACCTAAAAGGGTTTTTCTCAACCCTTGGGAGTTATGTTTGCTTCGCAGCCAAACCAATCAATGAGAATATAGCCCTTGATTAGAGGAACAACTTTCTATAAGGAAGTCTTGCAAAAATCTTGGCCTAGGAGTGTGTTTTGGTTGCTTGAAGCTTGAAAAACCTAGGGTTTTTCTTCACTTTTCTCCCGTGCACGAGTTCTGTTATGTATCTTAGACCAAAATATGATTTTTTTATACTAAGGGGCTGTATTTATACTAAAGGGGCAAAAGGGCACAATGAACTTTTTGCGCGTAATGAATCCGGGACCCCGTTACACTACAACCCGTCCTGAAACGCCTCAATTCGACATTTTGTTTTAACCAAAGTTCTTAAAATTATTTTAAATGATATTTTTCAAAAAAAATTATTTTCGCCTGTGGCCGGGTTTGGCCGGATCCACCTAGGCCACCCCGGATGCCCTTTATGGTCCAATTTTTGAAACTGTCTCCGAATAGGCTCAAATTTTTACAGGATGTGTATTTTAACATTATAAGCATATTTCTATTTTATGACATACTCCAAATATTCTTATAAATATAACTTATATCTAAATGTGCATGTATAGTGCCCTACTAGCAAATGGTGCATGAATAGTGCCCTACCGGCAAAAACGAAAACTTTATACTCAATTTTCAGGTCTCTACACATCGTCTATAGACTTTCTCTCTTTCAATGACGAGGCACTTGAAAAAAATAAAAGTCAAGAGAAAATTGGATGCTAGACGTAAGCTTGAGTGAATATTGGATTAGAAGGATTGTTATTTCTCTTTCAAAAATCAACTAAAAAAAATGAAAGAAAAGGCGTGAGGCGGTTGAACAAAGCAAGGAGAAAAGAATCAGCTGCGGCGCGCGGGCTGAAGAAAGGAGAACAAAGGAAGTTGAGTAGCCAGGGCACAACAAGAAAGGAAAGAAGGAAAAAAAGAAAAAAAGAGCAGTTGGGGTCCTTGCGTGGGGCCCCGGCGGAGGAAAATAAAAAAAGAAAGAAAACAGGTGGCGGCTTGAGAAAAAAAAAAACAAAAAGAAAAAAGGTCAAAAAAGTTGCACTGGCGCAGGAAACAATATAAAACGTTAGAAAAAGAGGGCTTAAGGGGTCTGGTGTATAAAAGGGTCCTGACGACAGCTAATTGAGAAAAAACAAGGAAGGCTACGGCGCAGGGGGCTTTCTTTCTTTCTTGAGATGCGACTGGGGCTTTCTTGCTTGCAGCTGCACAGGAGAAAAGTCAAGGGGTTAGTGCAAGAAGGAGGAGAAAAAGAAAGTAATGTAGGCCAGAAAAAGACGAAAGAAAGAAAAGAATAAGCCAAAGAGCGGGGCTGAAACAGGGAAAAATATAATAGAAGCGGCGCAACAGGACCAGCGGCTTGACGGTGCATTGCAGGCTGCTGCGACTATTTTTTAGTGTTCAATTTCTTCCATTCCTTTCAAAAAAATATGGTGAATTCGTTTATGTTGCAATCACAAAAATCTTAGTGACTTTTCTAGATAAAGTTGAGATTAGCATAATTTCGGTATTTGTCAAAAGTAAGTTACCAATCGCTGAGGACGATACTCTTCTTATCACTATACTATAAAACTACGATATTGTGCACTTGCAGTTTTGCTCTCTCTCTCTCTCTCTTATGCATGCATATATATAGAAATATTTGCACTCATAACAATACCCAAAGACCTCCACCGCCTTTCTCTCTCTCGCTTTTTCTACCCACTTCCTTTGACTCATCTTTCCTGCTTTCTCTCTGTTCTTTCCCTCCTTTATTGACTTTCCTTTCTGATTTTTATCTCCCTTTTTCCTTTTCTTTTCCAGCATTAAATAGGGAAATATATTTATATAATATATATATACACACACTACACACACACACTGCTGACACTACACAACTCATTTCTTTTTTCTTTACATGTATATACAATATATATATATACACTATACTTTATACACTGTTTCTTATATTTATGCTCTACATATATATGTGTATATATATATATATAATACACATACTTACACGCATTATCTCACACATATATATACACATTTATATATACATATTTACCTATATATCTATTATATACATATATACATATGCACACGTATATAGATGTACGGATTTGCGCACACATTTTTTCGTGTAATCTAGTTTCTCATATGGGTTGTCCAAATTTATGTCGTGTGTCTAATATCATTTATGTGCTCAAAACTATACATCGATCTCATTATAATAGCAGCTCGATTTATAAATCAGTTTTACACTAGTTGACCTAGTCTATCTCGGGTCGGGGTATTACACCTTCAGTATATGCTCAATACAACCATCTAGTCCCCCTCTTTGTAGAACTCCCCCTAACACCGTCTCCCCCTTTTGTGTCACAATGACAAAGGAGGTAACAACAAAGGAAGATCATAAGAAAATAAAATATAACAATATAGGCATGTATAGTGAGATAATAGAGTACAAATGGTAAAGATAATAGACACATAAGAAATACATCAAGGATATCATGAAAAACACGGACTATCATCAATCTAAATATATATATATATATATAAGAAAAGTAAAGAGAGATACTGTAAAAAAACATAAGTACATGTAGCTGATAAGTAAAGCAAATAAAAGTAAAAAACTTCACTACAATAACACTCATATAACCAACTATAGTCTACATCACTAATCATCTGTAGGAGGATGTGGAGGAGGAAAGACATGAGTCATACCTCTATTAATCTCTAAAGAGCTCTTGGAAAGTAAGCTATCGTCTCCATTATCAGGATAAAAAAATCTGAGTGAACCCGAAGATAATGCTACTCCAACTTGTGATCAATATCAACAGTGATCTAATCATGATAAAGCTGTGAATGCACCTCTAGCTCATCCCTGGCAATCGGCTAACCGACTAGAAAATGAGGAGGCTCTTGTTGATACATGAAGTCAGCACCCAACGGGGCACGGAACTATAGTGGTGTCCGGTCAACTAGGAAGTCTCTATATGTATTTGAACTCTAGACTACTATTGCTATAGCGACATGTGTGGCTGCTGCTGTGGAGCTAGTGCCGATGCTTGTTACTGCTCTGGCAGTTGTGCTTCCTCATCGAAAAAAGTAATGACATGACCCCGTGACCTAGCTAAAGTTTAACATGTAAATAGACCAAGTGGGAGGACGAGCATATCAGTAATAAAAAAATTAACCTACTGTGCAGGATAATAGATCCCAGTGATCAGGCTGTTGAATGATAAAGACGAAGTGCATCTAGTACCTGTAGTGGAGGAATCGATGACTCTTAGCCTTCCATTTTAGGGTTTCAATTTAGACCATTGGATCAAATCTCTATATTTCCTTATAAATAGAGTCCCCTAGGCTATCAGTTTTAAAGACGGACAGAAGGATGATTTCCATAGCCTTACATTGTTAGTTTAATTCTAGAGTTTTCTTTATAAGAACTTTCTCTCTCTCGAGGCTGAAGCCCTGCCAAAGTGACATTCTCCCTTCACGAAGTAAGCCGAAGCAATGCTTTCCTAATCAAAGTGTTGTGCCACTGCCACGACAAAATAAGGTACGTTCTCAAACCCTTGATAGATTTCTTTAGATCCAGTTGATCTTGTCTCGTTTATCACTCTTAATAAAAGGGGGTAAACCGGAGAACTATGTGACTCTGATTCCATTTTCTGAACAGATACGTAGGAAGCCTTCGAGCCTGAGTCAAATCTTTTTTATTGTCTTTTTTGTTTTGTCTTATTTCTTTACATTAGATCTTTTATTATTTATCTTTTCTAGATTTGCATCTCCCTTTTCAGTTTTCTCATGATAAAATAGCCTTGCAAGTAAATATTCGAGGTTGATCCGTGGATCAGGCATAGTGGGTGCCTAACACCTTCCCACTCTGTACTTTAGCCCTCGGATCCATGTTTTCTTTGATTTTTGCTTTATTTTAGCACCTTATTTTATTTGATCCATGTCAAGGGATATTTAGAATATAATTAGGAAACAAGGTAATGTAAATTTTGATTATTTCATTCCTTTTCAGTTTTCTTTTAATTATGTCCTGCCATAACAAGGTTGCTTGTTTCTTGCCCAAAAATAAGCTGGTGACTCGTCAATTTCTCTATCTTCCATAAAAGACGTTTCTCTCCACTTTAAAGGATGAATGCAGTCGGGATCCCACTAAATCTATAAAAAAAGGGATTAACACACTTTCCTTTTGTCCGATGTTAATGCCCATGGAATGATTTTCACATCAACAAGAGCAAACAACCATAGTCAACCAACCTAGCGATTTTTTACTATTTCCAATCAAAACTCCTTCTCAACTTAAAAGCAAAAAATTACAAATTGAATTTGCACTTGACTCACCTTTTGCAAGGCGGCTTTCACACAGTTGAGTAGGCTACTCTTTTCAAAAGATTTACCAATGGTAGCAAACACACTATCTCAAAGGTAGCCCTTTCCTTCCACTCTTGAATTTTTTTGTGTTTGCCCTTTTCTTTTTAGGCTTTTACTTTTTGTCTTTTGATTTTTCCAACCTAAGTCAATCTTTCTAGCCATGGGCTTATTGATATGAAAACATAAAACCATTAAGCCCTATCCTATCTTTAAGATAATCTCATGCAAGAAATATGCAAGACTAACACCTATGAGATCACAAGTAGATTGAAAGATTATGTACACCTAAGTGAAAAATACTATAAAGATATTGATAGTCTAAAGTTCACAAGTCAAGACTCAATCACTCAAAATGCATTTAATACAATTCTGTTTTAAAAAAAATTGGGATTAGCATTAGCAATTTAAACAAGAGAAAAATATTTTTTGATTATTAACTACATAAATGTATGAAATTCACCTAACTATGAGGGATAAAAAATCTACAAAAAAAATAAAATAAAATCCATAGACCTAGAATAGATAAAGAACTTAAGAATCACCTAGATTACGGAAAAGAACACAACTTACTCGAGATGATTTTAATGAGAGAAATTGGAGTAAGATGCAATAAAGCAATTGATAGGGAAACTCTACGATGAGAGTGAAGAGTAAAATCCCTAAACTGCTAAGGAAATACTTAGTCATCTAAGAGTCAAATTTGCTCTTCTTGAGGAAGAATCAAATTATGAAGTGTGATCTACACACTTCTTCTCAAGACCTTTTAGTTTATCCTTTCTGACCCAATCTCACAATTCTTTTGGGGGTAGGAGGGACGTTTTGGGTCTTGACCTTACCTCCAACCTTGGAATGAGAAATTACTTTAGGATTTTCCAAGTTGGAAATATAAATGATCATTTGAGCCATGCTCATTGATTTTTTAATATGATTATTCATTTGTTGCTTCAAGATAACAATTTCCAATTTGTGCTTTAAGGTCATAAAGTGACATTATGTTTGCCTTTTCTTGGAAAATCGACACTTCATTCTAAAATGCACTTCAACCATTCAATGAGAGCAATAAAGTGATCTTAGTTGAGGTTTGACTTGAGGTTTAGATTGAGGTAGTCGGTGAGAATGTACTTGAGGCTTTGGTTGTGGCTGGGCTTTTTCTCACTGGTTTGGGTGGTTTTACACTTTTGGATTTTGAGGACACAAACACAACCAGCTTGAGGATGGGAGATTGACTTGAAGTGGACCCCAAATCGATAGAAATCAGAATATAAATTTCTTTTTTAGCCAGGGTTCATTTGAATAAACCATCATTCATTCGAATGAGCAAGTGCTCGTTCGAACGAATAAGGAATGAATATCAAACGTGTACAACTCTAAGGTTACATCAATTCGTTTGATATAAAGTGTTTGAATGAATGAAAAAGAAAAAGAATGAACTTCTCTATTGTTCGTTCAAATAAGCCAAGGCTTCGTTTGAATGAGCAACAGAAAGTTTCTCATTCTTTGCTTGTTTTGTGAATTAAATTTTTCTCTTAAGTATTTTAAATATGCATTTTGGGAGAATTAGTTCACAACCAAAAGTCAATCATATATGTGATGTTAATAATAAAGACTATATGCAATCCATGTATGATGTGAGTGTGTGAGATCCAAATCAAATATAAAATTCTATTTTACCCTTCAAGAGCTAAGTTGACCTGTCGTGATACACAGTAATGTCTCTTAGATGAACTTAGAGAAGAATGGGCATTGAGTTACTCACTCGTAGGACTTATCTAAAGATTACATGCAACGCACATTTTGTAGAGATTTGAAAAATGAGGAAAAAAATTTTCGTTTTGCTGGTAGGGCATTGTTCCTTGCACGGTTTGCTGGTAGGACATATCTCATGCACAGTTTTGCCGGTAAAGCATTTTCATGCGTTGTTTTCACCGTATGACATGTTTAGAGGCATATTTGGAGTGTGTCATAGAATAAAAATATGCTTAGAATATTATGAGGTAACCGCTATTCAAAATTGGGCCAAAACGGGAACCGTTTCAAAATTGGACAAAAAGGGCATCCGGGTGGAAAGGGATGATCCCGACCTCAAACGAAAATGTTTTTTTCTGAGAATTTTCATTTAAAATAATTTTATGAACATTGGTTGAAACAAAATTTTAAATTGAAGCATTTAGGAATGAGTTGTAGAGTAACGGGGCTACGGGGCTCATTAAGGGCAAAATGGTCATTTCCCTTAGCCCCTTTGTCCTCCACTATTAATAGAACACTTGGGGCCATTATATACACATATACATTCTGCAATTCACAGAGCTCTCGTCCATGGGTGAAAAATAGACAAAAGCCCTAGCTTTTTCAACTTTCTAGCCTCCAAAGCACGCACTTTGAGCGGGATTTTGGCCGAACTCCTTCTGAGAAGTTGTTCGTCTCCATGAGTACTATATCATCACCAAACAGTTTGGCAGTCCAGCAAACACACCCACCACAGTTCAAGAAAAACTGATTTTAGGTATGATGTAGTGCTAAGCTAGCAATAGATTCAAGTTCCTTTGTGTTTTTACATGTATTTGAACTACTGTAAATGTATATCTAAGGTTAGGAGATCACCTAGGAGGTAGCTCCTTTGAAAAGCCTAGTGTTAGTAGTTTAGGAGTATTTTTGTTCTTGTTGATTTTGGGTGATTTCTTGCCTTGTTTGGTGTGTATTTGATAGATAGAATTGTGCTATGAGATTGTCAACCCATGTAATTATTAACACATCTTTTGGTTGGGCCATGTGATAATTTGATGCTTTTATGTTTAATTAATAGATTTCTATATCCCTTATGAATTTGTTGAAATTGTGAGACTTGTGCTTTACATAAGTATGGACATATTCAATTATGATGTATATATGTTGTGAGAGTGATGCCTTGAAGTTTAAATTTAACTTTCATGAAATGAGTTATATGATTTGGGATAAGGGACACCATGTGTTTGATCATTTGTCACATTGAACTTGCATGATGAAATCATGGCATCTTGGCATAATGTGATTTCTTGGAAACATGGTGTGGGTCAGCACGAGGTGCTGGATATTATGAGGGTGTAGATCCTGTGGTGAAAAACCCAAAATTCGGCCGTTGGTACTCTTTTTCATCGGGGACGTACCGAAAAGGAGATATACGTGGCGGTACTCATGCCAGCGGGAAATGACCGTATCATGAGATATGGGTGGCATAGAGTTGCATGTGTGCGTCACGCATATAGACATTGCATAGCATTAGGGAAAAATGGTATTATAATCTTGAACTGTACACTTGCACATGCCACGCCCCTTGAATTTGTTTCTAGTCTTAGTATTACATTATACCAGCAATTGAGCTGACCCATTCGTGGAAATTATATTTCAGATGAGGTCCCGGACACTTGAGACTTGTTCAAGTCTTGAAGAGTGGGAAGAAATGGATAGTGTTGAAGATTTAGCCCTTGGGGCATACGTTTTCTTTTCTTTTTGGAATGTATGGGCATAAGCCCAATTTGTTGTATTTACTTTTGAGAGGTGCATGAACAATAGGCCTTGGACTTTTCTTTTAAAATGTATGGGTTGTGACCCAATGAAAGCTTGATGGTTATGGTTTAAAGGTGTATTCCATGGAAGTATTGGAACTAGTGAATGTATGATGTTCTATTTAAATGTATACTAAATTGATGTATGTTGGATTTTGAGGATTGTGGCCCTCAAGCGAGGGTGGATATTTATGAATTTATAACCATTTATATTGTGGAAATTAGGTGTGGGAAAAACACTTAGAAAAGCAAAGGAAACTATGCCCAAATTTTTGAAAAAATCAAGTGATTGAAAAGTATGTAAAACACCATTTAAAGGTTGGGGAAAGTGTCCAAATTAGGAGGATAATGTCCTTGGGAATTGAGCTAAAAATCGGGAAAAAGTGGCCTTTAAAACTTTGGAAAAAAAATCAAAAAAATGAAACATTCGGGTTGCAGCCATAAATAGTCTTTCTGTAGAAAAAAATCAGAAAACCAGCCCAGGCTGCAGCCAGCTGCCCATGCACATGCCCCCTCAGCGCGCGCCTGTGTGCTGCGTGTGCCCCTGCACCTGCGCTCTCAGCGCCCTGGCTTGCCCCACTGCAGCCCTGCTGTGTTACCCTGTTGTCCCGCCACTTGTCACCACCCTTTCGGCCACCTTTTTGAGCCGTTCTTGGGACACCTTTTGGGCTATATTTGAAAAATATTTTGGGGCATGTTTGGGCCCATTTAGGGGCTGTTATAGGGACCTTTTTGGGCCATGTTTTGACCTTGTTGTGACCTAGATTTCAAGGCCATGTTTGGCCATCCACTAGGGCCAACTTTGGGCTGATATTTGACTATCGTTTGACCATGTCCTAGGACATTTTGGAGTCATCCGAAACATCACTTTAGGGAGATTTTTGGAGATACTTTAAGGCTATTTTAAGGGCCATTTTTAAACATGATTTAAATTGATTGGAGCATTAAGTGGGACAAGCATTTAATTTTAATAGTGGGGGAAAAATTTGAAGAATAATAAGGGATATTTCAATTAAAATTACTAGATTGTCATTTCTTTTCTTTTCTTTTATTTTGTTCAGTCACTCCTCGGGTTCACAAAAATCCGGGACATGACACGTTTTGTCAAACCAGATTAGCCAATTACAAAATCAAACCCCATGGTCCTAACATTTATCTATGTCTTGAATTTGACTATATGGCCCCGTGGCCTACACTAGTCTTGAATAAATTTTTTAAATTATTTCTCTGGCTTACAATATTATATTAATCACTAATAATTCAATTTCATAATTTATTTAACTCATTATCATTTAATTAATTATCTGCCTTTGATTCGAACTAGAAAATTTCAAAAACGCCCTTAATAATTTTTTGAATCTTTACACTTGTAGTCATTATGGACTTAGTCTTACTTATTAGGTGACCCTTAAATCTTTATTTTAGGGTTCTTGAGGCTTTTTAGTGCATCTTATTGCTTACTTTAGCCCTTGGGCAAATTTTGGTAATTTTACCCCGTAATATGACGTAATTTTTTGCACTTGATTTTCCAAAACGGATTTCATTTTCGAGTCCAAAAGGTCCCAAAACTTTAGAAAATGACTCCCTATCTTTATTTCAGTCCACCTGATAGCTTACTTGTACATTAGGGATATAATTGAAATCATCTCAATTGTCATTTCACGTTTTTCGAAGCTTAACTTGACAAAATAAACTTCACCATTGAGTCTGGAACATCGAAAATGCTAAAATAGGATTTTCTAGAACTTAAATTGGCCCAAGATACCAATTTATAATTTTGTTGACAAAAGTCGACGAAAGTTTAATTTCTTTAATTAGGGTCACTAATTTGTAACTATGGAATTCCACTATTTTAGGATTATTCTCAAATTCTTCATTAATTTAAAAAAATAATTCCACTGGTTTGGAATAATTTTAGAAAGGTTCACTATTTTGGAATCACTTCCCAGGAAACCCATTTATTGCTCGAAATAGGCTCGACTCGGCCCAGCCCAGCAAGGTTGTCTTTTCTATTCTATGGTTTATTGTTCATCAAAACCCTAGAAATTTTTATGACAATTTTGTGTGTTTTGGCCTTCTATCATTAATTCCAATAGATCCCAAACACCTTCTAGATCACTAATAAATTGTTTGGCATTGATTTAAAGGATAAAAAATGGCAAAAATCGTTAGTTTGAGCATATCTTCCATGTCTTGCAACTGGCTAGGTATCAACCATTTCTTGACCAAATTGGTTGGAATTCTCTCTATTGTGACCCTCATCACATAGGCCTTCGATCACCATAGCCAAAATTAAACTTAGTGCTCATTTGAGTGGTCTCATTTATGGAACCCATACTTGAAACTCGATCTAGCTTGCTCGTTTTTATGCCAAATGGTCTAGTTTTTATTGTAATAAGTTTCTTATAACAAGTAGTTTAAAGGTAATCCATAAAATTCCATTTTATATTGATTGAATTTTAACCTAGATTTGAGCTTATTTTAATGGCAGATTGGGGTTTTGTCTACAGTTTCTAAGCCATTTGGCCTCGGATCCTTAGTGGTCATCATCCCTTTACTCATTTTTATGCACATATATATACATAAAGTGCTTCAAAAAATAAGGGTCATAGAAACAAAACTATAGAGAGAAAAAGTTCAAAGTGAGAGAATTCAAGCTTACTTCCATGGCAATCGCCTTTTTTGACTAGTTGTTTTTCTTCTTGATCTCTCTTCCTTTATTGGTTCAGGGTGTTGATTCCCACAGACCTGTACATGCACACATATAGACATTCTCTATTTTTTTCTCCATGGTTTCCCTTTTTCTCTTTCTTCACTTAGTTAGAGTAACATAATGCACCCACGCATACACATTAATATATTGCTGTAAGAGCCTCCCATTACACATATCTTGTGCCTCTTTTATATTTCATCTTTGATTGCCACCTTGGTCTTCCAATTTCCATTCTGAGTCTCATAGTGACACCCCTAATCATAAAAGCTAATTGGTTTTAAGCTTAGTTAATTAGGTTTAGGTGATTAATTAGGATTGATAAAAATCTTTGCTTGAAAACACACAAAATAGGCTTAGAAATTTCTAGGGTTTTAGTGAATAGCAACGTCTCCGTGGAGGAAGATGATAAACAATAATCGAGTTCGGATCGAGGTTGGATCCGAGTTCGGTTGGGCCCCGACCAAATTATAAAAAAGGTTATCAAAACTACGTCATTTTGGTGAAATGAAATTAAAAATAAAATAAAATGTTAGGATTGAAGTCAACATGATGAATTGAACCGGACTGAACCGGCTGGTTCAGTACAATTAATGGCCAGTTCACTTAATATTCAAGTGAACCAAATGGTTTATTTATAAAGTTTTCTATAATTATGAATTGCATATTTGTCATTGATGATCTCCATAATTTGATGTTTGTCCTATATCGTGGATTTGTTGAGAATTTGATTACCAATATTCTTATATTATTATTTGTCTATTTCTATACTTTCTTGGATATTGAAAAATTGTTATACCTCTCACTGCTGAGAATTTGTAATTTCACAAATATGTACATCACCTATGGAATTTTGACGATCATGATATTATTACAACGTCCATCTGATTCACAGAAGCTTGTGGACCTGCGGGGTTAGTATTTGGGAATGAGCCCAACACCTAGTCCATGGAGGACACGATATATGTACAAAGCTCTAGTGCTATCTAGTAGCCTGATAGTGGGGTGGACCTGGATGAGTGCTTTTGATGGTATGCTGGGCCCTATATGTGACACTATCTATTCTGTTAGTATCTCATATCATTTATTGATATTTTGGTGATGCACTCATGGATTATTGATATGTTTGGCAAGCCTATCTTTGGATATGTTGATGATGTACTCTTTGATTATAGATACGCCTTATGAGCCTGTCTTTGGATTATCTGTTGACATACTATTTAATTGATGATATGCTTGCTTGCCTATCTTTGGACTCAAATTATTATCCTGTTATTGCGGTAGCTATTTATTGTATAGGCCGATCCCTAACATTGATTTGTTATTCTATCTTGGGATGTGCCCTTGGGACCTACAGGTCAATTTATGGATTCATATTCTTAGTGACTAGCTATTGTCACGTTCTATCCTTTGCATGCTATTATGATATTATCCTTTGCTTGCTATTATCCTTTATCTTTCTTTTGGACTCCATGCAAAGCAAGAGAATTTATTTACTGAGCTGAGTTAGCTCACTCTATATTTATAACTATTTTTCAGATGTGACTAGTAGAGCTAGTGGCATGCTTGTGAGCAATATTGATGATGTAAATTCCAAGTCATATTTTGAATATGTACTTTGTAAGGCTGATCTAAATAATAGGTATTTGTAGTATTGTTTTATTGGTCGTGATGTTAGACTTGATTAGGAAATCATGATGATCGAAATGGTACTTGGAGATATTTAATTAACGGTTGTTGGAGTTTGGTTTATGTGATCAGATAAATTGCATTAGTGTATTTTTCGCATTAAATGATTTAATGATTCATGATTTATTGATATGAAGAAAAGAAAAATTTATTTTATCATTCCCTGCGATTCATTTCATTTTGTACGGCCGGTCTGAGTGGAAGTATCGGTCGTTGTCCTTAATCTGCATAGGGTGGGTTTGGAGTCATGATAAAGTTGTATTAGAGCAAAGGTTAATGGTCTTTGGGGAGGACAAAGTTCTGATGGAATTCGATGTTTCTTAGGTGAATAGGATGATCAGATGATCAATAATTCTCGGGAGACAATAGTAGGCTTATGAACGAAGTTGATGATCTTAAGAATTTGAGGGCTACCTTAGAGTTATAGGTTAATGATTTCGTGGGAGAGATCATACCATTATTAGATTTCTAGATTATTGGGTAATTTAGATTATTAAACGATTAAATGATTGGTGATTCTTGGAGACGATAGCGTGTTTAGGTACTAAGGTTAATAGTCTTGAGGAAAAACTATGCTATAACTAAATTTGATGATTCTATGGTGATTGAAATGATCAAGTGCATAGTGACTTTTGGGAGATAAAAGTATGCTTAAGGCCAAGGGTTAAGGATTTATGGGAAGAACCATACTAGTATCGAGATTGATGACTCCTAGATATCTGAGCTATGAATTGATCATTGAATTGGAGGAAACTATCATTTGAACCTGGGCAACAGTTAATGCTCTTTCGAAGATATAGGGTGACATAAAGTTGGGATTGTGAAATCTTGGGAAGTTGGTGGTCTGATAACAAATCTGTATGGGAGATAGAATGAGGAAGACTTAATGGATAGTGACATGAGGAGTTTGAGATTTCAGATGGATTGATGATATGCTAGAAACGTAAGGATTCTTAAATAAGTCATAACACTTTGAGATTGAATTGTTCCAAAAAAATGATGTGGAAGGTTCAAGGTGAACCAAATGTGATGTCACAGTTAAGGATACTTTCAAAAGTAGACCGTCATATGAAAAATTGATGACTGGGGTAAAAGACTACCCTAAGAAATTTTAATAAGTCTATTAAGACTTAAAGAAGAGATGAGTTGAGTTTAATTGCTATATTTGAATTCATAAATAAATAAGAAATCAAAATTATTAAAGGCTTAATCATGAACGAAAAATAAAAATTAATTGTACCTATTGATTATGTAATACCTTGACCCAAAATACCGGGTCATATGGCACGTATTACGAGGTTAAAAAAAATTTGTGTAAAAATATTTACACTCAAGAGAATAATTAATTAATTAAATATAAGAAAAAATGATTTTTAATTATAAATTAAATATGGTAGCACACATTACACTTACATGGGAGATGTATTGTGTGTACGTATATGTGAGCAAGTATGTATGCATGTATGTATATAAATAAATTAAATGTGTGTATATTTATATATATATATGAAAAATCCTAAAGTGTGATTTTAAGTGAGTGGGTATACATGGTGTGCATATATATGTATGTATGTGTATATATATATATATATGTATATGTATATATAATGCATGTAAAAAGGTGCATATACATACATACATAAATACAGCCACAAGTGGGCTGATTTGAGAGGAGTGATAGGAAGGGGGATTGCAGCTAGTGTGTGGGCTAGTATGTGTGTGTAAGTGAGTGAGTTAGTATATGTGTTATATTATATGTATATATATATATATATATACAAAATATCAAGCAAACAATAAATGTAAAGCAACAAGAGGAAAATAGAAATTTATGAGATGGGATAGGCAGTCGAAATTGGGGACTGAATTTGGGCTGAAGTCGTGTAAAGAAAGAAAGGGAGGAGAGAGAAGGGTCGGTGGAAAAATCTTTAAAAACAAAGTATGCAAAGCATGCTTGCTTCTTAAGAAAAAAGATCAGAAGGGAACTAAGAAACTAAGGGAGAAGGAGTAGAGGAAATCAGAAGGTGAAGGAGGTTTAAACCACAACAAAAAGGTGAGAAATGTGAAAATTTATAAATTTCTCTCTCTAGAATTTCAATTTGTAAGGAATTGTTTTCGAGTTATTCATGTACATATGATGCTAGATATATGCTTAAATGTTTAGCAAACATGATTTTAGGCCATGAAAATGACTAAAAACATGAAACCCAGAAGCTACGGCCATTGAAAACCTTGCTTGAAGTAGGTTTGAACCAACTTCCACTAAATTGGTTTTGGCTTACCAAAACTTCAAATAGAGACTAAGAGGGTTCTAAAAACCCTACTACGCGATCACAGAACCCAAGAAATGACCTCTAAACATTAACTTGCAGGTTATGGGTTTGAAACCCAATACCTTAAACTCGATGTTAAACCTACCTTTGTGAATGAAAAATGAAACCCCATGAAGAGGGGATCACAACATAACAAATCCCATGTGATTTGGCTCATAAATGAGCATGAACCGTCGGTTTACAGGTCTGGTTATCGCGACTTGGACCGAGCACCTGAGCTATATTCGAAGCCCTAAATCAATTTAAAAACATGCCTTAAAGCTCTAAGGAACGTTTGGAATAGAAAACAGAAGAAATAGACTCGAAGAACATCACAAAATCCGATTGTAAAAAAATAGGGTTCACATGAACAGTGTCGACCCCGTTGGGGAAGATGACACTATTCGGGTCGGTTACGGGTCTGGGTTAAATCCGGATCCAACGGGTTACAAGTTTATTTAAACAGCGACGTATGGAGTTATATATGTTTTAAATTATAAAACGTTAGGGCTGACGTCATCATGACGTCAACATCACGTGGCAAACCGACCAAACTGGTTGGTTTACAAGGAGACCGGACCGGTTCACTTATGTTTGAACTAAACCCACTGGTTCCTTGAATTATTTAAAATAAAATAAACCAAGACTTTCTTTATTTACGGATTGACCGCAGAACTTCTGGGAAATCCCACTGTGGCCCAACTGATGGGAATTTTATGCAATAAGACCCCTGGAAAAATAATTAAATAACTAATTTAATTATTTAATAAATAAAGTAAAATTACTATTTTACCCCTAGGTCATATATGAAGCAAATGAAGTCCAAATTAAACATATGAATAGTGTATTTTTACTATTTTGGATATTCTGAGACTAATGGTGGAGCCCGTTTTATGAGAAGGGGTCCCGAAAAATAAATACACGTAAAGGGGTAAAATGACCAAATTTCCCCTAGTACCCCTAAAGCCAAATTAAAACCAGAGAAGGTCTAAATTGACTTTCTCCGACATTCCGGACTCAATGGTGAAGTCCAAATTATGAAACAAAGTAAGGAAAAACATGACATGTAAATAGGTAAAATGACCATTTTGCCCTTTTACATACAAAAGTCCAAATTAAATTTTAGGAAAGCCTAAACTGACTTTCTTTCGACGCTCCGGACTCAATGGTAGAGTCTATTCAACCAAAAGAAATGTCTAAAATAAAAAGACATAAAATTTGATGAATAGCACCTGTCAGATGACTATAAATTAAAATATTGTCAAAATATTAAACTAAGGCGAGTACGAGAAAATGAATTACGAAAAGGCACGACACGTAAACATGTCAAGTAAATAAATTTAATTTGAAGTTAATGGAGCTACCAGAAGAGTATAAATTAAAATGAATTTAAATTCTAACACATTAAATTGTGTCATAGGTTAAGAGTACGAGTTAAGTTAAGTACGTATGAAATTATGAAATCGTTTTAGGATCTAATACGATTAAAGCATAAGTTAAGGAATATCGAGATGATATTACAATGAATGTGAAGTTGATGAGATGTTTATGAATTGTTCTTAGGAACTACAAGGAAAGTGGGAAAGCGCATTATTAGCACTAACCCTAAAGGACCAAGGTAAGTAACCCTGTATTTGAAGTAGAGATTTAACTCCATGGATTTGAAAAGGTTTTAAGTTCAAAAGATACGAAGTATTTGAATTCTAAATTCAGCATATTACATGATTTCAGTTTTAAATTATTTCTGTTCTTATAAACCCTATTGTGACATGCTCAGTAAATGTTTCCTTTACAGTTTTCTTAAAAATGTGTTTTTAGCATGTTTAAGTTAAAATACAAATCTTGTTAAATATTCTGAGTTTGCCTATTCAAATATACGAATGTTTAGCACAAAGTTATGAATGTTATGTTTTAAAGTGCTCACGAGAAATATCTATTTGACATACTCACGTGTTAAATGTATTTTAATGTAAGATAAATGGTGCATAAGCACTTAGACAGGATTTTGGGTTTTCAAAACTCAGCTGCCCTGTAAAACATCCATAGATTTTTGGGTTGTATGGAACTCAATTAATCTATAAAAACATGATGGGATTTTGGGTTGCACAGAACTCAATTTATTGTCAAAATGCCAGGTAGCAGGATCTAATCCCCCAAGCATGAGATACCTCGAGGAACCCTATCTGTTCTGTTAGGAAATGAGTCATACCTACCTTTTAGGGACCAGGAAGACGATCTTGATCGGTTCAGTTAGGTTATCTCCATTTATACGTAATATGGGAGTCCAGTTCGAAACAAGTTCCACTAATGAAAGTGATAAGATGACAAATGATTTTGAAAATGGAAGTAGGTTTTACCCTCATTTTCAATATGCATATGTTTTGAGTTTTATATACTCTATTTAAGAAATACATGTTATGTTATATGTTTTGAATTTCATATGTATATGTCTAGTTTGAACATTTTAAATGTTTCAAAGCTATCTGTTTTATGAAATGCATATGTTTCGAGTTATATACTCTATTCGACGAAGTACGTGTAACACCCCGACCCTAATTAAGAAATGATAAGTTACTAATCATTTATCTGAACCAAACATAAAGAATAATTAAGAAGCTAACCTAAATAGGAAATAGCCAGAAGAAACCGCGTTGAAAAATAAGCGACGGAAAGGAAGATATTTGGAAAATAGCTGAAATAATTAAATGCGCCAACCAAACAGGGCCTAAGCCCGAAATATGGAAAAAGGACCAAAAATTGTGGCCAAGAGGATTTGATCCCTTGACCAAACTAGGTAGAATTTGGGTTACCAAAAAATTACCAACTAGGCTAGGAACCTCTTTGTGAACATATGTGCAAAGATATGTATATAAGTATAAATCTGATTTGGCCACCTCCCAAGTGACCAATCACCAAGCATGCAACACATCAGCATGCATCACTCCTATGCCCCCATAGACCATCATGTGCCTATACACCCATGATTGCATCTCCCCCCAACCAAGTTGCATGCAAATCCATCATGCACTTAGGGGGATGAAACACTAAAGACAATCTGATTTTGATAATCTCCATATATGCATGGAAGAGAAATCAGATCAGTAGAGAACCTAGTGCACTGATCTTATAGAGAGAGAAAGTGGGTTAGAGAGAGGAAGTTAAGAGAGATAGCTTGAAGTGGGGCTTGGCCATTGAAGGAGAAATAGAAGGGAGCTAAGGACTGGAAGTGCACGAGGAGGATCAAATCTAACTCTTGAAGCTTCCATTTGAGCACAGCCGTGAGGGAGAGACCACTGTTCAAGGTTGGTGTTCAATTTTTTTTGGAAATTTTCTCCTTGAGTTTTAGCTACTGTTTTATAGCTTTTCAGGATTGTTAATGCATGTGTAGTAATTTAATAATGAAACTGGGTTGCTTGTGATTGAAATGGACCTACGAAACTGCCCAAACCATGAACCCGTAGCTAAAACGCCATTAATGGAGCTTGAAGTTGCAGGTCTGATCCGACCTCAACCACATGGACTTTTAGTGGTCAATACATGAAATAGACCATGGCAGGACCTAGAAAACTACCACCCGCGACCTAGAGACCTAGGTCTAAGCCCTCAAAACCGAGGCTATCCTTCTCGGCCCAAAAACCCAACCTTTAAACTAGACCCCTAAACCGAGATTTAAGGATGGGGGATCGAAGCCCTTGCTGTGGGGACTTCATAGAACCAAACCCCGTCCAAAATGGTGAAGAAACAAGGGTTTACTATGGAGTTGCAGGTTCGGGTATTCAAGCTTAGACCGAACGATTGGGTTGGTTTTAGAGTATCAAAATGATGCCAAAATGTCTCTTAAACATTCGGTAGCCCATATCACCTAAAAACAGAGATCGAATCAGCTTAAAAAGTCACGAAATAGAAAAAGAAAAATCTGCAAATTAGGGCTACAGTGTGTAGAACGGTGGGGAAGATGATGAACAGTACGGGTCGGGCATGGACCGGGTTCGGGTCGGGCCCCGACCCGACCGAGAAACGGATAAAACCCATAAACTGTACTGCGTCGTTTTGATGCTGTTATTTCAAAATTTTAAATTGTGGGGCTGACGTCAGCCTGACGTCAGCACATTACCTTGAACCGGACTGGACCGGTCTGGTTCAGTCGCATGTTGACTGAACCGTTTGGTTCAGTTACAATTTCCTGGTATTTACGAAATGACCCAACAGTTTTGGGAAAATCTCATTCTGGCCCAGAATTTGAAACTTTAATTCATTTATACCCCTGATAAATTAATAATTAATAAATTAAATTATTTAATTAATTTATTAATTAAATAAAAATGACCAAATTACCCCTAGGTCATAAATAAGTCAAACGGAGTCCGAATAAAGTAAATGAATAGTGAATTTTGACTATTTTAGATGTTCCGGACTCAATGGTGTGGTCCGTTTTACGAGACGAGGCTTCAAAAATTACGATACGTTAAAGTACAAATTACCAAATTGCCCCTAATATAGCCGATGTCCAAATAAGACAAGTTATTAGTGTAATCTTATTTTCTTGGGCCTTCTGAGATCAACAGTGAGGTCCGATTCGTGAGACGGGACTCCGAAAAATATGACACGCGAAATGACCAAACTACCCCTATGGTACCCGAAGCCCAAATGAAACTAACAGATAGTCTATTTTGACTATGTCGGACATTCCAAACCCAACGGTGAAGTCCATAACACCAAAATAGGTACTGAAAATTTAGTCGCGTATAAAATAAAACTCATCAAGTCACCACGAGTTGACTAGTAAGACCAATCCTAGGAAGTTAGGATACGTCAGGCCTAAAATTAAATGAAAGAGCATGAATAGGTAACGATTTAAGGTAAATGTGAAGTTAACAAGTTCTTTATAATTTTCTTAGGAAATACAAAGGAAAGGGAAAAGCCCACCAGTAGTGCAAACCCGGGGAATCAAGGTGAGTAACCTCACATTTGAAGTGGAGATTTAATTCCACGGATTTGAATGATGTTTTAAATATCAAATTCTGTCTTTACACAATTCCGTTTTAAATATTCTGTTATGACATGCTTCCTGAATAATTTACTACTGTTCTCTGAGATATACTTCTGCATGTCTAAATTTTCGATTTCAAATGTTATTATATATCCTGAATTTACATGTTTCACGTATTTCGATACCCTATCATGAGGTTATGAACTGTATGTTTTGAATGCTTTTAAATGCATCCACACGAAGGAATTATGGGTTAAATGCTTTTAAATGCAAGATAAATTGTGCATAAGCACCACGGATTTCTATCGGGTTTCTTAGGAACCCAACTACGATACGAATAAATGCCAGGTAGCAGGATCTAATCCCCCAGGCATATGAGATATCTCCACGAAAAGTAAAATGGGAATCTGGTTCGAAACGGATTCTATTAATGAAAGTGATAAGGTGTGTGTTGAAAATGGAAGCAGGCTTTTTCCTCATTTTCACCATGCATATTTACATGATTTGAAATTCATATACTTTATTCCGAAAGTGCAAGTTAGCTTGAATACTGTAATGTTTCAAAGCCATTGTTTAAAGAATGCATGTACTCTATGTTCCAAGTATACGAGCAATTGGTAGTGAGTGTTTTACAAAATTCTCACGTGCGAAACCACTACCAATTGAAACCCATGACAGATGTTAGAATTACTCACTGGGCTTTTCGAAGCTCACCCCATTCCCTAACATTTTTCAGGTGATGACGATGGGTGGACCCTTGCCCAATTTGGGGAGAAATGATAGGCAGCTCCATTAGGATTCTGGAGATATTTTTGAGAAGTATTAGGGCCTATGGTTGGTTGAATTTTGATGCCGTACTTTTGGAAAATTATGTATTTAAGCCCAAGAGGCAACCACATATGTACTTAAGCCCTTGAGGCATTCGAATATGTATCATGTATAAGACTTTAATTTTTAGTATGCTCTGATGTGATTATTCACGTGTACCGCTATGAAGAGCGACAGTACCGGACGGCTGTGCGAAAGTTTTTAAAGGATTTTTTATAAACAAAAAAAAAAAAAAAGAAAAGGGTTTTTCACGCTTCCGCAAATCAAGGCCGCACCGCTATTCGATACCGTCGCCCATGTTTTGCCTTGCCCTCAGGCTCCCGGGCCTGAAGGCGGCGGTTGCGATCCGAGATCCGCACAGGGTGGGTTTCGGGTCGTGACAGGAGTGGTATCAGAGCAAAGGTTGGAAAAAAATTAAGATTTCTGATACCACAGGAGTGGTATCAGAGCACTAGGTTAACTAAAACAAACTTAGTGACATTAGAGGAATTAGGAACAGAACCATAGGTTAGGTAGACTTTAGGCTGCCTAAGATATGTAAAGTGTGTGACGAAATGTGAAGGCGGGGTATGGGACCCGCGTTATAGGATACAGATATGTGAAGTATGTGACGTGAAGTAAAGGCGGGGTATGGGACCCGTAGTACATGAAATAGAGATATGAAGTATGTGATACGAAACGAAGACGGGGTATGGGACCCGTAGTTAGATAAGGTAGTGTAATGAAGACAAGAAATAAATGTAGGTTATAAAACACCACAGAATCAAACATAGTGATATAATAAACCTCGAAACATGAGATAAGTAAATGAAAACCTTATGCGATGATGAAAAACTAACGGAAATATGTGTTTTTCAGCAAAAATGGTAAACACCAGAAGAAACGTGAGGAATTCAAATGACAGACTCGACCGAGTTGAACATATTCTGGAGGCAATGGCTCAGAACATAGCTAACATGCAAGCACAAGTCAGAGCGCCACAACCGGTGCAAAATCCTGAGCCACAACCAAATCCAGGACAACCTACTGAAACAGTCAACACGACGAGTTATAAAACGTTCCAGGGTTTTAAACCCCCTAGATTTGACGGTCTAGATACGACAATCGATGCAGAATCATGGGTTCGGGAGATGGAACGTATATTTACGGTTATGACATGTACTGAGGAGCAAAAGGTCTCTTTTGCTACTTTTACCTTTAAGGATGGAGCTCATGAGTGGTGGCTGCTGGAGAAAGAAAGGGAGCCGCCAATGACCTGGACAAGATTTCTAGAAGTGTTTTATGAAAAATACTTTCCAAGGTCATTGAAAAACCAAAAAATAGCAGAGTTTGCAATTCTAGCCCAGGGAACAATGACAGTGGCGGAATACGAGACTAAGTTTATGAGATTAGCCCGATTTGCACCCCACATGGTCCAAACTGAAGATCTGAAGGCTAGAAAGTTTGAAGCTGGCCTCAAGGATAGTATCAGATACCGACTTGAACCATTCGAACTTCCTACATATAATGCAGTAGTAGATCGTGCTAAGATTTTTGAGAGAGCGGGTAATGCCTTATCTCAAAAGAAGGACAAAAACAAAGTAGGCACCACTTCCCAACAAATGAAAAAGACAAAGGCAGGAACCAAGAGTATGACTACTGTCAATGATAAGAGTGACGGTAGCCAGAAGTCAGGAGAGATTCCTACCTGCCCTACTTGTCAGAAGAAGCACTTTGCACCCTGTCGACTGTATTCAGGAGTCTGCTACAGATGTGGCCTACGTGGGCATCTTATCAAAGATTGTCCCCAAGGAAGTTCAGCTGTCAAGGAGCCTACCGCGATAGCTTCAACTACTACGCCACAAGTACAGGTTGCAACTACTGAAAAACCAGGAGGAGGCAAAGAACCTATGAGGTACGGGCGAGTGTTCAACATATATTCTAATGCTGCACAACCTTCAACATGTCAATTAGGTACATATCTTAATGCTTACATTACTGCATATAGACTTGTAGCTTATTTTCGACTACTTAACACATGAATGTGATAGACCGAAATAACGTAAGGAGACTAAAACCCTGAAAATAAGAACACTCGAGTTTTGAGGACAAAACTATTTTAAGGGGGGAAGGATGTAACACCCCGACCCTAATTAAGAAATGATAAGTTACTAATCATTTATCTGAACCAAACATAAAGAATAATTAAGAAGCTAACCTAAATAGGAAATAGCCAGAAGAAACCGCGTTGAAAAATAAGCGACGGAAAGGAAGATATTTGGAAAATAGCTGAAATAATTAAATGCGCCAACCAAACAGGGCCTAAGCCCGAAATATGGAAAAAGGACCAAAAATTGTGGCCAAGAGGATTTGATCCCTTGACCAAACTAGGTAGAATTTGGGTTACCAAAAAATTACCAACTAGGCTAGGAACCTCTTTGTGAACATATGTGCAAAGATATGTATATAAGTATAAATCTGATTTGGCCACCTCCCAAGTGACCAATCACCAAGCATGCAACACATCAGCATGCATCACTCCTATGCCCCCATAGACCATCATGTGCCTATACACCCATGATTGCATCTCCCCCCAACCAAGTTGCATGCAAATCCATCATGCACTTAGGGGGATGAAACACTAAAGACAATCTGATTTTGATAATCTCCATATATGCATGGAAGAGAAATCAGATCAGTAGAGAACCTAGTGCACTGATCTTATAGAGAGAGAAAGTGGGTTAGAGAGAGGAAGTTAAGAGAGATAGCTTGAAGTGGGGCTTGGCCATTGAAGGAGAAATAGAAGGGAGCTAAGGACTGGAAGTGCACGAGGAGGATCAAATCTAACTCTTGAAGCTTCCATTTGAGCACAGCCGTGAGGGAGAGACCACTGTTCAAGGTTGGTGTTCAATTTTTTTTGGAAATTTTCTCCTTGAGTTTTAGCTACTGTTTTATAGCTTTTCAGGATTGTTAATGCATGTGTAGTAATTTAATAATGAAACTGGGTTGCTTGTGATTGAAATGGACCTACGAAACTGCCCAAACCATGAACCCGTAGCTAAAACGCCATTAATGGAGCTTGAAGTTGCAGGTCTGATCCGACCTCAACCACATGGACTTTTAGTGGTCAATACATGAAATAGACCATGGCAGGACCTAGAAAACTACCACCCGCGACCTAGAGACCTAGGTCTAAGCCCTCAAAACCGAGGCTATCCTTCTCGGCCCAAAAACCCAACCTTTAAACTAGACCCCTAAACCGAGATTTAAGGATGGGGGATCGAAGCCCTTGCTGTGGGGACTTCATAGAACCAAACCCCGTCCAAAATGGTGAAGAAACAAGGGTTTACTATGGAGTTGCAGGTTCGGGTATTCAAGCTTAGACCGAACGATTGGGTTAGTTTTAGAGTATCAAAATGATGCCAAAATGTCTCTTAAACATTCGGTAGCCCATATCACCTAAAAACAGAGATCGAATCAGCTTAAAAAGTCACGAAATAGAAAAAGAAAAATCTGCAAATTAGGGCTACAGTGTGTAGAACGGTGGGGAAGATGATGAACAGTACGGGTCGGGCATGGACCGGGTTCGGGTCGGGCCCCGACCCGACCGAGAAACGGATAAAACCCATAAACTGTACTGCGTCGTTTTGATGCTGTTATTTCAAAATTTTAAATTGTGGGGCTGACGTCAGCCTGACGTCAGCACATTACCTTGAACCGGACTGGACCGGTCTGGTTCAGTCGCATGTTGACTGAACCGTTTGGTTCAGTTACAATTTCCTGGTATTTACGAAATGACCCAACAGTTTTGGGAAAATCTCATTCTGGCCCAGAATTTGAAACTTTAATTCATTTATACCCCTGATAAATTAATAATTAATAAATTAAATTATTTAATTAATTTATTAATTAAATAAAAATGACCAAATTACCCCTAGGTCATAAATAAGTCAAACGGAGTCCGAATAAAGTAAATGAATAGTGAATTTTGACTATTTTAGATGTTCCGGACTCAATGGTGTGGTCCGTTTTACGAGACGAGGCTTCAAAAATTACGATACGTTAAAGTACAAATTACCAAATTGCCCCTAATATAGCCGATGTCCAAATAAGACAAGTTATTAGTGTAATCTTATTTTCTTGGGCCTTCTGAGATCAACAGTGAGGTCCGATTCGTGAGACGGGACTCCGAAAAATATGACACGCGAAATGACCAAACTACCCCTATGGTACCCGAAGCCCAAATGAAACTAACAGATAGTCTATTTTGACTATGTCGGACATTCCAAACCCAACGGTGAAGTCCATAACACCAAAATAGGTACTGAAAATTTAGTCGCGTATAAAATAAAACTCATCAAGTCACCACGAGTTGACTAGTAAGACCAATCCTAGGAAGTTAGGATACGTCAGGCCTAAAATTAAATGAAAGAGCATGAATAGGTAACGATTTAAGGTAAATGTGAAGTTAACAAGTTCTTTATAATTTTCTTAGGAAATACAAAGGAAAGGGAAAAGCCCACCAGTAGTGCAAACCCGGGGAATCAAGGTGAGTAACCTCACATTTGAAGTGGAGATTTAATTCCACGGATTTGAATGATGTTTTAAATATCAAATTCTGTCTTTACACAATTCCGTTTTAAATATTCTGTTATGACATGCTTCCTGAATAATTTACTACTGTTCTCTGAGATATACTTCTGCATGTCTAAATTTTCGATTTCAAATGTTATTATATATCCTGAATTTACATGTTTCACGTATTTCGATACCCTATCATGAGGTTATGAACTGTATGTTTTGAATGCTTTTAAATGCATCCACACGAAGGAATTATGGGTTAAATGCTTTTAAATGCAAGATAAATTGTGCATAAGCACCACGGATTTCTATCGGGTTTCTTAGGAACCCAACTACGATACGAATAAATGCCAGGTAGCAGGATCTAATCCCCCAGGCATATGAGATATCTCCACGAAAAGTAAAATGGGAATCTGGTTCGAAACGGATTCTATTAATGAAAGTGATAAGGTGTGTGTTGAAAATGGAAGCAGGCTTTTTCCTCATTTTCACCATGCATATTTACATGATTTGAAATTCATATACTTTATTCCGAAAGTGCAAGTTAGCTTGAATACTGTAATGTTTCAAAGCCATTGTTTAAAGAATGCATGTACTCTATGTTCCAAGTATACGAGCAATTGGTAGTGAGTGTTTTACAAAATTCTCACGTGCGAAACCACTACCAATTGAAACCCATGACAGATGTTAGAATTACTCACTGGGCTTTTCGAAGCTCACCCCATTCCCTAACATTTTTCAGGTGATGACGATGGGTGGACCCTTGCCCAATTTGGGGAGAAATGATAGGCAGCTCCATTAGGATTCTGGAGATATTTTTGAGAAGTATTAGGGCCTATGGTTGGTTGAATTTTGATGCCGTACTTTTGGAAAATTATGTATTTAAGCCCAAGAGGCAACCACATATGTACTTAAGCCCTTGAGGCATTCGAATATGTATCATGTATAAGACTTTAATTTTTAGTATGCTCTGATGTGATTATTCATGTGTACCGCTATGAAGAGCGACAGTACCGGACGGCTGTGCGAAAGTTTTTAAAGGATTTTTTATAAACAAAAAAAAAAAAAAAGAAAAGGGTTTTTCACGCTTCCGCAAATCAAGGCCGCACCGCTATTCGATACCGTCGCCCATGTTTTGCCTTGCCCTCAGGCTCCCGGGCCTGAAGGCGGCGGTTGCGATCCGAGATCCGCACAGGGTGGGTTTCGGGTCGTGACAGTACGAGTTTATCTTGAATACTTTAAATGTTTCAAAGCTATCTATTTTAAGAAATGCATATGTTCTATGTTCAAGTATACAAGCAATTGGCAGTGAATGTTTTGCAAACTCTTATGTACCAAAAACCACTGCTAATTGAAAACCCCATGACGAATACTGGAATTGCTTACAAGCTTAGATTAGCTTATTCGGACTTTGTTCGGATCCCCCTTTCAGGTGATTAAGGGTAGTTTGGATTAGAAGACGATGATGAAGAATCTGCCGTTTTTGAAAGTTATGTTCAAGTAATTTTGTCTAGCACTACGAATATTAAGTATGAAATCTTGTATTAGTAAAGTGGTACCCTATTACGTATAAGCCCCACGGGGCAACTAAACATGTATTGTTTATAAGTCTTTAAGTTTCTAGTTATACTCTGAATGTTAAATCATGTATGCTATGTAAAGAGTGGTAGTACCGGACGGATGTGCGTAATTTAAAAATAAAAAAAGAAAACAAAAAGCTTTTCACACTTCCGCAATCACATGTCGCACATCTATTCGATACCGCTGCTTATGTGAGCCTTCGCCCAAAGGTCCTCGGGCCTGAAGGTGGCGGTCGCTATGCAAGATCTGCACAGGGTGGGTTTTGGGTCGTGACAGATAATTTGAAAGGAAAATGACCAAAGAGCAAATAAGTTGTGTGTAAGCTTTAAGCAGGTGAAACTCTAATCTTTTCCTCCTTCATTATTATTCTGAGCCTCTATATGAAATCAAGTAGAATAATGTAAATCAATCAAAGACTCTATCCTTAGCAAAGACGAGAGTACTTGAATGAGAAAACCAAAATACTCTAAACGATAGAAATGGTGTAATCTACTTACACCGTTGACTTCCTATGACCACTACCAATGCAATTGATTGAAAAGAAAAGATCATGGAGCTAGATTCCTTTACCTGGCACACGATGTGAAGGACAAAAGTTGGGAAAAGCCACGAATGGTAATGTAATCATAACTTAGTGCCAAATAAGGTTAATATGATGACTAGACGTGGAACTAGTCATAATGTGAAGGACAGTGGGGTATAGTCAAGTACTTCAAAAGTTGACTCCGAGTGAGTAATAAAAGTATAAAGGATCCATAACCACAAGTCCGAGAACTAAAGAAATAAGCTCTGAAACACTAATAATAGAATTTAGAGACTTGAATGTAAAGTCTCGAACAAGTAAAAAAGGTCAAACCTTTTACTTTCAAGATCACTATTAAACTAGATAAAAATGAGTACAAAAAGATTGTAAACCTTGTATGGAAATCTTTTTGCTTGAGGATATAGTATTTAAATGCCAGAAATAATTCCAAGAGAGATTAAAAAGGAAATCATGCTGATGCAATGGCCATGAAAAGATAATAGAACTTCCTAGATATGAACGTTCGAGTTTCGAGGAAAAAACTCTTTACAGGATAGGAGAATATAACATCCCGATCCAATTATCAAAAATTAAGTCACTAATTTAAACATTAGAGACTTTAAGGAATAAAATGACAATTATGAAAATTAGAGCAAGAAAAATAAAAGTCATAAAATAATAAAGCAAAAAAAGAGGGAAATAGAATAATGCCAAACAAGGCATAAAAGGAAAAAAAGGGGGAAATGAAGCCAAAAGGTGGCCAAAATGATTTAAACCCTAGACCAAAATGGGGCGACACTTAAAACCCAAAAAGAATACCAATTGGGCTATGAGCACTTTGTACAATATATTCTACCAAATATACATATATTGTAATATCCCGACCCGGGCTGTCACATCCCGAACCCCACCCTATGCGGATGTCGAGGACGTGATGCCAGTCAGCCGCCACGCGACCAACCGAAGGCAATTTCTGAACTTTTCAGTGAATTGCACTCCGACTGTAGGGTCAGATGCAGCGGAATTTAAAAACTTTTTGTCAAGGGAATGCAACTCATGTATCCACCGTAGGATATGTATCACACAGAGCAAGTCTAAAATCCAACAGCTAACAATTCTAACCTTAGAGCATATCTATAATCCGACATATAACAACAGAGCAGAACTATAATCTTTAGAGTACCGTTTAAATCCATGAGCCATGTCTATATCTAGTACATATCAGTCAAGTCAGTCGTATTACATCACTCACCTGATTAAACAGATTCAATCCTCAGTAATCCAGTCTCCACAAATCAGTGCCATCAGATCCAACAGATATCATTCCTGAAAAATGTTAGGGAATGGGGTGAGCTTCGAAAAGCCCAATGAGTAACACAGGTTCCCTGTCAAGGGTTTCAAAACCATTTCTTGTTTACAAAGCACAAGGGTAGTTCAGTTGTTTCTGAAATAGCAGTTTTATAAATCTACTTTAAATGCAGTTTTAGTAGAATAAAGCAGGACTGAACTAAACGGAACAACAAATCAGAATAGACGGAACAGTGCATGATGCCAATATCAATGAGAGTATAGGCAATTAATTCAAATATCAGACCAGATCAGTACTGGGCGGAACATAACAGGGCATAACAATAGTATATCAGTTAGGCGCGTAATCAAGCCTACTTATGCCAGACCGCTCATAATCAGAATGGTACCCAGAGTCAGACACATCATAGCAGAACAAAATTAGATAGACCATAAAACGGAACAAGACAGACCGAACAAAACAATAGTAGGACGGGACAAAATCATGCCGCGTACAATACAGTATAAAAGTTTGCATTTAAAAACATGCATTCAGACAGTATAACTTTTAAAACCGTACAGTGCATCAAAATACAGTATCTATGCAGTAACTTATATACCAAGTCAAGAATTCGGACAGATCATAACGAAAATGGACCATATATCAATCAAGACAGACAGATTATTGACGGACGGTACATAACGGGATCAGACGGAACAAAACACCAGTTCAAGTCACAGGCATAATCAAGGACAGAGGCATAACAGGACGGATCATAACGGGACAAAACAGAGCAATACATCAATCAGAACAAGACATATCGGAACTGAACATGGCGGATCAAAACGGTACAATATCAATCAGGTCAAGTCATATCGGAACTGAACATGACGGAACAAAATGAAACAATATCAATCAGGACAAGACATATCGGAACTGAACATGACGGAACAAAATGAAACAATATCAATCAGGATAAGTCATATCGGAACTGAACATGACGGAACAAAACGAAACAATATCAATCAGGATAAGTCATATCGGAACTGAACATGACGGAACAAAATGAAACAATATCAATCAGGACAAGTCATATCGGAACTGAACATGACGGATCAAAACGAAACAATATCAATCAGGACAAGTCATATCGGAACTGAACATGACGGAACAAAATGAAACAATATCAATCAGGATAAGTCATATCGGAACTGAACATGACGGATCAAAACGAAACAATATCAATCAGGACAAGTCATATCGGAACTGAACATGATGGAACAAAATGAAACAATATCAATCAGGACAAGTCATATCGGAACTGAACATGACGGAACAAAACGAAACAATATCAATCAGGACAAGTCATATCAGAACTGAACATGACGGAACAAAATGAAACAATATCAATCAGGATAAGTCATATTGGAACTGAACATGACGGAACAAAACGAAACAATATCAATCAGGACAAGTCATATCGGAACTGAACATGACGGAACAAAATGAAACAAGATCAATCAGGACAAGTCATATCGGAACTGAACATGACGGAACAAAACGAAACAATATTAATCAGGACAAGTCATATCGGAACTGAACATGACGGAACAAAACGAAACAATATATCAATCGGATGAAGACATATCGGAACTGAACATATCGGAACAAAACGAAACAATATCAATCAGGACAAGTCATATCGAAACTGGACATGACGAAACAAATCGAAACAATATCAATCAGGACAAGGCATATACTACTTTAAATATATGCTTTTTTTTTTAAACAGTATAACGTTCAAAACAGTACAGTGCTTCAAAATACAGTATCTAGACAGAACTTATACACCAATTCAAGAGTCAGGTTTACTCACAAGACGCAACAGTACAGAATAAAACCAGGACAGACCATACAACAGAACAAGGCAGACCCGAACTGAACAGGAGAGTAGGACAGTACAAAATCATGTTACGTGTAATGCAATATAAAAAAAGTATGCATTCAGACAGTACAGTATACAAAACAGTACAGTAAATAAAAATACAGTAACTAGACGGTGTACTTATACACCAAGTCAGAAGTTCCAGGTTACTCACAAACTGTTACGGTTATCTCCTTGCGCAAACAACCCGATAACCTCCAGATACGTCAGGCATCTCCATGTATATCCTGAACAATAATCATCAATCATATACAGATCAGAACTCTTCCATTCAGGTCTCATTTGTCATCTTAGGTATCTATCGGTTTACCTAAGATGGCCTAGTAGCCTATCGCCCTCTCATCGGGTTTCATCCGGGGCTATTTTATTCTTTAATTAGGCTTAGCAGTTATTAGGATTATATCCTAAGTCATTTAGACTTCAATTGTTATCAGTCAGGCACTCATTCAACCTTAGGGGCAAAATGGTAACTTTACCATTCTTGTCCCGGACCCTGTCGTGGTCTTCGGAATAGTCTTTATATCTTAAGTACAAAGTTCTACGTCCTTTGGACTCCAATCGGTATCAGTTAGGTTCTCATTTTAACCATAGGGGCAAAATGGTAACTTTGCCATTCTTATCCCGGACCCTTGTTATGGTCCTCAGAATATCCCATATATCGTATATATGAAGTTTTAAGTCTTTTAGACTCTAATCGGTATCAGTTGGGTACTTATTTAGTCTTAGGGGCAAAATGGTAATTTTGTCATTTTTGCCCCGGACCCTATCATGGTCCTCAGAACGTCCCATATATCTCATGTATAAATTTGTAAGTCCCTTGGACTTCATTTGGTATCTGTTTTAGATCGTCGGGACACATCGGTCATTTCTCATTTTACGCGTTGACTGTCTCGGAGTCTTATTTATCCCTATGATAATTTATCAGATCAGTTTGACCTTTATTCGACCTCTACTTTGCACTTACAGTGCTCAGGGGTATTTTGGTCATTTTACGTTTTGTGTAATTCTGACCCCGATTCGTCATCTAATCAAGTATACAGTCTCACCAGTGTCTGGGCTCCTACCGGTATTAGTTTCGTCCCAATCGGACTTTGTTTAGGTCTCGTACGGTATCAGGGGTAATTTGGTAATTTCACGTGTCATATTTTTCGGCACGTCAGTTCATAAAATGGACCTCACCATTGGGTCCAGAGTGTCCGACATAATTAAGTTGGACTATCTGTTATGTTCAATTGACCCTGGGAAGCATCAGGGGCAGTATGGTCATTTACACTTTAGGTGTCTGTATTTTTTCGGGACTTCAGTTCGTTAAACGGACCTCACCGTTGAGTTCAGAACGCCCGATATAGTCAAAATAGACTGTCTTTTATTTTTATTTGGGTCTGGTGCCATCAGGGGCAGTACAGTAATTTATCACTTACAGGTCTGTATTTTTTGGTACTGTATTTCCAAAATCGAACTGTACCATTGAGTCCGGAATGTTTGAAATAGTGAAAATACACTATTTATTTAATTTATTTGGACTCCGTTTGACATATTTAATGTCTAGGGGTAAAATTGTAATTTTACCTAATTAATAAAATAATAAAATAATTATTTCATTATTTAATTAATTTGTCAGGGGCTTAATTGAACAGTTTCTCAGAAATTTGGGCCACTGTATAATTCTTTAAACAGTTGGGGACAAATCCGTAATTTCATAAATCAATTGGGGGTTAAAACACAATTACACAAATTAGGGGTTCAAACCCCTTGGGTTTTAGGTTCAAGAACTAAACCGCTCCAATTACACTGTGAACCAACCGGTTTACTAACACTTCAGAAAACCGGAATTAAATATCCCTGTTATCCCCTAATTGGCCCCTTATCCACGTTCAGGTTATGCCCAAAATCCGATTTTAATTCCTTGCATCCGTAACCAAACAGGTCAAGTTTCAATTAAAAAAAAATTTGATTAAAACCTAACCAACACGCTGTCGTTTAGGTAATACTGATTTGCGGGTGGGTCGGATTTGACCCGAATCCAAACCCGGTCCAGGTCCAAGACCCGTGCCCATTACTGTTCATCGTCTTCCCCACGAGAGATGAACAGTAACCGTAATACTGCAGATTTTTTTTTAACTCAATTTCGTGACTTTTTGAACATGGATCTTCACTGTTCTTTATCCCATTATATCTCTGGATGTCAAGCCAACGTTTTGGCATCAGTTTCAAGTCTCAAAACAGTGTGTAAGCCAAGTTCGAGCTCTGATAATGGCGACTGTAAGTCGCCTATTTCATGTTCATCTCTCCATCAAATTTGATGGTTAGTGGCTGGTTGCAACCGTACGATCGTGGGGGTCATTATCCCATTCAAAAATCATGATTTAGGAGTCTCATTTGGGAGTTGGGTTTCATGGCCGAAACCTGCAACTCCACATTCGAGGGCCTTCCCGTGCGAGTTTGGGTCGCGCACCTAGGTATTTAGGATCCTTGTGACCTCTAAATCAGGTTTAGACTAATAGAATTCGACTTGGTGAGGGTTGTTTCAAACCTGCACATTCGAGGTCATCAATGGCTACCTGGCTCGGTTTTGGTGTTTTCTAGGCCGTCTCGGTCTCCCATTTATGCCATTAGCTCAGATTTATTTCCTAATTATCATGCATGCAGTCCACAAGGTCCAACAACACAGCAGATTTTAAACAGAATTTCAAGCAGTTTTGAGGTGTCTTCCCTCTGTACAGTGTTTCCCTTGTTATTTATGGCTCGGATCTGATCTTTGCTTGTTGCCTCAGTCGGTCATGTAATATGCAGTCCCCTCAGTCCCTTCCTCTTGATGCATCTCCCATGGACATGCATATACACCATGTTTCACACACACGGCTTCTCACAAATGGCTTGGAATCTCTTTCTCTATAACCCAATCTCTTTCTATAAAATCAGCATTACAGTGTCTCTACAGTTCTGATTTTTCCCTCCATGCATATATGGAGATTGTATAAGTTACCAAACCAGATTTCCTCTTGATGTTTCATCTCCCCCAAGTGCATGATGGGTTTGCATGCAATTTGGTTGGGAGGAGATGTAATCATGCTGGGATAGGCATGATGGGCTATAGCATAGGGTGATGCATGCTGATGTGTTGCATGCTTGGTTATTGGTCACTTTGGGGAATGGCCAAATCTGAATGGTATTTAAATACATATCTTTGCATATATATGCACAAAGGTGCTCTTAGCTTAGTTGGTAAATTTTTGGTAAACCAAATTCTACCTAGGTTGGTCAAGGGATCAAATCCTCTTGGCCACAATTTTTGGTCCTTTCCTATTTCGGGCTTAGGCCCTGTTTGGCTGCGCATTAATGCAGTTTCACTATTTTCTTCCTAACTTTCATTCTGTAGCTTATTTTTCGACGCGGTTTCTTCCGGTCAACTCCTAGTTAGGTTAGCTTCAGTGTCAGAGGTTCCATGTCATTTATTAATCATTCGGGATTTTCGGGGTTAACTAATTCGGGTTCTGTTAGTGTTAAAACGGCATTATTTTACCGATTTAACCAGCAATTTGGGTTCGGGTATTATACCCTCTTTCTCCAGACATATTTAATTATTTTATCGGCCTATCATGACCGCCGGGATTATGATTAATTCCCTTTACTATTCTGTAAGCTGGTACTAATTAATAATTAGATAATTAATCATTAATTATACAGGGTTGGGGTGTTACACGGGCTATGGCACGTAAACTGAGGTAGACCCAGTTGAGTACACGTAAACCAAGATAGGTCGAGCCGAGTAGCGTAATGCCAGTTGTAACCGAACATGAGTTCCGAATGAAATAGAAAAATTTTAATTAAGTCCAAAGAATAAAATAATAATACCGAGCCTTGACCAAGCAATGAACATAGTATCAAAAATAAATCGAGGCCAAAAACAGACCAAGAATAATATATCCCAAAATATACTCGAAGCATTGCAATGAGTAATGTACAATAATGGGCACGTAGTTCGAGACAAATAGTGAGACTCACCAATAGAGAAATTACGATATTTAAAAATACGAGAAATGGTTACGAGCAATCCCGAGTACCTAGGAATACCGTACAATAAAATCTGAGCGGTACGAAGAATCGTCTACGTAGGCCAGTACATGCCTCGATATACGTGCACAGTGCATTTTAATGAATACGAGAATATATATATGTATATATAAACATAATCATAAAATATATATATATATATACAAGTATATATATATATATATACGGTTAAGTATAAAAATGTATTATAAAAATATATGTATTAGTATAAATGGATATATATTATATATATAATAAAATGCAGATTTTTATTATTATATATATATATATATATATATATATATATATAGAAGCATGCCAAAGCATGCAATTGGAAAGAAAAAAAGAAAAAAAGAAAAAAAAGAAGCAGGAATATATATAGTGCAGTGTGTGCTGCGAGTGGTGTGTGTGTGTGTGTTATATTATATAATATACATAATATATAATTTGTCTAAAGTGAAGCAGGAAAAGTGAAAAGAAAACAAAAGAAAAAATAGAAACAGGAAAGTCAAAGAAAGGGGCATGTAGGACGGTGCAGCAGGTGTAGGGGTGCAGTGTGTGTTGTGTTGTGTGGTGTGTGTTTAAAGTGAACAAAAAGCAGAGAGATTTATATATATATATATATATGTGTGTGTGTGTGTATGTTGTACAGTAGTAGTAGCGTGGCAGTAAGAGGGGCAGTGCTGCAAGGTGGATCCCAAAATAGTGTAGGGAAAATTGTATATATGTATACGTCTGTGTGTATGGCGGTGCAGTATGTGATAGACGCATATATGTGTGCTGGTGTAGCGTAAGTGCAGAGGGAGAAGAGTGAAGGTTTTATGGGGTGGCTGGGAATTCAGTAAAGTGTTACAGAGAAATATTGTTTATATATATATATGTGTGTGTGTGTGTGTTTGGGTGCAGCTTGTAGAAGTTATTGGGAGCCGTTGGGAGTTGAAGAAAAGAGAGAAAAATTAGAAGAATAGGGAGAGACGGATGTGTAGGGGAAGAAAGAGAGAATTGTACAATAGAAGCGGTGAGGAGTCCTTGGGGGTATTGTGTTATTGTAATGAATTGGACAGCCCTGAAGTTTGGAGGGATAGCAGGTCGGTATGTGTATATATAGAGGTGTGTGTTTGTGACAGTGGAGATGGCGTTGAGTTGGAGGCTTTTGTGAGGAATGTTGATGATTGGGGGCTACTACAAAACCTAATGCAGCCATTGTAGCACTCCAGCAATGGGTGAGCTTCATTTTACGGGTCGATGTTTCAAATACAACTTATGACAAAGTTGCTACTATATCAGAATTATACTGGTGATCGGTGAAACCTTGGCTTAGCAAGAAAACAAGAGTTTGTTACTCCAGTGGCTGTTAATTCAGATGCACAGGATGTATCACAAGTGGGTGTTAGCTACAATAGTTATAGCTCCAACTAGCTGATGCCAAATTCTGAAACAGCTAGCTTAATTACATTATATTTGCCACTGCCAGGTGAAAAATCCTGTTGGTTGTTTGAGGATGATAAAGGGCAGGATCAGTTTAGGTAGTTGACAAGGTTCAATATTGGTGAAGACTGCCCCGTCTGATGGTCTTTACTCTTTTTGATAGACTTATACCGGAGGCCCACTCGGTGGAGCTACGAAGTTAAACCATGGACGTTGTGGTATTGTAATAAATTGGACCAATGGGCAATGTACATGGTCAAGTTGAAGGGATAAATGCAAGTGTTAAGGCCTTGTTAATTGGTTCTCAATTTGATATTGTCATTGATGCTGACATTAAGAAAGCTATCCAGTTGGAGGCTGGAGCAACACATGATTGGGGACTTGTGACACTCGACTGCAGCCAGACAAAGGTTAGACTTAATTATTTTATAGCTACTTCAAATTAGAATTGAACTTTGTGGAATTATAATTATGCCTAGAATTTATGGTTAATTGTGAATTGACCCGAGTAATAAAATAATATTTAATTTAAATAATTTAAGAGCAAAAATTACCAAAATGACCCTCAGTCGAAAAGTAGCCAAACAGACTTCGATTAAAATAAAAGAATAGTGAATTTTTATTATTTCGAGCATTTCTGGCTCAATCGTGAAGTCTGGTTTGTGAAAAGAGGTCTCAGGAAATAAGAAACCATAAAAGTGTAAAATAATCGTTTCGCCCTTTTTAGTACAGAAGTTCGAATTGAATAGCGTAATTCATATAACTATAGACTGAGATTGAGTTTCCTGAATCATAGGAATACCGAGAGATAAGAAGAAGGCGATTTTGACCTTCTAGATAGATATAGTAAAAGGTAAGTAAAATTTGATCTCTACATGTGTTACATTTCAAGCCATGTTATAGTTCTTGTAAATATATTGCTTCTTGTACTCTATACATACCCACCAATGTTTATTTTGCCAATTGATATTGCCCTATCATGTGGGAAACAATTATTGATTTTTATATCTCGATCATGATTGTACACTTGTGCATATAGTTCTTTTTGTACACTTGTACCTAGGGCCGTAAGGGCCAAACAATTTTATTCGAAGCAGTCTAGTAACCGTAGCCTTGAAAACTATTGTTACGACAGATTTGCCTAGAATCAGTTATGATTCCACTATACTCTTCGTGGAAGATAGCATGATCCTGATACATTATTAGTGCTGGATTTGTGCTCAGTCACATCTCCATCTGATGCTATTTATGACCTTCGGGTCCAAGTTCCGAGTGGAACATTTACTATACAGTGTACACAGAGTAGTATTATTTGGCGAGTCCTATGGAACCGAATATAAGCTCAAAGCAGTATTATTCAGCCAGTCTTATGGAACTGAATACGAGCTCAGTGCAATATTATTCAGCCAATCCTATGGAACTGAGTATGAGCCCAAAGGGTAACCGGGCCCTACCAACACCAGAGCATCTCAATCTTAGTTGATATCACTATCCTTTATTGTTTCTATTCATAGCTTGATCATGTTATATTGTTATTGAATGATCATGAGATTTTACAGCTTTCTATACAATGCTAACATTTCATACTTGATATAGCTCATGACTGTAGTAGTATGACATTGTTAGCATAGCATATTCTTTTCTTTATCATTTGACTTCTATCATCTGATATTGAGTATATATATTCATTGAATGGCTAGCATTCTTTTATACCCTTGTACACATGGCAGAATAATGGACTACTTGCTGAGTTTTCATAACTCATTAGATATTACACCACATTTTGTAGGTACAGATATCGAGGATAAATAGTAGGGCCTGATAGCTAGAGGTGGACATTCTTTTTTGAAGTTGTAGTGTAATACTTAGTACAGACAGTCTTATAGCTCTCCCATGTTATCTACGTCTTCGGGATGAACAGTTGTATTAAAAAATTTTGTATTCCGCAGTTTGAAACATTTACATATATCAGATGCAGCTTTTATTTATTTAATTTTTTTAGTCTTCCACTATTTAGTTGTTGCATGTTAGTAGCACTGATTGTGCAGTAAGTTGAGACCCTTAGTTCAACAAGCAGCATCAGATCGGGTGTGCGACACAAGATCTGCATAGGGTGGGTCTCGGGTCATGACAGCTTGGTATCAGAGCATCCTAGGTAACACAGTGATTCATGGGAGATAAGACTAAGGTACTAGTATTAAAAATGTCCAAGTAAAGTTAGTCAGTAGATAGATTCTGACATAATAAATAGACTACTATATAAATTTTAACTGTTGATCTTTTATAGCGAATAATTTTGGGAAATGATCAAGCTACTGTACCAGTAGTCGCAGGTATTTTTCTAGTTAGTTAAAGCCTACCCACATGCTAGCTTATGCATTGATTTTGCTTTTAGCATTCACTACTAGATTGATTTAGAAATTGAACTGCTAGTTGAACATAAAGACAGAACTCCTAAGTTATATGTTAATTGTTCAATTTCCACAAAGATAATGATAGATGAGAGTTACTATGCATGAAACAAATAGAGTACATAGCACAAATATATGATTATTAGTCGATCAAATGCTTGTAGAATTTTAAAGACATTGATGAGTTAGGTGATTGAATGACAAATAACTTCAAGGAACAAAGAGAGATATAAATGCAAATATTTATAATCTTTAGAATGAATTGCATACTGATATATATATACATATATATATATATATATGAATGTTTACTTGATAAACGAGACAGACTGAATAATGACTCTTGAAAGAGTCATTATAAATGAATGTTATACATTAGGAAAATCATTAGTAAGGAATGATATACATAAAGTATATGAGGTATAGATCATAAGTATAAAGTTATTAGTTGATCTAAGGAAGAAATTGATGATTTAAAAACTGATTAAATGGATAGTGACTGCTAGGAGATGAAAACAAGTTAAGAGACTAAAGGTTAACTAGTTGGGGAAAGAAATTATATGTTAGAATAGAAGTTGATGATTATTGAACAACTAAGATGAGCAAGTAAATAGTGATCCTTAAGGATAGTAGTATGTGTAAAGGTAAATGATAAGAATTCTTAAGTTTTGACACTGAAAATACTGAAGGAGGTTCGATAAATGTTATAGACAGATGAACGAGGCTTGAATAGGAGATAATAGCTATACTTAAGAAAACTTGGAAGGAATCACAGTGATATTGAAATTTGTAGTCCTTGATGATTATTCTATCATGTGGAAGCGAGAGCTTGATATTTATTGAGTTACAGTTTGATGATTGTTATGGTTAAATGATTGCCCTATATTGTGAAAATCAGACATTCCATAATGAACAAGGGCAACCGTTAGTTCACATTGAAAGATAGAAGGTAACATAAAATTAGGAATTGTGTCAGTTTAAAAAGTAATGGATTTGACAGTAATATCTAAATGGAGTGGTGATACCCTAGAGGGGTAGTAGAATTAATAGTGATATCTAGACAGAGTGGTAACACCTCGAAAGGCAGTATTTGTGACCGGTAATAATTGATTAGAATACTTATACTTTAAAAGGCAATAGATGTAGAAATAAATCCAGATATGAGAGATAGTCTGAAGGAAACTTAAATGGGTAAGCACAGAGGGAGTTGGTAAACCTTATTGATTTGAGTTATAGAATTGATGACGTACCAGAAATGTGAAAAGTCTTGAGTAAGTTATAGATAGACCCAGATAAACTAAAAGATGAGTAAAGTTTTGAAGATATTTACTAAATGGGCGAGACTGTTAGATTTTGACATTATGAAATGTAGTGATCTCAAACAAGAGGCTGGCATATGATGATTAAGTGTGAGAAAAGATTTGATAAACCTTAGTGACCTGAGTAGTAGATTTAACATTAATAAATGATGATACTTTGTCAAGCTAAGTAAAAATAAGTGATAAACGATCCTGAGTAGCTTTTAGAGATTTATGTAATTTAAGTAATTGTAAAAGACTGGAAGTGTAGTAAATTATTCAAGGGGGTCACGAAATAAAAATAATAAACAAAAATACTTACAAGTATAGAAGGAAGTAAATATCTGTGAACAGTAAGGAATTATGAACTGTATTGTTTTTGGAAAGCTTAAACCATTTGATTGAATCTTAGACAAGGATAGGGACACAGATATTCTTAAACAGTTGATTTGAGGTCAAGGAACAATTAGTTGAATGGCAAGTCTATTATAAAGGAATGATAATTAGGAATCGGTGTGAACTCTATAAGTTCCGTATAATATTATTGGAATGAAATATACCTCAGATATATTAGCAAATTTAATAAATAGAGTTTTAAAGCCCTATTTAGGAAACTTCATAATGTTGTTCACCAATGATGCCTTAAATTTACGAAGAACTGGAAGGACCACAAAAAGGAATTGAGATTCACGTGAAGGTTTTGAAATACTCTTGAAAATTTTAGAAAAATAGAAAAATTATCTGACGTGACTGTAAAACTTGATTTGATGTGACTGTAAAACTTGATTCTCAGTAGAAAATTTTTATCTAGTTAATGTAACATCCGTTCGAGTTATACCACGATGTTAAAGAAACCATAGGAACCACAGGAGTTAGAACTGCTAAGTTTAGGGAGAAACTTATTTTTAAGGGGGTAAGAATGTAATATCCCGACCCGGGATAAGGCACATAAATCGAGGTAGACCCAGTAGAGTACACATAAATCGAGATAGGTCGAGCCGAGTAGCATAATGCTAGTTGTAACCGAACATGAGTTTCGAATGAAATAGAATAATTTTAATTAAGTCCAAAGAGTCGAATAATAATACCGAGCCTTTACCAAGCAATGAACGTAGTATCAAAAATAAATCGAGGCCAAAAACAGACCAAGAATAATATATCCTAAAATATACCCAAAGCATCGCAATGAGTAATATACAGTAATGGGAAAATAGTTCGAGATGAGTAGTGAGAGTCACCAATAGAGCAATTATGATATTTAAAAATACGAGAAATGGTTACGAGCAATCCCGAGTACCAAGGAGTACTGTACAATAAAACCCGAGCAGTATAGAGAATTGTGTACGTAGGCCAGTATATGCCTCGATATACATGCACAGTGCATTTTAATGAATACGAGAATATATATGAGATAATATATACATATATATATATATGTATATATAGAGATAATCATAAATATATATATATACAAGTATATATATATATATACGGTTAAGTATAAAAATGTATTATAAAAATATATGTATTAGTATAAATGGATATTATATATATATAATAAAATACAGATTTGTATTATATATATATATAAGCATGCAAAAGCCTACAATTGGAAAGAAAAAAAAAAAAAGATGAAGTAGGAATATATATAGTGCAACGTGTGCTGTGAGTGGTGTGTGTGTGTGTGTGCTGGCAAGAGGGTGTCGGCAGAATAGGTTAGTGGTGTGTGTATGTGTGTGATATTATACAATATACATAATATATAATATGTCTGAAGTGAAGCAGGAAAAAAGAAAAGAAAACAAAAGAAAAAGTAGAAACAGGAAAGTCAAAGAAGGGGGCGTGTAGGACGGTGTAGCAGGTGTAGGGGTGCAGTGTGTGCTGTGCTGTGTGGTGTGTGTTTAAAGTGAACAAAAATCAGAGAGATTTATATATATATATATATATATATATATGTATGTGTGTGTGTGTGTGTGTGTGTATGTTGGGGCAGTGCCAAAAGATGGGTCCCAAAATAATGCAGGGAAAATTGTATATATGTATATGTGTGTGTGTGTGTGGCGGTGCAGTAGGTGATAGATGCATATGTGTGTGTTGGTGTAGCGTAAGTGCAGAGGGAGAAGAGTGAAGGTTTTATGGGGTGGCTCAGAATTGAGTAGAGCGTTACAAGGAAATATTGTATATATATATATATATATATGTACGTGTGTGTGTTTGGGTGCAGCTTGTAAAAGCTGTTGGGAGCCGTTGGGAGTTGAAGAAAAGAGAGAAAAATGATAAGAACTGGGAGACATGGATGTGCAGGGGAAGAGAGAGAGATTTGTACAGCAAAAGCGGTGAAGAGTCCTTAGGGGTATTGTGTTGTTGTAATGAATTGGACAGCCTTGAAGTTTGGAGGGATAGTAGGTCGGTATGTGTATATATATATGTGTGTGTATGTGTTTGTGACAACGGAGATTGCGTTGAGTTGGAGGATTTTGTAAGGGATGCTGATGATTAGGGGCTGCTGCAAAACCTGATACAGCCATTGCAGCGCTCCAGCAGTGGGTGAGCTTCATGTTACGGGCTGATGTTTCAAATACAACTTATAACAAAGTTGCTGCTATATCAGAATTATAATAGCGATCTACTAAACCTTGGCTTTACAGGAAAACAAGAATTTGTTGCTCTAGTGGCTGTTAATTCGGATGCACAGGATGTATCACAAGTGGGTGTTAGCTGCAATAGTTATAGCTCCAACTAGCTGATGCCCAATTTTGAAGCAGCTAGCTTAATTACATTATATTTGCCACTATTAGGTGAAAAATCCTGTTGGCGGTTTGGGGATGATGAAGGGTAGGATCAGTTTAGGCAGTTGACAAGGTTCAATACTGGTGAAGACTGACCCGTCTGATGGTCATTACTCTTTTTGATAGACTTATGCCGGAGGCCCAGTCAGTGGAGATGTGAAGTTAAACCATGGACGTTGTGATATTGTAATAAATTAGACCAATGGGCAATGTGCATGGTCAAGTTGAAGGGATGAATGCAAGTGTTAAGGCCCTGTTAATTGGTTCTAAATTTGATATTGTCATTGATGCTAACGTTAAGAAAGCTATCCAGTTGGAGGCCGAAGCAACACATGATTGGGGACTTGTGACACTCGTCGCAGCCAAACAAAGGTTAGACTTAATTATTTTTTAGCTACTTCAAATTAGAATAGAACTTTGTGGAATTATAATTATGCCCAGAATTTATGGTTAATTGTGAATTGACTCGAGCAATAAAATAATATTTAATTTAAATAATTTAAGAGGGAAAAATACCAAAATGACCCTAAGTTGAAAATTAGTCAAACGGACTTTGATTAAAATAAAATAATAGTGAATTTTTGTTATTTCGAGCATTTTTTACTCAACTGTGAAGTCTGATTTGTGAAAAGAGGTCTCAAGAAGTAAGAATCCGTAAAAGTACAAAATGACTGTTTTGCCCTTTTTAGTACAGAAGTCCGAATTGAATTCTGCAAAAGCCTAAACCAACTTTGTTTGACATTCTGGATTCAATAGTAGAGTCTATTTAAGTAAAAGAAGTATCAATAGTAAAGAAACATAAAATTTGATGAATAGCATAACTCATATAACTATAGATTGAGATTGAGTTTCCTGAATCATAGGAATACCAAGAGACAAGAAGAAAACGGTTTTGACCTTCTAGACAGATACAGTAAAATGTAAGTCAAATCTGATCTCAGCATGTGTTACATTTCAAGTTGTCCCAACCCGAAACCCACCCTGTTCTGATCTCACATCGCGACCGCCGCCTTCAGGCTCAGGAGCCTTAGGGCGAGGCTCACATACATAAGCAGTAGTATCGGATGGCGGTGTGACTCGTGATTTGCAAAAGCATGAATTTTTTTTTTCTTGTCTTATTTTAGTATTTCACACATCCGTCCGGTACTACCGCTCTTCGCATTGGTACACATAATTATACATTGAGAGCATAATAAAAATTAAATTCTTTATAAACAATACATATCTAGCCGCCCCGAGGGGCTTAATACATAACCGAGTACTATCTTCTACTACAAAATTTACTATCAAAAGTTCATAGTGTTTCACAAAGAAACTGCTTAACTATCCTTCCAAAAATAGCCCGCCTTATCATCTTCAAAATTGGTGCTGCCTTTAGTCACTTGAAAGGGGGGTCGGATAAAAATCCGGTAAGCTAATCTAAGCTTGTGAGTAATTCTAGCATTTGTCGTGGGGTTTCAATTGGCAGTGGTTTAGCACATGAGAGTTTATAAAATAATCACTACCAATTGCTCGTATACTTTAAACACAGAATATATGCATTCCTTAAAACAAATAGCTTTGAAAAATTTAAAATATCCAAGCTAAACTTATACATATGAACTTCAAAACATATAGATATGCATAGTGAAAATGAGGGTAAAACATGCTTCCATTTTCAACATAACATCTTATCACTTTCATTAGTGGAATCCGTTTCAAACTAGACTCCCATTTTACTTATACGTGAAGATATCTTGTGTTTGAGGAATTAGATCCTGCTACCTGGCAATTTAAAGGTCAATTAAATTTCGAAGAACACAAAATCCTGTCATGTTACAGGTCAATTGAGTTCTGAAGAACCCAAAATCTTGTCTGTGTGTTTATGCACTATTTATCTTGCATTTAAATATGTTTACACATGACTATGTCAATAGATACTTTTCATGAGCAATTAAAACATCATGTTCATGACCTCGTGATAAAATCTTCGTATACTTGGAATAGGCAATTTCAGAATACTTTACATAATTTTTGCATTTTAAACTTTAGACATGCTAAAATATATTTTCAAAAAACTGTAGGAGAAACCATTCACTGAGCATGTCATAGTAGGGTTTGTAAGAACAGAAATACTTTGAAACTGAAATCATGTAAATACTGAATTTGGGATTCAATACTTTATATCTTTTGAACTCAAAACTTCTTCAAATTCATGGAGTTAAATCTCCACTTCAAATACAGGGTTACTCACCTTATGTGTCTAGGTCGGCTCTATTGAGGTGCCTTCCCTTTGCCTTTTCTTAACCTAAAATAATTTATGAAAATTTCATAAATCTCACATGTACTTAATCAACTTGTGATCTTTCTTATTCTTAGACTGTGTAAGCCTACTTTTTATAATAAGTTTATCCTTAAGAATTGAACTAACTCAATTCGCTTCATTGTTGAATCCCAGGTCAATTTACTTATACATATATACTTATTTATAATAGACATTACCTGTGATGCAGTTCATTTAGCATCTTTATATTTTCTAGCTCATCTTTCTCTTTTTATTCCTTTAATTTTCCTTAGCAAGTCTCCTTGCTGCAGCTTCTTTCACGAGTCATCCCATTAGGACTATAGGGGCTTTGTATATGAACGACATGATAGAGATGATTTGGCATGTCTTGGCTATCCTTATCTTTCAATTGATCACCTTATGTTGCCACAAGAGTTCATCCATGAAGTCTTGTTGCGTTTTATCCATTATAATTTACTTGTACTTTAACCTAAAACACAATATAATTTACTTGTACACTTCTAGTAGCTCCATTAATTTTAAATTTGATTTATTTAATTCACATGTTTACGTGTCGTGTCTTTCCATATTTTATTTCAAAATACAAACCTTACTACTTAGTTCCGTACATCGGGCAACGTTCTAATTTACAATCACCTGTCTTATGCTATTCATCAAATTTTATGTCTCTCCATTATAAGGACTTCTTTTGGTCAAATAAACTCTACGATTGAGTCCGGAACGTCGATGAAAGTCAATTTGGAGCCTCTCTGGTTTCAATTTGGCTTTTGGGGTACTAGGGGCAAAATGGTAATTTTACCCTTTTACGTGTCTTTATTTTTTGAGGTCTCGTCTCATAACACGGACCTCACCATTGGTCTCAGAAGGTGCAAAATAGTAAGAATACACTAATAACTTATCCAATTTGGACATCGGACCATTTCGTCATTATTTATTTTAATTAACTTAATTTATTTTTATTTAATGGGATTTATATATAATATATATATATATATATATATATATTTTGTGCCTAAAAAGGACACAGAATTGTCCTGTCCAAAACGGTTAGCATGCTTCACTCTTTCCTCTTGGTCCCCTGTTCGAGTCCCAAGGTGCGCAACACCTTTTTCTAGTTTTTTCTTTATTTTATTTTTATATTATATATATATATATATATATATATATTTTCTTGCCATATTACGTAACACGCGCATGCATGTCCAAGTGGTAAAAACCCTTAGTTCTGTGAAGGAGGTTGGGCGTTCGAACCTCAAGGGTACGGCCCCTTATTTTTTCTGATTTTTCTTGACCCAAACGGCGGACAATGGCCTTATCCATGGATAGGCTATCCCCAATCGCACACAGGTTATTTAATTGGGCCCAAGACATGTAGCCAAACATGCTTAATTTGAGTTTTAAACCCTTTTCCCCAAAACAACGTCGTCACACTTATGTGGTGGCTAGCCTCATAGCGTGACACGTGTCTGAGTCGACACAGCCTTAACCTAACTCGATCAGGGATCGGCTGAGTCGACTCTCGAGTTGGCTCAGCGGGGTTTCTTTTTTCCTCGACTATCCGGTAGGGTTCCAGTGGGTCTCCTGATGTCTTCTCCGGCACCGGCGACCCTTTTTCAATCAATTTTCAATTGTTTTCAATTGCAAATCTCTTCCGTTTTCCTTCCAGGTTGCAATCCTACCCTTGGTTTTCTTCGAAACACAATAAAATCCTAAGAATATGGAGTTTCTTAAAACTCTGGCCAACTGTATTTTTCCCATTTTGTGCATTTTTAAGCACTATTTTTATTCATTTATTTTTTAGTTTTCTTCCTGCACCATTGAGGATTAGTTCCTCATTGAGTTACCAAGGTTTAAATCATAAAATTTCATAAACCCGATTATCACCTCATACCTGCAACTGTCTTGTTCTCGTTTAATTTTAAACCTTTTTCTTTAATTCTTTTTGTAAACTTTTACACTTTTCATGCTCTTCTAGGCTATCTATTTAAACTTAGCATTCATGCTTAAATTTTCCTAAAATAGAAATGAGATTTACTCACTTGTTTGAAGTAAGCCTCGGTTTCTTTTCTGTTCTTGCTTGCTACAATTCTGAATCCCTTCTTTCCTCTTGCTCCTTTTCTTTTTTGCTTTTTCCTTAAGCTCTAAGCATGCAGTGCATGCACCTGCTCTTAAATCAGCCTCCACCGCCTTCTCTTTCTCTTCCTATCTCTCTCTCTCTCTCTCTCTCTATCCCTTCATAGCCTTACATCTATGCTTCCCAACATTTAATTTCTACATTTTCCATTTCGGCCTTTGCATTAAATTGTTGTTGATATTTGTGTTATATATATATATTATATTAAACACAAACACACACATACAGCTGACACACACACACTGGTTCACTATTCTGCACACATATATGTACTTACATGTATCTATACTTCCATATATATATATATTTATGTGTATAGTTATATATGTATACTTATGCATATACATATTTGGTTTTATACACACTCAATGTGTGTATTTGCATATGTTAATGTACATATATTATTTTATGTATATAGTGTAACTATGCATTTGGAAATATACGTATTTACATATTTCTTGCTTCTCAGTCTTTTAGTAGTTAATTTTTAACTACGATTCATTACCTCGTAATACATATCACATTACCCGTTATTTCGGGTCAAGGTGTTACACAAGCCATGTCATAGTTCTTGCAAATATATTGCTTCTTGTACTCTATACATACCCACCTGTGTTTATTTAGCCACATTGATATTACCCTATCATGTGGGAGACAATTATTGATTTCTATATCTCGATCATGATTGTACACTTGTGCATGTAGTTCTTTTTGTACACTTGTACCTAGGGCTGTGAGGGCCAGACAGTTTTATTCGAAGCAGTCTAGTAACCGTAGCCTCGAAAACTATTGTTACGACAGATTTGCCTAGAATCAGTTATGATTCCACTATACTCTTCGTGGAAGATAGCATGATCCGGATACATTATTAGTGCCGGATTTGTGCTCAGTCACATCTCCATCTGATGCTATTTATGACCTTCGGGTCCAAGTTTCGAGTGGAACATTTACTATACAGTGTACATAGAGCAGTATTATTCGGCGAGTCCTATGGAAACGAATACGAGCTCAAAGCTGTATTATTCAACGAGTCCTATGGAACTGAATACGAGCTCGGTGCAATATTATTCAACGAGTCCTATGGAACTAAATATGAGCCCAGGGGTTAGCCGAGCCCCACCAGCACTAGAGCATCTCAATCTTAGTTGATATCACTATCCTTTATTATTGATATTCATAGCTTGGTCATGTTATATTGTTATTGAATGGTCATGAGATTTTACAGCTTTCAGTACAGTGCTTACATTTCATATTTGATACAGCTCATGACTGTAGCAGTATGACATTGTTAGCATAGCAGATTCTTTTCTTTATCATCTAACTTCTATCATCTGATATTGAGTATATATATTCATTGACTGGCTAGTATTCATTTATATCCTTGTCCACATGGCATAGTAAAGGACTACTTATTGAGTTTTCATAGCTCATCAGATACTACACAACATTTTGTAGGCACAGATATCGAAGACAAACAGTAGGGCCTGATAGCTAGAGGTGGACATTCAGTTTTGAAGTTGTCGTGTAATACTTAGTACAGATAGTCTTATAGCTCTCCCATGTTATCCACGTCTTGGAGATGAACAGTTGTATTAAGAAATTTTGTATTCCGTATTTTGAAACATTTACATATATTACATGTAGCTTTTATATATTTAATTGTTAAGTCTTCTACTATTTAGTTGTTGCATGTTAGTAGCACTAATTGTGTAACAAGTTGAAACCCCTGTCTCGACAAGCAGCGTCGGATCAGGTGCGCGACACGAGATTTGCATAGGGTGGGTCTCAAGTCGTGACATATATGCTCTAATAAGTCCAATTGCTGCACACTCAAAATTGAGGTGGCAGCATGCTATTGGACCCATATATGTACAGGTATATCTATATATATGCAGGACGTGAAAATATTTGTGTGTATATATATATATATATATGAGGGATAGGTGTAAGCTATGTGTGCTCTGTGTTGTGTAAGTGTAATATAACTGAACTATACATCTCTGATATATGACCGACCAAGGTGAAGATATATATTCTGTGTGTGTGTGAGTTGTGCGCCATAACCGACAGAGAAGGTCAGCTAAAAAGAGAGTAGAAAAAGAGATGAACGTGAGGAAAATGAAGTAGTAGATTGGAAAGAAAGAGAGGAAGAAACAGGTAATTTTTCTCTAAGAATTTTCAGTTGCTTCGGTATTATATGGTTTAAATTGTATACATGAGATTGTAGGATGAAACTAAGTAAATAAGGGGTCAAAACAGAGTATAAAAGAGTCCTAAAATAGTAAAAAATTAAGAAACCGCCATTGAAGGACATCAAAAAACAGGTCTAAATTGACTAAAACCAAGTTGATTTCCTTGGATTTAGGCTTAAACTAGAAGCTCGTAAGGTCACAAATCCACAAGAGTTATGAGAAATGAATTAGAAGCGAAGGAGATAATCGAAATTGCTAGTCATGATTCAAAAATTGAACTTCAAGAATCAAGTACCCCAGAATGATTTTTCGAATATGAGTTGAACCCCTATACGGAGAGAATCATCACAAACCAAATCCCATCGAATTTGGTTGAGTAACGAGGGAGAATTAACCAACAATATAGTGAAGCCATCGAGCTTCAAACTGAGCTTTTAAGCTAGTATCAATCTACAAAACCCACGCCAAAGTGTTAATTGACCTTCCAGAAGATGATTAGGATTGAAAATAGTAAAAATCCATGCTTGAAAACCCATGAAATAGGCTTAGAAATTTCTAGGGTTTCAATGAATAGTAACGTCTCCATGGAGGAAGACGATAAATAGTGACCGGGTTCGGATCGGGTTGGATGCAGGGTTTAGGTCGGGCTCGATCGAATTATAAAAAGGGTTATCAAAACTATGTCGGTTTGGGGAATTGAATTTAAAAATAAAATAAAATGTTAGGACTGATGTCAGCATGACGAATTGAGTAGTACTGAACCGGTTGGTTTAGTACTATTAGGGGCCGGTTCACTTAAAATCCAAGTGAGCCAATTAGTTTATTTATAAAGTTTCCTAAAATGAAGAATTGACCCCCCCTGCTTCCGATTAATTACAAAATGACATAAAAAAATACTTAAAAATTATTTTTAAATCCAACTTGATTATGGGAAATTACCAAAACACCCTTAGGCTAAAAATAGGCTAATTAAAGGCCGATTAAAATTAAAGAATAATGCAACCCAATATTTTTGGCCATTCCAGACTCCAAGGCAGAGTTTGATTTATGAAATTATATCTCAAAAAATATGAACGGGCAAATTGGAATAATTCCAAATACATCCCAGTTATTAGTTAAATGATCAACTGGATTCCGATAACTATAAAAATACATACCTTAACATTGTAGGACATTCTTGAACCACTGATAGGATCCATTTTCTAAAACGAAGTACCAAAAAATATAACACGTAAAAGCATAAAATTAGGAAAATGCCCCTAGGCGTAATATAAGTCCCTATAAATACAAATTAAGATCCGGAAAAGCCTAAATTAATTATATTCAATATTTTGGACTTAGTGGTAACGTTCCTTTGAGGAAAACAAGACCTAGTAACAAACTAAAAAAATGATAAACACGTCCTTAGGACTAAATGAAGTTACCAGAAAATACCCCTAGGCTTAATATAAGTCCCATAAATACAAATTAAGATCCAGAAAAGCCTAAATTAATTATATTCAATATTTTGGACTTAATGGTAACGTTCCTTTGAGGAAAACAAGACCTAGTAACAAACTGAAAAATGATAAATACGTCCTTAAGACTTAATGAAGTTACCAGAAGTATAAATAGAAAACTTATTAGTCCATATAAATGTTATAAGGACCAAATAAACTCAAAAGGGAGTCTGAAAAAATAAATTGTATACAAAAAATTATGGAATGTTAACAAGGGTAAATTACCATCATGCCCTTGAGGGGCCAAATAAGTTATAAGGTACCAAAGAACCCTAAAAGGGAATTTAAAGACCCTTAATTGAATAAACTAAGTTCAAAAGAACTTAAAACACTGCATAACAAAGTTTGATATTATAATGAATACTGCTTCATTATGCATTGTAATTTTTAATTCGTGATTATAGGATCACTTAAACAATGAAAAATGGAAAGAGAGTTATGGGATAGCTATTATGATAACCGCACGGGAATGCAAAGCTAAGAACCCAATGTAAGTAAACCCAAACTCTAACATGTGGTATTCCTAGCCAGGTCACAGTTTAATTTGATGTTTGTCCTATATCATGGATTTGTTGAGAATTTGATTGCCAATATCCTTATATTATTATTTGTCTTTATCTATACTTACTTGGATATTGAAAAATTGTTATACCTCTCACTGCTGAGAATTTGCAATTCCACAAATATGTACATCGCCTGTGAAATTTTGACGATCATGATATTATTATAAGTGCCTAGAGTCGTGATCTGTCACAATGTCCATCTGATTCACGGATGCTTGTGCACCTATGGGTCAGTGTTTGGGAATGATCCCAACACCTAATCCATAGAGGACATGATATATATACAGAGCTCTAGTACTATCTAGTAGCTTGATAGTGGGGTGGACCCAGAAGAGCACTTTTAAGGGTATGCCAGGCCCTATATGTGATAGCATTTGTTCTGTTATTGATATACTTTGTGAGCCTGTCCTTGGATTATCTGTTGACATACTATTTAATTGATGATATGCTTGCTTGCCTACCTTTGGACTCAAATTGGTATTCCTGTTATTGTGGTAGCTATTTATTATATAGGCCAATCCCTAACATTGATTTGTTATTCTACCTTGGGATGTGCCCTTGGGACCTACGGGTCAATTTATGGATTCACATACTTAATGATTAGCTACTGTTACGTTCTATCCTTCACATGCTATTGTGATATTATCATTTTCTTGCTATTGTCCTTTATCTTTCTTTTAGAGTAACCATGACCCATGCAAAGTGAGGGGATTTAATTACTGAGCTAAGTTAGCTCACTCTATATTTGTAACTATTTTTCAGGTAGCTCTATAAGGAAGAAACAATGTGAGGTGACTAATGGAGCTAGTCGCGTGCTTGTGACCAATATTGATGATGTAAATTCCAAGTCATATTTTGAACATGTACTCTATAAGGCTGATCTAAATAATAGGTATTTGTAATATTGTATCATTGGTCATCGTGTTAGACTTGATTAGTGAATCATGATGATCGAAATGGTACTTGGAGATATTTGATGGATGGTTGTTAGACTTCAGTTTATGATCAGATGAATTACATTGGTGTAGCTTCCGCATTAAATGATTTAATGATTCATGATTTATTGATATGAAGAAAAGAAAAATTTATTTATCATTCTATGCGATTCATTTGATTTTGTACGGCCTGTCCGAGTGGTAATGTCGTTCGTTGCCCCTAATCTGCGTAAGGTGGCGTTAGGGTCGTGATAGAGTGGCATCAGAGCAAAGGTTAATGATATTTGGGGAGGACTAAGTAGTGATTGAATTCGATGTTTCATGGGTGACTAGGATGATCAGATGATCAATAATTCTTGGGAGACAATAGTAGGGTTAGAAGTTGATGATCTTGAGAATTTAAGGACTACCTTAGAGACTATAGGTTAATGATTTCATGGGAAAGATCATACTATTATTGGATTTGTAGATTATTAGGTAATTTAGATGATTAAACGATTAAGTGATTGGTGATTGGCGATTCTTGAAGCTAATGCCAAATCCTACCCTAGTGTTCCAGAAACACGTTGGGGCAAAAACAGAGGGGTTGAATGGTTAAAACCCCACGAAATCAAAAAGAAAAGAAATCAGGAAACTAGGGTAAATGGGGGAAGAAAAGAGGAAGAAGCGGAACAGTACAGGGCCGGACTTCGGGTCAAATCTGGGTTCGGGTCGGGACCCGACCCGTCGCACAAAAGGTTTAAGTAGGATAACGTCGTATGAAGCGGTGTTATTTTAAAATTTAAATGTTAGGGCTGACGTCATCATGACGTCAGCATTACGTGTCGAATCGACCAAACCAGTTGGTTCAATGAAATCCCAAGCCGGTTCACTTAAGAACGAACTAAACCCATTTGTTTAGACCAGAAGTTTGCGAAATCAAATTTTGACCCCCAGAACTTCGAAAAAATTATATAGTGACCCAACAAAAATTTAATTAATATTAAATTAAAAATATTTAAATGAAAAACATTTCAAAAATGCCCCTAGGCCATAAATGAAGCAAACGAAGTCCAAATAAATTAAATAAATAGTCTATTTTGACTCTTTTGGACATTCTGGACCCAATGGTGGGGTCCATTTCACGAGACGAGACTCCAAAAAATTAAGACGCGTTTAATTATAAAATGACCAAATTACCTCCAGTGCCCCTAAAGTCAAATAGAAGTCTATGAGGGTCTAAATTAACTTTTTCGACGTTCCAGACTCAATGGTGAGGTCCATACTACGAAACGAAGTATGAAAAATATGACATGTAAATATATGAAGTTAACAAAGCAACCCTAAAAGTTAATGAAGCCACCAGAAGTGTATACATTAAGAGGATAGCGGTTAAGATAAAAGTTAGGATTTAATACGATCTAAGCATAAAATAGGGACATCAATACAAGATATTTGAGGTACATATGAAGTTAATAGATTGTTTATGAATTGTTCTTAGGAGCTACAAATGGGAAAGGAAAGACGTCGCAGTAAACGCCAATCTTGGAGTATAAGGTGAGTAACCCTACATTTGAAGTGGATATTTAACACCATGGATTTGAAAATGTTTAAACTTCAAAATATCTGAAGCATTGAGTGTTAAATATTTCATGATTCTTGTCTCAAAAATATTATGTTCTTACAAATCTTATTGTGACATGCTCAATGAATGCTTTCTATTACAGTCTCTCTTAAAAGTATTTAACATGTCTACATATCGTGAAATTTCTTATTTCAAGTATGTGAAGATTTTATCATGATATCATGAACATCATGTTTTAAATACTCATGAAAAGTATCTATTTGAAGAAGCCATGTGATAAATGTTTTACCAGATAACAGTGCATAAACACACAGGCAGGATTTTGGGTTCTTCGGAGCTCAATTAACCTGTCAAAAGCCACATAGTCAGGATTTTGGGTTTCTACGGAACTCAATTGACCTGTCATGTGAAATGCCCGATAGCAGGATCTAATCCCCTAGGCAATGAGATATCTGCACGTAAAGTAAAACGGGAGTTTGGTTTGAAACAGATTCCACCTAATGAAAGAGAAAAGATGTACTCTATGTTCAAAATATATGAGCAATTGGTAGTGAGTATTTTATAAACTCTCATGTGCGAAACCACTACCAATTAAAACCCCATGACAAATGCAGGAATTACTCACAAGCTTAGTTTCGCTTACCCAGATTTTTATCCGTCCCCCTTTCAGATGATAAAAAGTGAGTCCTGATTTTTTATGAAGATAATGTTTGATCTATGCTCATTTTATGGAAGCGTGTAGGAAGATCATTGTAGGACTAGCAGATTTTGGGAAGCACCAAGACTAATAGTTAGTCGCTTTTGGTTATAGAAAATATGTAAGCGTTATGTAATTAAGTTTCGAAGGACAAATGAATATGTATTATGTATAAAACTTTACAATTGTTATTTATGCTCTGAATGTATATTCAATTGTATCGCTATGAAGAGTGGCAGTACTGGGCGGATGTGCGAAAGATTTAAATAAGAAAAGAAAAGATAAAGTTTTTATGCTTTCGCAAACCAAGGCCACACTGCTGTTCGATACTGTTGCTTATGTGAGCCTTGCCCTAAAGCCTCGACCGAAGGGTGGCGGTCGCGATACGAGATCCACACAGGGTGGGTTTCGGGTCGTGACAAAGTGGTATTAGAGCTCTAGGTTATTTGGTCTTTGGGAAAGACCAAGTCATGATTGAGGTTTAGAAGTAATTAAGATTTCTGATACTACAGAGTGGTTTCAAAGCTCTAGGTTATTTGGTCTTTGGGAAAGTCCAAGTTATAATTGAGGTTAAGAAATAAATAAGATTTGTCCCGGGCTGACTTAAACAACTTAGGGACATTAGAAAAATTAGAAACAGAACTATGAGTTAGGTAGGTTCTAGGCCACCTAAGATATGTGAAGTATGTGATATGAAATGAAGGTGGGGTATGGGACTCGCAGTACATGAAATAGATATATGAAGTATGTGATACGAAATAAGGCGGGGTATGGCACCCGTAGTTAAATAGAAATAGAACGAGAAGTAATGTAGATTATAAAAATCACCATGAGAACCAAGGATAATAAATATTTAACCTTGTAAATAAGAAATAGGTAAATGAAAACCCTATGTGATTATGGAAAACTAATAGAGATTTGTTTTTTAGTAAAGATGGTGAACACTAGAAGAAATGCAAGGAATTCTGATGATAGATAGAAACAACGTAAGGAGACTAGAACTCTTTAATTAATTAATAATTAGTGTGCTAATTATTAATTAGAACCGACATAAATAATAATTAAGAAGTTAATCGGGAACCTCATGATGGTTATAACAGACCAATAAAATGATTAAGCAGATCAGAAATGAGGGCGTAATGTCCGAACCTAATTACCAATTAATTAGGCAAAATAATGTTATTTTAACACTATGAAAACTCGTATTAGCGAACTATGACGGCCACAAATAAATAATAACTGGTACGAGGCCTTTGATAACGAGGCTAACCAAAATACGAAACCCTCAGAAGAAACCACGTCGAAAAAGGAGCAACGGAAAAAAAATATTAAGAAAATAGCCAAAACAAAATTTTGCGCCAACCAAACAAGGCCTAAGCCCAAAATGTGGAAAAAATAGCCAAAAGTGAGGCCAAGGGGAATTGAACCCTTGACCAAGTGGAGCAAGATTCTTGTTACCCAAAAAAATTACCAAGAGGGCCGCTACTATCTTTGTGCTTAAATGTACAACCAATTTGTACTTAAACCCAAATTATTTTAGCCCACCTCCCAAATTGACCAATGGCCATGCATGCAATCCCCACATCATTAGCCCATATCACCTCCTTTCAACTCATATCAGTCACCGAACCCACCAAGTCTCTGATATGCATGCATTTATATATATATATGTGTGTGTATATGTATAGGTGGGCAATATGATATATATAAGAACTATATACCTTGGGACACTCCAAAAACATGTGTGGGTGAAATCTAGAGAGTGTGTGTGTGTGTGTGTGCAACTGTGTGTATGTGTGTGATTGCAGAATCTAAAGAGAGAGAAAGTGAGAAACAATGGTGTGTGAGAATTTGTGTGTACATGCATGTGTGTGTGTGCATGGAGGCTCCCAACTAGAAGAGAAAGGGGAGGAGGTCGAGGCTGACTTCTAAAGGAACCCAAAGAAGCTCAATGGTGAGCCATGAATGGTGGAGCAAGTGTCGACTAGGAGGTATAAATACCAAACCCAGAATTTTTCCTTTCTTTCTTTGCTTACTATTTCAGTCTTTTAAGACCTATCAACTGCATGCATAATGTTTAGAATGAAAAATACTAATTGAGGCATGAAAATGGGACCCTAAATAGCCCTAAAACACCAAGAATAGTACATAACCTCCATGGATGACCACCTTCAAACTGGGTCTGATTCGACCCAAGCTAAACTGAGTTTGGATTGCTTAGACCAGACCTAGGTGATGTGAGGTTTGCACTGCAACAAAAACCAAGTGAAGTGGCTCACAAATGAGCCATAAAACTAGAGTAGCAGGCCACGGGTTCATAACCCAGTTTCATGAATGGAGTCTTTAAACTAGTTTTCTAAACATGGATCGAACCGCCATGACCTAAGGAACCCAAGAAACCAAGCCACGCATGGAATAGTACTGAAACGATCATGCAATAAGGCAATTTACAGTCTCCAATAATGAAACTCGAACCAAGCTTACACACTATTTTGAGGCTTGAAACTAATGCCAAATCCCACCCTCGTGTTCCAGAAACACTTTGGGGCCAAAAATAGAGGGATTGAATGGTTAAAACCCCATGAAATGAAAAAGAAAAGAAATCAGGAAACTAGGGCAAACGGGGGAAGAAAAGAGAAAGAAGATGAACAGTACAGGGCCAGACTTCGGGTCGGGACCTGACCCGTGGCACAAAAGGTTTAAGTGGGACGACGTCGAATGAAGCGGTGTTATATTAAATTTTAAATGTTAGGGCCGACATCATCATGACGTCAGCATTACGTGTTGAACCGACCAAACCGGTTGGTTCAATGAAAACCCAAGCCGGTTCACTTAAGAATGAACTGAACCCACTCGTTTAGATCGAAAGTTTACAAAATTAGATTTTGACCCCCAGAACTTCTAGAAAATTATACAGTGACCCAACCAAAATTTAATCAATATTAAATTAAAAATATTTAAATGAAAAACATTTCAAAAATGCCCCTAGGCCATAAATGAAGCAAACGAACTCCAAATAAAGTAAATAAGTAGTGTATTTTGCTATTTTGGAGATTTCGGACCTAATGGTGGGGTCCATTTGACGTGACGGGACACTAAAAAATGAAGACACGCTTAAGTACAAAATGACCAAATTACCCTTAGTGCCCCTAAAGTCAAATTGAAGTTCGAGAGGGTCTAAATTGACTTTCTTCGATGTTCTGAACTCAATGGTGAGGTCCATACTACAAAACAAAGTATGAAAAATATGACACGTAACTATGTGAAGTTAACAAAGCAACCCTAAAAGTTAATGAAGCTACCAGAAGTGTATACATTAAGAGGATAGCACTTAAGATAAAAGTTAGGATTTAATACGATCTAAGCATAAAATAGGGACATCAATACAAGATATTTGAGGTACATATGAAGTTAATAGATTATTTGTGAATTGTTCTTAGGAGCTTACAAAGGGGAAAGGAAAGACGTCGCAGTAAACGCCAATCTTTGAGTATAAGGTGAGTAACCCTGCATTTGAAGTGGAGATTTAACTCCATGGATTTGAAAATGTTTAAACTTCAAAATATCTGAAACATTGAGTGTTAAATATTTCATGATTCCTGTCTTAAAATATTCTTTTCTTTCAAATCTTATTGTGACTTGCTCAATGAATGCTTTCTATTACAGCCTCTCTTAAAAGTATTTAACATGTCTACATATCCTAAAATTTCTTATTTCAAGTATGTGAAGATTTTATTATGATATCACGAACATCATGTTTTAAATACTCATGAAAAGTGTCTATTTGAAGAAGCCATGTGATAAATGTTTTACTAGATAACAGTGCATAAGCACACAGGCAGGATTTTGGGTTCTTCGAAACTCAATTGACCTGTGAAAAGCCACATAGTCAGGATTTTGGGTTTCTACGGAACTCAATTGACCTGTCATGTGAAATGCCCGGTAGCAGGATCTAATCCCCCCAGGCAATGAGATATCTCTACGTAAAGTAAAATGGGAGTTTGGTTCAAAACAGATTCCACCTAATCAAAGAGAAAAGAATGACAAACGCTTTTGAAAATGGAAGCAGGTTTTACCCCCATTTTCATTACGCATGTTTATATGTTTTGAAGTAAAGCTTTTGAAATGGAAGTAGGTTTTTACCCCCATTTTTATTATGCATGTTTATATGCTTTTGATGTGTAGATACTCTATTTGGAGAACTGTATGTTTAGCTTGAATACTTTAAATGTTTCAAAGCTATCTTTATGAAGAATGCATGTACTCTATGTTCAAAATATATGAGAAATTGGTAGTGAGTATTTTATAAACTCTCATGTGCGAAACCACTGCCAATTAAAACCCCATGACAAATGCAGGAATTACTCACAAGCTTAGTTTAGCTTACCCGAATTTTTATCTATCCCCCTTTCAGGTGATAGAAAGTGAGTCCTAGTTTTTTATGAAAAAAGTGTTTGATCTATACTCATTTTATAGAAGGGTGTAGGAAGTTCATTGCAAGATTAGCAGATTTTGGGAAGCACCAAGACTAATAGTTAGTCGCTTTTGGTTATAGACAATATGTAAGCGTTATGTAATTAAGTTTCGAAGGACAAATGAATATGTATTATGTATAAAACTTTAGAATTGTTATTTATGCTCTGAATGTATATTCATATGTACCGCTATGAAAAGCGGTAGTACCGGGCGGATGTGCGAAAGATTGAAAGAAGAAAAGAAAAGTTTTTACGCTTCCGCAAACCAAGGCCGCACCATCGTTCGATACTGCTGGTTATGTGAACCTTGCCCTAAAGCCTTGGCCGAAGGATGGCGGTCGCAATACGAGATTCGCACAGGGTGGGTTTCGGGTCATGATAGAGTGGTATCAGAGCTCTAGGTTATTTGGTCTTTGGGAAAGACCGAGTCATGATTGAGGTTTAGAAGTAATTAAGATTTCTGATACCACAGAGTGGTATCAGAGCTCTAGGTTATTTGGTCTTTGGGAAAGACCAAGTCATAATTGAGGTTAAGAAATAAATAAGATTTGTCCCAGGCTGACTTAAATGACTTAGGGACTTCAAAAAATTAGAAACAGAACTATGAGTTAAGTAGGTTCTAGGCCACCTAGGATATGTGATGTATGTGATATGAAATGAAGGCGGGGAATGGGACTCGCAGTACATGAAATAGATATATGAAGTATGTGATACGAAATGAAGGCGGGGTATGGAACCCGTAGTTAAATAGAAATAAAACAAGAAGTAACGTAGCTTATAAAAATCACCATGAGAACTAAGGATAATAAATATTTATGTCACATCCTGCACCCCACCCTACACGGATGCCGAAGATTTGATGCCAGTTAGCCGCCTTCCTGGTTTTACCGCCGACAATACGACCAACCAAAGGCAAATTTTTGAACTTTACCATGAATTGCATTCCAAATGTAGGGTCAGAACAGTGGAATTTAAAACTATTTTTATCTCGGGAATGCAACTCACCTATATGCCACATACATATGTACCACATAGCACGTCTATAATCAGACATATATAACTCTAACCACATAGCACGTCTATAACAGATATATAACACAGAGCATATCAAATTTCTCCAGAGTACCATTACCATGAGCCATGTCCCTACATATCTGTTGTATATGAATAAAGTCAACTATATCATCACACTCACCTAAATAGCTAGAGTAAATCCATCAGAACCCAAGTCTCCACATTTTATTGCCATTAGATCCTCACTTGGGATTGCCTTTCAGTCTACACGTATCACATCCTTGTGCTTTCTAATCCAATGGAGTTATATCCTGAAAAATGTTAAATAAATGGAATGAGCTTAAACAAGCTCAGTCAGTAACATAGGTTCCTGTCACATCCCGAACCCCACCCTATGCGGATGTCGAGGACGTGATGCCAGTCAGCCGCCACGCGACCAACCGAAGGCGATTTATGAACTTTCCAATGAATTGCACTTCGACTGTAGGGTCAGATGCAGCGAAATTTAAAACTTTTTTTTTTGTCAAGGGAATGCAACTCATGTATTCACCGTAAGGTTATGTACCACAGAGCCAGTCTAAAATCCAACAGCTAACAATTCTAACCTCAGAGCATATCTATAATCCGACATATAACAATAGAGCAGAACTATAATCTCTAGAGTACTGTTTAAATCCATGAGCCATGTCAATATCTAATACATATCAGTCAAGTCAGTCATATTACATCACTCACCTGAGTAAATAGATTCAATCCTCAATAATCCAGTCTCCACAGATCAATGCCATTAGATCCAATAGATATCATTCCTGAAAAATGTTAGGGAATGAGGTGAGCTTCGAAAAGCCCAATGAGTAACACAGGTTCCCTGTCATGGATTTCAAACCATTGTTTATAAAGCATATGTATGAAACAGGCATTTCGGAGAAAACAGTTAAGTACGTTCAGTTGAAACAGTATTCAAGACGAAAATACAGTTAAAACATCAGGGTAACGGAACATGTCAGTAATGAGCAGAGCAGAACAGTTGTCACATCCCGCACCCCACCCTACGCGGATGCTGAAGATGTGATGCCAGTTAGCCGCCTTGCCAGTCTCCGACCGACAATGCGACCAACCAAAGGCAATCTTCTGAACCTTACAATGAATTGCATTCCAAATGTAGGGTCAGAACAGTGGAAATTAAGACCTTTTTATCTCGGGAATGCAACTCAACTATATACCTCATAAGTATGTACCACAGAGCAAATCTATAATCAAACAGCTAATAACTCTAACCACAGAACACATCTATAACAGATATATAACACAGAGCATATCAAATTCCTCCAGAGTACCATTACCATGAGCCATGTCCCTACACATCTATTACATATGCATAAAGTCATTTATATCATCACACTCACCTGAATAGTCAGAATCAATCTATTAGAACCCAAGTCTCCACATATTATTGCCATCAGATCCTCACTTGGGAATATCTCTCAATCCACTAGTGACATATCCTTGTGCTTTCTAGTCCAATGGAGATGTATCCTGAAAAATGTTAAATAAATGGAATGAGCTTAAACAAGCTCAGTGAGTAACATAGGTTCCTGCCATGGGTTTCAAAACCAGTTCATATATATATATATATATATATATGCATGCTCAAATGCAGCTCAAGTAGAACAACGTAATGCACGAGAACAAATCAGATCAACATAGAACCAAATAGAATGGATCAATACTGAATACCAATCAAACAATAGTATATCAACGAATGTGCCTGAACCTTCCCCAGGCGATGTGGGATGGCATTACTTCCCATCCACCCCCTCACAGGGAGGGCCTCATATCGCACACCTCCGGCTGAGGTCGGTATCAGAGCGGAATAGATACAACTCAAATAGGACGTATACAACTCAAATAGAATGGATATAGCTCAAAGTGCCTGAACCTTCCCCAATAATGTGGGATGCCGCACAAGATAATCCGTCAGTCACCCACCCCACACATGGAGGCCCATGTCCCCACAGCACACTACTGGGTCGGTATCAGAGCAGAACAGATAGGATTGAGCGGATGCTGAGTTCTGGGCTTCCCGCAGAGCCAGCCATCCATCCACTGATATACTCAATCCCAAGGGGCCTAAGACTCAACATGACAAGATAAACATGAATCGGACTCCAGCAGCATAGACAAGTTAGAACAATAGACTCCAACAAAATCAGAACAGGAGATATCAAGAAGCAAGATAGAATCATGCCAGATGTAGTACAATACAAGGAATATGCATGAAATCAAATGCATTAAAACAATGCAGTGTATAAGACAGTTCAACATATAAAGCAGTTTAGTATACAGAAAATATACACCAAGTCAGGAGTCCGAGTTACTCACAGTTCGTTGCAACCAATTCAGATTTCCTTCCGGCTGATTCTACATTCGGGAGTCCTAGAATAGTCACCACAGACATCAGTTATTGATGATAATATATTTTACCTATTTCACTAATTTTCATAGTCACTAAATAGCAGGCTTGCTGCTTAGTCAATTATAAGTTACATTGATCCAATTAAGATAGATTGAATTCAAGCTCACAAATATTATGTCCTCAAAATCAGGACATGTCTTTAGGGGTGGGGTGTGTGTGTGTGTGTGTGTGTATATATATATATATATTTTATAATTAAAGGAAGTTGGAAATAACATTAGTCAGTTATTGCTGCGATTAATTAATTCAGGACAGTTAGAACAACAGTAAGTTGGTGTTGAGTTTAGCCAATTCAGGATGGTTGGAACAGTAGTTATTTGCTGTTGAAGGTAGCCCATTCAGGACAGCTACGTGTGGGAGAAAGAAAGTTGATAATCAGGGAATTTGCTGCAATTTCTACTGGTGGTTTGTCATCCCAAAATGGTGGAGAGAATGGTGTCACGGTAAGCTAGCCGTTTGGGAAAATTTCTCCAATCAAAAAACTGCACTAAATTCATATATATTATATGCATATAATTAGCTACAACCATATTACATCAGCACTTTTTATATTAGTTATATCCAAGCAAAAGGTGGGTTTCCTAAGTCGCAGTAGTGGGTAACAAGTTGGGTTTAATTGGACCTTGGAAACCATATAGAAGCTGTCCACTACAGGGGTGTAATCAGGGAATTTTCCATGAGATCTAATTCAGATCAGCTCATTGTTTGAGCGTGTCCCTAACAGAGTTGCTGTCCAGAATTATTTCTCACATGATTTCCACCCAATAGCTGAGACTTTATTCAAAATTAAAAACCTGAACTATTCTTAATTTAATAATTAAACTATACAAAAATTTAATAACTAAATTATATCAAATTAAAGGCTGCTCAATATCCAAATCAATGGCTGAATTTCATTCAAAGAAATTGCAAATCCAGTAGCTGCACAAGCAGCCATACCAACACACCTAATTCTCTTATTTTAGCCTTCTTACTACACATGAATTAAACAATAACATGACAATCAAATCTCTCTTCAACAATTAAAGGGGCTGGGCATTATTAAAACAATTAGGAAGGAACCCATGAGTCTGTCAATTATTCAGCACTGTCAAGAAAACAGATTTTTAAATCAACTTATAGAATATTGTAATTCTTCATCCCATTGTACAGATCCACATTTTTCTCACAATTCCCTCCCATAGCTAAAACCAAATTCAACTAACAGTTAAATTAAATCAACATATTTTTTCCAGCAGCCAATATAATTCTATTAGGAATTGTGAACTTAGAGGAATAAGAATTTATACCTGGTTTCAACTAGATGGACCGTTAGAGAAGAGGAAATCAAGAAAATCCTGAGTTACAGGTTGCTCAACTGCTGTTCTATCCCACACGCTAGTAGCCTAAAGCTATTTCTTGCGCCCAAGATCTAATCTCTGCGGCTATATAAATTTGCTGGTTTACAATATATCAATCGTCCAGCTTGACCAGCCCTCAACGATTCTTCAGAGATCTATCAGTCGGCCAAACAACGCCGTTGATACAAGGAAGAATACAACGCAAGGGAGTATGGAAAGAATTAAGGGGTAGAAGCAGGTAAGAATCAGGCAGTGTGGGTCGAATTGTGCAGATCTGGAAGTAAAATCCTTCCCGTGCACTGTTCAGTGGTAGTTTATAAACAATGGAAGGATCTAGAAAAGGGTATATCGGTTACCCTTTGTTGGTGTCACTAGAATGTTCTACAGAGATCTTGATCCTTCCCTCTCATGTGACTTAATCCTCACTTCCATATATATATATATATATATTAGTTTTTATTTCTTTATTGATTTATTTACTTATTTTTATTTATTATTCACTTATATAATTCATATAACTAATTGGTATATACATATATATACGTTCGTAGGTACCTTCTGATATTTTATTTTTATCCATAAAATATCAACTTATAACGCCAAGACTCGGTTCCCTATTATTTATTTCTTAATATTAGGTCCCTGTTAATACTTTATTCCCTCTTCACATTTTATTATCCGTATTGATTCTATATTGTAAATTTCGGTATTAACTCAATTTATTTTGGCTCGGTTGACTAGATTATCCATTTTTCGGGCAGACACCATTTTTATATCTACAGGTATTAAATTACGTTACGGCTTACCTTATTTGAGCTATTTCCAATTATTAACGTCAAATAGTCTATTTTCCTTAAGTCAGAATACAGTCTGGATTATGTCAGATTTTAGGGGTATTACAACAGTATAACAGGATAAACAGTACAGTATGCACAGATTAAATAGTACAGTATGCTCATATAGTGCTCAAGACTGAAGTGGTACCAAGAGTCAGTTGTTCTTTCAGAACCAGTTAAAAAAACAGTGATCGGTTTATTTCAGAACAGAACAGAGAAGCTAGACAAAGTAAAAATCATGCATTTGAGTAAAAGCATGAAATCAGTGTATCAAATAAAAACAGTACAGTACAGTATTTTAAAATACAGTAACTAGACAGTGTACTTATACACCAATTCAGGAGTCAGGGTTACTCACAAACTGTTACGGTTATCTCCTTGCACAAACAATCCGATAACCTCCAAGTACGTCAGGCATCTCCATGTATTTCCCGAATCATCATCAATCACAGACAGATCAGAATTCATCCATTCAGGCCTTATTCGTCATCTTAGGTGTCTATCGGTTTACCTAAGATAGCCTAGTAGCCTATCGCCCTCTCATCGGGTTTCATCCGGGGCTATTTCATTCCTTAATTAGGCTTAGTAGTCTTCAGAACTATAATTTAAGTCATTTGGACTTCAATCGTTATCAGTCAGTTACTTTTTTAGCCTTAGGGGCAAAACGGTCATTTTATCACTCTTGCCCTGGGCCCTGTCAAGGCCCTCAGAATAGTCTTTATATCTTAAATATAAAGTTCTACGTCTTTTAGACTCCAATCGGTATCAGTTAGGTTCTTATTTTAACCATAGGGGCAAAATGGTAATTTTGTCATTCTTGCCCCGGACCCAGTCGCGGTTCTCAGAATATCCCATATATCGTATACATGAAGTTCTAAGTCTTTTAGACTTGAATCGCTATCAGTTAAGTGCTTATTTAGCCTTAGGGGCAAAATGGTAATTTGCCATTCTTACCCCGGACCCTGTCGTGGTCTTCAGAATGTTCTATATATCTCATATGTAGATTCTTAAGTCCTTTGGACTTCGTTTGGTATCTGCTTTTGATCATCGGGACACATCGATCATTTCTCGTTTTACGCATTGACTATCTCGGAGTCTTATTTAGCCCTTCAGTGTTCATAATTATCCCTATGATAATTTATCCGATCAGTTTGACCTTTATTTGACCTCTACTTGCACTTATTGTGCTCAGGGGTATTTTGGTCATTTTATGTTTTGTAAGATTCTGACATCGATTCGTCATCCGGTCATGTGTATAGCCCTAAACGTATCAGGGTTTCTATTGTTTTCAGTTTCGTCTCAATCGGACTTCATTTGGGCTTCGTACAGTATCAGGGGTATTTTGGTAATTTCATGCGTCATATTTTTTTGGCACCTCAGTTCATAAAATGGACCTTACCATTGGGTCCAAAGTGTCCTGACATAGTTAACTTGGACTATCTTTTATGTTTAATTGGCCTTGGGTATCACTAGGGGCAGTTCAGTCATTTTACAATTTATGTGTCTGTATTTTTCGGGACTTCAGTTCATTAAACGGACTTCACCGTTGAGTCCAGAATGCCCGACATAATCAGAATAGACTGCCTTTTATTTTTTATTTGGGTTTGGGCACCGTTAGGGGCAGAACAGTAATTTATCACTTACATGTCTGTATTTTTTGGTACTTAATTTCCCAATTTGGACTGTACCATTGAGTCCAGAATATTTGAAATAGTGAAAATACACTATTTATTTAATTTATTTGGATTCTGTTTGACATATTTAATGTCCAGGGGTAAAATTGTAATTTTACCTATTTAATAAAATAATTAAATAATTAATTTATTATTTAATTAATTTATTCAGGGGCTTAAATGAATAATTTCTCAAAAATCTGGGCCACAGTAGGATTCTGTTAAACAGTGGGGACAAATCCGTAATTTCATAAATCTTTAGGGGTCAAAACGTAAATTTAGTAAATTAAGGTTCAAACCAAACGGTTCAAGGGTCAACTGGCTGAACCGGTCCAAAATTCAGGAAACCAACCGGTTCACTGTCTTTAGGAAAACCGGGATATCATATCCCATTTAACCTCAATTGGCCCTTATCCTCGGATAGCTTATCCCAATTCCCCAATTTTAATTTATTATCACTGTAACCAAACAGGATGAATTCAATTTAAAACAAAACAGTAACCTTCAAAACGGCGACGTGCCATTTATCCGGTTTTGCAATGGGTCGGGTCCCGACCCGAGTCCGATCCAGGACCCACCCGAGACCAAATGGTCTCTGTCTTCTCCGGTGACCTGCAGGGGTCTTCTCCGGCGCCGGTGGACAATTCTGGTGACTTCGTGGGTTCGGTCCAACGGGGTTTGAAAGGGATTTCCGTGATCTTTCCATCCCCGTTGTCAGTTTCCGTCCTAGGCCAAGTTTTAGCCGTCGAACAGTGGGTTACAGGTCGCGGCTCCGGTGATGGCTGGTTTTCCAGCGACGCTTCCAATTCCGTTTTTTCACCATTTCAACCAGTTTCGACCCCTCATTTGGGTCATAGAGACCACCTAGGACCCTTAGGGAGTATTTAGTGCATTTAAAACTCACGAAATTAGTTGGGTTGGGGGGATTATCATTTCGGCCAACCGAACCTGCAACTGCCTCTTCCTCATTCGTTTTTGGACCATTTTGGTCCATCCAACATGCAAATAAATCCCCTTGGTGTCTAGATTATGTCCCAAGGGTCAAAAGTCTATTTTATGACAGTTGTTTAAGACCTGCACATTTGAGGTCATCCATGGTGGCTGTTCACGGGTTTTGGGTGTTTCTACCCTATTCGACCCTCCCAATTTATTTAGAACAGTTCTAAGGCCTCACAGGAACTCATTTATACAGTTCATATGAATTAAAACCATCAGAAACAGCACCAACAATTTAGGATAGAAAATTTGGGAAATTTTGGTGTTTACCTTTAAAACAGTGGGCTTCCCTTGCCGTCCATGGTTCAGTTCAGTCCTTTGGCACCTCAGTCCTAGTCGTGCACTTCAGTTCTGTTCTTCCTTCATACGGCAGCTCCATGGGACACAAACACTCACCATGTATACACACATGCACTTGCACATACACACCTTGGAAGACCTCCCCCCAACAGTTCTCTAAGTCTTTAACAGATCAGTCTCACATATCCAGATCTGTATTCTCAGTTTCTCTATTTTCATTTACACACAAGACCCTTCCTTTTTGACCAAGAGACTCACAATTCCTTTCTATATTAGGTCTAGTGTATGCACCTATACATATCCGTATATGTATATGTATATGTTATAGGGTTCAGTATAGGGCAGAGAAATGATGGGGCTAACTCAGGCAATCATGAGGGGTTTGCATGGATTGCCATTGGTCAGTCTGGGTGGCAGATTAGGATAATTCAGTGTTACATACAAATAAGTTGCAAGTATATGCACAAAGGTGTGGGTAGCCCAATTGGTAAGTTTTTGGGTAAAATTTCTTTCCACTTAAAGGTCAAGGGTTCAATTCCCTTTGACCACCAATTTGGCCATTTTTCACATTTTTGGGGCTAAGACCCTGTTTGGCTGCGCATTAATTCAGTTTCAATGTTTCATTCATAACTTTCATTCCGTAACTCCTTTTTCGACGCGGTTTGTTCTGGGAGTTTCATATTTCAGTTATCTTCAGTGTCAGAGGTTCCATGTCATTTATTAATCATTCGGAATTTTTTCAGTTAGCTAATTCGGGTTCCGTTAGTGTTAAAACGGTGTTATTTCACCGAATTAATCAGTAATTGAGTTCGGGTATTATACCCTTTTCCGCTAGACATAATTGATTATTTTAATCGGTCTATCATGACCGTCGGGATTATGATTAATTCCCTTAATCGTCCTTTAATTCGGTACTAATTAATAATTAGATAATTAATTATTAATTATGCAGGTTAGGGGTGTTACGGTTCCTGCCATGGGTTTTAAAACCTGTTTATATATACATGCATGCTCAAATGTAGCTCAAGTAGAACAAATGCAGTTCAAATAGAACAAATGCAGCTCAAACAGATTAGGACAGAATGGATCATAAAAGAGTACTAATCAATTAAATACATATCAACGAATGTGCCTGAACCTTCCCTAACGATGTGGGATGCCGCACAAGATAATACGTCAGTCACCCACCCCCAGGCATGGAGGGCCCACGTCCCCGCAGCACACTTCCGGTTGGGGTCAGTATTAGAGCGGAACAGATAGGATTGAGCGGATGTTGAGTTCTAGGCGTCCCATAGAGCCAGCCAGCCATCCACTGATATACTCAATCCCGTAATGGGCCCAAAGTAAGACTCAACATAACCAAATAGAATCAAACTAGACTTCAAGGACGGGTAACAGAACAATAGATCCGAACAGAATTAACGGGATATATTAGAAGGCAAGATAGAGCAGAATCATGCCACAAGTAGATGATGATCCTGACAGATTCTGTCCCTTTATCATCCCATCCATCAGATATTGAAGAACTTTCCCTTCCTCTCACCAGATTACTGTGCAGAGTCTTCCCAATCAGTAGCTCCAATTCTACAAGCAACGTTAAAACCCATAGCCTCCAATTTCCATCAATTCAAACCACAACCCAACACCAACACGCTACTGCTTCTCTTTGTTGCTTTGCAATTTTGCCCAACCTGAAATTCCTGCAGCCCTATATCAACTAATTCAGTTTGCCTCTGGGCAACTCAAGACATGAGCAGACTCCCAATAAATTAGATGCAGTGCATGAGAGACATATCCAATGACGTGCCTTATCCTAATGCGTTAACCACAGCAAGTTGGTGAACTGCTATACTATTTCATCCTCATAATCCAACACCTTATGTCATCCTCTGCATCGCCATGCTCACAGATATATACCTATAACTGCTGTAATTCACTGCACCGCTACACCAACACTAGTCGCAGCCATCGACCGTCCATTTTCCCAGGTGCGCAGGTTCCCTCTGTAACCAATCCTTTCTCTACCCCGCTACTTCTATCAATTTGCTTCAACCTTGAACAGCCGGCCTTATTGATAATTTAATTCAAAGCAAGATAAATAATCTATGTAAGAAACTGCTCGGGCTAGTGCCTTTAAACTTGTCACAATCAGTGCCACGACATGTACAGATTTCCCCCTGTTCCTGCACCACCATCAGCACATCGCTTGTTGAAACACAACCCAAGCTACCATCCATTTCCACCTGTACCAATCCAGAAGTTGCTTTCTCATTAACCCACGACCACCGAATTATCAAAGCTTAAAGCAGAAATCAAATGCAAGTCACAATCTAGCAACATCTTTATACAAATCAGACCTCTCAATCATCCATCCAAATTCAAAACTCTAACCATAGATTTCCCCTTCTCCATTTTGTGGTCACCCGAGTTCCCTACGCACAAACTGGCAACACCAATATTTCATTGTCTGATGCACAACTCAGAACAGGACAGCAGGTAAAACTCCACATGCGTATGCAATTCGTGATTTCCTCTATTGCCGCTACTCAACATAGACAAATGTGCACTCACCATCTCACCCAGGTCCCTTTCGTCGATGCCGAGTGAGATGGAAAATCTGCCATGACATGCTTTCTCTCCAAGACTGCTGCTTCGTCACACAAACACGCTGCACCGCCACATACACACGTACATATACACATTAAACTGTTGCACTGCTAGAGAATTCTGGAAATTCTCTTTTCCCTTCCCCTTTCCCTACAGATATATATATATATATATGTAGATATGTGTGTCGGTGGGAGCCCAATCTAGAATTTTCCAGATCTCCACAAATTCTGCTACTTCACCGACTCTCTCTTATCTTTCTTTTCTTTTTTTTTTTTCTTTTCTTTCTTTTCTTCACTGACTTCCGCTTCTAGTAGGTTCTGCTACTTATATATATAGCAGTCCATCTAACAGCTTCCATTGGAAGCTTCTACAACGTTACACATATATATACTACATAGAACTGCCCCTCTTTTTGTCTACTTTTCTAGCAGCTTGTTTGAAGTTTCCAATAATAATAATATATATATATATATCTTATTTTGGCTCCCTCTTTTGAATTCTGGAAGAATATAAATATAATTTATATTACACTTGCACCAATATATTTATATATATATATATAGAACCATGCATACATATATGCGTCTAAGCATAGGTTCCTTATATAATACGGCAATATTTAATCTTCCTATTTCATACAATATTTATTTATGGTATACCAGTACATTTGGCATAAAGCCAGGACTCGATATTATAAATATTTATTTTAACTGATATTGGGTACCCGTTCATGTCATATATTGAATTCATATTATTTTTATAATTAATTTTTCGCATCCCATTTATTAATCTCGGCACTCGGTTGACTCAGTCGTCTATTTTCCGAACCTATATTATTTTTTTATGGTCTGGATAATTTCATATTTTCTAATAATTAATCCAATCATGGTTTACTGTATTTTGGGTTATCTCAATTTATTAATATCACATAACTAATTTTTATTATATTAGGGTGCAGGGTGCAGGCTTAGTTACATCAGATTTTTGGGGTATTACAATTTAACCTTGTAAATACGAAATAGGTAAATGAAAACCCTATGTGATGAGGGAAAACTAACCGAGATGTGTTTTTCAGTAACGATGGTGAACACTAGAAGAAATGCAAGGAATTCTGATGATAGATAGAAATAACGTAAGGAGACTAGAACTCTTGAAATTAAGAACGCTCGAGTTTTGAGGAGAAAACTCTTTTAAGAGGAGAAGAATGTAACACCCCGACCTTAATTAATTAATAATTAGTTTGCTAATTATTAATTAGAACCGACATAAAGAATAATTAAGAAGTTAATCGGAAACCTCATGATGGTCATAACAGACCAATAAAATGATTAAGCACATCAAAAATGAGGGCGTAATGTCCGAACCTAATTACCAATTAATTAGGCGAAATGATGTTATTTTAATACTATGAAAACTCGTATTAGTGAACTATGACGGCCACAAATAAATAATAACTAATACGAGGCCTTTGATAATGAGGCTAACCAAAATACGAAACCCTCAGAAGAAACCACATCGAAAAAGGAGCAACGAAAAAGAAAATATTAAGAAAATAGCTAAAACGAAATTTTACTGCCAACCAAACAGGACCTAAGCCCAAAATGTGGAAAAAATAGCCAAAAGTGAGGCAAAGGGGAATTGAACCCTTGACCAAGTGGAGCAAGATTCTTGTTACCCAAAAATATTACCAAGAGGGCTGCTACTATCTTTGTGCTTAAATGTACAACCAATTTGTACTTAAACCCAAATTATTTTAGTCCACCTCCCAAATTGACCAATGGCCATGCATACAATCCCCACATCATTAGCCCATATCACTTCTTTTCAACTCACATCAATCACCAAACCCACCAAGTCTCTGATATGCATGCATTTATATATATATATATATATAGGTGTTTATGTATAGGTGGGCAATATGATATATATAAGAACTATATACCTTGGGACACTCCAAAAACATGTGTGGGTGAAATCTGGAGAGTGTGTGTGTGTGTGTGTGTGCAACTGTGTGTATGTGTGTGATTGCAGAATCTAAAGAGAGAGAAAGTGAGAAACAATGGTTTGTGAGAATTTGTGTGTACATGCATGTGTGTGTGTGTGTGCATGGAGGCTCCCAACTAGAGGAGAAGAGGGAGGAGGTCGAGGCTGACTTCTGAAGGAGCCCAAAGAAGCTCAGCAGTGAGCCATGAATGGAGGAGCAGTGTCGACAAAGAGGTATAAATACCAAACCCAGAATTTTTCCTTACTTTCTTTGCTTACTATTTTAGTTTTTTAAGACCTATCAACTGCATGCATAATGTTTAGAATGAGAAATACTAATTGAGGCATGAAAATGGGACCCTAAAATAGCCCTAAAACACCTAAGAACAGTACACAACCTCCATGGATGACCACCTTCAAACTGGGTCTGATTCGACCCAAGTTAAACTGAGTTTGGATTGCTTAGACCTGACCTAAGTGATGTGAGGTTTGCACTGCAACGAAAACCAAGTGAAATGGCTCACAAATGAGCCCTAAAACTGGAGTAATAGGCCACGGGTTCATAACCCAGTTCATGAAGGGAGTCTTAAAACTAGTTTTATGAACATGGATCGAATTGCCATGACCTAAGGAACCCAATAAACCGAGCCACGCATGGAATAGTACTAAAACGTGCATGCAATAAGGCGATTTACAGTCGCCAATAATGAAACTCGAACCAAACTTACACACTATTTTGAGGCTTGAAACTAATGCCAAATCGTACCCTCGTGTTCCAGAAACACTTTGGGGCCAAAAACAGAGGGGTTGAATGGTTAAAACCCCACGAAATGAAAAAGAAAAGAAATCGGGAAACTAGGGCAAATGGGGGAAGAAAAGAGGAAGAATATGAACAGTATAGGGCCGAACTTCGGGTCGGGACCCGACCAGTCGCACAAAAGGTTTAAGTGGGACGACGTCGTATGAAGCGGTGTTATTTTAAAATTTAAATGTTAGCGCCGACGTCATCATGACGTCAGTATTACGTGTTGAACCGACCAAACTAGTTAGTTCAATGAAAACCCAAGCTGGTTCACTTAAGATTGAACTGAACGCACTAGTTCAGACCGAAAGTTTGTGAAATTATATTTTGACCCCCAGAACTTCTGGAAAATTATATTGTGACCCAACCAATATTTAATTAATATTAAATTAAAAATATTTAAATGAAAAACATTTCAAAAATGCCCCTAGGCCATAAATGAAGCAAACGAACTCCAAATAAAGTAAAAAAATTGTGTATTTTGATTATTTTGGACATTTTGGACCTAATGGTGGGGTCCGTTTCATAAGACGGGACTCCAAAAAATTAAGACGCATTTAAGTATAAAATGACCAAATTACCCTTAGTGCCTCTAAAGTCAAATGGAAGTCCGAGAGGTCTAAATTGACTTTCTTCGACGCTCAGGACTTAATGGTGAGCTCCATACTACAAAACGAAGTATGAAAAATATGACACGTAAATATGTGAAGTTAACAAAGCAACCCTAAAAGTTAATGAAGCTACCTGAAGTGTATACATTAAGAGGATAACGCTTAAAATAAAAGTTAGGATTTAATGCGATTTAAACATAAAATTGGGACATCAATACAAGATATTTGAGGTACATATGAAGTTAATAGATTGTTTATGAATTGTTCTTAGGAGCTACAAAGGGGAAAGGAAAGACGTCGCAGTAAACGCCAATCTTGGAGTATAAGGTGAGTAACCCTGCATTTGAAGTCGAGATTTAACTCCATGGATTTGAAAATGTTTAAACTTCAAAATATCTGAAGCATTGAGTGTTAAATATTTCATGATTCCTGTCTTAAAAATATTATATTCTTACAAATCTTATTGTGACATGCTCAATGAATGCTTTCTATTACAGTCTCTCTTAAAAGTATTTAACATGTCTACAAATCCTGAAATTTCTTATTTCAAGTATGTGAAGATTTAATCATGATATCAGGAACATCATGTTTTAAATACTCATGAAAAGTATCTATTTGAAGAAGCCATGCGATAAATGTTTTAGCAGATAACAGTGCATAAGCACACAGGCAGGATTTTGGGTTCTTCGGAACTCAATTGACCTATCAAAAGCCACATAGTCAAGATTTGGGGTTTCTACGGAACTCAATTGACCTATCATGTGAAATGCCCGGTAGCAGGATCTAATCCCCCAGGCAATGAGATATCTCCACGTAAAGTAAAACGGGAGTTTGGTTCGAAACAGATTCCACCTAATCAAAGAGAAAAGATGACAAACGCTTTTGAAAATGGAAGCAGGTTTTACCCCCATTTTCACTACGCATGTTTATATGTTTTGAAGTAACGCTTTTGAAATGGAAGTAGGCTTTTACCCCCATTTTTATTATGCATGTTTATATGCTTTTGAAGTGCAGATACTCTATTTGGAGAAATGCATGTTTAGCTTGAATACTTTAAATGTTTCAAAGCTATCTTTATGAAGAATGCATGTACTCTATGTTCAAAATATATGAGCAATTGGTAGTGAGTATTTTATAAACTCTCATGTGCGAAACCACTACCAATTAAAACCCCATGACAAATGCAAGAATTACTCACAAGCTTAGTTTAGCTTACCCAGATTTTTATCCGTCCCCCTTTCAGGTGATAGAAAGTGAGTCCTGGTTTTTTATGAAGAAAGTGTTTGATCTATGCTCATTTTGTGGAAGGGCGTAGGAAGTTCATTGCAGGATTAACAGATTTTGGGAAGCACCAAGACTAACAGTTAGTCAGTTTTAGTTATAGACAATATGTAAGCGTGATGTAATTAAGTTTCGAAGGACAAATGAATATGTATTATATATAAAACTTTAGAATTGTTATTTATGCTCTGAATGTATATTCATATGTACCGCTATAAAGAGCGGCAGTGCCGGGCGGATGTGCTAAAGATTTAAATAAGAAAAGAAAAGAAAAGTTTTTACGCTTCTGCAAACCAAGGCCGCACCGCCGTCCGATACTGCTTGCTTATGTGAGCCTTGCCCTAAATCCTCGACCGGAGGGTGGTTGTCGCGACACGAGATTCGCACAGGTTGGGTTTCGGGTCGTGACAATTTCCATTATATATATATAAAGTAATGTGATTAATATATATATATATATTTATATACGTACACATGAAAATACGACAACAGTACATATACATTCGGTATATTGTACATAACATGTAAACGAAATGAATCTCACAAATACATACGGTATACATATATACAAAAAATGAGTATACTATACATATATACATGTGTAGTACTAAAATATCTACATATATGATACATGATATATCTATAAATAAATTAAGAAACTTCTAAAAGAAGCTGCTGGAACCTACTAGGAAACACAAATATATATATATATATGCTAGGAAGTTGCTAGAAAAGGATGAAACACATACAAATATATATATATATATATATATGTATGTATCTTGTAAAGCCCTAGAACCAACCGCCTTATTTGACCAAAACCAAATAAGCTAATATATATCAACATATATATATATATATATGGAAAAGCAAAGGAAAAAATTGAGGAAGCTTCTGGATTTAGGAATCTTCTAGTGACAACTAAAACATGGGGGAATTTTGGATATTTCTAGGTTATTTGGTCTGTATACATATAGATATAGAGAGAGCGATGGCTGCATCCAACTTGTAAATAACTCATAAGTAACTTATAATCAACCTATAAGCAACCAAAGTTTAAACAAGCAAATCAAGAGAGTGACTTGTTGTGTGCAAGGAAAGAGAGGGAAAGGCAACTATAGTAGCTGTTGTGACAAGAGAGAATTACTACAGCCACCATGGATGGGGAGAGAGAGAGGAGCTTCCAAACTTGGGCAAGAGGCCAAGGTAACTACTCAACTTCCTTCTCTTTGGTGCTAAAATGATTAAAAGCCAAAAATTTAGTAAGAAACCTTGTAAGAAAAACCTAAGAAATTGCCTCTATAACTCACTGTCAAAAAGAAGAAATATTGAAAGTTAACCGACCTTGGTTTTGTGCATGAAAACAAGTAGGGGATAGTGTCAGGAATCCAAAATAGCTGGAATTAAGCAAAATATTGCAAAAATGACCATGTTAGGGCCAAGGATACCTTGGCTGGAAAATTGAAATGGGTTTCGAAAAACTGTAGTTTTGAGGTTTAAAATGAGCCCAAAAGATTGCATGAAGTCTTAGGATTATTTTGGTACAAAAATTTGCTCAAACCGATGTGAAAATCATAAGAACAATGAAGAAAATACTTGTAGCTCTAGGGATCGACGTCAGAGAAGACGCCGGAACAGTGGGCGGAATATCATGAAGAAGATAGGTCCTTTTCAAGAGTGTTATGATTTGATAAAATTTACTAATATTGGGACATGGCTCATGGTAATGGTACTCTAGAGATGTTAGATGTGCTCTATGTTATATGTCTGATTATAGATGTGCTCTGTGGTTATAGTTATTAGCTATCTGGTCTTAGACTTGCTTTGTGGTACATACCTCTATGGTATTTATAAATGAGTTGCATTCCCGAGATGAAAAAGGTTTTGAATTTCGCTGCTCTGACCCTACATATAGAATGCAATTCATCGTTAAGTTCAGAAATTCGCCTTTGGTTGGTTGCATTGTCGGTCCGCAAACCGGCAAGGCGGCTAACTGGCATCACATCCTCGACATCCGCGTAGGGTGGGGTTCGGGATGTGATAGAGTGGTATCAGAGCTAAAGTTGTTAAAATTTTGGAGATCCACTAGTATCACAGAGCGGTATCAAAGCATTAAGTTATGGATTGAGAATCAGAGAGTACCTGAGCCATGATACTAAGTCCCATTTTTGGAGATCTGACGTGGAATTATGGAAGTCTTTATAATAGACGATAGATCTATAATTTTGAGGCATCTAAGGACTAGGGATCGACAATTCCGATTGAGTCATAAGGACATTGAATGACAAGTGGCACCAGGACATGTCCGTAATGATACGAATAATTATGGATATAGCGACCAAAAGGAAAATGCCTATAGGTATGCTAACTCTGGCATTGATGCTTGTGATTGGGGATATCAAACGAATCACTTGTGAGATCACATATGATTAAAAGATCCTAGCGGATGATTTCTATTTATTTGAGGATGATCGCCCAGTTGATTTAATCTGATATGGGTCTGATTAGTCGAATCTTGGTGAGATCCTGCAATTGTGGTTGCAAATCAAACTTAATAGGGATTCCTGTAGCTGGTATGAAATCTGTGTGAACTATGATGATAGTATTAGCATAAAGAGAGAGATCAGAATCTCTTAGATATGACCAATTAAGTTTTGAGGACAAAACTTGTTTTAAGGAGGGTAGGATGTAACACCTCGACCTTATTAATTAATAATTAGATTGCTAATTATTAATTAGAACCAACATAAAGAATAATTAAGAAAGTTAATCGAGAAACTCTGGACGGTCACGATAGACCAATAAAATAATTAAACATGTCTAGAGAAGAGGTCTGGAGAAGAGGGGTGTAATACTCGGACCTAATTACTAATTAATTAGGTGAAATGATGCTATTTTAACACTGTGAAAACTCGAATTAGTGGACTATGACGGCCACAAAGAAATAATAACCGACACGAGGCCTTTGACATCGAAGCTAACCTAAATACAAAACCCTCAGAAGAAACCATTTCGTAAAAAGAGCACTGGAAAAGAAAATATAACCGAAATAGCCAAAACGGAATTCTGTGCCAACCAAACAAGGCATAAGCCCAAATTGGTGAAAAATGGCCAAAAAGGTGAGACCAAGGGGTTTTGAACCTTGACCAAGTGAGGCAAGGTTTTAAAGTCCTAAAAATATACCACTTGGCCCACAAGAACTTTTGTGCTTTATCTTACAAAAGATATATATATGTACATCATATAATGCTAAATTCTGATTAATAAAGTGAGGTGGCAGCCCTTCATTGGACCACCACCCCCACCAATTGGATTTCATGCAGCAACCATTTCCTTTATAAAATAAATGCAGTATCTATATGATTGTAAGCTACGTGTGTTGAACTCAAAGGTTCAAAAATCAGAATGATGTGAAGTAAGGTCTGCTAGAGAGAGAGTAGAGAGAGAAACATTATGTGAGAAATTGTGTGTGGATGCATGTGTTTGTGAGCTTCACTTAAGTGCACAACGAATGAGGGGGACTAGGGAGTGCACCCCAAAGCTGAGCCGACAACTGGAGATTAGAATTAAGCCATGGATAGGGACTGCTATCACAAGGTAATCACCCAACGTTTATTTTTCTCTCTCTAAAAAGGTTCAGTTTTACTTACTGTTTTTAGACTCAAAGAAGCTTTAAACTAGCATGCATGCATCTTAATGTAGAAGAGGATGAAAATAAGAGAAAATGGGGCAAAAAATGAACTGTTTTGGGCACAAACCATGAGAAACCGAGAGTAGGTATTATGGGTTTTTGAAAAATTAAACCTAAGCTTGATTTAAAATGCTTGGGTGGAAATAACATAACAAATGGATTTCACTGCTAGTTAAATGGACCAAAATGGTCCAAAATTGAGAGAAAAAGACTCAGTTGCAGGTGCGGCTAACCAAAACGATAATCTTTCAAATCGATTGTTTTTGTAGGTTTTAAGTATACAAAACTGGTTCTAAGGGTACCAGAAGGTTACTGTGGTCGAAAACAAGAGTTAAAACGACTCCAAAATGCACGAAAATGAAACTAAAATATCGTTGAAAAATCGTCCATTGCCGGAATACAGGACTGTAAGTCCAAATTCGTGGAAATGTAGGGACCTAGGCTGGAATCTGACACTGTATATGGAAACCTCATGGGATATCCTTTTGAACCCCATTGGACCGAACCCAAAAGGGCACCGAAATCTCCCTGCCGTCATCAAAGAAGACGACTATGGAGAAAACGCAATAAACCCTAATTTGGTGGGGAAGATGAACAGCAAGGGCCGGACTTCGGGTCGGATCTAGTTTTGGGTCGGAACCCACCCGTCACATAAATGGGCTTAAGTGGCACGACACCGTTTAAGGTTCAATTTAAATTGATTTCCCCCTGTTTGGTAACACAGTTAATAAATCTGAAATGAGAATTAGGGATAACTGAAACACGGATAAGGGGCCAAATTGGGATATAATAGGTTATCTTATTCCGGTTCTGCATGGTCTAGTAAACTGGCTGGTTCAGCAAGGTTTTGGACCGGTCTAGGGTTTGATTAAACAAACCCAACGGTTCAAGGGCTAAAATGAAAGGAAAGTGAACTAGAACTATTCTAAATTATATTTTAACCCCAACAGTTCTGAATATTTGTATTCTGGCCCAGCTTCTGAAAACTTTATGCATATAAGCCCCTAAAAAAATAATAAAATAATAAAATAATTTATTTAATTATTTTATTAATTGAGTAAAATTACTATTTTACCATTGGACACTAAATGAGTCAAACGGAGTCCAAATAAAATAAATGAATAGTGTATTTCTACTATTTCAGGCATTCCGGACTCAATGGTGGGGTCTATTTAATGAACCAAAATCCCAAAAAATATAGACATATAAATTATAAGTGACTGTACTACCCCTAATGATACCTAGGGTAGATTAAACATAAAAGATAGTCCAATTTAACTATGTCGGACACTCTGGACCTAATGGTGAGGTTTATTTTATGAATTGAGGTCTCGAAAAGTTTAGCCATACAACATGTGAAATTACCAAAATGCCCTGGTACAGTACGAAGTCCAAATGGGACGAAATTGATACCGATAAAGGCTCAAACACTCGCAAAACTGTACACGTGATTAAATAACGAATCGGGGTTAGAATTTCACAAAATGTAAAATGACCAAATGCCCTTGGGCATAGTAAGTGCAAAGTAAAGGCTGAATAAAGGCCAGTCAGATCTGATAAATTATCATAAGTGTAATAAAAAATGGATAAGACTCCGAAATGGTCAGAGTGTAAAATAAAAAATGATTAATGTGTCCCGATAATCAAAAGCAGATACCAAAATGAACTCCAAAGGACTTAAAAATCTACATATGAGATATATGAAATATTCTGAGGACCACGACAGGGTCCAGGACAAGAATGGTAAAATTACCATTTTACCCCTAAGGTTAAATAAGTACTTAACTGATAACAATTTGAGTCCAAAAGACTTAGGATCTTATAATTAAGATATGTGGACTATTCTGAGAACCACGACAGGGTGCGGGACAAGAATGGTAAAATTACCGTTGTGCCCCTAAGGTTAAATAAGTACTTAACTGATAACGATTTAAGTCTAAATGACTTAGATTATAATCCTGATGACTACTAAGCCTAAGTAAAGAACGTAATAGCCTCAGATGAAACCCAACAAAAGGGAAATAGGCTACTGGGCTATCTTAGGTAATCCGATAGACACCTAAGATGATGAATAAGTCATGAATGGTTAAATTCTGATCTGTCTGTGATTGATGATGATTATTCAGGATATACAAGGATGTGCCTGAGATAATATCTGGAGGTTATCAGATTATCTGTGCAAGGAGATAAGCGAACAGTTTATGAGTAACTTGGAACTTCTGTCTTGGTGTATAAGTTACATTGTCTAGATATTGTATCTTTATACACTGTACCATTTTATATGCTGTATTGTTTAAATGCATATATTTAAATGCATACTCTTTGTATTGCATTACACATGGCATGATTTTGTCTTGGCCTGCTCCCCTGTTCTATTCAAGTCTACTTTGTTTTGTTATATGGTATGTTCTAGTTTTGTTTGGTTATGTTCTGTCTTGTTCCACTCAATACTAACTTATTCTATTATTTGATTTGTTTGCCTACGTTCCGTTGATGATATGCCTTTGTCTCTGATTGATATATTGTTTCCGCTCAGTTTTGTTATGTTCTGTTCTGTGGATGATATGCCCTGGTCTCTGATTGATACATTGTTTTCGTTCAATTTCATTATGTTCCATCCCATTGATGATATGCCTTTGTTTTTGATTGATTTATTGTTTCCGTTATGTTCCATCCCGTTGATGATATGCCTTTGTTTCTGAGTGATATATTGTTTCCGCTCCATTCCGTTACGTTCCGTCCCGTTGATGATATGCCTTTGTTTCTGATTGATATATTGTTTCCGCTCCGTTCCATTATGTTCTGTTCCGTTGATGACATGCCTATGTCTCTAATTGATATATTGACATCGTTTACTATTTTGATTTGATTTGTTATGTTATGTGCTGTTCTGTTCTGATCTATTTGTACTGTTTGGTTCGATTATGTTTTATTCTACTTAACTGCATTAAGTGGATTTATAAAATTGCTATTTTTGAAATCACTAAACCCTCCATGTGCTTTGTAAGCAAGAACTGGGTTTTGAAACCCTTAACAGGGAACCTGTGTTACTCACTGGTCTTATTTAAGCTCACCCCATTATCCTAACATTTTTCAAGATTTATCTCCTAATGGATTAGAAGGCACTATGAAATGACATGGATAGGCCGAGTGGCATTCCAAGCAAAGGATCTGATGGCATTGATTTGTGGAGACTTAGGACTCTTATGATTGAATCTGGTTATTCAAGTGAGTGTTATGATATGATTAAATTTACTGATATTGGGACATGGCTCATGGTATTGGTACTCTAGAGAAGTTAGATGTGCTCTGTGTTATATGTTTGATTATAAATGTGCTCTGTGGTTATAGTTATTAGCTATCTAGTGTTAGACTTGCTCTGTGGTACATACCTTTATGGTATTTATAAATGAGTTGCATTCCCAAGATGAAAAAGGTTTTAAATTTCACTGCTTTGACCCTACATTTGGAATGCAATTCATCGTTAAGTTCAAAAATTCACCTTTGGTTGGTCGCATTGTTGGTCGACAAACCGACAAGGCGGCTAACTGGCATCACGTCCTTGACATCTGCGTAGGGTAAGGTTCGGGATGTGACAAAAGGGGTTTCTAGAAATCCATGACATGGGACTTGTGTTACTCATACGCTTTTCACAAAGCTCATGAGATTTTATCTTGTATACTTTCAAGATTGACTAAGAAGTAGAGACTCTAGCTAGAAGAGGATTAGTGTCCCAACCATGGAGATGTCAGCTTGAGGTGGCAGATAATAGATTGATGTGACAACTTAGAGCAAGAATATAATGGAATGATGTAATAGTTCAGACAGTCATTTGTAATGAAATGTTGGGCTCATATTATTGTGACTCTAATGTAATTTTACTTATGTTCTACCAAGTGTGGCTACATTCAAATAATATTTTTTTACAGACGTAGATTCCAGTACATGATTTTATATGACGAATGTAATCTACTTGGATATGTAAAGAGGCCTTTGGTAAGACACGTCATCAATATGCTACAAAAGGGATATTATATTCGCGAGGTGTCTAACTGGCTAGTCATTATTCCTAATTCACATAGGGTGGGGATTGGGATGTGACAGAGTTGGTATCGGAGCAAAGGCTACCTAAGATAGGTAACACATCAGAGAAAGACTTACCTAAAATGAGTGACTAAGGTTACAAGCCCAAGTAACCATCAGAGTTAAAGTAACCCAAACCTAGAGTAACCAAACATAGTTGGTGAATTAGAGCTTAGGTCATCATAACGTAGATAACTATTAAAAGTAGGTTTCACAGAAATATTTGGGAAATCAGAAACCATTAGAACCTTAGGTATATGAAACCTAAGAAATGAAGAAATAAATTGATAAGAGGTTTTGGATATGGAATTCGTAAGTCCTTGAATACTGAATATGGTGTAAGATTATTACTGTGACTCCTAAGAGATAGACGATGGGGAAATGAAAGAAAGTGATTATGTGAATCACTCTTGGAGTCAATTAGATTACCCATTGTAAATGACTTAAGGATGGAATTAGAAGTAATAATATAAATAACCTTGAGGTTATAAGTCAAACCCTCATGGGGTAGGTTGATTAGAGCCATGACAATAATAACTGTTGAATGACAGACTATTCTAGACGGTAATCTGATAGGATATGATGATGAGCCTAGAAAGATGATTCGATGACTTTTGAGGGTTGGTGAAACTCGTTAATAGAAAAACATAGTGATGGGTGAAACTTTTAGAATTAGTTGTACCTATGATAAGAAGAGATGATTCACTTGAGGATATGAATATCTAGAATTAGTTGTACCTAGATCCTTAGTTATAGGTAAGGCCGACCACTTCATTGTGTAACTTCGGAGCTAGGAAACATGCATGACATTCCTTATCCAACCAATGAGCTAAACTTTCCAATGGATAAGCTTAGTAAAGACAGGTGAAAAATGGATGAAATATAACTTAGTGATTTAGTTATGATTATAGTAATGATGACGTAAGTAAATTAGTGATTTCCTTCTATAAAGAGATAACTCCCGAAGTACAAGAATGAACTTTGAGAAGTATAATAAAGAATAGTCAAACTAAGTTTGACACATTAAAGAATAGAAAGATATGAAGGATTCAATGGTCGAGAATTGTCTACTAATAAAAATAGACACAGAACTGTATGATTAGAGTTAAATCTAAGATAATCTATAGGCATTGGAATAAATCAAGTATGAAGCCTCAATAACAATGAATGATATGTAAGTCTCGTAAGTAATAAGACACAACTCATGGTCCTACGGGACAAAGCTCACAGATGTTGGGAAGTATTATTTGATCACTACTTTTATAGTATTAGATTTTAGGATATGACATTTTATCTTGCAAAACTATCTGGCGTAAGCTCTTGCATGATTTCAAGTAAATATATTGCAACTCTCAATTATATAGTTATGTTTAAAGAATGCCAATAGCTTTTAGTACAAATTTTTAACTACTATCCATGAAAGTTTATGAAAGTTATGAAAGGTTTATGAAAAGGGTTTACAGAAACCCATGACAAGGAACTTGTGTTACTCATAAGCTTTTCACGAAGCTCACAGGGTTTTATCTTATATATTTTCGAGAATGATTAGAGATTTTATCATTGATGTAATAGTTCAGACACTCATATGTAATATAATGTTGGGCTCATACTATTGTAACTCTGATGTAATGTTACTTATGCTCTATCAAATATAACTGCATTCAAATAAAAATTCTACAGACGTAGATTCCGCTGCATGATTTTATATGATCGAATGCAATCTACTTAGATATGTAAAGAGGCCTTTGGTTAGACACGTCAACAATGTGCTACAAAAGGGATAGTATATTGGTGAGGTGCCTAACAAGACGATCATTATCCGTAATCCGCATAAGGTGGGGTTTCGGATGTGACACTGTTAACCTAGTTGTTCACTACAAGAAAATAAGTTTTTTGCGACGCATAGTGGGCGTCGCTCATAGTTACTATTAGCGACGCCCACGTCTGGGTCGCAAATAATGTTTTTCCTGCTTAAGAAAAAAGGGCGCGAAGGTTTTAGCGACGACCAAAAGATTATGTGCGACGCACTGTGAGTCACGAATAACATGAGACTTTTTGCGACGCCCAGGTGTGCATCGCAAATAATCTGTTTGACCTTTAGCGACGCTCGTTAAGACTATTAGCGACGCTCAGTGTGCGTCACTAAGAGTCGTATAAAATCCCCAAATGTTCACAGTTGCGCGATCTCTCTCTCTCTCTTGCTCTGTTTTCTCTCTCTCTCTCTCTGTCTCTCAACTCCTAGAACTGAGTCTACCGCCACCGTTCGTCGCACCTCCGTTTCTACCGCCACTATTCGTCGTGCCGCCGCTTCCACCGCCATCGTTTGTCGCACCTGTCTGTTTTGCATTTGATCTCTCGGTTTCTTTCTCTGGATCAGACGCTCATTTCTCTCCGTCCCTCGGTATGAATATCTATCTATATATATATAATTTACATAATTTCTTGAAAGCTATATTATTAAAATTTTTAAATTAACTTTTGGCATATTTTGCATAATTTTATATGTTGATTGTTAAAAATTAGTACTTGAAATTAGTTGTTTTAGGATTTAAGCTCTAAGTCAGTATTTGAAGTTAGTGTTTGTAGGTTTTTTTAGTGTGTGTGTGTGTGTGTGTGTATATATATTTGAAGTTATTGTTTTTTCGATTTTTTTAGTGTGTGTGTGTGTGTGTGTGTGTGTGTATATATATTGTTTGTCGGGAACTTGAAATCATTAAAAAAAATAAAGAAAAAATCATCTTTTTTCATATCACATCTCATAAAATAAATTTTATATAAATGAGGCCAAAATTTATGAACTTTACTTAGTTATATATTATCATGTAATTATTAAAAACAGAAGGGGAAGGGCACATGAAAATTTGGTAAAAATCTTTAGAATAATACATTTTTAATTCATGCTTCAAATTTTTGTATTAAATTTTATATTTCAGATAACATGAAATTAAATTATTAGTAATGTATTAGACATATTTATTTAATGTTATACTGATAATTTACTATCACATGCCAAACTTAGAGAAGAATACTCCACTATCCATCAACATCAAACAAAAAACAAGCAATTACAAAAGGAAATTCACTTCACTCGTATAAATCTGGTTTATATTCTTCAAAGATTGTTTCCATGGTACAAAAAGGATGATAATAATCAAACATCAAGTCATATTAACTTGATATTGCTTGTCTACAGAAGAATATGTCTTGTTCTGTCACACAACATAAATAAAGAAAACTTGTACTTAAAAGACCTTAAAAAAGAAAATTATGGATTGGAGTGCTAATCCATGCATACAGTTATAACATATATTGTTTCATACACTGGTGGCTAAACACCTTACAGATAGAGAGGCCTCCCAGACATAAACTACTTTAGGATTATTTCCTGTCCTCTTTAACAATCAACCAAGAAAAACCAATCCCTAAAGTTCTGCAGCTCCATAAAAGAAGTATTGATGTTTCAATACCTCTTAAATGCTTCAATCTACCAGTAAGATTTTCCCCGTGAGACCTTTCCTTAGATACATGAAAAGTTATAGTTAATACACATGGTCGGATATAAAAAATGTTTTTTTTTTTTAACTTGATTTGAAGTTAAATATTATTTTTTTTCTTTTATGTTAAGCAAATATTAACCGTTGAAATTAAATTCACGATGATCTAATTAAGATTGATAACACACTCTAAATTTGTATTTGAGGGTCAACCTTAAACGACCTATCCTCCATATGATCAGTGCAATAACTCAAACTGCATGACACTTCACATATGTAAATAGACTTGCACGAATTTATTTAATTTTATAGGGATGCAAGTTTTAGCTCCAAAAAGACCCATTTTGGGGTTTTGACAAACCAAAATGCCGGATATCGGCCTAACTATAGAAAAACCACATCACACACCTCAAAAATGATGAAATAAACTTGCACGAACTTACAACACTTGGTTCGGATGCTCGGTTTGAAATTTATGCAAGTTTCAGCTCCAAAAAGGCCCATTTTGGGGTTTTGATAGACCAAAATGCCAGATATTCGGACTAAATACACTGAAACCACATCACACACCTAAAAAATGATAAAATAAACTTACACAAACTACATCACTCGGTTCGGATGCCCGGTTTGAAACTTATGCAAGTTTCAGCTCCAAAAAGGCCCATTTTGGAGTTTTGTTGGACCAAAATGATGGATATAGGCCTAACTACACCAAAACCACATCAAACACCTCAAAAATGATGAAATAAACTTACACAAACTTACAGCACTCGGTTCGGATGCCCGGTTTGAAACTTATGCAAGTTTCAGCTCTAGAAAGGCCCATTTTGGAGTTTTTTTGGACCAAAATGCCGGATATCGGCCTAACTAAACCAAAACCACATCACACACCTCAAAAATGATAAAATAAACTTACACAAACTTACTGCACTCGGTTCGGATGCCCGGTTTGAAACTTATGCAAGTTTCAACTCCCAAAAGGCCCATTTTGGGGTTTTGACAGACCAAAATGCCGAATATTGTCCTAACTACACCGAAAACCATATCACACACCTCAAAAATGATAAAATAAACTTGCACAAACTTACAGCACTAGGTTCGGAGGCCCGGTTTGAAACTTAGGCAAGTTTCAGCTCGAAAAAGGCCCATTTTGGGGATTTGACATACCAAAACCCCGTATATAGGCCTAAATACACACAAAAACCCATCACACACCTAAAAAATGATAAAATAAACTTGCACTAACTTATGGCACTCGGTTTGGATTACAGGTTTGAATCTTATGCAAGTTTCAGCTCCAAAAATGCACATTTTGGGGGTTTGACGGACCAAAATATCGGATATCGGCCTAAATAAACTGAAACCCAATCACACACCTCAAAAATGATAAAATAAACTTGCACAAACTTATGGCACTCAGTTCGGATGCCCGGTTTGCAACTTATGCAAGTTTCAGCTCCGAAAAGGCCCATTTTGAGGTTTTGACAGGACCAAAATGCCAGAAATCTTCCTAACTACATCAAAACCCCATCACACACCTCAAAAATGATAAAATAAACCTACAATAACTTACGGCACTCGGTTCGGATGCCCGGTTTGAAACTTATGCAAGTTTCTGCTCGGAAAAGGCCCATTTTGGGGATTTGACATACCAAAACCCCTGGATATCGGCCTAACTACATTGAAAGCCCATCACATACGTCAAAAATGATAAAATAAACTTGCACTAACTTACGGCACTCGCTTCGGATGCCCGGTTTGAAACTTATGCAAGTTTCCGCTCCAAAAATGCACATTTTGGGGTTTTGACAGACCAAAATGCCGGATATCAGCCTAACTAAATTGAAACCCAATCACACACCTCAAAAATGATAAAATAAACTTTCACAAACTTATGGCACTCGGTTCAGATGACCGGTTTGAAACTTATGCAAGTTTCAGCTCCGAAAAGGCCCATTTTGAGGTTTTGACAGACCAAAATGCCAGATATCATCCTAACTACATCAAAACCCCATCACACACCTCACAAATGATAAAATAAATTTTCACTAACTTACGGCACTTGGTTCGGATGCCCGATTTGAAACTTATGCAAGTTTCAGCTCAAAAAAGGCCCATTTTGGGGTTTTGAAAGACCAAAATGCCGGATATCGGCCTAACTAAACCGAAACCCAATCACACACCTCAAAAATTGATAAAATAGACTTCACGAACTAGCGGTACTCGGTTCGGATGCCCGGTTTGAAACTTATGCAAGTTTCAGCTCCAAAAAGGCCCATCTTGGGGTTTTGACAGACTAAAATGCCGGATATCGGCCTAACTATACCGAAACCCCATCATACACCTCAAACATTATAAAATAAACTTGCACAAACTTACGACACTCGGTTCGGATGCCCGGTTTGAAACTTATGCAAGTTTCAGCTCCAAAAAGGCCCATTTCGGGGTTTTGACCGTCTAAAATGTCGGATATCGGCCTAGGTACACTGAAACCCCATCACACACCTCACAATAAAATAAAACAGCCCTATTCTACTTTATGTCGTTCTTACTATTTATGCATGCAAAAAAAAAAAAAAAAACTTTTCACATTCTATGTTCATATATATTTAATAATTGTTTTAATATATATCATTTGATCTTTATTTCAGATTGATCGGGATTATTGGTGCCTCGTCTTTATTTTTTGCATCCGATCTTGTTTTTTTTTTCTTTTCATGGACATCTGTATTTACATTTTTGGAGACAATTTTTAATTTTTCTATTTATTGTTAAATTGTATTTTGACAAATGTACATAATTAGTTTAATATATATATATATATGAATGTATTTTCCTTTTTTAATATATTCATTTTAGAATGCTTGGATTTTATTGTATATCAGGATGGATGGATAATTGATACAGGTTTAAACAAGAATAAAACAACAAATAAAACAAAGAAAATATGGTTTTTTTTTTTTAAAAAAAAAAATAAAAAATTTTAGCGATGCACACTGGGCATCGCTAAAAGGCACCATTAGCGACGCTTAGAGGGGGCGTCGCTGAAATCCAGTATTAGCGACGCCCAACTGAGCATCGCTAAAAATGACTATTAGCGATGCACATACCTTTGTGCGTCACTAATGGTGACTTTTAGCGACGCCCACAGTGCGTCGCTAATAGTGGTTTTCAGCGACGCACACTGCATCCTTGTGTGGTTTTTGCGACGCCCATATCCAATTATTAGCGACGCACACTGAGCATCGCTAAAAATCACCTTTAGCGACGCACAAAGGTATGTGCGTCGCTAATACTATTAGCGACGCCATTATTTGCAACGCCTTTAGCGACGCAAAAGACCACTATTAGCGACACACGCGTGCGTCGCTAATAATCCTTTTTCTTGTAGTGGTTAAAGCTATTACCATTCAGATTGTTCTCTTTGTTTCCATCTCTTCGAATTGGTTCATTCATCAACTTGATGTAAGTCATGCTTTCCTTGTGATATCCCGACCTGGGATACGTCACGTATACAGAGGTAGGTCGGTTAAAACATGTAACTTGAACTGGTAAGATATGAATATCATAGTATTTTCATGGAAATGAATGACTGGAATGAAGGGAATGAATGATCAAGGCTGGGTAACACCCGAGCACCACAGGGTATTGCATCGTAATGCGTGCATGCACGTAATTCCATGCATGCATACGTGGACATAGATTCATAACTCGATTTGAATAAGTGTATGTAAATAGGATTTAAAATGGGTTAATACCCCTACACATGCATGTATATACATGTATAAAAAGATGTATTTTGTGTGTATATATATGTATATAATATAATGTATTATACATGTATTAGGTGTTTAAGTATATATGTATATATGCATAAGAAATAAAAAGGAAATGAAAAGGGAAAAGGGAACTGCCCTTAGGCAGTATACAGGTGGACTGAATGTGAGGTGTGTGTGTGTGTCGGTTAGGTGAGATATGTGTGTGTAATATATATATAATATGATATATGTATATATGAGTGCAACACAAGTCTCCCAAGCCATTTAATGCAAAGTTTGCATTTGGTAGAGGGAACACAGAACATAGGTCAAGGAAAGGGGCCATAGAAGGGGGAGTAACCGAGAGAGAGAAAGAGAAAAAGGGAGAGAGGCGGTGGAAACTTTTCTCTCTATATATGTACATATGGGTGTGAGTTGAGAGGCAAAAAGAAAACTGAGATTGAGAGAAGCATTGGCAAAGAACTCAAGAGCAGAGATAGGAAAGTTTGGAGGGTCACAGTGGGCAAAATCCGAACACCCAGGTAAGCAATTTAGGTTCTGTTTTTGTGATTTTAAGCATGAATGTTTGATCTAAATTTAGGGTCTTGATAAGCATGTTTTTAGCTTTTAAATGCAAAAAGAATGATAGTAAAAGGTTAAGAAACCAGGGAGATATTCCAAGTTGCAGGTTATAGAGAATAATCGGCCGTGGGTCATTGCATGCATTAAGCCTTGTTTAATCAACCCAAGCATGACCCTATGATGTGCAGGAAACTGTTAGAAACAATTAGGGGTCAAAACAGTGATCAAAACGCCATGAAAATAGAAAATATCACTTGGCCGGAGAATCGGCCGGAGATATTTAAACCCTATTTCGTGAAGATGGGGAGGGATTCAATGGAAACCGAGAGTGGATTTGAAATCCTTGGGAAGAGGGGAATAAAATGGCATTTGAAACAGAAGGAAAAACCACCAGAAAATTTGTGACAGTCACCGAAGAAGACGACTGTTCATGCCGGAACCCTACCGGAGTTCTGAAGAAGACGACCGGAAAGTCATGTGGTTATCGGGTTGGAATTAGACAGGATCCAGGGTTCGGATCGGGTCGGTACCCGACCGAAAATAAGGGGTTAAGTGATACTGTGTCGTTTTGGTTTTTAATTTAAATGGATTTGGGCTTGTTTGGTTATACGGATAGTAAATTGAAATTGGGTTTGGGGTTATCCAAACCAAGGATAGGATAGGAAATCAGGGTTATTGAAATCCGATTTTTAAAAGGAAGTGAACCATTTGGTTCAGGGAAGGGCAGACCGGTTTAGGGTTTCTGGTCCTGAACCAACTGGTTCAGACCGTAGCTTTTGGAAATTGTGAACCGGCCCCAAATGTTTTAAGAAATTCCACTAAGGCCCAAACAGGAAAAATTAATAAAATATTAATTTTTACAAAAATGCCCCTATCTCAAATATGGGTCAAACGAAGTCCAAACGATACAAATGAATAGTCAAAACCTATTATCTCGGACAGTTCTGAGTCCAATGGTAGGGGTCCGTTTTACAAGACGAGACCCCGAAGGATAAAATACCGTAAAAGTGCAAAATGACCATTTTGCCCTTTTAGTACAAAAGTCCAAATGGAATTCCGCGAAAGCCTAAACCGACTTTCTTCGGCGTTCCGGACTCAATGGTAAAGTCTAAATTAGTATTTGAAATACTTATGATAGAAAGGTATAAAATTTGATGAATAGCATTTATTTTGAAACGTATTCACTGATATATAGGAAACTCGAAAGGCAAAAGTACACTCACGGATTTCTGATATAGAATCACGATAGAGGTAAGTAAATTCACCTTCTCTTCCATATGGTGTTTCCAAGCCAAGTTTATTCTCCTTACTGCCAAACTCATACTCTTGAAAGTACCTCACGTTATTGCTATCCACAATGCGATATTGTTCTATCTTGTGGACATTGATTGACTGCTATGTCGTTGATATCATGTGAACCATGCCTTGAAAGGCTTACTGCTATGTCTTTATTGTCTGCTATGTCTTTATTGTGAACCATGCCTTGAAAGGCTTACTGCTATGTCTTTACTGAATATATGATATTCCATTTTATACTTCTATGGAATAATGAATAATCATGATATGTTATGAATACGGGATTTGTGCTCAGTCACAATATCCATCCTATGCTTTCTGTATTAACTGGAGACCTAATGGTCAAGTACATAAATGGACAGGTGGCAGGAATGAATTCCTCGAAGGCTTTCCACTGGCAATTGACTGGCATAAACATTGGCATTTTCATTGCATTTCCATTGGCATTTCATTTACATTTACATTGGCATTTTACCTGAGAACAGAGTAAATGCATCTCTTAAGAATTGATACGATTACGTTATTGAATAACATTATTCCTTATGACTTATCTTAACTGAAAAGACACTCTTCATTGAATTGATTATGATCGGTTTATTGTGGCAGTACTTCTTGTTGTTGTATTGTTCATTGAATTGAATTTGATTATGATCGATAAAGGTGTATCCATTTCTCCTAATTGAATATTGTGACTTATTATTCATTGGCCTTCATGGCAACTGTTCTCATTGGCTATTACAGCATCTCCTTTCTTATGATTGGCTATCATAATCTTATTCATTGGATTTGTATCTTATCGATACCAGTGTCGAAGATCTGTTTTTACTTGCTGAGCTCTCGTAGCTCATTCCACCCTATTTACCCCCATTTCAGGTGATGACGCTGCAAGACCCCAGTAGGAGTCTGAGAGCGTAGGAGGACATTTTTGAGGAACTGTATCAGTCTATGTCTTAGTTCTCCCATGTATTCACCACCCTCGGGTGCTGGTTACGTTTGGTTCTTATTTTGTTTATGTAGAACCATATTATGTATTGTAAAGACTTCCGCTAACATTGTGTATTGAAAGACTTCCGCTGTTATTGTTGTTTGAGGATTTTAGTACTTTGCATATTAGTACTATAATACAGGAATGGAAAAAGTAGGGACGGCCTTCGGGTCGGCCCCGCGACACGAGATCCGCATAGGGTGGGTTTCGGGTCGTGACATTCCTTTATGTTGTTATCGAGGAAAATGTCTTCATAACTCAACCCTCGGGTTTTACATAATCATCATTCCCTGATCATTTATGCCACTTATATGAAGCCTTTTATGGTTTCAAACAAGCACCTTTAGTTTGGTTCTCTAAATTGAGCTCCAAACTTTTACAATTATGTTGCATTGGTTCTAAGTATGATACCTCATTGTTCATTTTTAACAAGGGTCCATCTCCTATTTATTTTGTGTATGTGGACGATATCATAGTTACTGGACCAACTTATAAACTCATTTCTCAACTCAATTCCACACTCTTTTGATTTAAAGGACTTTGGTCCACTTAACTATTTTCTCGGTGTAGAGGTGTTGCATGTTGCCTAGGGTGTTTTTCTCACCAAATGTAAGTACATCCATTATTTTTTACAAAAGACCAATATGCTCAATGCCAAACCCGTATCCTCACTAATGTCTTTTGCATTATCACTTTCTCAATTCTCTAGTGATAGCTTCTCTGATCATACTTTATATCATAGTGCAGTTGGCTCGCTTCAATACCTTGCCATCACTAGACTTGAAGTGGCTTTTGCAATTGGAAAAGTTTGTTAATACATGCACCATTCCACTATGAGTCATTGGAGTGTTGTGAAATGCATATTGTGTTATTCAAATCAAAATGGACCACGACCTACTGATTCGCAGTGCCTCTTCCTTGCATCATCAATCATTATTCGATGCTAATTGGGTCGGATATCTTGACGATAGACATTCAACGAATGATTATTGCATTTTTCTAGGTCCTAATGTAATTTCTTGGAGATCTCGTAAGCAAAAGATAGTTTTCTGCTTTAGCACGGAAGTAGAATATCAAGGCTATTACGAATTGTCAAGTGAACTAATTTGGGTATAGTATCTTTTTCGTGAATTGGGTGTCTCTCACTTAACCTCTTGTTTTATGGTGTGACAATGTTAGTGCCATATATCTTATAGCTAATCCCTTTTTCATTGCAAGAACGAAATACATATCCATTGATTATCACTTTTTGAAAGATTAAGTTGCCATTGGTGCATTATCAGTTAGATTCATTTCATCTAAGGACTAGTTAGCCGACACATTCATAAAACCTTTTTCAACAAGGTGCTCTTTACTTCAAGATAACCTCAATGTCCATGCCCTTCCCTAGAGTTTGAAGGGGTGTATTAAACCAACCTCTGATGTTAATCTTTTCTAATTGAATCCCATGAAAAAAAATTTGTGTAGATAACAAAGTTCAAATTCAAACTTCAAATAATGAGAAGACTCTTTCAACCGAGAAAATCAAAGGATAGATATTGATGCTGCACTTTTTGGCTCTTGTGAGGACTACTGCGGACTCCAAGCTCCGTCGCCTGAGGAACACTCAAAAGATGATCAGAGGGCCACTGGATTGGCTCTGGCAGTAGCTGCTTTGATTCTTAAGTCAATAAAACTGAATTGAAAGACAACAATATAAGCCAAAGAATGAGCATAAACATAATAGCGTACCTTAAGGTTTAATTTATAAGCTTTGTGAATCGTTAGTTGATTAGGATTTGGAGCCATGAATATAGGGATTTGATCATCGGAGAATGGTAGTTACCCTGTTTGACACTGCGCTTGAGAGATATCCGTGAGTGGCAGTTTCCTTGTTGAAGACTGTTTCCTTATCCTCTGCTCGGCAGGATGTTAAGGCAGTGGTGAGCTCTGAACCATAGGGAGTGCTTTAGAGGTAGGTGCACAGTCTTGTGAGTTCTGGAGGATAAGTGTAGAAGCCTGTTCTGAATAATTAGCCTATTCTACACGGCCAAGCTATGGATGGTCTGAGGTACACGTGTCACGTGGAGATTGGTTGGTCAGTTTGTGGTATATCAGCTACTCCCCCCAAGTTTTAGTTTGAGATAGACGCGTAACTAAGGCTGGGACTTTCAGAGAGGCCACATGTTCCGTCTCTTCATATTTTGAGACGACTGTTGGCGCAGTCATTTAATGATCTGTTTCATCGTTTGGGCTTTCAAAGCCACCCCAACCATCGCAACGGTTTGACTGGGCAGTCTTGTGGTTTTTAGGTGTCTATATATGCGGGAGGATGGTAAACTTTGCACCCATTCCCCATCCTTTTGATGTCACTATGCAAAGTGAACAAGGTTTTCGTAGATGCCGCCGCCGTTAGGAGCTTCCCCGTGTTGCCACTGTTCGGGCTTAACTCCTTTATTTTTCCTCTTATTTTGTCATTTCAATTTCAATTAGCGCGCTTGTTGAAGGTGTTACATACATACATATATATATATATGTATGTATATTCGTGTACGTGTTTTTTATTTTACTGATTTGTGTACCTCGATGATCTATTCAGGGCTTTGTTGCCATCAAGGGTTCGGAGATGATTGACGATTTTCAATCCAAGTCGGTTGTGACTAAATTGTGGCTCGGAACAGTCTAGTATTTTGCCTTTGTTAGCAAGGTCAAGTCGGCGGAGGTGGTGGGCCTCTTGTCCATCCAAACAGGACTTCTCTGCTCGGAGGGGGTCCTTTATTGATTCTACCAAGGCTTGGATCGTTGATGATGAAGATGATGGTGGGGTGCCTCCTCTCATTCTATTCTTGGCAGAGACCCTTGCACAAGCTGGCCGAGGTGCCATGCTAAATTTGAGGAGAACGAAGGTGTCGTGAGACTTAGAGCCCTCATCCTTTGTTCATACTGATGATGAGGGCCTGCGGCTCAGGGTTCCTTCCTCTCAAATGGGGGGCTGCGGACAGTGATGATAAAATGGAGCAGACCGACTGACCTTTTGTCTGATTAAGATGTACCATATATGGGTTTCTTTTTGCTTCTGTACCTTGCTTTTGTGTAGGCATTCTGAGCTTGATGTAACTTTTTCTGGATTATCAATAAGACTGAGCATTTTTCTTTAATTCTGGGGTACTCTTACCTTTTTTCAATGTCGATTATATTCTTCCAGAACTTGTGCATTTTCTAGAGCACTTATCACTAACTGCCATAAAAACTATTTTTCTTGCATACATTGGTAGTGGGCCGGTCGGTGTAACATCCGTGCCTTGAGTAGGTTTTGAACAAAGACCTTCCAAATTGACACATTTGGAAATGTTGAGCAAATACCAAGTTGACCAAGTATTGTCCCAAGTCCCCCTGCTCCATAGTGTATAGATGGGCTTTAGGCCTTTAGACTCGTGCAAAGTTATCAGTTCTGAAGAGCCGCCTCTTGAGTGACGTAACTTGCAATAATTTTGAGCAAGTTTTGTGAAGACAATATAACAACAGTTATGCTTCCTATAGTTAGAACGAAGTATGAAGATCAAAGTAGACACTTAGACTGAGCGGTTGAATCAGAACTTGAATAACTTAGTCAGCAAGTTTGGTAGAAGCGAGCCGTCTTTTGAGCCCAAAGACTTGTAATAATAACTCGACTGATTGTAGTTCGAACAAATCAGAACCTTTGTTCTCAGAACAGATCTCCAGAACTTAAGAACTTAACAAAATTTATTTGGCCAGAATGGGCTTCTGACCAAAGGATATCTGTAACCATGTAATAAGGTAGTCGAATCAAGCCTTAGAGATAACCAAGTATTTTGTACCAGACCAGAAGTTCTGCTTATTAGGTGGACCAGACCAAAAGGTATGTACATTTGGTGGACCAAACACAAGGTCTATACATTTAGTCAGACCAGACACAAGGTTTGTACATTTTGATGGACCAAACATGAAGTCTGTACATTTTGATGGACCAGACACGAGGTCTGTACATTTGGTTGGACCAGACATGAAGTTTGTACATTTAGTTGGACCAAACATGAAGTCTGTACATTTTGATGGACCAGAAATGAGGTCTGTACATTTAGTTGGACCAGACATGAAGTCTGTACATTTTGATGGACTAGACACGAGCTTTGTACATTTTGTTGGACCAAACACGAAGTTTGTACATTTTGATGGACCAGACATGAAGTCTGTACATTTTGATGGACCAGACACGAGGTCTGTACATTTAGTTGGACCAAACATGAAGTCTGTACATTTTGATGGAGAGCACTTCATGGAGATTTTTAAAGAAAGAAAAATTCTTTATTGATAATACTTCCGTAAGTGTTCTATATTCCAAGGTCTGGGAACAGGTTTCCCATCCATGTCTTCTAACCAGTAAGTGGTAGGTCTAACAATCTTTGTTAATCTGTAGGGACCCTCCTAGTTTGGTGATAACTTTCCCATGGTGGGATCTTTGGTGTTTGAAAATACCTTTTTTATGACAAGATCTCCAACTCGAAAGCTGATGGGCTTTAATCCCACCTTAGAATTTTCGGCCATTCTGTGCCGATATGCCTCCATCCTAATCCTCGCTTGATCCCTCCTTCTTCAAGTAAGTCTAAATTTTTTGCAAGCTACTGATCGTTGGCCTCTTGACTGAAAGCTTCAGTCCTTAGAGTGGGCATACCGATCTCGATAGGAATCACTATTTTGATACCGTAAGCAAGTGAAAAAGGAGTTTCAGAGGTCGACGTCCTTCTAGTTGTTGTGTAAGCCCAGAGTACACCAAGGAGCTCTTTAACCCATCTTCCCTTGGCTTCTTCCAACCTCTTTTTAAGGGCATCAAGTATTGTTCGGTTGGTGACCTCTGCTTGCCCGTTAGCTTGGGGATGGCCAAGAGAGGAAAAATGTTGACTGATACACAAATCTTGGCAGAATTTCTTCAAAACTTTGCTAGCAACCTGTGTACCGTTGTCGGAGACGATTACCCGTGGTATGCCGAACTTGCAGACAATGTTCTTCCAAGTGAAATTCTTGACTTCCTTCTTTGTAATATGTGTTAGAGGCTCTGCTTCTGCCCATTTGGAGAAGTAGTCAATTGCCACTAGTAGACATTTCCTGTTCGGTGTGGCTTTAGGCAATGAGCCTATGATATCCATCCCCCACTGAGCAAAGGGCCAAGGGCTGACGATGGGAATTAGCTCATGGTGGGGCCGGTGTTGGTAGGGAGTGGACCATTGGCATTTATTGCACTTTTGGACGTATTCCTTGGCTTACCTCAGCATACTGGGCCAGTAGTAGCCTTGTGTCAAAGCTCGGTGGGCTATGGTTCTGCCTCCATTATGGTTTCCACAAATTCCTTCGTGTATCTCTGCTAGGATGTTTTGAGACTCTTTTGGAGTCAAGCATTGCAACAAAGGTTGAGAATAGGATTTTCTATATAGCTTACCATTCAGGAACAGGTACCAAGCCACCCTGATTCGGACCCTTCTGGCTTTGTTTTTGTCTTTTGAGAGGAGTCCTCCTTCCAAGTATTGGAAGATAGAGGTCATCCAAATTTGAGGTTGTTTAGTAACTTGGGCAACTTGGGCCTCCTCTATGCTCGGATTTGGTTGATGGGAGATTTTTATCGTAGAGTCCTTTTCTGACTTCAAGTGGGATGCCATGCTTGCCAAAGCATCAGCTCTGCAATTCTGGCCTCTTTCTATTTTTTGGATGGAGAATGTTTGGAAGGAGCGTTTCAGTGAGTTGACCAGTTCTGAATACCGAAGCATCCTTGTCATCCTTGGTAGTGAACTCCCCCAGGACTTGGCTTACCACCAATTGGGAGTCTGAGAAGACTTCAAGGTCTCGAGCTTCACATTATAGTGCTAGTTTCATGCCAAGGATAAGGGTTTCGTACTCTGCTTCTTTGTTAGAGGCTTTGAATCTAAGGCTGACTGCCTTTTTTGCCACAAGCCAGTCAAGGGATAGCAACACTGATCCAACACCTGAACTATGATCCGTGGAAGACCCATCGGTATAAAACTTGCATGTTCCATAGCTTTCACAAAGTTGTGCCCTACTCTATAGTGCTGGAGTGAACTCAGCAACAAAATCAGTTAGAGCTTGTCCTTTAATTGAGATCCGTGAGACATAGGTTATGTCAAACTCCCCTAACTCCACTGACCATTTGACTAACCGCCCTGAGACTTCAGGCTTCTTTAGTACTGATTTTAAGGGGTAGACAGTTGGGATTTCAATAGGATGCGCTTGGAAATAAGGCCGGAGCTTTCCAATCAGATACTATCAAGGTAAGGGCCAATTTTTCAATCTCAAGGTACTTTTTCTCTGTGTCCAATAGTGCCCTACTGATATAAAATATGGGCTTCTAGATTCCTCTGTGCTGTCTGACTAGTACCGAACTGACAGCATTTTCAGAGACAGTAAGATAGAGAAGTAATTTTTCACCTTGGACTGGTTTTGACAGTAGTTCAGGTGAAGTTAAGTATTCCTTTAGTTCTTGAAATGCTTTTTCACAGTCTTCTGTCCATTGTAAAGCTTTGTTACCCTTTAGAGCTTTGAAGAACAGGTAAGCAACGATCAGTGGATTTGGAGATGAATTTGCTCAGAACAACGACTCTGCCATTTAGAGCCTAGATGTCTTTCTTAGTCTTTGGTGACTCCAGCCTGATCAAAGCCTTGATTTGAGTGGGGTCTACTTTGATGCCCCTTTGGGAGACAATGTACCCCAAGAATTTTCCCTTGGTTACACCAAAGGCGCACTTTGAGGGATTTAATTTCATCTTATGTTGCTTGAGGATGTCGAATGTTTGAGCCTAAATGCTGGAGGTGGCTGCTCTTTCACAGGCTTTTGACCAGTATGTCATCAATGTAAACCTCCATAGTGCTGCCGATCAGAGGGCTAAACATTTTATTGACCAGATACTGGTATGTGGCCCCAGTATTCTTTAATCCGAACGGCATCACCTTGCAGCAATAGAGACCTCGTTCGATTATAAATGTTGTCTTCTCCTAGCCTAGAGGGTACATCTAGATTTGGTTATATCCTGAGTAGGCATCCATGAAGCTCATGAGTTCATGCCTTACAGTAGCGTCAACTAGCTGGTCTATCCTCGGAAGAAGAAAGCTATCTTTGGGGCAAGCTTTATTGAGGTTTATATAGTTGACACAGACTCTCCACTTGCTATTCTTCTTATTGACTAGAACGGTATTGGCTAACCACTCCGGGTAGAATACTTCTCTTATCATCTTGGCCTCAAGCAGCCTTTGGACTTCCTCATTGATGACCTGGTGCCGCTCTGGAGTGAGTAGCTTTCTTTTCTGTTTTACAGATGGGTGGTCCGGATCTACCATTAGTCTGTGAGTGATTAGTTTTGGATCCATGCCCTCTATTTCCTTTGTTTCCCAAGTAAACACTGAGAGGTTGTCTTTTAGAAATTCTATCATCTCATTCTTCTCGGCAAGTGTTAGGTCTGGACCTATCTGTAGATAGTGCCCTTGTGATGCCAAGCTTACTAGTACTTTAACGGGGTAGCCAATGGGCCTGGCCCTGCTGTCCCTTCCTCTAGGGCTTAGTGGCTCGTCAATTCTGGACGGGCAGTCTTCGGTCTTGTGGTGGTGGGTGAGGACTAGATCCATGCACTCACAAGTGTGCAGTAATTGCTATTTGGGAGCCTTCTCATTGAGAGCGAGAGCATGACACTCTCTAGAAGTCGGTTGGCACCCTCTAATAGAATAGACAGCCTGATTGTGGACGTACTTTAGACACTGGTGGAGGGTTGAAGTGACTGCTTCCATCTGATGTAGCCAGGGTCTCCCAATTATGACATTGTAAGAGGACTTGGCATTCAGAACCATGTATTTTGTCACGGTGGTCTTTTGTCCATCTCCCTCTCCTACCGTAGTAGGAAGGTCAATCCTTCCTAGTGGAGTGTTGAGATTCCCATCAAACCCTACCATGATCACGGCTGTGGGTTTTATGTCATTGGGATTAAGCTTTATCAGTTTAAGGGGCTCGTAGAATAAGACATTTGCAGAGCTCCCAATGTCCACCAGGACTTTTCGGATCTCGAAGTTGGAAATTTTGAGAGAGATAACGAGGGCATCACTATGAGGACAGTGTATCCCTGTAAGATCTTGATCCGAGAATTGGATCTCAAGTACTGGTTTCAGTCTTTTTTCAATATGGGAGATCAGTAAGATGTTGGGAGTAGTTCTGGCCTCCCGAACATAATGTTTTCTTGCCCTATTGGAAGTCCCTGACGTCGGGGTGTCTGCATGCAGGACAAAGATAACCTCATTGTTCTGTTGGTGAGGCTCATTCTGTCCTTCCCTTTGTTCTTGTCTCTAGTCAGGGCCTTTGGTCGGGTCTTACCTACTGGGGCCTTTCATTGCAGGGGTTCTACTCTCCGTCCTGTCTGATGAATTCTTGCAGACGACCCCTCCTTATAAGCTGCTCAATTTCATGTCTGAGGGCCTGGCATGTATTAGTCATGTGCCCACGGTTTTTGTGGAAGTCACAATACTTGGTCTAATCTCGGAGGTTTGGATCTCCTCTTAGCGGTTTTGGCCACCTTAGATTCTCCCGAGATCGAACCTACCGAAGTATATGATTCAGGGTGGCATTTAGCGGAGTGAAGCTGGTGAATCCTCTTGGGGCAGTATTAATGGGAGCTCTAGGCACTGCTCTTTTTTTTGGGCTTTTGTCCCTTTTCCTGGCTGTACCAGGTTCCCCCTTTCAATCATCCTTTTTCTGGCCGTCCTTCTTTATGTCATCCTTTTGAGCTTGCTCCTTAAACTTCTGGGAGGTATTTTTTGCTTCCTCCAGATTTATGTATTTCTTGGCCCTATCCATAAGGGCTGCCATGTCGGCAAGAGGACTCTTTGTTAGGGATTCCTTGAAACCTCCCTAGGCAAGGCCAGAGGTCAGGGCAGCCACGAGGAAGCTCGAACTGCAATCTGTAATCTCAGTGAGTTCGGTATTGAAACGCGCAATGTACTCTCTAAGAGACTCCTCCTTGGTCTGTTTCACATTCAACAAGAACTAAGGACCCTTCCTTAGCCTTCTGGTGGTCATGAACCTGTCAAGGAATCCCCTTCTGAGCTCATAGAAACTGGTGATTGAGTTAGGTGGAAGGTGGTGAAACCACTTCAGAGCTGTGCCAGTGAGGCTGGTTATGAAGGTACGGACACATAAAGGCGTCTGAAGTCCATGTAAGGCTATAGTGTGCTGCTAATGGGAAAGGTGGTCCCCAGGGTCCCTAGTCCCATCATAAGGAGTGAATTTCGGGACTATGAACTTCTTGGGCCTCTCTTCTGTCATTATGGCAAGGGTGAACGGTGTGGCTAGCCTTTCGAGTAGTCTTGCTACCTCATCCTACTCTAGAGGGACTTGAACTCCCCTTCTAGCCATGGTGCGATCCATAGAGTCCGTAACTTCTCCAGCTCTTTGTGGGGCCCTGGGTAAGATTGGTTGTCGCGAGTCTAGCCTTGCGGGTTCAGGGCCTGTATGGACTGGATAATCCCGACCCAAGGCCGGGGGGTTACTTTATCCTCCTAAACTGGAGGTGCAGGAGCTATTTGAGGTTGAGACTCTTGTGGTGCTGGATTTACTCCCGAAGCCGCAGGGGTTGGAACCCTTGTGGTGCTTCGATAATGAACTTTTGGAATGAATGCTAGTATCCCTCTGCCTGCGGCTGTCGATGGCTGGGGATCTCCATGAATGTGAGCAGTAGTAAGAGGTTGTGCCTTCTAAGTAGTTGCGTTGACAGATGGATTTTGAGGATTAGTTCCATGATTTTGGGTAAGCATCGCCAGAGTTCTAGATAAGGCTAGAAGTTGCTCTTGCATCAACTGATTCTGTCGCTTGACCTGATCAAGCTCTTGCCGTACAGGATCAGTGGTTCGTCCTTTTTCCTGTTCGGTTGGTGGCCGGGGTTGAGGGTCTTGAGGATTTTGAGCGTTCTTCCTCGGGTGAAGATTGGGAGCCATAATCCTTTAGTAAAAAAGAGAATGAGTTTTTGTGTAAGTAGAGCACTTGGTGATTGTCGTTCCCATAGACGGCGCCAAACTGATGCTGCACTTGTGAGGATTACTGTAGACTCCAAGCTCCGTCGTCTGAGGAACACTCAAAAGATGATTAGAGGGCTACCAGATTGGCTCCGACGGCAGCCGCTTCGATGCTTAAGTCAATAAAACTGAATTGAAAGACAGTAATGTAAGCCAAAGAATTAGCATGAACATAATAGCGTACCTTAGGGTTTAATTTATAGGCTTTGTGAATCCTTAGTTGATTAGGATTTGGAGCCATGAATATAGGGATTTGATCATCAGAGAATGACAGTTACCGTGTTTGACACTATGCTTGAGAACTATCTGTGAGTGACAGTTTCCTTGTTGAAGACTGTTTCTTTATCCTCTGCTCGGCAGGATGTTAAGGCGGTGGTGAGCTCTGAACCATAGGGAGTGCTCTGGAGGTAGGTGCACAGTCCTGTGAGTTCTAGGAGGATAAGTGCAGAAGCCTGTTCTGAATAATTAGCCTGTTCTGCACGGCCAAAGCTATGGATGGTCTATAGGTACACGTGTCATGTGGAGATTGATTGGTCAGTTTGTGGTATATCAGATATGATAACAACAAACATTATCTTTTGTATCTGTACATTGCTATTATAAATATAAATAACTCCCACATTAGAAATATATTTCAATTCATGTGTAAAATCAAGAGTTTATTTAGGATGGGATGAGTATGTGAAGTGATGCTACACAGGTTGGGTCGTGTAAGGTATGTGAATGACGTTTAAGTATGCGGGGCATGTATAGGATAAAGGTGATTGGCCCTATACCCAACCCCTTGACATGACTATTTGCAATCATAGGTAGTAAGGTAAAGAGGAACATGCAACTAAAGTGGCGAATGGGCAATTAAAACCAGATGAACTCAGCAGATGCAAGGTGGTCAACTAGAAGGTGGATACAAACAGGGTTTGAAGTAGTAGTCATCATATCACATAATGGAACGGGAGTTACGAAACAGTATCAGCTATTGCTGAATTTGTTACTCCCTGATATTGTGGTAAGAATGCATTTCACGTGTATCGCGCTCATTACCGTACTGTAATAGACCGTTACAACATCGAAACAGGGTGTCACGAACGTTACTAAACAGTAAGGTCCATGACACCTTGAAAAGAAAGACTGAGAGCATAGAAATGGTAACATAGAATCAAGGAAAACAAAACACATAACCCACATATATCATTATTGTCCAAAAAATTTGAGAAAAAAGATAGAGATGGAGAGCCGATCCCTTATGGCAGAAAGGGTCTCATTCGAGTCATTCGATTTGACAAAGGAAATTAAAGGAAAAAAAGAAATTTGTAAACTGATTCACTAAAGACTTACTAGTTACCCAAGGACCGAGTGACGGTGAACCGAGCATCAGATCTATCACAAATCTACAGCCTACGGGCCGTGCTCGACTACTTGCATAGTATCTGGGGTCCACTGATTCCGATCGATTGATCTATTTTCTCTTTCATCCGATCATTAGAACTACAATTTACATCTTCTCATTTTTAATATTTTTTTTATTGTCTACATTCTGCACTACAGCTGTGCAACACTACGGGTGGAGACAAATAGACTATTCCTGAGTCTTTTCTTTTTTTCTATTTTATAAATAGCTCTCATATTTTATTAATTTTTTTATTTACTATAATTGTAACACTACTTACCTAATTAACAAATAATTAGTGTCAATTAAAAAGACGTTATTAGCATTAATGCATAATCTTAGCGTGTTTAGTATTAAGAAACAATACTTCCACAAATTGTAAAAAATGACACAAGTTGCGATAAAAGGCAAAAGTCAAAATGTCACGACTGGAAACTCTCTCTATGCAGATTAGGGGTCGGTGATTGGCACTGTCACTCAGGTAAGCTGTCACGACCCGAAACCCACCCTATGCAGATCTCGCATAGCGACTACTACCCTCAGGCCCGAGGATCCTTGGGCGAAGGCTCACATAAGCAGCGGTATCGAATAGATGTACGACACGTGTTTGCGGAAGCGTGAAAAACTTTTTCTTTTCTTTTCTTATTTTTAAATTTCGCACATCCGTCCGGTACTGCCACTCTTTACATAGCATACATGGTTACACAATCAAAGCATAACTAAAATATTACAGACTTATATCATACAACCATCAATGTTAGTTACCCCGTAGGGTTTATACATATTGTCATATTGTATCTTAAACATAAGTGCTATTAAACACTACATAACTCCAAAAGGAACCATCTAATCACATCTCCATAAGCCTGCAATACACCGTCTTCAAAACTCGACTGCTGTCAGTCACCTGAAAGGGGGGTCCGAACAAAGTCCGGGTAAGCTAATCTAAGCTTGTGAGCAATTCCAACATTCGTCATGGGGTTTCAATCAATAGTGGTTTTAGCTCATAAAGGTTTATAAATCAATCACTGTCAATTGTTCGTATCTTTTGAACACAGAATATATGCATTCATAAAACTCATAGCTTTGAAACATTTAAAACATTCAAGCTAACATATGCTTTTTCATATAAAACTTGTAACTCTGAATACAAAATATATGCATTCCATAAAACTCATAACTCTGAAACATGTAAAGTGTTCAAGCTAAAAATGTGTTCTTCTTTAAATAGAGTATATGTGAACTCAAACATGTAAATATGAAAATGAGGATTAAAATCTGCTTTCATTTTCAAATATCTTTTCTTCTCACTTTTACTCTTGGAATCTGTTTCGAACCAGACTCCCGTTTTACTCTTGTCGAGATATCTCTTTGCCTGTGGGATTAGATCCTGCTACCAAGCATTTGACAATCCATTGAATTCTGTAGAACCCAAAAGCTTGTCGGCTCCACAAGATAATAGAGTCCTTTGCGAACTCCAATACCCTGTCTCGTGCTTATGCACAGTTATCTTGTATTTCAAGAAAACTACTTTTATCTCATGGCTTCTTCTCATAAATACTATTTAAGAGTATTCAAACACAAAGTATCTAACTTTATAATAGAACTTTCAATTCTTAGAATATACGAATTCATAATATATCTCAGAGATTTTGCAATTTAATAAAAACTCAAACATGCTAAGGTATATTCAAAGGAATTGTAAATAAATCTGTTAGCAGAGTAATTTAAAACAGAAGGTGTATGAAAACTGAATTCGATATTCAAATACTTTTCATGACTTGAACTCAAAACTTCATTGAAATTTGTGAAGTTAAATCTCCACTTCGAATGTAGGGTTACTCACCTCGTGCGTTAACCTGGCCTTATTGAGAAGCTTTACTCTTCTTTCTACTCCTCCTTATCCTAGACAATTTATAAACATTTCATAAATCTCATATGAATTTAAATTACCTTGGTTCTAATCTTAGACGGTGTAATTTGAATTCGAATTTCAACCTGAGTCAAACTATATTACTTTCTAAGTGTTTTTCATGATAACTAAAGATTACCTTTGAATCCACTCATTCAGAGTCTCAGTATCTTCTTGTTCTTTCAGCTTAGCTTCGGCAATCATCGCCTTTGTGGACAATTTGTGCATAAAGGGCCTGACTGAAATCACCTCAGTGGATTTGGCAATTCTTATTTTCCTCTCAATCACCTTTTGCTGCCATAACAGGTCTTGCATAAAGGCTTGTTGTTTCGGATCCTTAGCCCTCTGGGCCTTGTTCATGATTGTGAACTTCTGTGGTTGTGCTTCCATAATTATCACCTAAGAACAATTTATGAGTTAGAAATTTTATTCTAAGGTTGATGTGTTGTCGTGTCTTTTCGTAATTCATGTCCTCGTATACGCCGTAGATTAATACTTTGGCATTACTTTAATTTATAGTCATCTGACAGATGCTATTCAACAAATTTTATGTCTTTTTATTTTAGACATTTCTTTTGGTCGAATAGACTCTACCATTGAGTCCAGAGCATCGAAGAAAGTTAGTTTAGGCTTTTCTAAAATTTAATTTGGACTTTTGTATATAAAAGGGCAAAATGGACATTTACCGCTTTACGTGTCATATTTTTTCAGTACTTTGTTTCGTAATTTGGACCTCACCATTGGACTCAGAAGGTCCAAGATAGTAAGAATACACTAATAATTTGTTTATTTTGGATAAGGGGTAATTTGGTCATTTACCCCTTTATGTATCTTTATTTTTTGGGCTCCGTCTCGTAAAACGGACCCTACCATTAGTCTCAGAATATCCTAAATAGTAAGGATACACTATTCATATGTTTAATTTGGACTTCATTTGCTTCGTATATGACTCAGGGGCAAAATAGTAATTTTGCTTTATTTATTAAATAATTAAATTAATTATTTTTTCAGGGGCTTAATTGCATAAAATTCTCATCAGTTGGGCCACAGTACAATTTTCCTGAAGTTCAGGGCAAATTCGTAAATAACCAAAGGCTTGGTTTATTTAGTTTTAAATAATTTAGAAAACCAAACGGTTCAGTCCCATTGAAAGTGAACCGGTCCGGTTCCTTTACAAACCAACCGGACTAGTGGGTTTCATGCGTGTGGCTGACATCACAATGACATCAGCCCTAGTGTTTTAAAAGTTTATAACTTATATAAAATGCCGTCGTCCCATTTAATTCGGTGGCAAGCCCAAAGGCTGCCACCTGTCCCGAGTTAACCCACCCGTTTTAACCGAGTGACGAGTTGTCTCGTCTTTCCCATCATCTCTATCACTGTTGCCCTAATCCCGAAGTTAAAAACCTCCATTTTCGTGGAGTTTGGTTCAAGAATTCTTGACTGTTTTCAATCAAAAATGTTTCTAGTATATAAACAATTCATTTGGCATTCGTTTCGAAGAACAAACCGATCTCTTTAGCTCGTTTCAAGGTTTGATAATCAAACCTGTAAATGGGTCATAAATACTGGTTTCTTAGCCAAATCCTTTGGGATTTGTCCTGTTATGATCCCCTCTTCATGGGGTTTCATTTCTCATTCTTTTCTTTAAGTTTTGGTACAGTTTTAAAGAAAGTGTTCAACCACCCGTATCCTGCAACTGAAAATTTGGGGGTTGTTTCTATGGTTTTCTGATTGCTGCTAGGGTTTTTCAGGACCCTTACGACCTCACCTTGAAGCCCCTATGCTTTATTTTTGATTTAAATGCCAACGTTTCAGACCTGTATTAACCCAGGTCCTACCATGGCGGTTGTTCTGGGTTTCTCTTTTCTTGGTGTTTTCAAGCTTAAATCTCATGCTTGTTATGATTAGAATGTGTTCTAGACATCATATATACATAAACAAGTTAAAAACAACCTATCTTCATGCTTAAATTTTAGAGAGAGAAAATACAGATTTTGTGTTCTCTCACCTTTTTGAGTCGGTTCTTTCCTTTTTTCTTGCTTTGAATCCCTTCCTCAACTTCTCAGTTTCTCCTCTTGATTTCTTTCGTATGAAGCAAGCATGCTTTGCTTTTAAAGAGAGAAACCGACCTCTCTCTCTCTACTGTTCTCTCTCTCTCTCTCTCTTTTCTGATTTCGTAGCCCTACACTAGCCTTCACATCTCATCAATTTTGTTCTTCCCAATTTTTGCTTTACATTTAATTTTTGTTGATATTTTTACATATAATATATACATATATATACACACACATATATACTTGACAACACACACACACACACACACACACCAGCCGACACACACAAACTGTTCACACTTCTTTAACCATATATATATATATATATATATATACATAACTTTATCATTTCTCATTCATATACATGCATGCATACATACATGTTTTCTTATACATACATACCATATTAAATTTATAATTAATATAGCATACTATTCTAATTAATTAATTAAATTAATTAATTATTTAATTTAATCTATAAAAATCTTTACACATATTTTTAAAATTTAATAAGTCTTGCATGTGACCCGGTATCCCGGGTCGGGATCTTACACAAGCCATACAGAATCAAATGAATTACATGAGATAATAACAATTTTTCTTTTATTTTATCAAGTGCGGAAGCTACACATATGCAAGTCATCTGATAACCTGATCAACACCAATCATTTATAAACGGTTCTCAAGGTAAAGTCATTGTAATCACCATCATTAACATAATTCGTCAACATGTATGTGCACATCCATGTATGTATCCAACCAAAGGTACATAGTACTAATTCTCAAAAGTCTAAGTTGTCATTGTGCCCAAAAATACATCATATCTTACCAAAATGATCCCACATCACATTCAATCATGATCTTCGTGCAAAAGGTCCATTGTATTCATGCTCTTAGCTTTTCTACGTAGACTGTCACGACCCGAAACCCACCCTATGCGGATTTCGTTTCGCGGGGCCGACCCGAAGGCCGTCCCTACTTTTTCCATTCCTGTATCATAGTAATAATATGTAATGTACTAAAAATTTGAAACAATGAACAATGGAAGTCTTTATCAATTACAGTAATCCAGCCGAAGTCTTTTACAAATTTAAATAGTGGAAGTCTATCAAATACATGACATAGTTCTACATAAGACAAAATGAGAACTAAATGTAACCAGCACCCGGGGGTGGTGAATACATTGGAGAACTAACATAGACTAGTACAGTACTTCAAAATGTCCCCCTATGCTTCTCAGACTCCTACTAGGGTCTCGCAGCGTCATCACCTGAAATGGGGGGTAAGTGGGGTGGAATGAGCTACAAAGCTCTGTAAGTAAATGAAAATCTCCAACACTGGTATCGATGATCAATAAATCCATGAATAAGATTATGATAGCCAATCATAAGAATAAGATGCTGTGATAGCCAATGAAAATAATTGCCACAAGGGCCAATAGAAACAATTGCCACGAGGGCCAATGAACAGTAATCACAATACACAATCGAAGTATTGGGTGTAATATCAATATCAAGAATTTCAATGATAATATAACAACAATGAAGTACTGCCACAATGAACCGATCACAATCAAATCAATAATACAAGTCCCTCGAGACTCGAAGAATCATAAGGATGATGTCATTGAACAATCAAGTTCTATCAGTCATAAGAGATGCTGTTATTCTGTGTCAGGGTTCGGCAGACCCTCGATCTTTTGGGGCCCGGCATACCCCCCAGTGGATTCCAGTGAATTGCCATTTGTCCGTTCACGAACTTGACCCGTAGGTCCCAGTTAATCAGATAGCATCAAATGGGTGTTGTGACTGAGCACAACTCCCATGTTCATAAACATATTATGATCATAAGTAATTCCATAGAATATAAAAATGGAATATCATTCATTCAATAAGGATACAACAGTAGGCCTTTCAAGGCACAGTGAAACATGATAACAATGATACATCAGTCAATCAAATGTCCACAAGATAGAAAACATCGAATTGTGGAAAACAAGGATATCAATACATTCAAGAGTACGAGTTTGGCAGTAAAAGAATAAACTTGGCTTGTGGAAACACCACATGTAAGAGAGAGTGATCCACTTACCTCTAATGCAGTCCTATATCAGGAAATCTATGAGCTTGCCTTGCCTTTGGAATTCCCTATATATCAGTAAATCCGTCTTAAAATAAATGCTATTCAACAAATTTTATGCCTTGCTATCATAAGTATCTCTTACACTAATTTAGACCTTACCATTGAGTCCTGGAATGCCGAAGAAAGTCGGTTTAGGTTTTCGCGGAATTTCATTTGGACTTTTGTACTAAAAAGGGCAAAATGGTCATTTTGCACTTTTACGTGTGTTTTATTTTTTGGGACCCCGTATCATAAAACGAACCTCACCATTGATCTTAGAATTTTCGAGATAATAAAAATTGACTATTCATTTGCATCGTTTGGACTTTGTTTGACCTGTATTTGAAATAGGGTCATTTTTGTAAAAATTAATATTTTATTAATTTTCCTGTTTGGGCCATAGTGGAATTTCCTAAAACTTCTGAGGTCGGTTCATAATTCTTCAGAGTTGCGGTCTGAACCAGTTGGTTCATAACCAGTAACCCTAAACTGGCCTGACCTGTTACTGAACCAACCAGTTCAGTCAGTTTCAGAGAACCAGATTGAAATAATCCAATTTTCCTATCCTATCCACGGTTTGGATAAGCCCAAACCCAATTTCAATTTATTATTCTTGTTACCAAACACACCTAATTAAACTAAAAAAACTTATCAAAACTGTGCCGTTTCGGTTATCCATTTATATCTCGATCGAGTCCCAACCCGGATCCGACCCGTGTCCCACTCGACCCGAGACAACAGTCTTCTTCTTCTTCCTCCCGACCTTCTGGTAGGGTTCCGGTGTGTACAGTCGTCTTCTCCGACGACGGTCACCAGTTTTCGATCATTTTTTACCCTTTTTCCAATGTATTTTTCTTTAGTTTTCCATGGTGCTTTCATTTCAAAGATTAGTTTCTCATTTGGTTTACCCTAGCTTCACAAAATAGCAAGAACAGTAGTTCTAGTCGGATTTACGATTTTCCGGTGAGCTCTGTTTCTCTTGAATTTCTTCACTGTTTTCACTCCTCTTTAATTCTAAATGGTTTCTGCACCTTAGAGGATTATTTTCCTATCATTTAAATGGAGTTTTAAGTGTAAAATCTGTGAAACCTAGATTATCCACCAAACCTGCAACTAGGATTTTCTCCTTCATTTGTGAACCAAATGAAGTACGGTTTTTTCCTATCAACACCATTTTTCTCGCTTGTTTAGACCCTATATTCAGAATAAATCGAATCATGCTATAAAATTTCAAAACAGAAACAGTGGCTTACCTCACATTTTCGGATCCCTTTGGTGTTGAGCTTATCTTCCTCACGTCTCCACTCCAGACCTTTTCCACGATTTCCTGAGCTTCTCCTTGATTTCTCCCCTTTGATTTCTTTTTCCGTAAGTAGGAGATCACGTGCATATATATATATATTTACATATACATATATATATATATATATCATATCATGCCCATTCCTTCCTCCCTTCTTTTCCTCTCCTCCTCTCCTTTTCTGACCTGCTCTATACCTCTACTGATTTCCACCTTACCCCTCTCTATGCCTATTAGGTTAGGGTTGGTTAACTTATTTTATTATATGTATATATATATATATATCTATATATATAAATATGTAAACTCACCTATATAACAATCACCTAACTCACACACACACGGCTGTCCTTGGCAGCCCACTTGCTTCCCCTTTTCTTCCTTTTATTTTATTTCTTTATAATTTTGCATGTACATATATATATATACTTACATATATACATATATATATATATATATACTATACCATTTTTATATGCACGTATGTACATAATTATACGTATCTATTATTTACATATATTTTCTCAATTCGTAATTGCACACATGCTTCTTATTTTGGATACATCGCATGTGTATACATATGCATTCATGGAACTGCATGTGTGCACGCATTACGAGGCTGGGTTCCGGGTCACCTGTCTTGACCCAACATTGGTCATGTATTACAGGGTTCTCATTTTAAGGCGATGTAGTGCAATTGATATTTCATAAAATATAGAGTTCAACAGTTCTGAGTATAATTGATAAAGTGTTACCCGACTCGATTACCTCGGTATACGTGCTAACCCGGGTCAGGGTATTACATTCTTACCCCTTTAAAAATAAGTTTGTCCCCAAACTTAGCATATACTACTGTGGAAACAACTGTGGATACTTGGCGCGCATGTCATCTTCTCGCTCCCAAGTAGCTTCTTCTATCTGATGATTCCTCCACAGAACCTTGACTAATGGAATAGTCTTGTTTCGTAGTACCTGATCCAAACGATCCAAAATTTGAACTGGATGCTCTATGTAACTCAGATTTTCTTAGACGTCTAACGGCTCGTGCTCAACTACCTGTTCTGCACTCTGTATACACTTCCTCAACATTCAAACACTGAAACACATTGTGAACATGTGCTAACTCTGGAGGTAAGGCAAGCTCGTAGGCTACGGGTCCAATTGTGATATCCCGACCCGGGATACGACACATTTACCGAGGCAACTCGATTGAATAGCATAACTTGAGCTGTTTTAAACTGTCACAATAATTATGGAACCGAATTTAGTTTAAAAAGATAAATGTTTTGCTAGTGTCGGGTAGTACCGAGCAACTCAGAACCTTACCTCAAAAAACGTGCATACATGCAACCCATGCATGCATACGTACGTACACATGCATAGTTCACGAAATATTAGTGTATGTATACGTGACAAAAAATATAATTATACGTATTTATATGGTTATAAATACATGTATAAAAAATATGTATTTTATATGTATATATGTGTATAATGTAGATGTATTATGTATATAAATGCAAGAAATTAAATTAAGATAAAGAAAAAGGGGAGGGAAGCTTCCAAGCAACAAAATATCAGTGTGTGCATCATAGTGTGTGTGTGTGTGTGCATCACTGTGTGTGTATGTGTGTTTGGGAACCCCACCAACCGACTTGGTGAAGTGGTGTGTGTATATATGTAATATATGTATATATATATATATATATATATATGAGGGTACGTGGATGGAGGAGGAATGATGGACCGTTCTCTGCAGTCAAGAATGACTGCAAGAGAGAGAGAGAGAGAGAGAGAGAGAGAGAGATAAGGCTGAGAGAGAAGAGGCGGTGGGTGATTGCTTATATATATGTATACGGGTTTTGTAAGTTGAGAGGTTAGAAAAGCAAAGGAAGGGGCACCAAGAGCAAACAAGAAAACCCAGGTGAGTGCCAAGTTCCGTTTTTGATTTTTAGTTTATGAAACTTAAATATGATTGTAGGGTTGTATAGATGAACTAAAAAGGAATTTAATGAAAGAAAAATGAAGGAAAACGGTTGAAAGATGAAGGAGAAAGGTTGAGTTACAGGCCTTAGGATAATTTCGGTTTTTATGAAAATCATGCATGAAACCTTGTTATTGTGGGGAGGAATTAATCCTCTTAAGTGCAGAAAGAAAATGGAATGAAATTTGAGTTAAAATGATAAAGAAACCATAGGGAAAAATCGAGAAGTTCAGTCGCCGGAATTTCGGGCTCACCGGAAAACCGCGACTGTATTGGCCTGTTCCGACGACCAAGAGAGACCCAAATTTAATTTGAAAGTTAGAAATATAACCCTTATATCTAAAGGATTCGAATCACATCGAAAAAGGTAGGGAAATGTCGTCGGAAGGTCACCGGAACAGGAAGGGATGACCGGCTTACGATCGGAGAAGACGACCGTGAAGTCGTGAGGCTATCGAGTTAAAACTAAACTGGATCCGGGTTTGGATCGGGTCGGGACCCGACCGAAAATAAATGGGTTTCTGAAATAGGATCGTTTTGGAGATGGATTTAAAATGTTATTGGGGTGTTTGGTTGCAAGGATAGGAAATGTGGGAATTGGGTTTGGGGTTATCCAAACCATGGATAAGATAGGGACTGGGATATTGTATTCCGGTTCTATGAATTGAACTGAACTGTTTGGTTCAGTGAAGAACCGAACCGGTTAGGGTTTCTAAGCAGTGAACCCACTGGTTCAGACCGCAACTTTGAGTATTTACACTTTGGCCCCAAATGTTTTAGGAAATGTCACTGTTGCCCAAACAGGAAAATTAATTAAATATTAATTTTTACAATAATGCCCCTATTTCAAATGTGGGTCAAACGAAGTCCAAACGATGCAAATGAATAGTCAAAATTTATTATCTCGGATGTTCTGAGTCCAATGGTGGGGTCTGTTTTATGAGACGGGACCCCAAAGGATAAAATAACTTAAAGTGCAAAATGACCATTTTGCCCTCTTTAGTACAAATGTCCAAATGGAATTCCGCGAAAGCCTAAACCGACTTTCTTCGGCATTCCGGACTCAATGGTAAAGTCTAAATTAGTATTTGAAATACTTATGATAGAAAGGCATAAAATTTGATGAATAGCATTTATTCTGAAACGTACTTACTGATATATAGGGAACTCGAAAGGCAAGGGTATACTCGCGGATTCCTGATCTAGAATCACGATAGAGGTAAGTGGATCACTTTCTCTTCCATATGGTATTCCCAAGCCAAGTTTATTCATTACTGCCACACTTGTACTCATGAACGTTCCAAATGTTATTGTTTTCCAAAATGTGATATTGTTCTATCTTGTGGACATTGATTACCTATTGTACCATTATTATCATGTTGAACCGTGCCTTGAAAGGCTTACTGTTATGCTTTACTGTATACATGATATTCCATTTTCATACTCCTATGGAATCACAAATGATCATGCTATGTTTATAAATGCTGGAGTTGTGCTCAGTCACAACATCCATCCGATGCTTCTGTGACAAACTAGTCCGTGAACGGACGTGTGGCAAAAGATGTGAGTTTAACTGAGAGGTATGCCGGGCCTCGAAATAGAGAGGGACTGCCATCCCCTACTGCAGATTATAAGCATCTCGATTGGATTATTGTTATGGATATATTGTTGAATGGTAACTGTTTCTTATGGTTTATCTTATATTGCTCATTGGTTTGATTGTAATCGTTTTATTGTGGCAGTACTTTTATTGTGACAGGTTATTGTTGAGAAATCTTTATCACTGCTTATTCATTACTCCTGATTGTACATTGTGACCCCACTATTCATTGGCCATCATGGCAACCGTTCTCATTGGCTATCACAGCATCTCCTTCCCTATGATTGGCTATCATTATCTTATTCATGGATTTATTGATCATCGATACCAGTGTTGGAGATCTGTTTTACTTACTGAGCTTTGTAGCTCATTCCACCCCACTTACCCCCATTTCAGGTAATGACGCTGCAAGACCCCAATAGGAGTCTGAGAGCGTAGGAGGACATTTTTGATGTACTGTACCAATCTATGTTAGTTCTCCCATGTATTCACCACCCCCGGGTGCTGGTTACGTTTAGTTCTCATTTTGTCTTATGTAGAACTATGTCATGCATTTAATAGACTTCCGCTGTTTAATTTATTTAAAAGACTTCCGCTGGATTACTGTAATTGATAAAGACTTCCGTTGTTCATTGTTTAAAAATTTTAGTACATTGCATATTAGTACTATGATACAGGAATGGAAAAAGTAGGGACGGCCTTCGGGTCGGCCCCACGACACGAGATCCGCATAGGGTGGGTTTCGGGTCGTGACACCAACCCTCTTCGTGATCCTGAATGGCCTAATGTATCTGGGGCCAAGCTTTCCCCTCTTGCCAAACCTGACTACTCCTTTCATGGGTGATACTTTCAAGTATACAAAATCACCTTTTGCAAACTCTAAGTCTCGTCGGTGAACATTCGCATAGCTTTTCTGTCGACTCTGAGTTGCTAATAAACGCTGTCGGATCAATTATATTTTTCCTGTGGTCTGTTCTACTATGTCTGGCCCATAGAGTTTCCTTTCTCCCACCTCTGTCCAACACAGTGGTGATTGGTATTTCTTGCCGTACAATGCCTCATATGGCGCCATACCAATACTAGCTTGATAACTATTATTGTACGTGAACTCCACCAATGGCAACTGGTCTTCCCAACTCCCTTCAAAGTCTATGACACAGAAACGCAGTAAGTCTTCTAAAGTTTGTATCATCCCTTCCGACTGGTCGTCGGTCTCGGGGTGATACGCAGTACTACGACTTAGTTCCGTGCCCATAGCTTGTTGTAGTCCTTTCCAAAATCGTGATACAAACCGGGGGTCCCTATCAAAAACAATTGATACTGGAACTCCATGAAGTCTAACAATCTCTCTAATATATAGCTCGGCTAGTCGTTGAAGAGATTGTGTCGTCTTGATTGCTAGGAAGTGAGCTGTCTTAGTTAATCTGTCTACGATGACCCAGATAGAATCACTCCCCTTGATTGTCTTTGGCAATCCTGACACAAAGTCCATCGTGATGTGTTCCCACTTCCACTCAAGAATGGGCAGTGATTGTAGAAGTCCTCCAAGCTTCTGATGTTCTACCTTAATTTGCTGGCACTTGGCACATCGTGCTATGTACTCAGCTATGTGACGTTTCATCCAAGACCATCAATAAGTATCCTTAACATTGTGATACATTTTGGTGCCCCCTGGATGTAAGGCAAATTTCGAACTGTATGCCTCATCAAGAATCTCCTTCCTGATTTCGGGCATGTCGGGTACGCAGATCCTACCCTGATAATATAATATTCCATCTCTCACTGAGTACTCGGAATCTATGCCTGTCTCAATTCCTTGAAGAAGCTTAGCTAGCTTCTCATCCTGAGTCTACTGCCCCCTAATCTTGTTCACAATCGACAAACTGACTATGACGTTGGCACATAGTGCCTCGGAGCTGGGCAGAACTATCTCTATTTCCATAGCCTCCAAGTCTCTCGGTATCTCTGTCTGTGTCGTCAATAGGTAAGCTAAACTCCCTGATGACTTCCTACTAAGAGCGTCAACCACCACGTTTGCCTTCCCTGGGTGGTACTAGTATGCTGACCTCGTAGTCCTTCAATAATTCTAACCAATGGCGCTTGTCTCATATTGAGCTCCTTCTGTGTAAACAGATACTTGAGGCTGTTATGATCGATGAAGATTTTGCACGTGGTTCCGTATAGGTAATGTCTCCATATCTTCAAGGCGAAGACAATGGCGGCCAGCTCGAGATCGTGTGTCGGGTAGTTCCCCTCATGGGGTCTCAACTGTCATGAAGCATATGCTACCATTTTTCCGTTCTGCATTAACACACACCCTAAGCCTTTAAGTGAAGCATCACTATAAATCACAAACCCTTCCGTTCCATTTGGTACTATCAATATAGGAGCTGTAACTAGACGCTCCTTCAATTCTTGGAAACTTCTCTCTTGTTTCTCTGTCCAAACAAAAGGAACACCCTTCCTAGTCAGCTGGGTAATAGGCATAGATATCTTGGAGAAGTCCTTGACAAATCTCCTATAGTAGCCTGCTAACCCCATAAAACTTCGCACTTCTGTGACGCTAGTAGGTTGAGGCCAATTCATGATTGCCTTGATCTTCTGGGAATCAATAGAGATTCTTTCTTTACTGATCACGTGTCCCAGAAATGCTATACTAGGAAGCCAGAATTCGCATTTCTTTAACTTGGCGTATAACTTCTGCTCCCCTAACTTCTGTAGGACTCTCCTCAGATGTACCTCGTGTTCTTCCTGGTTCTTCGAGTAAACCAAAATGTCGTCTATGAATATGACTATGAAGTCATCTAAGTACGGCTTGAACACACGGTTCATCATATCCATGAATGCAGCTGGGGCATTGGTCACCCCAAATGGCATAACAAGAAACTCGTAGTGTCCATACCGTGTTCTGAATGCTGTTTTCTGAATATCAGTGGGTCTAACCTTCAGTTGATGATATCCGGACCTCAGGTCGATCTTGGAGAATACCTGGGCTCCCTTCAATTGGTCGAACAGATCATCTACTCTGGGTAGTGGATATCTGTTCTTGATGGTAACCTTGTTCAGCTCTCTATAGTCGATACACAACCTCATGGTTCCATCTTTCTTTTTAACGAACAATACGGGTGCACCCCATGCTAACGAGCTGGGTCGTATAAAACCCTTGTCTAGTAATTCTTGCAACTGGAGCTTCAACTCCTTCAGCTCTGCCGGTGCCATTCTATATGGAGTCTCAGATATCGGTGTAGTGCCTGGCACTACGTCGATGCAAAACTCGATCTCCCTATCTATGGGCATTTTTGGAAGATCATCCAAGAATACTCCGGGAAATTCCCTAGCAATGGGAATCTTCTTTAACTCGGACTGCTGGGAATCAGTGTCTTGAACACTACATAAAAATTCGTGACATCCCTTGCGAAACAAACGCCTTGCCTGGATGGAAGAAACAAAGTAGGGTGGGGAAGCCACCCCTGTCCCCTCAAAGTTAACTGTCGGAAACTAGGGGTTCTGTATGAGAACTCGTTTGGCCATACAGTCTATCGTAGCGTGATTGGCGGCCAGCCAATCCATTCCAAGGATAACGTCGAAACCATAAATTTCCAAGGGTATAAGGTTAGCCAATAAGTGTGTATCCCCAATCTGTATCCCACAATTCCTATACATGGTATCCCCCAACAATGATTTCCCCGATGGTATAGAAACATTCAGTAAATACCCTAAGGGTTCCGTCACTAGGTTCAATCTAGTAGCATACGCAAGGGATACAAATGAATGTGTAGATCTAGTGTCAAATAAAACATGAGTAGGTTGTGAGCATACTAAAAGAGTACCTACAACTACAAAGGTTGTAGCCTGCACGTCTCCTGGTAAAAGGGAGAAAACTCATCCTACCTGCTGCTGGACGTTCCCCTGTCCACTTCTTTGGGTCGGAGGTCTAGGTGGTGCTGTTTCGGTTGTTGGTGCTCTAACCGAAGCAGCGCTGGGCGTGGCCTGATCTTTCTAAGGGCATTCTCTCACATAATGTCCCTCCTGACCACAGTAGTAGCAAGTGTTGTTGTCCTTGAGACATTGGCCTTTATGGATCTTATTGCAACGAGAGCATTTGGCTGCCCCTTTTTAGTGTTGCTCTGTTTCTTATGACCGGACCCTATTACCTGTGATGCAGCTCAAGGTCTGGTAAATGTAGATCCATGTTCCGAAGTAGAAGGCCCTTGTCTCTTATTCTGGTTGCCTTCACATTTCTGGTCCCCTCGCCTCTTGGCGAATTCCTCGTCACTCCTTTCTATGATCCGAGCCGTTTCCACGACATCATCATAAATAGTCAGTCGATGGGGTACTAGTCTATCCTTGATAGACCACCTCAGTCCTTCCTCGAATTTACGAGCCTTCAGATCCTCGGTTCTGATAGCATCAGGGGCAAATCTGGCAAATTCGGTAAAAGTGGCCTCGTATTGCTCCACAGTCATCGACCCTTATTGCAGTACCATGAATTCGACAACTCTGCTGTTCCGTACTTCTTGGGAGAAGTACTTCTTATTGAAGACCATAGTAAATCGTTGCCAGTCCATGTTTGGCTCCCTCGCCTTCTCATTTATCCACCACTTATGTGCCATCCCCTTAAGCATATACGTGGCATAAGCCACTTTCTGGACGTCAGTGCAATTCAGGATATCGAAAACCCTGTTCATTTCTAATATCCATTCTTCGGCCGCCATGGCCCCTTTTGTACCATCAAACGTCGGGGATTTCATTTTCTGGAATCGTTCATATTGGTATGCAGTGTCCCGTTCATTCCCTTGACGATTCTCGATGTCGCCGCCTTCATTGACAGGCTGCTCCTGTTGTACTGGTCGTGCTGGTTGGCTAGCACTAGCCTAAAATTTTAATGACAGTCTGCATCAATCTTTCCAATTGTTCGAACCGATCCATAGGTAATGGAACTTACCGTGTGTTTACCATGTCTATAAGGATAACCCGTGATGATAACCAATAAGATAACCAATGAGATAACCAGTGAGACAACCAATGAGATAACCAGTGAGGAATCCAATGAGATGACTAATCAATTTGTAAGGCAATTAGTCAATGATTTGTAAAATATAAAATGTCAGTCATACCTAACAGTCTTAACTCTAGTCCTATCTCCCATGACTCACAATCGAACCTATAGCTCTGATACCAAGCTATCACGACCCGAAACCCACCCTATGCGGATCTCGTGTCGCGCCCGAAGGCCATCCCTACTTTTTCCATTCCTGTATCATAGTACTAATATGTAATGTACTAAAAATTTGAAACAATGAACAGCGGAAGTCTTTATCAATTACAGTAATCCAGCAGAAGTCTTTTACTAATTTAAATAGCGAAAGTCTATCAAATACATGACATAGTTCTACATAAGACAAAATGAGAACTAAACGTAACCAGCACCTGGGGGTGGTGAATACATGGGAGAACTAACATAGACTGGTACAGTACTTCAAAATGTCCCCCTACGCTCTCAGACTCCTACTGGGGTCTTGTAGCGTCATTCACCTGAAAATGGGGGGTAAGTGGGGTGGAATGAGCTACAAAGCTCAGTAAGTAAATGCAGATCTCCAACATTGGTATCGATGATCAATAAATCCATGAATAAGATTATGATAGCCAATCATAGGAATAAGATGCTGTGATAGCCAATGAAAATAATTGCCACGAGGGCCAATGGAAACAATTACCACGAGGGCCAATGAACAGTAATCACAATACAAAATCGAAGTATTGGGTGTAATATCAATATCAAGAATTTCAATGATAATATAACAACAATGAAGTACTGCCACAATGAACCGATCACAATCAAATCAATAATACAAGTCCCATGAGACTCGAAGAATCATAAGGGATGATGTCATTGAACAATCAAGTTCTATCAGTCATAAGAGATGCTGTTATTCTGTGTCAGGGTTCGGCAGACCCTCGATCTTTTGGGGCTCGGCATACCCCCCAGTGGATTCCAGTGAATTGCCATTTGTCCGTTCACGGACTTGACCCGTAGGTCCTAGTCAATCAGATAGCATCAGATGGGTGTTGTGACTGAGCACAACTCCCGTGTTCATAAACATATTATGATCATAAGTAAATCCATAGAATATAAAAATAGAATATCATTCATTCAATAAGGATACAACAGTAGGCCTTTCAAGGCACAGTGAAACATGATAACAATGATACATCAATCAATCAAATGTCCACAAGATAGAAAACATCAAATTGTGGAACACAAGGATATCAATACATTCAAGAGTACGAGTTTGGCAGTAAAAGAATAAACTTGGCTTGTGAAAACACCACATGTAAGAGAGAGTGATCCACTTACCTCTAATGCAGTCCTATATCAGGAAATCCGTGAGTTTGCCTTGCCTTTGGAATTCCCTATATATCAGTAAATCCGTCTTAGAATAAATGCTATTCAACAAATTTTATGCCTTGCTATCATAAGTATCTCTTACACTAATTTAGACCTTACCATTGAGTCCGGAATGCCGACGAAAGTGGGTTTAGGCTTTCGCAGAATTTTATTTGGACTTTTGTACTAAAAAGGGCAAAATGGTCATTTTGCACTTTTACGTGTATTTTATTTTTTGGGACCCCGCATCATAAAACGGACCTCACCATTGATCTTAGAATGTCCGAGATAATAAAAATTGACTATTCATTTGCATCGTTTGGACTTTGTTTGACCCATATTTGAAATAGGGTCATTTTTGTAAAAATTAATATTTTCTTAATTTTCCTGTTTGGGCCATAGTGGAATTTCCTAAAACATTCTGGGGTCGGTTCATAATTCTTCAGAGTTGTGGTCTGAACTAGTTGGTTCATAACCAGTAACCCTAAACCGGCCTGACCTGTTACTGAACCAACCGGTTCAGTCAATTTCAAATAACCGGATTGAATTAATCCAATTCTCCTATCCTATCCACAGGTTTGGATAAGCCTAAACCCAATTTCAATTTATTATTCTTGTTACCAAACACACCTAATTAAACTAAAAAAAACTTATCAAAACTGTGCCATTTCGGTTATCCGTTTATATCTCGGTCGGGTCCCAACCCGGATCCGACCCGTGTCCCACCCGACCCGGGACAACAATCTTCGTCTTCTTCTTCCTGACCTTCCGATAGGGTTCCGGTGTGTACAGTTGTCTTCTCCGGCGACGGTCACCGGTTTCCAATCATTTTTCACCCTTTTTCCAATGTATTTTTCTTTAGTTTTCCATGGTGCTTTCATTTCTAAGATTAGTTTCTCATTTGGTTTACCCTAGCTTCACAAAATAGCAAGAACAGTAGTTCTAGTCGGATTTGCGATTTTTCGTTGAGCTCTGTTTCTCTAGAATTTCTTCATTGTTTTCACTCCTCTTTAATTCTAAATGGTTTCTGCACCTTAGTGGATTATTTTCCTATCATTTAAATGGAGTTTTAACTATAAAATCTGTGGAACCTAGATTATCCACCGAACCTGCAACTAGGATTTTCTCCCTCATTTGTAAACCAAATGAAGTACGGTTTTTTCCTATCAACACCATTTTTCATGCTTGTTTAGACCCTATATTCAGAATAAATCGAATCATGCTATAAAATTTCAAAACAGAAACAGTGGCTTCCCTCAAATTTTCGGATTCCTTCGGTGTTGAGCTTCTCCTCCTCACGTCTCCACTCCAGACCTTTTCCACGATTTCCTGAGCGTCTCCTTGATTTCTCCCCTTTGATTTCTTTTTCCATAAGTAGGAGATCACGTGCATATGATATATATATATATATATATATCATATCATGCCAATTCATTTTTCCCTTCTTTTCCTCTCCTCCTCTCCTTTTCTGACCTACTCTATACCTCTACTGATTTCCACCTTAGTCCTCTCTATGCCTATTAGGTTAGGGTTGGTCAACTTATTTTATTATATGTATATATATATATATATATATATATCTATATATATAAATATGTATACTCACCTATATAAGAATCACCTAACTCATACACACACGGCTGTCCTTGGCAGCCCACTTGCTTCCCCCTTTTCTTCCTTTTATTTTATTTCTTTATAATTTTGCATGTACATATATATATATATATACTTACATATATACATATATATATATATACTATACCATTTTTATATGCACGTATGTACATAATTATACGTATCTATTATTTATATATATTTTCTCAATTTGTAATTGCACACATGCTTCTTATTTTAGATACATTGCATGTGTATACGTATGCATGCATGGAACTGCATGTGTGCATGCATTACGAGGCTGGGTTCCGGGTCACCTGTCTTGACCCAACATTGGTCATGTATTACACGGGTTCTCATTTTAAGGCGATGTAGTGCAATTGATATTTCATAAAATATAGAGTTCAATAGTTCTGAGTACAATTGATAAAGTGTTACCCGACTCGGTTACCTCGGTATACGTGCTAACCCGAGTCAGGGTATTACATAAACTTTACCATTTTCTTGATAATTCAATTACATGAAATACGTTTGGATAAATCTATGAAAGCTTCACTAAGCTCGTGAGTAATTCCTACATCTTGTCACAAGTTTTGCAAAGGTAGGGTTTTGCATAAAAATATCATGGGCACCAAGTTTCCTCAAATAGATAACACATACTCAAGAATATGTTATAGCTTGTTTTCAAAATGGATCATGTATAAAACATACTAAAGGTTCAAGCAGATATATTATATGCATTTCTAAAGCACATCATTTTCAATGGTACAGTTCGAAACATATGAATACAAAGTAGATGATGAAGAGTTTTTCACAAAGCGTACAGTAGCACATATACTTTTTAAAACATGGTCCATATAATAAATACGGAATGGCTAACATAACATCGAATAACAAATTCGCATGAGAGGGTAATCCTGAAATCTGATTAAGAATAATGAACAACATGAGACAAATAATGGACACACATTACACACATCGAAGAATCACGTATTGAGTCGGAGCACTACATGGGTAAGTCTCATCAAGAGTCGAAGCGTCATGTAGGTAAGTCTCATCAAGAGTTGAAATGCCACATGGGTAAACCTCGTATAGACACAAGAATCGAGTCAGAGCACCATATGGGTAAGTCTCATTACTAGAGTCAGAGCGCCACATGGGTTGGCCTCAAATAAACACAAGAATCGAATTACACATTAGACCAGAATGTTATGTGGGTGGGTTTCATTATAAGAGTCAGAACGCCACATGGGTAAGTCTCACACAGACACATGATTGGATCAAAATAAGTATGATTCGGGTTACATAGTCATAATTGGTTCACACAAATCATTTTTCTCAATGAAAGGGGTGTCATGGTTTATAGACATTTTTGCTAAAGAATTTAGTTGGGATTCAAAGTATACAACATCTTTCAAATCTGTACATAAGAACATTATTTTGAGATATAGTCATGAAGATCATAGCTCTCGGATATTTCATAAAGTGCACAAATGACATTTGAGCAGATATTAAAATTCATGGATTCAAAGTACAAGATTACTCATAAAAATAGATTAAACATTTTTCAAACAGGGGATAAAACACCACCGATTCGGGATGCTGGATTACTCATAAAGTAGATTAAGCATTTTTTAATACGGGATAAAACACCATTGATTCAGGGTATAAGATTACTCATCTCAAGTTCTCAGTCTATTTCCTTAATCTCTTTTCCCTTGTCCTTAGTTCCTATATTCATAAGTCAAATGCACATAACTTCGTATTAGAACATAACTGAAACATTACTATCGACCATTTATTATTTTTTGTTACTAAAGTTTCCCTAACCACTTCTTTTTGCAGATCTAGCAGCCTTTAAACTTTAAGTTAGGCCTCGTCCTTTTTCTGAATTCATTTTATAGCTAAATTAATTCTTGGGGACACAATGGGTATTACTTTATTTGTTGTTTCATATTTTTTAGAATTTATTTGGGTGAAACAGACCTCAACATCGAGTTAAGAATGTCTAATATAGTCAAGAAAGACTGTTTTTTTGTATTTAATTGGCTTCAGGCATCATTAAGGGTAAAATGGTAATTTTTACATTTTATGTGTCATAATTTTTGGGATTCCATCTCTTAAAATGAAAATCACCGTTGGGTCCAGAATGTCAAAAAAAGTTAGAATACACTACCTTTTTATTCTATTTGGGCAACGAAATATTTTATCATAATTAAATTGTTTTATTTAATAATATATACATATATTATTCATTTTATTTCACAAGTGCCATGGTGGCATAGTGTCACACGCATGACCCCTTAAGTCTTTCACGTGTGTATGGTTTGGGGTTCGATTCTGGGCAGCTGAGGCTCCCCTTATTTATTTATTTTTTTTAATTTTTGAATTGCCAACAAACAGGTAAAATCGGGGTAGGATATTCTGTTCCGGCTATGGTTATCAAATCGAAAGTCCTATTCGCGTAGCCAAACAATCTAATTCACTTAAATCATTTAAATCTAAGGTTTAAAATAACGTAGTTTAAGGTTGACCATTTTGTGCCTGGGCGGGTTCTGACTTGAACCCGAAACCCGACCCAACTGACCAATACTGTTCATCTTCCTCCTTGTGCCACCACCATTGTTGCCCTAATTTTTGCAAATTTCAAGTTATATTTTGTCACATTCCAGTGGGTTTTTTTACCTACTTTCTTTTCCAATGGTTTTCTAGGACTCCAAAGAAGATTTTGGCATTGGTTTTAGGGTTCAAAATGAGCTAAATAGCTCAATTGAAGTTTCATGGTCGTTCTAGCTGTTGAGTTCATTCATGGCCATTTCTTTACTAAAACTAGTGGGGTTTGGCTTGATGTGATCCTATAAAAATAGGACTCAATCCCCGTTCTAAAAATCAAGTTTCGGTGTGGATTTATGAGGGTTGATTTCAAAATTGAAACTCGTAAGTTAAGGTTTGGGGGCCTTTTTTAGGGCTTTTTGGTTGTAGAATAAGGTTTTTGTGACCCTTGTAGCTTCTCGATCAAGCCCTAAGTGATGAGAATCAGTTTCTTTGTGGTCGATTCAAGCTCACCTTCTTGGTGGTCCAACAATGGCAGATTTTTGTGGTTCTTATATTATAAGCCCTCTGAGGTCTTAGTTTCTCTCCCTAATATGGTATTTCACCCTCTAAGACCATGCATGCATTCCAAAACCATTAGAAAATATGTATCTACAATATTTTTCTTAGAGAGAGAAAGTTTGGGTTTTGTGTTTTTACCTTCACAGTGAGTTTCCTCTTTCTAGGTTCGGTTCTGAGCTTATAAGCTCATTGTGTCTAGCTCAGGGTTTGCATGCAAGCTTTTTATTTTCTTCTTCCTCCTTTTCCTTTCTTTCTCCTTCCCTCTTTCTAGCCACACACACACACACAACATCTGATGAACACTCAAAACTTCACAATATGCAATGTCTAAATTTCTATTCTTATACACTTAAGATCTGTATATGCATTGTCACGACCTGAAACCCACCCTGTGCGGATCTCGCATCGCGACCCGCCACCTTCAGACCCGGGGGCCATTGGGCGGAACGGTCCTGTGAGCAACGGTATCGGACGGCGGTGCAACTCGTGTTTTGCGGAAGCGTGAAAACTTTTTCTTTTCTTATTAAAAATTTAAGCACACTGCCCGGTACTGCCGCTATACTCATATGTACACACATGGTTATATAATCAAAGCATGACTAAAATTTTAAAGACTTAAATCATACAACCATCAACATTAATTATCCCATAGGGTTTATACATATTGTCGTACTGTATCTTAAACATAAGTGCTAATAAACTCCACATAACTCCAGAAAGGAACCATCTAATCATATTTCCATAAGCCGGCAGATTCACCATCTTCAAACTCGACTGCTGTCAGTCACCTGAAAGGGGGATCCGAATAAAGTCCGGGTAAGCTAATCTAAGCTTGTGAGCAATTCCAACATTCGTCATGGGGTTTTCAATTAACACTGGTTTTAGCTCATAAAGGTTTATAATCAATCACTGTCAATTGTTCGTATCTTTTGAACACAGAATATATGCATTCATAAAACTCATAGCTTTGAAACATGTAAAGTATTCAAGCTAACATATGCTTTTTCATATAAAACTTGTAACTCTGAATACAAAATATATGCATTCCATAAAACTATAGCTTTGAAACATTTGAAATATGCACGCTAACATATGCTTTTTCATATAAAACTTGTAACTCTGAATACAAAATATATGCATTCCATAAAACTCATAGCTTTGAAACATGTAAAGTGTTCAAGCTAAAAATGTGTTCTTCTTTAAATAGAGTATGTGTGAACTCAAACTTGTAAATATGAAAATGAGGATTAAAATGTGCTTTCATTTTCAAATATCTTTTCTTCTTACTTTTGCTCTTGGAATCTGTTTCGAACCAGACGCCCGTTTTACTCTTGTCGAGATATCTCTTTGCCTGTGGGATTAGATCCTGCTACCAGGCATTTGACAATCCATTGAACTCCGTAGAACCCAAAAGCTTGTCGGCTCCACAAGATAATAGAGTCCCTTGTGAACCCTAAAACCCTATCTCGTGCTTATGCACAGTTATCTTGTATTTCAAGAAACTACTTTTATCTCATGGCTTCTTCTCATAAATACTAATTAAAAGTATTCAACACAAAGTATATAACTTTTATACTAGAACTTTCAATTCTCAGAATATACGAATTCAGAATATATCTCAGAGATTTTGCATTTTAATAAAAGAAAACTCAAACATGCTAAGGCATATTTAAAGGAAACTATAAGTAAATTTGTTATCTGAGCAGAGTAATTTAAAACAGAAGGCAGTATGAAAACTGAATTCGATATTCAAATACTTTTCATGACTTGAACTCAAAACTTCTTTGAAATTTGTGAAGTTAAATCTCCACTTCGAATGTAGGGTTACTCACCTTGGTCCTTTAGTGTTAGTGCTAATAATGCGCTTTCCCACTTTCCTTGTAGTTCCTAAGAACAATTCATAAACATCTCCTCAACTTCACATTCATTGTAATATCATCTCGATATTCCTTAACTTATGCTTAAATCGTATTAGAGTCCAAAATGATTTCATAATTTCATATGTACTTAACTTAACTCGTACTCTTAACCTATGACACAATTAATGTGTTAAGAATGAATTTATTTCAATTTATACTCTTCTAGTAGCTCTATAAACTTTAATTTAAATTTATTTACTTCACATATTTACGTGTCGTGTCTTTTCGTAATTCATTTCCTCGTATACGCCTTAGTATCTGTACTTTTGCATTACTTTAATTTATAGTCATCTGACAGATGCTATTCAACAAATTTTATGTCTTTTTATTTTAGACATTTCTTTTGGTCGAATAGACTCTACTATTGAGTCCGGAGTGTCGAAGAAAGTCAGTTTAGGCTTTCCAAGCATTTAATTCGGACTGTTATATGAAAAAGGACAAAATGTTCATTTACCATTTTACGTGTCTCATTTTTTTGTACTTCGTTTCGTAATTTGGACTCCATTATTGAGTCTGGAAGGTCGAAGAAAGTCAATTTAGACCTTCTCTGGTTTCATTTTGGCTTTTGAGGTAATAGGGATAATTTGGTCATTCTACCCCCTTATGTGTCTTTATGTTCGGGGGCTCATCTCGTGTCGTGGACCTCACCATTGGACTCAGAAGGTCCGAGATAGTAAGAATACACTAATAGCTTGTTAATTTTGGACAAGGGGTATTTTGGTCATTTACCCCTTTACGTGTCTTTATTTTTTGGGGCCCCATCTCGCAAAACGGACCCTATCATTAGTCTCAGAATATCCAAAATAGTAAGGATACACTATTCATATGTTTAATTTGGACTTCATTTGCTTCATATATGACTCAGGGGCAAAATAATAATTTTGCTTTATTTATTAAATAATTAAATTAATTATTTAATTAATTAATTATTTTTCTAGGGGCTTAATTGCATACAATTCTCATCAGTTGGGCCACAGTAGGATTGTCCAAAAGTTCTGGGGTCAATCCGCAAATAACAAAAGCTTTGGTTTATTTAATTTTAAATAATTTAGAAAACCAAACGGTTCAGTCCAATTGAAAGTGAACTGGTCTGGTTCCTTTACAAACCAACCGAACTAGTTGATTTCATGCGTGTGGCTGACAGTCACAATGACGTCAACCCTAGTGTTTTAAAAGTTTATAACATATATAAAATGTCGTCGTCCCATTTAATTCGGTGGCAAGCCCAGAGGCTGCCACCTGTCCCTAGTTAACCCACCCGTTTTAACCGAGTGACGAGTTGACTCGTCTTCTTCTTCCCCACGTCGACCCCCTCTGAAAACCCTAATCCCGATTCCATTTCTTCCATTTTCGTGCCTTCCTACTCAGTTATTTCTCACTATTTTGATTCCGAAACATTCCTAAGGTACAAACGACCAACTTGGCATTCATTTGGGAGTTCAAAACTTGTTCATGTGTTCGGTTTAGGATATGATAATCCAACCTGTAAACCCACGGCTCATGCTCATTTCTTGATCATTTTTCATGGGGTTTAGCTTGTTTTGATCCCCTATTCATGGGGATTTAGTTTTCGTTCATAAAGGTAGGTTTAGAAGCAAGTTTGTGAGATTTGTTTTGGAAACCCGAACCTGTAACTTGACATTTGGAGGGCTTTTCTTGAGCTTTTTGATCAGCGGATCTATGTTTTCACATGCTTATAATGTCTATTTTAAGTCTTGATAAGCCAAATCAAGCTTGAAGGAAATCGATTCAGACCTGCCATGGGCAAGGTCTTCAATGGAGTTTTTTGTGGGTTAGGTGTTTTTCACTGTTTTCATGACCTGGTTTCATGCCTAATCATGTCTTAGACATATATTAAACATCATACGTGCATAACAAACTTAAAACAGTTCCTATCATGCGCAAAATCTTAGAGAGAGAAAAATGTAAAAATTTGAAACTTTACCTGTTTACAGTGATTTCTCTCTTGTTCTACTTCCGACTCTTCCTCTATTCTCCTTAGTTTATCTCCTTTTGGTTTCTTTCGTAAGAGAACAAGCATGCTTTACGTGCCTTGGCTTTTTAAAGAGAAGTGATCGACCTCTTTCTCTCTCTCTCTCTACACCTCATAACTTTCTCTTTTCCTCTTGTTGCTTTACATTTGTTGTTTGCTTGATATTTTGTATATAATATACATATATATATATATATATAATACAACACACACAATCTCATGGAAACACACACACTGCCGACACACATGGCACCTACACTACACACTGTTCACTCTTCTTATATATATATATATATGTATCTATATATATATATTTACCTACATACATGCATACATACATGCTTGGTCACATATACATACATACTACACACCCCACATGTAATGTAAATGTGTGTTTAAAATATTTATTATAATTAAAACTAATTATTTCATATAAATAAATAATTAATTAATTATTCTCTTTGAGTGTAAATATTTTTACACTAATTTTCTTTAATCTCGTAATACATGTCATATGACCCGGTATCCCGGGTTGGGATATTACACGCATCATGAGGGATTTCATGCATGAAATCTAATTGGACAAGAGGTGGGTGCAATGGGATGATGACACATCAGCTCTTCAGAAATTTTCCCACCCAACTCCATGTTATATGCTTATCTTTTGGCCATGATAGCACATGTGTGCTGATAGCCTAGTGGGTTTTCACTTGGCATAAGTCTCTTGGGAGACTAGGTCTTGGGTTCAGTTCCTTGGGCGAACACTTTTTAGCCTACTTTTCTTCTTTTCTTTTTATTTGCCTTTAGTTAGGCTTTTGTACTTTAATTTATTTTTTACTATTGTACTTGTATTATTTATTTTCTTCATGTGTCGGTTTTACTAGTCGTAATCTTATTATTTTTGTAGCCTTCATTTTCTTGATCTAATTCTCCTTAATCATTATTTTTCTTTTTAAAGTCTTTAATATTTAATTATCAACTAAATCATCAATAACCGTATCAGGGAGTTACATTCTCCCCTCCTTAAAAGAGTTTTGTCTTTAAAAGTCAAAGGTCTTTAGTCGGTGAGAAGACTCTATCCCTTTTTCTCATTATTGGTATTTAGGACTTTGTGTCCTTAGTAAGATAGCTTTTAAACATTTCTTTCATCCATTCCCTTTATGGTCTATTCTAATAGCATTTTCGAAAATCGACCTAACTTTCTGCCATCATTTTTTATATTATTAAATCTTAGTGTGGCGCTACATAGTTTCATTGTCTACGCACTTATATATCATTAGGCATAGTTCTTCAGTATTCAAGTTCAAGCAACTAAAATACTTGGGGAGCGAGGTACTAGGTGAATCGTCTCATGGAATCAATGTGTACACTCGTCCTGGCCTCCATTGGTCATTCTTTTCTACTCCTACCTTCTGGGTAGCTTTACTAGGTGTAGTGGCTTTTGCATCATTAGAATTGAGCATTGGAAAATCTTTAATGAAATGACCTTTCTCACCACACTTAAAGCTAACCCCAGTGCCTCGACGACATGGGCCTCTATGAAGGTTCTAGATTATGGAGCAAGGTTAGGTGTTACCACTCATTTCACTATTTCCTCCATTCCTTGTGACTAACCTAACACTTGTCACTACTTGGTCTTCTTTGAGACGGGCCCTTTACTTTGTTCTTTACCTAATCTCTGCTTAGATTTGTCCTTGGGCTGGGATTTCTCTTGCGTTGCTCTCTCAAAATTTTTTTCCCTATCCATCACATCAGCATAAGTTGGTAGGCAAAGTGCCTCTACATTCCCTTTTATCTCCTAGTGCAATCCGCCCTCAAACTTATGAGCCTTCTAACTCTTTATGACATGTGGGGCGAAATGAGCCAGTTCAATGAACTTGAGTTTGTATTCTGTAACAGTCATATCTTCTTGCTTTAGAGTTAGAAACTAGGCAACCTTCCGGTTTCTACCTCATGCAGAGAAATATTTCTCGTAAAAGACTTCAAGGAACTGTTCCTAAGCCATATTGGGTTCTCTTTCTAGCTCTAGCAACCAGTAACGATATGTAGCACCCTTGAATGCGAATGTTGCAAATGCGACCTTTTGTTCCTCTATACAAGGCAGTACCCTAAATATTTCCTCCATTTCCAGTATCCATTCTTATGCCTTTGTTAGGTTTATGGTGCCCATAAATGAAGGGGGGCTTGAGTTCCTGAAAATGTTTGTAGATGACAGTTTCTCCTCTTTCATTTGGGTTGCTCTAGGATGATTCTAGTTATTCATAGTGTCATTCATCACTGCCACCATTCTTTCAACTATTCGTTCTATTCGATCCATAAGTGCTCTAGTTGCACGAGCATTGTTTCTATTTTTGGCCATCTTTACCTACAAAATTCATAAGTAATATGTTATTATCCTGAAGTTTCTAACATAGCTTGCAATATTACGTACTATACAGTTACGTAAACTTAAATAGGTAAGTCAAGTAATTTAAACATTTATCATTCCATATTCTATGGTAAATCCTTACAACTAGGTTGGATAGAGAGCACTAAATGTGTTCCTTAGTTCCCACAATATGATATCCCGACCCGGGATACGATACGTATACCAAGGTAAATCGATTGAATAGTGTAATGTGAACTGTTTGATCTTTATATCATGGTATTTCATGGAACCAAACGATTGAGGGATGTGAATGGTTTGCTTAGTATACCCAATGTCGGGCAACAACCGAGCACCTTAAGACCCAATATCGTAATGCGTGCATGCACGTATTCCTATACGTGAACTTATTTCTCATACACGTAGTACATCTAAAATCAGTGTATGCATGCGTTATTATAAATGAATTTATATGCACGTGTACGGATATATTTTCATGTATAAAGATATGTATTTTATATGTGTATAAATAAATACATATGGTATAATGTATAGTACATATATATATATATGTATATGTATACATAATACATGTATATATAAATGGATATATCAAAGGAAATGGGAGGGCTGCCATGCAACATGTGAGGCCACATGAGTGTAATTAAGTGTATGTATATGTCACTGTGTGTGGGTGTGTGTGTGTGTGCTGTGCGGCTGAGAGGAAAGCACCAAGGCCACCGACCTTGGTGCAAGTGGTATTATACATATATATATATATGTATATATATAGCATTCATGGTACATGGATGGTTAGGGTTTAATGGACAGTTCACTGCAGTCAAGGTTGACTGCAAAGGAGAGAGAGAGAGAGAGGCGGTGGGATGTCTCTCTCTCTCTCTCTATATATATATATATATATATATATATATATATATGGGTGTGAGTTTAGAAATGCAAAACAACTAAAGGAAGCAATGAGCTATCACTGGAGAGAGTACTATCAGGGATTCAGAAACAGAAGCAAAAGATGTCCAAAGGCATAACAACCGAAACAGAAACAGAAAACCCAGGTGAGTAGTTTAGCTTCTATTTTTATGATTTAGAGCATGAAACTTATATTTACCTATGAGGTCTGAATCAGCGTGATTTATAGTTTATTCTGAAAAAAGAATCAGTTCAAATGGTGTTGAAGTAAGGTAGAAATGTCAAGTTGCTGGTCCAATGGATAATTTGGGTTCCACGAAATTCATACTTAAAACTTAGTTTTTGTAATGAGGAATTAATCCTCTTGGGTGCAGAAGACATTTAGGATGAAATTTGATTGAAGACCATGGTCTGGAAGTCACGAAAATGGAAATGAAGATCTGGCCAGAAAATTGGCCCGAGCTCTTGTTCCTTATATTTGTGGGGATTGAGAAGAGCTAGATGGAAATGGAGGGCAGATTTGGAGTCCTTAAGGAAAAGGGAACAGAATGGCATTAAAAACGGAGTAAAATAAGGTCGAAAATAGGTCACCATCATCGGAGATGGTGATGGAATCCAACTGGAGTTCCACTGGAAAAACAAAGAAGAAGGGTCCTGTTTTAGTTGATGGATATTTCCTACCATTTTCTTAATTTTTTGATCTGATTATGTCTCTATTAATTTTCTACACCTAAGAGGATGAGTTCCTCATGGTTTAAACAAGGTTTAGCATGCAAAATTCATAAAAATATATTATAATGCATAACCTGCAACTAAGGATATCTTGTTCAATTCTTAACTATTTTCCCTCATTCTTTTTGCAAAATGATCCTCATTTCATGTTCTACCAGACCCTATATCTAAAGCTAAATTTCCATGCTTGAAGAATTAAAACAGAAAGTCAGATTCTGTACCTTTTTTTGAGTTTTTCCCAGACGCAATGTCTCCTCCTTCTTCGTTTTTACACTTCTGATCCCCCCACGCTTTAACCCCTGATTTATTTTCCTTGTTCGACTCCTCCTCTATCAATACTTACGTATCAATATATACATCAATCGCCCCTCCCTCTTCTAGTGCCCAATAGATTCTCTCTCTCTCTCTCTCTCTCTCTCTCTCTCTTTCCTTTCCTTCTCATTGACCTCCCTTTTTCAATTCCATAATCCCCTCCCTTCCCTTTTTTTTTTGTTATGGAATTATGGCCATACAGGTCAACTATAATTATATATAAATATCTATAGATTTCCATATTACAATTATATGTATATATATGTAATGTTTGCCATATATATGTATATATTTAAATCATGCTTCCATTTATATTTACATTTACTGACATTTATATATATTTATACACCTATACATATATGCTCATTTCCTTATTTTTATTTATATTTACTTTGATTTTTATTTATATTTTTTTATTCTCTTAGTTTATTTTATTTTTCTTTTGGTTCCATTTTATTTATTTTAGATTTTAGATTTTTATTTCGGTATTCGTTCGTGGCCGGTTTGGGCATTGCCCAGTATTATCCGTATTTTCAAAACTATTGATATTCTAAACCGTCCATTTCATTCAATATTATAACAGAAAGCCCTAACGGTTCGGGTTTACATGGCTCGCCCGGTTACAATTTGGGTCGGGGTATTACGAACATGGCTTGGAAGACCACATATAAGAGATAGGGGTTTACTTACCTTGTGAGTGCCTCCTAGTTCAGTATTCTGTGACTTTTCCTTTTCTCTTTAAGTTCCTAATAATTCAGTAAACATGTCTCAGTTCTAATGCTATTCATCAAATTTTATACTTCATTATGATAAGTATCTCTTTTACTAATTTAGACACTACTAGTGAGTCTGGAATGTCAAAGAAAGTTAGTTTAGGCTTTCACAGTTTTCAATTTGGACTTCTATACTAAAAAGGGCATAATGGTCATTTTGTACTTTTACGTGTCTCTATTTTTTGGGACCTATTTTCACAAATTGGACTTCACCTTTGAGTCTAGAATGCTTGAAATAATAAAGATTCGCTATTCATTTATTTTGATCAGAGTCCGTTTGACTCACATTTGACTTAGGGGTATTTTTGTCATTTGGCATTTTTACGAGTATTTTATTTTTTAGGACTCCGTCTCATGAAACAGACCTCACAATTGGGTCCAAAAGGTCCAAAATAATAAATTTACACTATCCGCTTGACTAATTTGGACATCAAAATTTAAATTAATAAATAATTTAATTAATTAAAGTAGTTCAGAGAACGTGTGTCACAACCCGAAACCCACCCTGTGCGGATCTCGAGTCGCGACCACCGCCCCAAGACTCGAAGGCCTAGGGACAAGTCTCGCATCTACAGTGGTATCGAATAGATGTGCTTCATGTGGTTGCGAAAGCATGAAAAACTTTTTCTTTTCTTTTCTCATTTTAAAATTTGCACATCCATCCGATACTGCCGCTATTCACAATGGTACACATGATCATACATTCAGAGCATAACTAAAAACTTAAAGGCTTTTATAATAGATACATGTTTAATTGCCCCGTGGGAGCTTATACATAATAGTTCACTACCTTACTAATACAAAGGTTACAACTTAAGTTCATGATACTTAAAAAAAGAAGTACTTAGATGTCCCTTCCAAAAACAGCTAGGCTCATCCTCATCGTCTTCCAATCAGCCCTATTGTTAATCACCTGAAAGGGGGATCCGAACAAAGCCCGGGTAAGCTAATCTAAGCTTGTGAGCAATTCCAGTATTCGTCATGGGGTTTTCAATTAGCAGTGGTTTTTAGTACATAAGAGTCTGTAAAACATTCACTGCCAATTGCTCCTATACTTGAACATAGAACATATGCATTTCTTGAAACAGATAGCTTCGAAACATTTAAAGTATTCAAGCTAAACTCGTACTTCGTCAAATAAAGTATATAACTCAAAACATGTGCATTTCATAAAATAATAGCTTTGAAAGATTTAAAAGTATTCAAGCTAACATATACTTTTTCATATAAACTTCAAAACGTATAACATAATATGTGATATACCATAAAAGAGCAGGCCAATCAGCACTCGACACGTGTGATCATAAATCCAACTCATGATCGGCTAGCTCAGCTCTCCCTCAGCCAATGACTAAGATCTCGAGCATCCAGATCAGCACAAAAAGTCGGAAGTGACCAAACATATGCCTTCAGAGCACATATATCCGGACAAGGGTCTCAGAGCTGATTACAGGATCCAGACCAACACTCCAGACCTCGTCACTGCCTTAGCGGATGCCAAGTAGGGAATAAAGAAGCAATCTTCAACAAGGAAACAGTCTTCAACGAGGAAACTACCATCTATAGTTATCTCTATGCAATATTCCACAAGGTAACTGCAATCTCCGAATGATCAAATCCTTATATTCATGGCTCCGAATCCTAATCAACTTAGGAAGGCCACGGTCTATAAATTAAACCCTAAAGGTACGCTTTATTTTCATGCTCATTCTTTGGCTTTCAATACAATCTTTCAATTCTTTTTACTTACTTAAGCATCGGAGCGGCTACCGCCGGAGCCAATCCGGTGGTCTTCTGATCGTCTTTTTGAGTGTTCTACAGGTCATGGAGCCCATACTTATTGCGAGTCAAAAAGTGCAACATCAGTTTGACGCTGTCTGTGGGAACGACTAATCTCCAAAGTGCTCTGTTCATAAACTCATCTCTTTCCTCACCGGAAAACCATGGCACCAAATCTCCGACCGCGACAGAATACTCAGAATTCGCAAAACTCTCAACGTCAACCGCCTGCTCCTCGTACAAGGGGACCAGCGGTTAATCCCATGCGACAAGTGTAATATCCCGACCCGGGATACGTCACGTATACAGAGGTGGGTCGGATAAAACATGTAACTTGAATGGTAAGATGTGTATATCATAGAATTTTCATGGAAATGAATGACTGGAATTGTAAGTGATGGAAATGAATGGCCAAGGCTGGGTAACACCCGAGCACCATAGGGCATTGCATCGTAATGCGTGCATACACGTATTCCTATGCATGCATACGTGAATATAGATTCGTAGCATGAATAAAATAAATGTATGCGTATATGATTTAAAATGGATTTATATCCCTACACGTACATGTATATACATGTATAAAAAGGTGTATTTTATGTGTATATATATGTATATAATATAATGTATTATACATGTATTTATGTATATATGTATGTATGTATATGTATAAAAAAAAAAAAAAAGGGGAAAAGGGGAAACTGCCAAGGGCAGTATGCAGGTACAGTGCATGTGAGTGTGTGTGTGTGTCGGTTGGGTGAAGTGTGTGTGTGTGATATATATACAATATGATATATGTATATATGTGTGCACAACAAGTCCCCCAAGCCATTTAATGCAAAAGTTGCATTTGGTAGAGAGGACATAGAACCTAGGTCAAGCAAAGGGGCCATAGAAGGGGGAGTAACCGAGAGAGAGAAAGAGAAAAAGGGAGAGAGGCGGTGGAACCTTTCTCTTTATAAATGTGTATACGGGTGTGAGTTAAGAGACAAAAAGGAGACCAAGACTGAGAGAGACATTGTCAAGGGACTCAGGAGCAGAAACAGAGAGGTTTGGAGGGTCACAGTGAGCTTAAAACCGAAACCCAGGTAAGTGATTTAAGTCCAGTTTTTATGATTTAAAGCATGAATGTTTGATCTAAAGCTAGGGTCTTGATAAGCGTGATTTTAGCTTTTAAATGCAAAAAGAATGATAGAAAACGGTTGAGAAACCAAGGAGAGAAACTGAGTTGTAGGTTGATGAATAATCTCGGGTTTCATGAAAACCTAGGATTAAAACTTGTTTGAAGTTGCTAGAAACAACCTACACAAATGCAGAAACACACTAGAAGCATTTTAGAGCCAAAACAGTGACCAAAATGCCATGAAAATAGAAAATATCACTTGGCCGGAGTAATCGGCCGGAGATGTTTAAACCCCTATTCGTGAAGAACTAGTAGGTTAAATTGAAATCTAAGGTTGGAATGAAGATCTACATGAAAAAGGGAGGGGAATGGCATTTAAAACGGGTTGAAATCTCACTGAAACTAGGTCATCGTCGCCGGAGAAGGTGACTGTGCACCACCGGAACCCTACCGGAGTTTTGAGGGAGACGACCGAAAAGTCGTGGGACTATCGGGTTAGATCTAGACCGGATCCAGGGTTCTGATCGGGTCGGGACCCGATCGGAAATAAATGGGTAAGTGATACTGTGTCGTTTTGGGTTTTTAATTTAAATGGATTTTGGGCTTGTTTGGTTACATGGATAGTAAATTGAAATTGGGTTTTGGGGTTATCCAAACCAAGGATGGGATAGGAAAACAGGGTTATTGAAATCCGGTTTTTAAATTAAACTGAACCGTTTGGTTCAGGGGAGGGGCAGACTGGTTTAGGGTTTCTGGTTCTGAACCAACTGGTTCAGACCGCAGCTTTTGAAAATTGTAAACCGGCCCCAAATGTTTTAAGAAATTCCACTAAGGCCCAAACACGAAAAATTAATAAAATATTAATTTTACAAAAATGCCCCTATTCCAAATATAGGTCAAACGAAGTCCAAACGATACAAATGAATAGTCAAAAATTATTATCTCGGACATTCTGAGTCCAATGGTGGGGTCCGTTTTATGAGACAGAACCTCAAAAGATAAAATACCGTAAAAGTGCAAAAGGACCATTTTGCCCTTTTTAGTACAAAAGTCCAAATGGAATTCCGCGAAAGCCTAAACCAACTTTCTTCGGCATTCCGGACTCAATGGTAAAGTCTAAAATAGTATTTGAAATACTTATGATAGAAAGGCATAAAATTTGATGAATAGCATTTATTCTGAAACGTATTCACTGATATATAGGAAACTCGAAAGGCAAAGGTACACTCACGAATTTCTGAGATAGAATCACGATAGAGGTAAGTGGATCACTTTCTCTTACATGTGGTGTTTCCACAAGCCAAGTTTATTCTTTTACTGCCAAACTCGTACTCTTGAATGGATTGATATCCCTGTGTTCCACAAATTCGATATTTTCCTATCTTGTGGACATTTGATTGACTGATGTATCATTGTTATCACGTTCCACTGTGCTTGAAAGCACACATGTTATTGCTATCCACACTGTGATATTGTTCTATCTTGTGGACCTTGATTGATTGCTATATCATTGTTATCATGTTAAACCATGCCTTGGAAGGCCTATTATTGTATCCTCATTGGATGAATGATATTCCATTTTTATATTCTATGGAATTACTATGATCATGACATGTTTATGGACACAGGAGTTGTGCTCAGTCACAACACCCATCTGATGCTATCTGATTGAATGGGACCTACGAGTCAAGTCCGTGAACGGACAAATGGCAAATTACTGGAATTGACTGGGGGGTATGCTGGGCCCCAAAAGATCGAGGGTCTGCCGAGCCCTGAAACAGAATAACAGCATCTCTTATGATTGATAGAACTTGATTGTTGAATGGCACCATTCCTTATGATTCTTCAAGTCCCGAAGGACTTGCATTGATTGATTTGATTGTGATCGGTTCATTGTGGCAGTACTTCATTGTTGTTATATTTTCATTTTTACACCATTACTTCTGATTGTGTATTGTGATTACTATTCATTGGCCCTCGTGGCAATTGTTTCCATTGGCCCTCGTGGCAATTATGTTCATTGGCTACCACAACATCCCCTTCCTTATGATTAGGCTATCATTATCTTATTCATGGATTCACATTGATCATCGATACCAGTGTTGGAGATCTATTTTACTTACTAAGCTTTGTAGCTCATTCCACCCCATATACCCCCATTTCAGGTGATGACGCTGCGAGACCCCAGTAGGAGTCTGAGAGCGTAGGGTGATATTTTGAAGTATTGTATCAGTCTATGTTAGTTCTCCCATGTATTCACCACCCCCGGGTGCTGGTTACGTTTAGTTCTCATTTTGTTTTATGTAGAACTATGTCATGTATTTAATGGACTTCCGCTGTTTAAATTATTTTAAAAGACTTCCGCTGGATTACTGTAATTGATAAAGACTTCCTCTGTTCATTGTTTAAAATTTTTCGTACATTGCATATTAGTACTATGATACAGGAATGGAAAAAGTAGGGACGGCTTTCGGGTCAGGCCCCGCGACACGAGATCCGCATAGGGTGGGTTTCGGGTCGTGACAACTTTGGTATCAGAGCTTTAGGTTCGATTGTGAGTCATGGGAGATAGGACTAGAGTTAAGACTGTTAGATATGACTGACATTTTATATTGTCTTACACATTGACTGGTCATCTCATTGGTTACTTCATTGGTTATTTCACTGGTTATTTCATTGGTTATCTCACTGGTTATTTCACTGGTTATTTCATTGGTTATCTTATTGGTTAGCTTCATTGGTTCTATTCACAGTCATGGTTAACACAAGGCAAGGTCCGTTACCCATGGATCGTTTAGAACAACTGGAAAGAATGATGCAGACTATCATCGAAAGTCTACCACGGATTCAGGCTGGTGCTAACCAACCAGCACAGCCAGTACAACAGGAACAGCCTGTCAACGCAGGCGACAATGTAGGAAATCGTCAAGGAAACGAGCGAGACGCTGCATACTTATATGAGCGGTTTCAAAAAATGAAACCCCCGACCTTCGACGGTACGGGAGGGGCCACTATAGCTGAGGAGTGGTTATTAGAGATGAACAGGATCTTCAAAATCCTGATATGCACTGAAGTCCAAAAAGTGGCATACGCCACTTATATGCTGAAAGGGATGGCACATAAATGGTGGATGATAGAGGAAGATAAAGAGCCAGGCATGAATTGGCAACGATTTACCGATATCTTCAACAAGAAGTACTTCTCCCAAGAAGTACGAAACCGAAGAGTTGCAGAGTTTATGGTACTACAACAGGTTTGCTCCAAGTGCCATCACTACCGAGGATTTGAAAGCTCGCAAGTTCGAGGAAGGATTGAGGTGGGCTATCAAGGATAGACTGGTACCTCATCGGCTGGCTACCTATGATGATGTAGTGGAGACAGCTCGAGTCATAGAAAGGAGTGGCGAGGAATTCGCCAAGAGGAAAGGGAACCTGAAGCATGGAGGCAATTAGAAAAAGAGGCAAGGGCCTTCTACTTCAGATCATGGATCTACATTTACCAGACCTGGAGCCACATCACAGGTGACAGGGTCCGATCAGAAGAAACAAGGCAACACTAAGAAGGGGGCAGCCAAGTGCTCTCGTTGCAATAAGATCCATAAGGGCCAATGTCTCAAAGGACAGCAACGCTTGCTACTATTGTGGCCAAGAGGGACATTTTGCAAGAGAATGCCTTCAGAAGGATCAGGCCACGCCCAGCACTGCTTCGGTTAGAGCACCAACAACTGGAGTAGCACCACCTAGACCTCCGGCCCAAAGGAATGGACAGGGGAACGTCCGCAGCAGGCAGGACGAGTTTTCTCCCTTTTACCAAGAGACGTACAGGCTATAACCTCTGTAGTCGCAGGTACTCTTTTAGTATGCTCACAGCCTGCTCATGTTTTATTTGACACTGGATCTACACATTCATTTATATCCCCTATATATGCTGCTAGATTGAACCTAGTGACGGAACCCTTAGGGTATTTACTGAATGTTTCTATACCATCGGGGAAATCGTTGTTGGGGGATACCATGTATAGGAATTGTGGGATACAGATTGGGGATACACACTTATTGGCTGACCTTATACCTTTGGAAATTTGTGGATTCGATGTTATCCTTGGAATGGATTGGCTGGCCGCCAATAATGCTACGATAGACTGTATGGCCAAACGAGTTCTCATACAGAATCCACAGTTTCCGACAGTTAACTTTGAGGGGACAGGAGTGGCTTGCCCACCCTACTTTGTTTCCTCTATCCAGGCAAGGCATTTGCTTCGCAAGGGATGCCACGGATTCTTATGTAGTGTTCAAGACACAGATTCTCAACAGCCTGAGTTAGAGAAGATTCCCATTGCTAGGGAATTTCCAGGAGTATTCTTGGATGATCTTCCAGGAATGCCCATAGACAGAGAGATCGAGTTTTGCATCGACGTATTGCCGGGCACTACGCCGATATCCAAGACTCCATATAGGATGGCACCGGCAGAGCTGAAAGAGCTGAAGCTCCAGTTGCAGGAATTATTGGACAAGGGTTTTATACGACCCAGTTCATCACCATGGGGTGCACCTGTATTGTTCGTAAAGAAAAAGGATGGAACTATGAGACTATGTATCGACTATCGTGAGTTGAACAAAGTTACCATCCGGAACAGATATCCACTGCCCAGAGTGGATGATTTGTTCGACCAATTGAAAGGGGCCCAGGTGTTCTCGAAGATCGATCTGAGGTCCGGCTATCACCAGTTGAAGGTCAGACCCACTGACATTCAGAAGACAGCATTTAGGACACGGTATGGACACTACGAGTTCCTTGTTATGCCATTTGGGGTGACCAATGCCCCAGCTGCATTCATGGACATGATGAACCGTGTGTTCAAGCCATACTTAGATGACTTCGTGATTGTGTTTATAGACGACATCTTGGTTTACTCCAAGAACCAGGAAGAACATGAGGTACATCTGAGGAGAGTCCTACAGAAGTTAGGGGAGCAGAAGTTATACGCTAAGTTGAAGAAATGCGAATTCTGGCTTCCTAGTATAGCATTTCTAGGACACATGATCAGTAAAGAGGGAATCTCTGTTGATTCCCAGAAGATCGAGGCAATCATGAATTGGCCTCAACCTACGAGTGTCACGGAAGTGCGAAGCTTCATGGGGTTAGCAGGCTACTATAGGAGATTTGTCCAGGACTTCTCCAAAATAGCTACGCCTATTACCAAACTGACCCGGAAAGGTGTTCCTTTTGTTTGGACAGAGGAACAAGAAAAGAGTTTCCAAGAATTGAAGGAGCGTTTGGTTACAGCTCCTATATTGACAGTACCAGAAGGAACTGACGGGTTCGTAATTTATAGTGATGCATCGTTTAAGGGCTTAGGGTGTGTGTTAATGCAGAACGGAAAAGTGGTAGCCTATGCTTCCCGATAGTTGAGACCCCACGAGGGGAACTATCCGACACACGACCTTGAGCTAGCAGCGATTGTCTTCGCTCTGAAGATATGGAGGCATTATTTATACGGAACCACGTGCGAAATCTTCACCGATAATAAGAGCCTCAAGTACCTGTTTACACAGAAGGAGCTCAATATGAGACAACGCCGCTGATTAGAGTTATTGAAAGACTACGAGGTCAACATACAGTACCACCCAGGAAAGACAAATGTGGTAGCTGACGCTCTTAGTAGAAAGTCATCAGGAAGTTTAGCTTGCCTGTTGACAACACAGACAGAAATACTTAGAGATTTGGAAGACATGGAAATAGAGATAGTTCTGCCCAGTTCCAAGGCACTATCTGCCAACATCACAGTCGGTTTGTCGATTGTGGACAAGATCAGGGGGCAGCAGACTCGGGATGAGAAATTGGCTAAGCTTCTTCAAGGAGTTGAGACAGGCATAGATTCTGAGTACACTGTGAAAGATGGAATATTGTATTATCAGGATAGGATCTGCGTACCCGACGTGCCCGAAATCAGGAAGGAGATTCTTGATGAGGCACATAGTTCGAAGTTTGCCTTACATCTAGGGGGCACCAAAATGTATCACAATGTTAAGGATACTTATTGGTGGTCTGGAATGAAACGTCACATAGCTGAGTACATAGCACGATGTGCCAAGTGCCAGTAAATTAAGGTGGAACATCAGAAGCCTGGAGGACTTCTGCAGTCACTGCCCATTCCCGAGTGGAAGTGGGAACACATCACGATGGACTTTGTGTCAGGATTGCCAAAGACAGTCAAGGGAAGTGATTCTATCTGGGTCATCGTGGACAAATTAACTAAGACAGCTCACTTCCTAGCAACCAAGACGACACAATCTCTTCAGCGACTAGCCGAGCTATACATCAGAGAGATTGTTAGACTTCATGGAGTTCCAGTATCGATTGTTTCTGATAGGGACCCCCGGTTCGTATCACGATTCTGGAAAGGACTACAACAAGCTATGGGCACGGAACTGAGTCTTAGCACTGCGTATCATCCCGAGACCGACGGCCAGTAGGAAAGGACGATACAGACTTTAGAAGACTTACTGCGTTTCTGTGTCATAGACCTCGAAGGGAGTTGGGAAGATCAGTTGCCATTGGTGGAGTTCACGTACAATAATAGCTATCAAGCTAGTATTGGTATGGCGCCATATGAGGCATTATACGGCAGGAAGTGCCGATCACCACTGTGTTGGACAGAGGTGGGAGAAAGGAAACTCTATGGGCCAGAGATAGTGGAACAGACCGCACAAAAGATACAACTGATCCAACAGCGTCTATTAGCAACTCAAAGTCGACAGAAAAGCTATGCGAATGTTCACCGACGAGACATAGAGTTTGCAAAAGACGATTATGTGTACTTGAAAGTATCACCCATGAAAGGAGTAGTCAGGTTTGGCAAGAGAGGAAAACTTGGCCCCAGATACATTGGGCCATTCAGGATCACGAAAAGGGTTGGACCCGTAGCTTACGAGCTTGCCTTACCTTCAGAGTTAGCTCATGTTCACAATATGTTTCATGTCTCGATGCTAAGGAAGTGTATACAGAGTGCAGATCAAGTGATCGAGCACAAACCGCTAGACGTCCAGGAAAATCTGAGTTACATAGAGCATCCAGTTCAGATTTTGGATCGTCGAGATCAGGTGCTACGGAACAAGACTATTCCATTAGTCAAAGTTCTGTGGAGAAATCACCGGATGGAAGAGGCTACTTGGGAGCGAGAAGATGATATGCGCGCCAAGTACCCACACTTATTTTCATAGTCGTATATGCTAAGTTTGGAGACAAACTTATTTTTAAGGGGGTAAGAATGTAATATCCCGACCCGGGATACGTCACGTATATAGAGGTGGGTCGGATAAAACATGTAACTTGAATGGTAAGATGTGTATAATTGAAATCTAAGGTTGGAATGAAGATTGACATGAAAAAGGGAGGGGAATGGCATTTAAAACGGGTTGAAATCTCACTGAAACTAGGTCACCGTCGCCGGAGAAGGTGACTGTGCACCACCGGAACCCTACCGGAGTTCTGAGGGAGACGACTGGAAAGTCGTGGGACTATCGGGTTAGATCTAGACCGGATCCGAGTTCGGATCGGGTCGAGACCCGACCGGAAATAAATGGGTAAGTGATACTGTGTCGTTTTGGGTTTTTAATTTAAATGGATTTTGGGCTTGTTTGGTTACATTGATAGTAAATTGAAATTGGGTTTTGGGGTTATCCAAACCAAGGATGGGATAGGAAAACAGGGTTATTGAAATCCGGTTTTTAAATTAAACTGAACCGTTTGGTTCAGGGGAGGGGCAGACCGGTTTAGGGTTTCTGGTTCTGAACCAACTGGTTCAGACCGCAGCTTTTGAAAATTGTGAACCGGCCCCAAATGTTTTAAGAAATTCCACTAAGGCCCAAACAGGAAAAATTAATAAAATATTAATTTTACAAAAATGCCCCTATTCCAAATATAGGTCAAACGAAGTCCAAACGATACAAATGAATAGTCAAAACTTATTATCTCGGATGTTCTGAGTCCAATGGTGGGGTCCGTTTTACGAGACGGAACCCTGAAAGATAAAATACAGTAAAAGTACAAAAGGACCATTTTGCCCTTTTTAGTACAAAAGTCCAAATGGAATTCCGCGAAAGCCTAAACCAACTTTCTTCGGCATTCCGGACTCAATGGTAAAGTCTAAAATAGTATTTGAAATACTTATGATAGAAAGGCATAAAATTTGATGAATAACATTTATTCTGAAACGTATTCACTGATATATAGGAAACTCGAAAGGCAAAGGTACACTCACGGATTTCTGAGATAGAATCACGATAGAGGTAAGTGGATCACTTTCTCTTACATGTGGTGTTTCCACAAGCCAAGTTTATTCTTTTACTGCCAAACTCGTACTCTTGAATGGATTGATATCCCTGTGTTCCACAAATTCGATATTTTCCTATCTTGTGGACATTTGATTGACTGATGTATCACTGTTATCACGTTCCACTGTGCTTGAAAGCACACATGTTATTGCTATCCACACTGTGATATTGTTCTATCTTGTGGACCTTGATTGATTGCTATATCATTGTTATCATGTTAAACCATGCCTTAGAAGGCCTATTATTGTATCCTCATTGAATGAATGATATTCCATTTTTATATTCTATGGAATTACTATGATCATGACATGTTTATGGACACAGGAGTTGTGCTCAGTCACAACACCCATCTGATGCTATCTGATTGAATGGGACCTACGAGTCAAGTCCGTGAACGGACAAATGGCAAATTACTGGAATTGACTGGGGGTATGCCGGGCCCCAAAAGATCGAGGGTCTGCCGAGCCCTGAAACAGAATAACAGCATCTCTTATGATTGACAGAACTTGATTGTTGAATGGCACCATTCCTTATGATTCTTCAAGTCCCGAAGGACTTGCATTGATTGATTTGATTGTGATCGGTTCATTGTGGCAGTACTTCATTGTTGTTATATTTTCATTTTTACACCATTACTTCTGATTGTGTATTGTGATTACTGTTCATTGGCCCTCGTGGCAATTGTTTCCATTGGCCCTCAGTGGCAATTATGTTCATTGGCTACCACAGCATCCCCTTCCTTATGATTGGCTATCATTATCTTATTCATGGATTCACATTGATCATCGATACCAGTGTTGGAGATCTGTTTTACTTACTGAGCTTTGTAGCTCATTCCACCCCATTTACCCCCATTTCAGGTGATGACGCTGCGAGACCCCAGTAGGAGTCTGAGAGCGCAGGGGGACATTTTGAAGTATTGTATCTGTCTATGTTAGTTCTCCCATGTATTCACCACCCCCGGGTGCTGGTTACGTTTAGTTCTCATTTTGTTTTATGTAGAACTATGTCATGTATTTAATGGACTTCCGCTAGATTACTGTAATTGATAAAGACTTCCGCTGTTCATTGTTTAAAATTTTTTGTACATTGCATATTAGTACTATGATACAGGAATGGAAAAAGTAGGGACGGCCTTCGGGTCGGCCCCGCGACACGAGATCCGCATAGGGTGGGTTTCGGGTCGTGACAACAAGAGATCGAATCAATCAAATAACACAATGAACTGGTGCAGGAACAGTTGCTTGCCATCACTAGAACGCTGGAAACACTCACACAAAACCAAGCTGCGGGTTCTCCTAACCCGCCGGTCAACTTCGTTGCAGAAACACAACCTCCTGTTGCCACGGAGAATGAAGAACTTCATGAGCAGGCTCCAAATAACCAGCCCGGGCACCCCCAGGGTGTTGCTCGCGTTGGCAGGGATCCACAACCGTCAGTAGTTCCAGGCTGGGGAACATCCGCCTTCGTTCCTGACATCTATTACCGGAGCACTACTCGAGCCCCAACTCCAAGGGCCTCGGGAGCACATCCGGTACCGCAGGAGCCTCATCATGCAGCACCAAGCCCTCCGGTTCGGAACCCTCCTCCGTCCGAAGGGCGTACTCAACCCTACTACCCTGAAGCTGAGGCTGTCAAGCAGGGTTCGCAAGATGTCAGACTTAGAGACCCGCGGAAGGTAGAGGAAATTGTTGAGTCTATGGACTGAACAATCGCTTTGAGAGGACCTCAGAACCCTCTAGAGCAAGATGAGTTGGCCAGGCTGCTCGGAAGACTAGCCACCCCGTTCACTCACGCCATCATGTCAGAAGAGAGGCCCAGAAAGTTCATGGTGCCCAAGTTCACCCTGTATGATGGATCTGGAGATCCAGGAGATCATCTCTCGCACTACCAGCATACGATGGCCCTTCACGGAGCCTCTGATGCTTTCATATGCCGAACTTTCATCACCAGCTTGAAGGGAACTGCTCTGAAGTGGTTCCACAACCTCCCTTCAAACTCAATTACCAGCTTCTATGAGCTCAGTAGACAGTTCTTGGATAGGTTTATGACCAGCAGGAGGCTCAGAAGGAGACCAGAATTTTTGTTAAATGTCAAGCAGACTATGGAGGAATCCCTCAGAGCCTACATTGCGCGCTTCAATACCGAACTCACGGAGATCACTGACTGCAGCCCGAAGTTCCTTGTAGCAGCCCTAACTGCCGGGCTTGCCCAAGGTGGTTTCAGAGACTCCTTAACCAAGAGCCCCCCAGCCGACATGGCGGCATTAATGGATTGGGCCAGAAAGTACATCAACCTGGAAGAAGCCAACCGTACATCCCAGAAGGGCAAAGACCAGACCCAAAGGGATAATCCAAAAAGGGAGGATCACAAGAAGGAAGACCACAGAAGAGACTCCAACAAAAAGAGGGCCAGGAGCCCGGAGAAGAGAACAGCACCCAGAGCTGTGTACAATTTTGGGCCAAAGGAGTTCACCAACTTCACTCCTTTAAACACCACACCGAACCAGGTACTCTGGCAGATCCGAGATCGGGAGAACCTGAGGTGGCCGGAACCAATCAAAGGAGATCCCAGCCTTCGGGACCAAAGTAAGTATTGTAATTTCCATAAAGATCATGGACATACAACTAACACATGCAGAACCCTCCGATATGAGATAGAGTAGCTCATAAAGAAGGGGCGTCTTCGGGAGTTCGTCAAGCAGGACGGAAGGCAAAACCCCCAATAAGACAAGCCTCAACAACGGCCAGACCAGAGGCCCGAGCAGAGGCAGGAGCAGAGGGGAGGACGAAACGAGCCTCAGAGGCAGAACAACCATGTCATCTACGTCCTCCATGCCAACTCCCCTATCACAAGAATGTCCAACAGAGCAAAAAAGAGATATGCTCGGGAGACCAGAGCTGCCCCGAACGTATTACAGATCTCTAATGTAGAGAAAAGGCTCAAGCCAGCACCGGAGATCCGATTCACTGAACAAGATCTAGCAGGGGTACACTGCCCTCACAGTGATGCCCTTGTTATCACACTCAAAATCGCCAACTGCAAGATCAGGAGAGTCCTAGTCGATACTGGCAGCTCCGTCAACATACTATTCTATGAGCCACTTAAACAGATGGGGATGAACCATGACAACGTCAAGCCCACTACTGCCGTGATGGTAGCTTTTGATGGCAATCTCAGCACCCCATTGGGGAGAGTCGACCTTCCTACCACTATAGGAGAGGGTGAAGGGCAGAAGACCACCATCTCGGAGTACATGGTGTTAAACATGAGATCTCCTTACAACGTCATAATCGGAAGACCCTGGTTGCACCAGATAGAGGCAGTCACCTCGACCCTCCATCAGTGTCTGAAGTACGTCCACAACCAGAACGTTCACTCGGTCAGAGGGTGTTAGCCAACCTCCCGGGAGTGCCATGCTATTGCCCTCAAGGAGAAGGCTCCTAAATAGCAATTACAGTACACTCGGGACTGTGCAGATCCAGTTCTCACCCACACTCCCGAGGTGGAAGTTTGCCCATCCAGCATCGAAGAACCCCTGAGCCCAAGGGGACACGACAGCCGAGCCAAACCTGTTGGCAAACCCATCAAAATATTGGTCAGTCCAGAAGCAGAGGGGCGTTATTTGTATATCGGCCCAGATCTGACGCACACCGAGCAGGAAAATATAATCAGGTTTCTGAAAAACAACCTCTTTATATTTGCTTGGGAAACCAGGGACATGGAGGATATAGACCCTAGCCTCATCACTCACAAGCTGATGGTCGATCCAGATCATCCACCAGTCAAACAGAACAGAAGACCGATTGCTCCTGAACGGCATCAGATTATAAATGAAGGAAGTCCAGAGGCTGCTTGGAGCCAGGATGATACGAGAAGTGTTCTATCCCGACTGGCTAGCCAACACCGTGCTTGTCAAGAAGAAAAATGGCAAGTGGAGAGTCTGTGTTGATTATACAGACCTCAACAAAGCCTGCCCCAAGGACAGCTTTCCACTACCGAGGATAGACCAACTAGTTGACGCCACCGCGGGACATGAGCTTATGAGCTTCATGGATGCCTACTCTGGGTACAACCAGATCCAGATGTACCTCCAGACCAAGAGAAGACAACTTTCATAACCAAACGAGGGCTCTACTGCTACAGAGTAATGCCTTTCGATTTGAGGAACGCTGGAGCCACTTATCAGCGGTTGGTGAACAAAATGTTCAGCCCACTGCTCGGCAGCACCATGGAGGTATATGTAACACCCCGACTCTGTATAATTAATAATTAAATAATTAATTATTAATTAGTACCGGCTTAGAGAATAATTAAGGAAATTAACCTTAATCTCCCGGTGGTCACACTAGACCAATAGAATGATTAAACATGTCCGAGAATAGGGTATAATACCCGAACCTAATTATCCATTAATTAGGTGAGATAATGTCAATTTAACACTGACGGAATTCGAATTAATTAACCACGGAAATCCCGAATGACTAATAAATGACACGGAACCTCTGACACTGTAGATAACTGAAATATGAAACTCTCGGAACAAACCGCATCGAAAAAGGAGTTACGGAATGAAAGTTATGAGGCAAACATCAGAAACTGAATTAATGTGTAGCCAAACAGGGCCTTAGCCCAAAATGGTGAAAAATGGCCAAATTGGTGGTCAAGGGGAATTGAACCCTTGACCTATGGAGGGAAAGAATTTTATCCAAAAAACTTATCAGTTAGGCTACCCAGACCTTTGTGCCTATATACACAACTTAATTGTATATATCTTTGAATTGCCCCAACTTGCCACCCAAATGGACCAATGGGGTTTCATGCAGCCATATATGATATATGATATGTAATATATATATATATATAGGCAGACTAAATCTGATTGGACCACCCTTTCCTCCAATGGGAGGCCATGCAACCAATTGATGTATAAATATATGCATATGTGTCTATATGTATTATATACATATATGAGTGCTTGTGTGTCTCAGAATTGGAGAACAATTCTCTATGTGTGTGGGTTGCGAGAGAGTCCATGTGAGGCCATGATGTGTGTTGACCATTGTGTGTCTTCATGTGATACACAAAAGAGGAGAGCTGTGCACAATGTGGCTAGACTGAGGGGCACGACTGCACTGGAACAGCATGCATGAAACCACAACCGAACCTAAGAGGGTCTGATTTTTGAAGGTAAAAATCCAAAATTTGTAATTTTCTGTTAAGAAATTCTGTTGCTATTTTCAGTCAATACAAACTGTATATACAAGTTACTGTGAGGCTTAGGATTGCTCTAGAACAACTGAGAGGGTCGAAGAGTCATGAAAAACCCAAAGCCGTGACCCATCCACCATGGATGACCACCTCCAAAACTGGGTCTGATTCGACCTAAGCTAAACTGAATTCGGTTGGTCAAGACCTGATCTAGAGGTCACAAGGGTCCTAAAGACCCTAATCCGCGACCCAAAACTGCATGGGAAGGCCCTCAAATTCGGAGTTGCAGGTTTCGGTTCAAAAACCCAACTCCGCAAATCGACACCAAAACTAAAATATTTAAATGGGGAATTTAAGCCCCTGTTACAAGGGTCACAACAAGCCAAATCCCATGAGATTTGGTTGAGAAACGAGGTCACACGGCCGAACTGAATTAATGCGCAATAATCGGTTCTACCGAGCTTAATCCTTGGATTCGAGGCACCAAATCGATGCCAAGTTGTTGGAATCACTCCTAGGGACAATTTGGGATCAAGACATGTGGAAATCCGTGCTTGAAATAGCACGAAATTGAGAAAAATCGAACCTGCAAATTAGGGCAACAGTGGGGCATTCGATGGAGAAGACGGAGTCGACTCGGTCGAGTTGACCGAGTCATGCCGAGTTGAGGAACGGCCACTGTGTTGATGCTATGCCGTTTTGGGTTTGAAAGGTTTTAAATTTAAACTGAATTCGGCCTGTTTGGTTACGGCGATAACAAATTAAAATTGGGATTGGGCATAACCTATCCGTGGATGAAGGGGCAATTGAGGATTAACTGGAGTATTTAATTCCAGTTTTCTGAATGGGTCTGAACTGGTTGGTTTTTTTAAGTGTTTTGAACCGGTTCACTTGGTAAACCCTTGAACCCTGTGGGTTGAACCCCAATATTATGTAATTATATTTTGACCCTGAAACTTTCTGGAAATTACGGATTTGCCCCAACAGTTTTGGAATATTGCACAGTGGCCCAGAATTTTGAAAATTTATGCATTTAAGCCCTGAGTAAATTAATTAAATAATAAAATAATTATTTAATTATTTTATTGAATAGGTAAACTTACAATTTTACCTCTAGACATTAAATATGTCAAACGGAGTCCAAATAAATTAAATAAATAGTGTATTTTCACTATTTCAAGCATTCTGGACTCAATGGTACAGTCCGATTTTGGAAATACAGTCCCGAAAAATACAGACCCGTAAGTGATAAATGACCGAACTGCCCCTGATGGTACCCAGACCCAAATAAAAATGTCAGATAGCCTATTTTGACTATCTCGGGCATTCTGGACTCAACGGTGAGGTCCGTTTAGTGAACTGAGGTCCCGAAAAATACAGACACGTAGGTGTAAATGACCGAATTGCCCTTAATGATACACAGGGCCGATTAAACATAACAGATAGTTCAATTTAACTATATCGGACACTCTGGACCCAATGGTGAGGTCCACTTTATGAACTGACGTGCCGAAAAAATACGACGCATGAAATTACCAAATTACCCTTGATACCGTACGAGACCTAAACAAAGTCCGATTGGGACGAAACTGATACCGGTAGGAGCCCAGATACTGGTGAGACTGTATACTTGATTAGATGACGAATCGGGGTCAGAATTACACAAAACGTAAAATGACCAAAATACCCCTAAGCACTGTAAGTGCAAAGTAGAGGTCAAACTGATCTGATAAATTATCATAGGGATAATTATGAACACTGAAGGGCTAAATAAGACTCCGAGACAGTAAACACGTAAAACGAGAAATGACCGATGTGTCCCGACGATCTAAAGCAGATACCAAATGAAGTCCAAGGGACTTACAAATTTATACATGAGATATATGGGACGTTCTGAGGACCATGATAGGGTCCGGGGCAAAAATGACAAAATTACCATTTTGCCCCTAAGACTAAATAAGTACCCAACTGATACCGATTAAAGTCTAAAAGACTTAAAACTTCATATATACGATATATGGGATATTCTGAGCACCATAACAGGGTCCGGGATAAGAATGGCAAAATTACCATTTTGCCCCTAAGGTTGAATGAGTGCCTGACTGATAACAATTGAAGTCTAAATGACTTAGGATATAATCCTAATAACTGCTAAGCCTAATTAAAGAATGAAATAGCCTCGGGTAAGACCCAATGGAAGGGCGATAGCCTACTAGGCTATCTTAGGTAATCCGATAGATACATAAGATGACGAATGAGACATGAATGGATGAGTTCTGATCTGTCTGTGATTGATGATTATTATTCAGGATATACATGGAGATGCCTGACGTACCTGGAGGCTATCGGATCATTTATGCAAGGAAATAAGTGTAAAGTTTGTGAGTAACTTCTGACACTGTTTTGATACTGTCCCTTGATTTATTGATCTGTTTTGAATGTAATTATTTAAGTGCAATTATTTAAATGCATGCTTTTCGTACTATATCACTTATGACATGGTTTTAGTCTTTTTAAATAATTGACTATATTCCTGATCCTTGTGCTAGCATCCCGTACTGTTTTGCCCATTTTGAACTGTTGAGATAAAATGGATATATTGAACCATTATTTCCGAAACGATTAAATAAACCATGTGATATAGGCAAAGAACAACATTTTGTTGTATCGTACCGCTTTGTATAGTATACTGTCTGAATGCTATATTGTTTAAATGTATGTACTTAATGTACGCCCTTTGTACCACATTCCATGTGATGTGCTTGTGTCCTTCGAATTAGGAATTCCGTTCAGTTCGGTTATGTGCTGTCCGTTAATGATATGTCTGCCTCGATTGATATGTTCCGTCCGGTTCTGACATGTTCCGTCCGTTAATGATGTTAAGTCCGCCTTGATTGATATATGGTCCAGTTCCGTTATGATCTGTCCGTTGATGATACGTCTTTGCTTTGACTAATGTTTTGCTCCGTTCGATTATGCTATATTCCGTTCATTGATAATGTGTCTGCCTTGATTGATATATGGTCCAGTTCCGTTGTGTATTGTCTGTTGATGATACGTCTGTCTTGATTGAAACCTTGTTCAGTCCAGTTATGATTAGTTCCGACAGTGATGTGTCCCTGACTTGATTGTTATATTGTTTCTACCCAGTTCCGTTATGTTGTGTGTAGTTCATGATTTGCCTGTGTCCTGATTAGTGTATTGTTTCCGTTTAGTTCCGTTATAATTTTATCCGTTCGCGATATGCCTTTGCTTGACTGATGTATTGTTTCCGTTCGATTCCGTTATATTCCGTCCGTTGATGATCTGTCTGTCTTGATTGATATATGGTCCAGTTCCGTTATGATTTGTTCCGTTAATGAAGAGTCTGTGTCTTGACCGATATATTAGCAATAGTTATTGTTCTGACCGATTGGTTACGTCATGTTCCGATCCGTTTGTATTGTCTGTTCGATTCTGTTTTATTGTACTAGACTGCTTATGAAATGGATTTATAAAAATCGTTATTTTTGTAATGACTAAATTATCCATGTGCCTTGGGAGCACAAAACTGGTTTTGAAACCCATGATAGGGAATCTGTGTTACTCACTGGGCTTATTTAAGCTCACCCCATTATTCTGACATTTTTCAGGAATTACCTCCATTGGATTAGAAGGTACTATGACATGACGTGAATAGGCCAAGTGGCATCGCAAGTAAGGATCTGACAGGCACTGAATTGTAGAGATTGGTTTATTGTGGATTGAACCTGGTTATTCCGGTGAGTGGTATGTTATGACTGACTTGACTGATATATACTAGATAGACATGGCTCATGGAACTAATGGTACTCTAGAGATATTAGATCTGCTCTGTTGTTATATGCTTGATTTTAGATATGCTCTGAGATTAGAATTGTTGATCGATTGGATTTAGTCTTGCTCTGTGATACATATTCTTATGATGGATAAGTGAGTTGCATTCCCGTGACACAAAGAAAAGTTTTAAATTCCGCTGCATCTGACCCTACAGTTGGAGTGCAATTCGTCGAAAAGTTCAGAATTTGCCTTTGGTTGGTCGCGTCGCGATCGACTGGCAGTCACGTCCTCGACATCCGCGTAGGGTGGGGTTCGGGATGTGACAGTATACATCGACGACATACTGGTGAAGAGTCTGCAGAAAGGCAGTCACCTCTAGCACTTAGCTTAGACCTTCGATATCCTCAAACAGCACAAGATGAAGCTCAACCCCTCGAAATGTACCTTCAGAGTTACGAAGGGAAAATTCTTGGGATACATCGTCTCTCAAAAGGGTATCGAAGCAGGCCCCACTCAGATCCAAGCCCTGATTGGATTGAAGACACCAAGAACCAGGAAGGAAATTTGGCACTGAATGGCAGAATTACGGCACTGAGCAAATTTATCTCCAAATCCATTAATCGCTGCCTACCTTTCTTCAAAGCTTTGAAGGGCAGCAAAGCTTTGCAGTGGATGGAAGAATGCGAGAAATCCTTTCAAAAACTAAAGGAGTATCTGGCCTCTCCAGAGCTTCTATCAAAACCAGTACAAGGAGAAAAGCTACTCTTGTACCTTGCAGTTTCTGAGAACGCAGTCAGCTCCGCATTAATCAGACAAGACAGAGTAGTGCAGAGGCCTATATTCTACGTTAGTAGGGCACTACTTGACACGAAAAAGAGATATCCAGAAGTAGAAAAGCTGGCCTATGCCTTAGGTCATATAAGCTCGGAAGCTCCGACCTTATTTCCAAGCCCATCCAATCGAGATCCCAACTGCCTATCCTCTGAAGTCAATACTGAGGAAACCTAAGGTATCGGGAAGATTGGTGAAGTGGTCTGTGGAGCTAGGGGAATTCGACATATCATATGTACCCCGAAATTCCATCAAAGGGCAGGCCTTAGCTGATTTTGTTGCCGAGTTCACCCCAGCAGTTCAAAACAAAGCACAACTCATCGAAACCTCGGGAACCTGGCTACTATACATCGATGGATCGTCAACTGATCAAGGTTCGGGAGTAGGCCTGTTACTACAGTCCCCTGATGGGCTCACGTCAGAGAAAGCAGTCAGCTTGGGATTCAAAGCTTCTAACAATGAAGCAAAATATGAAGCCCTAATCTTAGGCATGAAGCTTGCCTTGGAATGCGAGGCTCAGAACCTCAATGTCTTCTCAGACTCCCAGCTGGTGGTAAGCCAAGTCTTGGGAGAATTTGCCATTAAAGACGATAGGATGCTCCGGTACTCCGAACTGGTGAACCACTTGAGGCATTCCTTCCAAACATTTACTATCCAGAAAATTGAAAGAAACCAGAACTGCAGAGCAGATGCTTTGGCTAACATGGCGTCTCGCTTAAAGTCTGAAGCAAACTCCACAGTAAAAATCTCTTATCAGCCAGGACCTAGCATAGAGGAAGCCCAAGTTGCTCAAATTACTGAACAGCTCCAGAGCTGGATGACTCCAATCCTCCAGTACTTGCAATTCGGGCTCCTCCCCGAAGACAAAAACAAAGCCAAGAGAATCCGAATCAGAGCGGCTCGGTACCTAATCCTAAACAACAAGCTGTACAGAAGGTCGTATTCTCAACCTCTGTTAAAATGCTTTACTCCAGGAGAATCACAATATGTCTTGGCTGAAATACATGAGGGAATTTGCGGGAATCATAATGGGGGTAGAACTATAGCTCACCGAGCTCTATCTCAGGGCTATTATTGGCCTAGCATGTTGAAACAGGCTAAGGAATATGTTCGGAAGTGCGACAAATGCCAAAGATTTGCCCCATATCAATATCAACCTCACCACGAGCTCATCCCGATTCCTAGTCCTTGGCCCTTTGCTTAGTAGGGGATGGACATCGTGGGTCCATTACCGAAGGCACCTCCAAACAGAAAGTATCTCTTGGTGGCCATCGACTACTTCTCTAAATGGGCCGAAGCTGAACCTCTAACACATATCACAGAGAAGGAAGTCGAGAGCTTCACTTGGAAAAATATTATTTGCAGGTTCGGCGTACCACGTGTGATTATCTCCTGACAATGGGACACAATTCACTAGTAAAGGCTTCAAGAAATTCTGTGAAAATCTCAACATTAGGCAGCACTTTGCCTCTCTAGGCCATCCACAAGAAAATGGGCAAGTAGAGGTCACCAACCAAACAATCCTTGACGGGTTAAAGAAAAGGTTGGAACAGGCCAAAGGAAAGTGGGTAGAAGGAACTCTCTGGAGTTCTTTGGGCCTACAGAACAACCAGAAGAACTCCCACCTCTGAAACTCCCTTCTCAATAGCCTATGGAACAGAAGCAGTAATTCCGGTTGAAATCGGTATGCCAACCCTGAGGACTGAAGCCTTTGAGCAAGAATCCAATGATCAGCAATTGATGGAAAACTTAGATTTGCTTGAAGAGTGAAGGGATCAAGCAAGCATCAGGATGGAAGCCTATCAACAGAGAATGGTCAACAAATCCAAGGTAGGACTCAAGACGGTCAGCTTTCAAGTCGGAGACTCTGTCTTAAGAAGAGTCTTTCAAAACACCAAGGATCCCACTATGGGAAAGTTGTCACCAAACTAGGAAGGCCCCTACAAAGTAACAAAGGTTGTTCGGCCTACCACCTACTAGCTAGAAGACATGACTGGGAAGCCTGTTCCTAGGCCATGGAACGTGGAACACTTACGGAAGTATTATCAATAGAGATGTTTCTGTTACTTCCATAGGATGTTCATCTATAAATGCACAGGCCTCCAGAGTCTGGTCCATAATGTACAAGTCTTTGCACTTGGTCCATCTATAAATGCACAGGCCTCTAGAGCCTGGTCCTATAATGTACAAGTCTTTGCACTTGGTCCATCTATAAATGCACAAGCCTCTAGAGCCTGGTCTATAATGTACAAGTCTTTGCACTTGGTCCATCTATAAATGCACAGGCCTCCAGAGCCTGGTCCATAATGTACAAGTCTTTGCACTTGGTCCATCTATAAATGCAGAGGCCTCTAGGGCCTGGTCTATAATGTACAAGTCTCAGTACTTGGTCCATCAAAAATGCACAGGCCTCCAGAGCCTGGTCCATAATGTACAAGTCTCAGTACTTGGTCCATCAAAAATGCACAGGCCTCCAGAGCCTAGTCCATAGTATACAAGTCTCAGTACTTGGTCCATAAAAAATGCACAGGCCTCTAGAGCCTGGTCCATAATGTACCAGTCTCAGTACTTGGTCCATCAATAATGCACAAGCCTCTAGAGCCTGGTCCATAATGTACAGATCTTAAGTACTTAGTCCATCTCCTAATGCACAGGCCTCCAGAGCCTGGACCACCCTAATGCACAGGCCTTCCGAGCCTGGCCCATCTTCAATTAGCAAACTCTGTGATCCAGTCCATCCAAAGGCAGAAGTTCTAAAGCATCTTCAAAACTCACACAAGTCTCCCAGATCTGAACTCCTCAAAGCCGACACTTAGCTTATTTTGCTTATCTACCAACGAGCAACAAACAGTACAAGTGCCAAACGAATTTAAAGAAAACTGTTTCAAAACTTCAAGTTTTGTGCAAAGTTTTTTTGATCTATTCTTGAGACATACAGAGGAGTTATTTATCATATGTGCACAAAAGGGTGATCTAACTCAGAAAAGCACATTCAAACGGAAGAGAACATCAGAATTGAGGAAAAAGAGATCAATTTTATTGATGATTTATAAAAGTTTACATCAGTACAACAAAGACTGGAAATAAAACAGAGTCTACAATAAAGACATCATTACATAGACTATTACAGAAGCTACTACATCACTACGATCCACAACATCATGGCTTTCTACCTCGGATGATAAAGGGGCACAGGATCCAAACTTCCATTACCGCCGCCACCGGCTTCACTTGAAAGGAAGGAATCCTGAACCCCAAACTGCAGCAAGGAGCACCCAGGCCATTTCATCATCACTATCATTGATCTCACGACCAATGGATGATGAGGGCTCTAGGTCTCAGGGGGCCTCCATTCATCTCCCTCAAAGCAGTTGTCACACCCCAGCCGATTTGAGCAAGGGTCTCTGTCAAGACATGAAAAAAAGGAGGGGTCCCACCTTCGTCTTCACCACCAATGCTCCAGGCATCGGTTGAATCAAGGAGAGTCCCCCACCAGTCGGAAGAATTTCGACCAGATGCCGAGATAGACAAGAGGACTTGCGCCTCCTTGGAGACTGAATCAAATGGGAGGATAACTCTCGGCCATAGTTTAATCATTCCTAACTCAGACGAAGAATCGTCCATTATCTCTGGGCGAATGGCAAAATCCTGGCAGCATCTAGAGTCTCTCTTACAAGGGAACAATTTGGGAACAAGAGGGTTAAGCGCAACCGTATGCCCTCGTTTCCATATATATATATACTCTTGAATTCCAAAAGCCACCCAACTGAACCGTCGCAACGGTGAAAAAGAGATTGGCCTCGAAATCCCAAACGACAATCGAATAAATAAGCGGTGCATTAAATGTGCCTCTTCGATATACCAAGAGACAGGGTGCAGAGCTCTCTGAACAAAAAGCTACAGTAGCAAAGAAGAGGGAGGTAAAGTCTAAATGTACAAGCCTCTCAGCTGGTATACAGACCTCCCAGTCTTATCTATTTTATGACAGGCCTGTCATACGACAAAGGCCAAATAGCTCGGATATATCCTGATCCTAAGACAGCATGCCGGGCATCATAATGATAAGCACAAGCTGCCTGGTTATCTTTACAAGCCCTTGGTTCAGAGTAGTCTATTTCAGAACTCTACAGAAGTTTACTCCCACTCTATTGGGCTCGGTCTATCTGATTATGTTTGCTTTCTTATCTTATTACGGTGAGACAATTGAAGTTAATCTACATTCACTATTCAATGACAAGTATCGAAGCTCAGAAAGCAATTATTGACTGTTGGACAGTCGATCTAACATGCAAGAGGCTCAGAATAGCTTCACTTATGACAAATTTCACAGAAGGAAAGAACACAAGAAGAATCCAAAGGAAAGTCAATTTTACTGATCAAAAGGGTATATTCATTACATCAAAAGGGAAATAGCAAAAAACAAAGAAAAATAAAAAAACCCATAAAGCCTCAAGCCTTGTCAGAAGGGCCTGGGTCCTCCTCCAAACTTAGGGCGGTAGCCCCAGCCGTCTTGTACGGGTTAGGACCAGATGAGGCAGGTTCAGGAGGAACAATTGACGACACGTCAAAATCTGGGAACTGAGCCTAAAATCTAGTTCGGAAGCTTTCAAAACCAAATCGGATTAGGTCATCACCCATCTGTTCAACTTCCTCTTTCAATTCCGTCTCAGTCTCAATCTTGGCATGATCAACTGCCTCCTGAACCTTCTGATCAAAGGAATTTCGGAGCTCAACCAACTCCGCCTGAAGCCCCGCAACTTGCCGAGCATATATGTCCCTCCCAGACTCTGCCACGGCAAGGTTGGTGCTAGCTTCCTTCAGACCCTCCTCAGCAGTCTGAACCTTGGATTGGGCTGTCCCAAGCTCCAGCCTCATTTCGTCCATTTTAGCCTTCAGTTTTTCAGCCTCCTCGAGGCTCATGGGAGTCACCATCAGAGCAGCTAAATTGTGCATGCTCTGCACGAGGCAAGACAAACAAGTTAGATTGAACAAACAAACAGGAAAAAAAAAAAAAAGCTTCAGAAGTTACCCTCATCTGGAGATTCATCATCTCATTCATCAGCTTTGAGGGATTGTCCCCCCTGTACCAATGAGGGCCCTGAGCCCATATTTGGTCAAAACTCTTCTTGGCAATTTGATAGTCCGGCTCATCAAACGGCTCGGACGGTGCAGCAGGCGCCTTCCCTTTCCGAGCCCTTTTGCTCGGAATGGAAGGGGCAGGAGGAATGGCCAAAATAAGAACGGCAGGTTCAACCTCCTTCTCAACCTCGGTAGGGGCTAGCTCGGGAGATCCAGAAATCAATCTCCTCATTTTTACTTCAAAAGGGGGACCAGGCTCAGCTCGGGAGGAAGCCTCCCCCACCACTTGAGCTTTCGCCGCTGCCCATTTCGACGTCAGCCTTTTCTTGAGCTCTGCAGAACGAGCAGCCATCAAATTCTCCAGGGTAATAATAACAATATGAGCCTGGTTGAAAGTCGAAAGCAGCACACGGTACTGATCTCACAGTACGTCGGTAAACTCGGACCTCCTCCAAGCACTCCTAACTGCACATAAGTAAGAAATGATATATCAGATTATCAGTTCGGAAGGCATAATAGAGCTAAAGCAAACCTAAGGGAATAAGCCTCACCCTTATCCTGGAAGTCTTCATGCTCCCATCCTCCTCCGACGAAGAAGTACCACTTCTTCCACGTTTTATTGGAAGTGGGAACGAAGGACAGGGGTCGGAACCCCTTCTCAAAGGACATGTAGAAAAGGCCTTCTGCCTTCTTGAACTTCATATCCATATTACTACGGATCAGGTCCATGGACACATCTACCTTGTTTTACTGTCCCAACATTACAAACCCCAGAAGTTGCCCCCAACTATTGAGATTCAGGTCGGCAGGGCAGAGCTTGTACCAATAAAAGAATTGCCTGACTAAATCCGGCAATGGGAGTCTCAAGCCCATCTCGAACCAGGCAAGATCAACACAAATCTCCCCGACTTCAACATTTTGGGGACGATCCATGGGGCCTGGCACTCTGCAGGTCACATTTGGGGGAAAATTGTATTTTACCCTCCACTCGTCCAGAAGGTTCTGAGTAACAGCACTCTCACCCTCTTCTCTATGGGAAGACCTACCAGAGGTCTCCCCAACCCTGTCCTAGGGCTCTTCAAAGGCATCAACTATCCTCACCTCAGGACTAGGGGGAGGTTCAACAGGCCCCTCCCTAATATCTACGGGGGCAAGGCTACCTACGTTTTTCACAGGAGACGGCACAGCCATCTCGGAAGGATTTCCTACTCCCTCACTTACATTTGGGGATTCAAAAGGAGCAGACATTACTCCCGGACTTAAGAAAAAAGAAGTAAAAGAAGAGAAAAGATCGATCGAACCTATTCTAACTCAAGAAATCGGTGTTCTTCAAGGTCGCACAAATAAACAATGGCGGACGAGATCTTCTAGCACAGTGAAAATGACAGGGAAAAGGTCATTTCGAAATCTCACCCCGTATTTATAAGCACAGTATCAGAAGAGGCCCACCCAACGCCATGACGGTTCGGAACAATGATGATTTCGAGAAACCCAACTATCGGCCCAGTACAATGATGACCTTGAAAAGACCTAATCTCTGGCTGCACAATAAACGACACCCCAACAGTTGCCTTAGAAGGCGAACGGGCAGGACACATGACTCTTCGAAAAATGCTTAGCCCTGGTTGCTGTTAGCATCAAACTAGGACTTGGGGGGGAGTAACTGATATACCATAAAAAAGCAGGCCATCAACACTCGACACGTGTGATCATAAATCCAACTCATGATCAGCTAGCTCAACTCTCGCTCAGCCAATGACTAAGAGCTCGAGCATTCAGATCAGCACAAAAGGTCGGAAGTGACCAAACATATGCCTTCAGAGCACATATATCCGAACAAGGGTCTCAGAGCTGATTACTGGATCCAAACCAACACTCCAGACCTCGTCACCACCTTAGCGGATGCCGAGCAGGGAATAAGGAAGCAATCTTCAACAAGGAAATAGTCTTCAATGAGGAAACTACCATCTATGGTTATCTCTATGCAATATTCCACAAGGTAACTGCAATCTCCGAATGATCAAATCCCTATATTCATGGCTCCGAATCCTAATCAACTTAGGAAGGCCACGGTCTATAAATTAAACCCTAAAGGTACGCTTTATTTTCATGCTCATTCTTTGGCTTTCAATACAGTCTTTCAATTCCTTTTACTTACTTAAGCATCGGAGCGGCTACCGCCGGAGCCAATCCGGTGGTCCTCTGATCATCTTTCTGAGTGTTCTACAGGTCACGGAGCCCATACTTATTGTGAGTCAAAAAGTGCAACATCAACATGTATTTCTTAAATAGAGTATATAAAACTCAAAACATATGCATATTGAAAATGAGGGTAAAACCTGCTTCCATTTTCAAACTCATTTGTCATCTTATCTCTTTTATTAGTGGAATCCGTTTCGAACCGGACTCCCATATTACGTATAAGTGGAGATAACCTAACTGAACCGATCAGGATCGTCTTCCTGGTCCCTAAAAGGTAGGTAAGACTCATTTCCTGATAGAACCGATAGGGTTCCTCGAGGTATTTCATGCCTAGGGGATTAGATCCTGCTACCGGGCATTTGACAGTCAATTGAGCTCCGTGCAACCCAAAATCCCATTATATTTTTACAGATTAATTGAGTTCCGTACAACCCAAGAATCTGTTATTTGAAAAGTCGGTTGAGTTCCGTACAACCCAACCAAAAACCGTGGTGCTTAGGCACAATTTTTCTTACATTCAAATACATTTAATACATGATTTCTTCAAATAAGTGCTTCTCATGAACATTTAAAACATCATGTGCATAATTTCATAACAAATCCTTTAAACATTGGATATAACAAATTTAGAACACTTTACATAATTTGGCATTTAAAAATTTAGATATGCTGAAATATGTTTGAAGAAAACTATGATAGAATCCATTCACTAAGCATGCCATAATAGAGTTTATAAAGCAGAACAATTTAAAATTGAATCATGTAAATACTGAATTTGAAATTTCAAACACTTCATATCTTTGCATTTAAAACCTTTTCAAATCCATGGAGTTAAATCTCCACTTCAAATACAGGGTTACTCACCTTGGTCCTTTAGGGTTAGTGCTAATAATACGCTTTCCCACTTTCCTTGTAGTTCCTAAGAACAATTCATAAACATCTCATTAACTTCACATTCATTGTAATATCGTCTCGATATTCCCTAACTTATGCTTAAATCATATTAGATCCTAAAATGATCTCATAATTCATATGTACTTAACTTAACTCGTACTCTTAACCTATGACACAATTTAATGTGTTAGAAATTAAATTCATTTGAATTTATACTCTTCTGGTAGCTCCATTAACTTTAATTTAAGTTTATTAGACCTTCTTTGGTTTTAATTTGGCTTTTAAGGTACTAGGGATAATTTGGTCATTTTACCCCCTTACGTGTCTTTATGTTCAGGACCTCATCTCGTGTCGTGGACCTCACCATTTGACTCAGAAGGTCCGAGATAGTAAGAATACACTAATAACTTGTTAATTTTGGACAAGGGGTATTTTGGTCATTTACCCCTTTACGTGTCTTTATTTTTTGGGGCCCCGTCTCGTAAGACGGACCCTACCATTAGTTGCAGAATATCCAAAATAGTAAGGATACACTATTCATATGCTTAATTTGGACTTCGTTTGCTTCGTATATGCCTTAGGGGCAAAATGGTAATTTTGCTTTATTTATTAAATGATTAAATTAATTATTTAATTATTTAATTATTTAATTATTTAATTATTTTTTCAGGGGTTTAATTGCATAAAATCTTCATCAGTTAGGCCACATTGGGATTTCCCAAAACAATTGGAGTCAATCCGTAAATAGTGAAAGTATTGGTTTATTTAGTTTTTAATTAAATTATAAAACCAATGGGTTCGGTCCAAATCCAAGTGAACCGGTCCGGTTCACTTGCAAACCAACCGGTTTAGCCGGTTTTACACGTAATGCTGACGTCAGCCCTAATGTTTTAAATTTTAAAAATTAAAACGTTGCCGTTTAAATAAAATCATAACCCGTTGGATCCAGATTTGACCCAGACCCGTAACCGACCCGTTTTTAGACCCGACCCGAACAGTGTCATCTTCTCCATCGAAGTCGACATTGTTCACCTGAAAACCCTAATTTTTTCCAGTTTATATTTCTTCAATTTCGTGGAATTTTGTTCACTGTTTTCTTATTGTTTTTAACCCGATCCACTCCTAGAACATTATAGAAGAGTTTGGCAATCGGTTTGGGGTTCAAAGCTGATTCATGAGTTCGATTTTGGGTTTGATAATTCAAACCAATAAACTGCTCGTAAATGCCCATTTCAGAGCCAAATCCAATGAAACTTGTCCTGTTGTGATCCCCTCTTCATGGGGTTTCACTTTTCATTCATAAATATCGATTTAACATCGAGTTTAAAGGATTGGGTTTTAAACCCGTAACTTGCAACTCTATTTTTGGGTTTCATTTCTTGTGATATTCGATCGCGGCTAAGTGTTTTTGGGATGCTTGTGAGATCTACTTGAAGTCTGGATAAGCCAGACTTAGTTTGGTTGTGATGAAAATCAGACTTGCTGTAGCAAGGTCATCAATGGCGGTTTTCATGGATTTACTGTTTTTGGTCATTTTCAAAGCCTAAAATCATGCTTGACAAACTCATAAACATATATCTATCATCATATGTGTATGCATAATTCAAAAACAGTTCCTAAGACATCAAAATTCTAGAGAGAGAAACATTAAAATTTTGAATATTTCTTACCTTTTCTCACTGTTTTCTCCCTTCCTCTTGCCCTGATTCTCCTTCCTCCTCTTCCGAGGTCTCTCTCTCTCTCTCTCTCTCTCTCTCTCTCTCTCTTTCTGTCCGTGTGTCATGGGTGTGTATATATCATATATGTATATATGTATATATGTATATTTCTCTCACTCCCATACCCCATCACAATCAACAGCCATACTTCACTCCCATTCTCCATCAAATCAGCCCATACCTCCCATACTTTCTGATTTGGGCCATTCTTTCTTCCATAATCCTTCACCCACTTGCATATATAATATACATATATGGTACATTCTCCCCATACTTCACCTTAATTTGATTATAAAATATGTATATATATATATAATATACTACACACACATATACATATATATTTAATTAATTTTTTCTGTTTAATTAATTAATAAATTAGTTATTCAATTAATTATATTTTATAATCACCACATTTTATATTAATTATCACTAATACTTAATTTCTCATATTAATAAATTAACTACATTAAATAAATTTATCATATTCTTAAACGCATAATATTTACACTCATTTTTCATAACCTCGTAAAACGTGCCTCATTACCCGACATTCTCGGGTCGGGGTATTACAACGTGTAAGAATAGGTTTTCAATTAATTGTAATTGAATTACTTAATGCATTTGTATTAAATTAATTTTGTACTTGTATTGAATTAATAGATGAAGCTATTATGCCATCAACAATATTCTGAGCCGTATGATCAATTATATTCCTTGGCATATGGCCCTAATCAAAGGATATCCCGCTATACTGATTTAATTGTTGATGGTGTTCGATTTCATACGAGGGAACATGAGGTCAGCCAGCGAAAATAGAATATCGATGTCCTTGTTCAGGGAGATTATGAAGTAGAACAAATTGCAGAGTATTATGGTGTTTTACAAGATATCATACAATTACATTATTGCTTCAGTCATTCTATGTATTTATTTAAATGTGATTGATGGGATGTAAGTAACAAGAAGACTAGAATGCAGATCGATAAGCACTTCACAAGTGTTAATACATCACATACGGCATTTTGTACTTGTATTGAATTAATAGATAAAGTTATTATGCCACCAACAATCTTCTGAGGCGTATGATCAATTATATTCCTTGGCATATGGCCCTGATCAAAGGATATCGCGCTACACCGATTTAATTGTTGATGGTGTTCGATTTCATACGAGGGAACGTGAGGTCAGCCAACAAACACAGAATAGCGATGTCCTTGTTCAAGGAGATTATGAAGTAGAACAAATTGTAGGGTACTATGGTGTTTTACAAGATATCATACAATTACATTATTGCTTCGGTCATCTTGTGTATTTGTTTAAATTTGATTGATGGGATGTAAGTAACAAGAAGACTGGAATGCAGATCGATAAGCACTTCATAAGTGTTAATAAGTCACGTACGACATTTAAAGAGGATTCGTATATATTGTCATCTTAAGCAAAACAAGTTTTCTAGTTGAAGGACACAAAAATTAGAGATGATTGGCATGTTGTCCAAAAAATAAAGTCTAGAAATGTTTATGATGTACTAGAAGTTGAAGAGTGAGATGAAGATTTGGAGAGGATTGAGGAGGCACTAAAAGAAGAGTCCCAATCTGCCTACGATGGTGTTGTCCGCCATGATCAAGAAGATGTTACTTCGTATCAGTTGAATAGAACTGATGTAGAACCAGATCATGTTGTAGGTTCCGACGTCGCCAATACCACACGGTTGATCCAAGGGATGCAACTTTCATTAATGATGATGATGATGAGGAAAATGATTTTGATGATGATACATTGTTAGAGTATTGTACTGAGAATGAAGAAATTTTAAGAACAAATGATGATACAAACTCAGATAAATAATTGTAATAGGTGTTACATGTGTTAGGATCAAGTGTAATGGATTTTCAATTTGATTATGTAATGGATATTCAATTTTATGATGTAATGGGTATTCATTTTTATGATGTAATAGATTTTCATTTTTATGCTGTAATGAAATTTTATTTTAAACTTTCATTTTAGATATGGTTGGACCATCATTACGCAAACACAAAGCCCGAACGGACCCATCGACCACTTCCCCTTCATCTATAGGGTCGACCGATCTTGCCGTCAATGGTATGCATAGTTTCTCTTTTTATTAATGATTATATAAATATGGTACTAATTGTAATACCACGACCCAAAGATATCGGGTCATATGGCACACATTACGAGGTTATGAAAATTACAGTAAAGATATTTACAATTAAGAGAAAAATTAATTAATTTAATATAAATAATTAATTAAAAATAAGAAATTAATTATTAGTTATAATTAATAGAAAATATAATGACACACACATACACACACTAAAAGTGTATTGTGTGTGAATACATGACCAAGTGTATATATATATATATATATGTAGGTATATACATGGATGATTAAATATAGTACATAAAAGCATGCTAATACCTAAGGGGTAATGGGGTGTGTGTGTGTCCAAGGGGGTTGGTGTGTGAGTTATATTATATGTATACATATATATCTATATATAGCCATATATACAAAACAAAACAAACACACACATTCGGCCAAGAAGGCCTGCCCAAAACAGTGGAGTAGGAGAACACTCATTAGAGGGGCTGCCACAAGTTAACCAAGTTGTTGGGGCAGATCAGGTTGTGTAATAATCATGCATGCACCCATATACAAATATACATATTGTATACACACATGCCACACGAAATTCATTCAGACACAAAGAGAGAGAGAGAGAGAGAGAGAGAGAGAGAGAAAGGGGGAGAGAGTTCTGAGAAAAAAGAGGAAGGATCTGAAGTGAAGAGGGTCAAAAAAATCACAACCAGCAGGTGTGAACTCATGAAAATTTTTATTTTTCCCTCTCTAGAATTTTACTTACTTATGAACTGTTTGAGTTGTTATACATGCATATGATGTTAAATATATGTCTAACATGTGATCGAGCATGAAATTAAGCTAGGAAAACATAAAAAACCCTCAATCGTACACCAAACAGCCACTAGAGGACCTTGATTATAGCAGGTCTGAACCAATGGCAACCAAATTGTATTTGGTATATGCAGACCTCAACTAGACCCTACAAGCACTGCAAAAACGTGTGACCACGATCTAAAAGCTTAAGAAACGACCATGAAATCATGAGTTACAGGTTTCGGTCATAGAACCTAGTTCTAGTTTTAGACACCTAAACTCGATTTTGAGAATGAGGGTTGAATCCCTATGTCATAAGGATTACGTAGAACCAAATTTCATAAAAAATGGTGGTGAAATGAGGATTTACGACAGAGTTACAAGTTAGGGTATCAAGCATGAAATCGAGCGATTGAATTGAATTTGAAGCCTCAAATGAATGCCAAAAGATTGGCCCAACTCCTAGGAACTCATGTCACATAAGAGTAGAGGAAATCAGTAGTCCAAAATGCACGAAATTAAAAAAAAGTAAACCTAGAAATTAGGGCAACATTGGTAAAAATGGTGGGGAAGAAGACGGGTTGACTCGCTGTTTAATTGAGTCAGACGGGTTAACACGAGACACGTGTTAAGTGGCGGGATGACCACCTCATAATTAGAACGATGACGTTTAAACGTTTAAAATGTTAAGGCTGACGTCATTATGACGTCAGCATTTCATGTTAAACCGACTAAACCGGTTGGTTCAAGGAAAACCCAAACCGGTTCACTTAAATTTGAACTGAACCAATTGGTTTAGACCAAAACTTATGAAAATTAGATTTTGACCCTTAGAACTTCTGGAAAATTCTACTGTGACCCAACCGAAATAAATTAAATATTAAATAAATAATATTTAAATGAAAAACCTTTCAAGAATGCCCCTACGCCATAAACAAGGCAAATGAAGTCCAAATAAAGTAAACAAATAGTGTATTTTGACTATTTTGGGAATTCTAGATCCAATGGTAGGGTCCATTTCCTGAAACGGGACTCCAAAAAGTAAAGACACGAAAAGGGGTAAAATGACCAAATTACCCCTAGTAGCCCTAAAGCCAAATTGAAACTAGAGAGGGTCTAAATTGACTTTATTCAACGTTCTGGACTCAATGGTGAGGTCCAAATTGTGAAGCAAAGTATGAAAAAATTTAGACACGTAAAAATGCTAAATGAACAAAATGCCCCTACTGCTACCAAAACCCACACAAAGTTCTACGAAAGCTTAAATTGACTTTCTTCGACATTCTGGACTCAATGGTAAAGTCTATTCGACTAAAAGAGATGTCAAAAATAAAGAGACATAAAATTTGATGAATAGCATCTGTCAGATAACTAAGAACTAAAACACTTGCCGAAGTACTAAACTAAGGCTCATACGTGAAAATGAAATACGAGGAGACGCGGGACGTAAACACATGAAGTAAGTAAATTAAATTTAAGATTAATGGAGCTACCAGAAGAGTATAGTTTAAAATAAAATTAATTCCTAGCACATTAAATTGTGTCATAAGATAAGAGTACGAGGTAAATTAAGTACGCATGAAATTTATGGAATATTCGTAAATCGGTTAGGATTTAATACGAACTAAGCATAAGATAAGAAGCATCAATAAGTGATATTGCAATGATGTGAAGTTAATGACACTATGTATGAATTGTTCTTAGGAACTACAGAGGAAGTGGGAAAGTGCATTATTAGCACTGACCCTAAGGACCGAGGTGAGTAACCTTGCATTTGAAGTGGAAATTTAATTCCACGGATATGAATGATGTTTTAAATATCAAATTAAATTTTTATACGATTCCTATTTGAAATTATTCTGTTAGGACATGCTCAGTAAATGTTTTTATATACAGTTCCTTTCTTCGAAATATTTAGCATGCTTGAATAAAATGTCAATTTCCTTAAATATTCTAAATTTGATCATTCCAAGTATTTGAAGTTCTATTGCAAAAGTTATATGCTACATGTTTTAAATACTATGAAAAGTATCAATATGAAGAAGCCATGTGATAAATGTTTTACAAGATAATGGTGCATAAGCACACAGGCAGGATTTTGGATTTCTTCGGAACTCAATTAACTTGTCAAAGACCACATAGTCAAGATTTTGGGTTTCTTCGAAACTCAATTGACCTGTCGTGTGACATGCCCGATAGCAGGATCTAATCCCCCAAGCATTGACATATCTCCACGTATATGTAAAACGGGAGTCTGGTTCGAAATAGATTCCATTAATGAAAGTGAAAAGATGACAAATGATTTTGAAAATGGAAGCAGGTTTTACCCCCATTTTCTCTATGCATGTTTATATGTTTTGAAATGCTTACGCTTTATTGAAAGAAATGTATGTTTAGCCTTGAATACTTTAAATGTTTCAAAGCTATCTTTATGAAGAATGCATGTACTCTATGTTCAAAGTATACGAGCAATTGGTCGTGAGTATTTTATAAACTCTCATGTCCGAAACCACTGCCAATTGAAACCCCATGACAAATGTAGGAATTACTCATTGGGCTTCTCGAAGCTCACCCTCATTCCCTAACATTTTTCAAGTACTGACAATGAGTGGGAGCCGTGCTCCATTTTGGGATAATGACAAATGGCTGTATAGGATTATGGACTTTTGGAAGTAATTAGAATCTGTAGTTGGATGGATTATGATGTAATAGGCTTTGGACAATATGTACTTAAGCCCTAGAGGCATTTGAATACGCAATATGTATAAAACCTTAGAATTTTTATTTATGCTCTAAATGTATTATCATGTGTACCGCTATGAAGAGCGACAGTACCGGGAGGATGTGCGAAAGTTTTAAATAAGAAAAGAAAAGAAAAGAAAAAAACGTTTTTCAAGCTTCTGCAAACCACATGTTGCACATCTATTCGATACCACTACTTATGTGAGCCTTGCCCTAAGGCCCTCGGGCCGAAGGGTGGCTGTCCCAACACGAGATTTGCATAGGGTGGGTTTCGGGTCGTGACAGAGTGGTATCAGAGCACTAGGTTAACTTGAACAAACTTAGTGACCCTAAGAGAATTAGAATAGAACTATGAGTTAGGTTAGTCTTAGGCTACCTAGGATATGTGAAGTACGTGATATGATATGAAGGTGAGGTATGGGACTCGCGTTATATGAAGTAGATATGTGAAGTATGTGATATGAAATGAAGGCGGGGTATGGGACCCGCAGTAATGTGAAGTAGGTGTTCTGAAGTACGTGATAAGAAGGCGGGGTATGGGACCCGCAGTAACATGAAGTAGGTGTTCTGAAGTACGTGATATGAAGGCGGGGCATGCGACCCGTAGTTAAATAGAAATGGAACGAAAAGTAACGTAGATTATAAAAGCCATTATGAGAATCAAGGATAATAAAACATTCACCTTGAAAACAAGAGATGAGTAAATGAAAACCATATGTGATGATGAAAAACTAACAGAAATGTGTGTTTTTTAGCAAAAATGGTGAACACTAGAAGAAACGCAAAGAGTTCGGATGATAGGCTGGATCGAGTCAAGCATCTTCTGGAGGCAACGGCCCAGAACATGATTGACATCCAAACACAAGGCAGAGCACCACAATCGATGCAGAATCCCGGGCCGCCACAAAATCTGGGACAACCTACTGAAGCAATAAACACGGCGCTTGTGACCATAGGATGCCACTTATATCTATTTATTTTAAAATTAATTGATTCAAAATTTAAATGAAAAAAAAAGGTGGGGAACTGCTGTTCCCAGGAATTAAACATGGGACGCACGGATTAGGGGGGTGGCACGCTGCCAATGTGCCACCCATTTCTCACCCAACAAAAGTTGCACAGAATATGTATATATATATATATATATATATATTGTATAATTATAACATTTAATTAATTAAATGAAGCTAATTAATATAATAATGGAAAAATAACCCGGAGTCCAAGTTAAACAAATCATTAGTGTTTTCTTCATGTCTCGAACATTCTGAGATCAATGGTGAGATCCTTGATGTGAGACGAGGCCCCGAAAAATAAAAGACCCGTAATAACATTAAAAATTACCAAAATGCCCCTAGATTAAAATGCAGTCAAACGAACTTCGATTTAAGTAAACAAATAGTGGAATTTTATTATCTCAACCATTCCGGACTCAACCATAAGGGACCCGTGAAGTGCAAAATGACCGTTTTGCTCTTTTTAGCTCGAAAGTCTAAATTAAATTCCTGTAAAAGCCTAAACCAACTTTCTTCAACGTTCTGGACTCAACAGTAGAGTTTATTTTGGAAAAATAGAAACTCATAAAATAAAGACAAAAAATTTGATGAATATCATGATTCAAGTAGCGAATGGACTGAGATATATTTCATGATTTTAGGGAAACCGAAGGGTAAGGAGAAGGTGGACTGACCTTATACATTATCACTGTTAGTTCAGCTACACCGGAAGCACGGTTTCTTAGGGTTGAGACCAACCCATTAGGTATGATATATTGTGCTAAGTAAGAAATAAGATTAAGTTAGGAGTAATTGCCATGTTGACTTGATGATTCATATACTTGTTTGATTGCTTGTATGCTTCTGTATTTCTCGTTATCTTTTTGAAAGTTTGGTTAAGTGATAGATGTGGCTCATGACTATATGTATATTCCATGTGTTAACATAATGTGTGAATTATGTTTTCTAGAATTGTTGAGATTATGAAATGTGTAACTCAAAGCATGTGTTTAAGTGAACTATGTATGCATGTACCCTTGATAAAGGGATTTTGTGATTGGAATGTTATTGTGTAATACATTGTGTAAAGCATGCTTCATGTTTGGATAAGATGCTTTATTGAGATTAAGTTATGGCATGGTGGAATCAGAGCATATTGGCATAGTGTGATTCCTTGGAACATGGTGTGAGTTAAACACGTGGTGCTGTGCATTATGAGGGTGTAGATCCTGTGGTGAAAAACCCAAAATCAGCCATAGGTACTAGTATGCCTGACAGGTATTGAACCATGAAACGAGACATATCGAGGTACTAGCAGGCCTGCGGGAAAGGTCCGTAAAGCAAGACATGGGTATGGCATAGAGTTGCATGGGTGCGTCACGCATACTATTCATATACTGCATTGATGATATTAAATGCCATGTAGATATAAATATACACTTGCACATGCCATGCCTTAATTTTGTTTCCTGCATTAGCATTATATTGTTCCAGCAATTGAGCTAACCCATTCATGGGATACCATTTCAGATAACACTCCGGCTACGTGAGATTTAGTGATGCCTTAATGAAGGAAAGAACTGAAAACTATATTTGGCCCGTGGGGCGTATCTTAATGTTGTACAAGGGCATAAGCACTAGACTATTTCATGTTATTTGTATGTTATGAGGTAATAGGCAAGGCCTTATAGATTGTATCAGAACAGGAACTGGGTTAGTGTTTGGAATGCATGTGATTGTCCTTTATTTCCTTATTATCTTATTTTCTTTTAGTTTCCTTACTTGCGCCTTGGGTTCGTAGAAATTCGGGGCGTGACAGCTATCCATCTCAATTCTTCATGGGGATTCTACGCACACATACATATATATACACAAAAGTCACCACCCTAGTCCCATTTCACTCTCGATTCGTCCCCCTTCTAAAGCCCTCTTTGTTGACTTCTTTCTGATCTTTCCCTTTTCTTTTCCATTTTTGTTTTCCTTTTCTTTTCTTTAGCTTAGGATATTTATATATATATATATATACATATTATATTACACACACACACACCTCACTCTCTGGCCGACACTTCTAATCACACACTCACAAGCATGCTTTACATGCTGTGTATATATATATATATAGATAATTTTATATTATATACATATAGTTATATTACTTTCTGTACACATGTATATATACACTTAATTATACATATATTTATACTTAGTTTATACATGTACATACACTCACTTATACATATTCACACACATTTTTATTCACACATACATACACTCATTTTTGAAGACTTATACACACAAGCATACGTACACATGCATGTGTCTGCGTACGTGCATGCCTTACGGTGCTCGGCTTTATGTCGCTCAGTATTGACTATAGAAATCGAAACCATTCACATTCCAAAATCGTTCAGTGCATATGATATTATGATATAGAGCTTAAACAGCTCGGGTTACAAGGGATAGTACATTACTCGACTTGATCTACCTTAGTTTACGTGTTAACCCGGGTCAAGGTATTACATTCTTTCCCCCTTAAAATAAGTTTGTCCCCAAACTTAGTACATACTAGGGTGGAAAATATAACTACTAAGATGAAAATAACTGAGGATACTTGGTGCGCATCTCGAGGCATATACTGGCCTATGAGCATGATTTTTTGTACTGTTTGAGTCGGCCTCAGTTTATTTTTGGTACTATGTTCATTGCTTGGTCAAATCTCGGTACTATTATTTGACTTTTTTTGGGACAAAAATGGATTTATTCTATTTTATTTTAGGTCGGGGTATTACATTCTATCCCCCTTAACTGAGTTTTGTTTGCAAATCTCGAACGTTCAAAATCTAGAAAACTCTATGCTCGTTTTCATCAGTCTTTTGGATATACACTATTCTACTTGAATCTCGTTCTGTAATTACTACTTAGTCATGTACTTTGTTCTCTTTCATACTGTCTTATATTCCTATATGAATTCTAACACTGATCTTGGGTATTTTGTATCTTGCATTACATTCTGTTCTCTATCATATATTACGTTTTTCTTTAATCATTATTTAACTAACTCCTTTCTTTAGAGAATTTCTTGTAACAATACTAGGAGTTTGTATAAACTTTGTGTCTTTTCTAGGTCATTTTAATCACATGGTTCATTTTATCTAGGACTTATTACAATGTTTAAGCTTTTCTAAAATCAGACAGTTCATAATTCCTTTACTGTTCATAGACCTTTACTTTCTTCTATACTTGTAAGCATTCCTGTAGTAGGTTCTACAATTCCATTTATCATTTTATTTTACGATTCTCTCTAAATGACTTACTAGACTTTCAGTCTTTTTGCCATCATTTAGATCACATAAATTCCTAAAGTTACTTAGGATTGTTTATCACTTGTTTTCAATTTGCTCGACAGAGTATCATCTTTTATTCATGTCAAATCTACTACTCAAGTTACTAAGGTTTATCAAATCTTTTATAACACTTATTCATCATATATCAGCCTATTTTCAGAATCATCACATGTCATAATATTAAAGTCTGACAGTCTCCCTCGCTTAGTAACTATCTTCTAAGCTATTTTCCTCTTTACCTTATCAAAGTCTATCTATAACTTACTCAAGACTTTTCATATTTCTGGTACATCATCAATTTATTACTCAATCAATAAGGTTTATCAACTCCCCCTATACTTACCCATTTAAGTTTCCTTCAGACTATTTTTCATCTCTCAATTCATTGTTACATCTATTGCCTTTTAGTGTAAGTATTCTACTTAGATGTTATTCGTCACAAATGTTACTTTTCAAGGTGTTACTGCTCTGTCTAGATGTCACTATTAATTCTACTACTCTTTTAGAGCATTACTATTCTGTCTAGGTGTTACTGCAAATTCACTACTTGTCAAACCTGACACACTTTCCAACTCTATGTTACCTTCTATCTTCCAATGTGAACCAACTGTTTCCCTCGTTCATTATGGAACCTATTAATTCTCACAATATAGAGCAATCATCTAATCATGAACATCAAGTTTATGGTTTATAAACAATAATTCAATTCTCAACGGTTCCCTCAATATAGAACAATCATCCAACTATAACTCAATACATATCAATTACGTGTTTTCATAAAACAGAACAATCATCAAGGACTACAAATTTCAATATCACTATGATTCCTTCCAAGTTTTCTTTAGCATAACTACTATCTTTTATTCAAGCATTATTTATCTGTCTATATCATTTATCGGAACCTCCTTCCATATTTTTCATATCAAAATCTTAAGAATTCTCCTCATTTGTCTTTAAATGCACTACTATTCTTAAGGATCACTATTTACTTGCTCATCTTAGTTGTTCAAAAATCATCTACTTTTATCATAACATATAGTTTCTTTCCCACAACTAGTTAACCTTTAGTCTTTTAACTTGCTTTCATTTTCTAGCAGTCACAAATCATTTAATTGTTTTTAAATCATCAATTTCTTTCTCAGATCAACTAATAATTGTACCCTTATGATCTGTACCTCATATACTCTATGTATATCATTCATTACTAATCATTTCCCCAATGTATACCAATCATCAATAGTGACTCTTCCAATAGTATAGAAACGGTTAACATGTAACCTAAGAGTTCTGTTTCTATGTTCTACTAGCAGTTCAATTTCTAAATCAATCTAGTAGTGAATGTGGAAAGCATAATCAATACATAAGACTAGCATGCAGGTACGGATAACTAACTAGAAAAATACATGCGACTATTGGTACAGTAGCCTGATCATCTCCCAAAATTAGTCGCTGTAAAAGATCAACGGTCAAAATTTATATAATAGTCTATCTATCACATCAGATCCTATCTACTAATTCACTCTACTTGGACATTAATAATACTAGTACCTTAGTCTTATCTTCCATGAACAACTGTGTCACCTAGGATGCTCTGATACCAAGCTGTCATGACCCGAGACCAACCCTATGTGGATCTCGTGTCGCATACCTGATCCGACTCTGTTGTCGAATCAAGGGTCTAAACTTGCTACACAATCAGTGCTACTAACATGCAACAACTAAAGAGCGGAAGACTTAAACAAATAAATAAATAAAAGCTGCATGTGATATATATAAGGTTCTCAAAATGCGAAATACAAAATTTCTTAACAACTGATCATCCCCAAGAAATGGATGACATGGGAGAGCTACAAGACTGTCTATACTAAGTATTACACTTGCAACTTCAAAAGTAATGTCCACCTCTAGCTATCAGGCTCTACTACTTGTCCTCGATATCTGTGCTTGCAAAACGTTGTGTAGTAGTCATTTGCTCTGCCATGTGTACAAGTGTATAAAAAGAAGTGCTAGCCAGTCAATGAATATATAACTCAATATTAAATGATGGAAGTTAAATGATAAGGAAATGAAACTGGTCTGCTAACAATGTCATATTGCTATAGTCATGAGCTATATCAAGTATGAAATGTAAACACTCAATTGAAAGCTATAAAGTCTCATGATCATTCATAACAATATACCATGATCAAGTTATGATAATCAACAATAAAGGATAGTGATATCAAACAAGGAGATGCACTAGTAGGGCCCAAAAATCCCCCTAAGCTCGTATTCAGGTCCAAACCAGGCTATATGAATACTGCTCTATATACAATGTAACCCTACGTCCCATGCCTCGCATAGCAACGCAGTAAATGTCCCACTCGAAACCTAGACCCGAAAGTCATAAATAGCGTCAGATAGAGATGTGACTGAGCAAAAATCAGGCACTAATAATATATCAGGATCATGCTATCTTCTACGAAGAGTATAGTGGAATCATAACTGGTTCTAGACAATCTGACCTAACGATAGTTCTCGAGACTATGGTTACTAGACTGCTTCGAATATAACTGTCCGGCCCTCACGGCCCTAGGTACAAGTGTACAAAAAGGAATCCATGCACAAGTGCACAATCATGATTGAGATATATATAGAAATCAATAACTACTTCCCACATGATAGGGCAATATCAATGTGGCTAAATAAATACTAGTATGTATAGAATACAATAAGCAATATGTACAAGAACTTTTGACACGGCTTGGAATGTAACATATGCAGAGATTGGATTTTACGTACCTTTTATTGTTTCTCACTAGAAGGTCTAGACTGCCTTCTCCTTACCCTTCGGTGTTTCTAAGATTCATAAAATACATCTCAGTCTATCGCTACATGAATTATGTTATTCATCAAATTTTATGCCTCTATGTTATATGTTTCTCTTTTACTAAAATAGACTCTACTACTGAATTCAGAACGTCGAAGAAAGTCAGTTTAGGCTTTCGCGAAACTCAATTTGGACATCTGTACTGAAAAGGGCAAAATGGTCATTTTGCACTTATACGTGTCTTTTATTTTTCGGGACCCCATCTCATAAAACAGACCCCTCCATTGGTCTCAGAATGACTAACACATAAAGAAAATACTATTCTTTTACTATTTTTGGACTTCACATAATTTTACTATTATTAAATTAATTTAATTAATTTAATATTGTTAATATATATATATATATATATATATATTGGCACAACAAGTCACACAGGCGTGCCTGTCAAAGCGGTTTGGGTTGGGTCATTTCTTGCATGAGGTCAGGGGTTCAATTCGTGGGGGCTGCGGCCCTGCGCCCTTTTTTTCTTAATTGTTGGAGCCCAAATAGTGGATAACCCGTAATTGGGGTTAGGATATCCTTGCCCCAAATCAATTCCTAATCTACTTTCTTAACCTTATCACCAAACGCTCCTAATTCACGTTTTAATTTAATATAGTAACTCTCTTAAACGACGCAAGTATTGCCCCATATGAACACTAAACGGTGCCATCTTAGAGGGAGCCTATTCACTGTCTTCCCCGACTTTCAGGCGGAGCTCCAGTAGGGTTCCGTTATCATCTCTAGTGGCGACAACCTTTTCCAGTCATTTTTCAATGCTTTTTAAATGCTATCCTCCTCAGTTTTTCATGGGGATTCTATTCTATTTTCTATCTCACGCACATATACATATATATTACACAAAAGCCACCTGCCCTAGTCCCATCTCACCCTCAGTTCTCCCCCCTTCTAAAGCCCTCTTTGTTGACTTCTTTCTAATCTTTCCCTTTTCTTTTCTATTTTTGTTTTCCTTTTCTTTTCTTTAGCTTAGGATATATATATATACATATTATATTACACACACACACTACACACACAACAGTACACACACGCACCTCACTCTCTGGCCGACAGTCCTAATCACACACTCATAAGCATGCTTTGTATGTTTTGTGTGTATATATATATATATATTTGTATATTATATACATACTAGTTATATTACTTTATGTACACATGTATATCTACACTTAATTATACATATATTTATACTTAGTTTATACATGTATATACACACTTATACATATGCACACACATTTTTATTCACAAGTACATACACTCATTTTTGAAGACCTATACACACATGTATACGTACACATGGATGTGTTTGCGTACGTGCATGCCTTACGGTGCTTAGTTTTGTGTCACTCAGTATTGACTATAGAAATCGAAACCATTCACATTCCAAAATCGTTCAATGCATATGATATTATGATATAGAGCTTAAACAGCTCGGGTTACAACTAATAGTACACTACTCGACCCGATCTACCTCAGTTTACAGGCTAACCTGGGTCAGGGTATTACAACCAAACAAAGTGCCGCTAGTTCCTCTGCCAATTCCTCTAATACAGGGTCAAGATCCACCTCCTCAGTATCTGTCGTTTCAAAATACAGTGGCCCATGATCCTTTTGATTGGGCCGAGCACTACCCACATGTAGAAAGACTAAAACCCCATGATAAGGCTTTTTTTTAGAGGCTCGAGAAGATGAAAACCTTGATATACAAGTCAAACCAAGGTGACGATATGTTTGACATTCACAAGTTGTCCCTTTACCTAAAGGTCCATTTGCCCAATAAGTTTAGAATGCCAGAAATAGACAAGGTCAATGGGACCACCTGTCCAAAGACTCATCTCAAGCTCTATGCTGAAAGACATGCAACCATTAAGGGCTACAACTAAAATAATGGCCCAGATGTTTCACCAAACCCTCATTGGAGCAGTATTCTGTTGGTTCTTAGATCTTGAAAAGTCCATATCCATATACTGGGAATAACTCTGCAATGCCTTTGTCAAGCAGTACTTGTATAACAATGAGTTGGATATCACACTTAGGGACCTTGAAACCCCCAAGCAAGAGCCCAGGGAGACTCTTTCAAATTTCATTACCAAGTGGAGGGCCAAGGCAGCCTAAATGGTTAATAGGGCCACCAAAGTCCATCAAATTCAAATTGTAAAAAAAGAATATTCTCTCAATTTATCGCGAGCCTTTATTTTCTCACTATTTTAAGACATTCAGAGCCCTCATAGAGGCTAAGACCCAGGTTGAAGATGCAATCAACTGATAGGACCTTGAAAAGAGGAGATACCAAGTCAAGAATAAGCACTATGAATGTCCTAAGAGCTCAAAGGCCTATTTCTTTGTCCCCTATTTTACATACTCCAAAAGGATATCGAAGGCGCACATTGTGCACATATTCAGACCTGACTACATCACTAAGTGAAGTGTTGGAAAAGCTCTATGAGAGGGGACTTCTTCAACCATCGGACCCAATACTCAAACCAAATCCACTGCCAAAGACATATGATACCAATTCACATTATGTTTTCCATTAGTGCCCAGGCCACACCACTAATCATTGCCAAACTCTCAGAAATGCCATCCAAGACCTAATTGATAGTAAGGTCATTGGCCTCCCCCTTTAAATGACCAATCAAAATTAGCCCACCGTCAAGAGTGGAAAAGTTAAACTTGCCAAATCAAAGACTAATCTTTTAGTCTTCATGGATAGTTTGTCTTTGTCTTTCGTTATGTTCAATAATGGAGATTTCATACATGTTCTTTGAATTTCCATATATTTAAAAAATGTTTTGACATGATTTACTATTTAAATCTTTAAGAAAATAAATGTGATCGAATTCATAATAAGATTGAATCTTTGAATCCAAGTATCATCAAATGTCATCAATCATCTTGATTTTCTTTTTATTCTACACTTCATCCATTTATCTCAAAGGAGTCTTGTCTGATTCATACACCATCCTCAGGAGGATAAAGTGGACAACCCTAACCAGACATCAACATCTTGAGTCTCAATAATGTGGTTTTTCCCTGAGAGTAAGCAATTCCAAAGGTAAAAGGCCATCACTTGGCAACCAAATTTATCTTATCAACCATATCAAGATTTCCACTTGCAATCCCTTTGAGCCTAATTAAATAGCCGCCTTGCTTTCTTAAAGCCTATATACCTAACCTTACGGAAGGAAAAACTTACTATGTATGCATTCTCATAACGTCATCGAAAAAAAAAAAAGAAGAAATATATTTGCCTCACATGAAGGAAAGATTTTTTATGTAAGGAAGTGAAAAGAAATCATCAATAAAGAATCAAAAACAAGGAAAAAGGAATCTTTGCCCCATATAAAAGAAACATTTTCCAATCAAGGAAGCACGAAAAAGAGAAAATCAAGTGTTGTATGCTTCTAGGGGCTTCAAAAAGCATTCAACGAACTACGTCAGATCTAATTCTCCAAAGTAGAGATACTAGACAACCTAAGAAGTCACTTTAGGTTCTATCACATGCATATTAAGAAAATGCCTGCAAAGGGCTTGAGCCGAACATATATCAAGAAGGTGCACACATAGGGCTTGGTATCATGAACATGGGGGGTTTTGGTCCTTGTATCCTTTCATTTCATTAACCTTTCCATAGCCTACATTTTGTCCTTAAATATTAAGACCACCTTGAGGTTGCTTGCTTAAAGAGATCATCACATTCCAACTTAGTGGTCTGTCATAGGGTCCTATAAAAATGGATGGGTAATGTAACAAATAGTTTCACACAAAAGGCTTCCTCTTTACCTATTTGCACTATATTAGTTCTTCATTTCTTACCCACTTTTCGGAGCATCTTATCAAGAGGCTTCCTCCTTACTTGTTTGCCCCATATTGCTTTTTTATTCCTTATCCACTTTTTGGAGTAACTCATCAAGGGGCTTCCTCTTTACTTGTTTATACAAATTAATTTCTCATGTTTACTTATTTTTTGAAGTAACTAACCCTCATTTCACAATAGGCTCCCGTATGCCTTATATGTCCTAAGAGCCATCTTCATTTTTTCAAATTACACTCTAATCAAGGGCTCCTTCATACCAATATGAGAACCTTTTTTCATCTAAATAAGGTTTTATCTCACTTGTCCATTGCAAAAGTAACTTTACCTACATCTTGGGTAAGTTTCCCATCACTTTAATTTCCTAATATATCTCTCATTCAATGGCTTCATTTCAAATGCTTAGTTAAACAAACAAGTATTTTTGTGAAAATCGATGATTTTCATTTTCTCAAATGATTAGATTGAATCATGTTCAAAAAAATTCTTTGAGTTTTTTCAAAGAATCTCCCAAATGATTTGGAAAAGATAAAATATTTTATCTTTGAACTTGAGAATAAGTCTTTAGCTAGGCAAGTCACCTAGGCCTTCATACCCTTAATTCGCAACTTGAATAGATTTTCTTAAATTATGGTCAATAAGTAGTGGAATGTGTTTCAAAGATGGGAAATCTTGCCACTTGAACCTATGAAAATTTTCTTCAACCTAAACAACCATTTTGATTGCTAGTAATCTAGGGGCTAGTGGAATCCAAGTCAAAGTCAAAATTCTTGAAATATTTTTCTAAGAGTTTTTCAAAAATCATCCCTCTAAGGTCGAGAGTTTCTTCTTAATGATACTTTAGACAATACTTCCCTATGTGGTGATGCATTCTCCCTCTATAGTAGATATTTTACCTCCATTGGCCGAAATTTCCCTTTACGGTGATGTTTCCCTCTATGGTGGTCGATTTCCCTCTATGGTAGATATTTTCCTCCATTGGTTGATATTTACCTCTACTAGTTGATTATTTCCCTCTATAGTGATACAATCCTCCCTCTATGGTGAATATTTTCCTTTTATTGGTTTATAGATTTTCCCTTTATGGTGAATGTCTTCCCTCTACCGTAATGTTTCCCTCTGTCGTGATACATCCATCATCTATGGTGAATAGTTTTTTTATACGATGATGATTCATTCTATACATCCTCCCCGATGGAGTCAATTTCATTTCAAACTCATCATTCTCCTTAGTTGATCTAATTGGTTCAATCCTCAATATTTCCCAATTGGAGTTAATCTCAATTATCTCCTTAACAACTCATGACTGTCAAGTTCCAAAGAACCACTTTTGTCTCATTTCCCCAGCAAGTCACAACTACCAAGTTATTTTCATAATTTATTTCTTCCCTAACAAAGTTAAGTCATTTTACTTACTCTTTCCTATAGAGTTGCACAAAAATTCCATCATTCTACTATAGGTAACCTAAGTCATCTCCCAACTTAGTCATAATTTGATACAAAATAATTTTCCCATGGATTTCAAATCCCTACAAGAATAGTCTGAAATCATGCCTATTTTTTTAAAACCTATCAAGATGGTGTTTCCTTTTAGGTAAGCTGTCTATTACAATATCATAAGATTTTTTCAAGATAGTCTTCCTTTCAGATAAGCCATCTATCACAATATTTCACTAAAATTTGTTGGATAGCCTTCCTTTCAGATAAACCGTCTATCGTACTTCCTTACCAAAATCTGTCATGATAGCTTTCCTTTCATATAATCCATTTATCACAATATTTCATCAAGTTTATTAGGATCGCATTTCCTTTTAGGTAAAACGTCTGAGGACATAGTCTATCTAGGTAAAACGTTTAAGGACGTCACCCATATAAGTAAAACGTCTAAAGACATCATCCTTCTAGGCAAGTTATCCACCAAGGACGTAATCTATCTAAGTAAAACATTTGAAGACGTAACCCTATCTCATGAAGGGCGTGACCTCATGAAAGATTTATTAGGATCACATTTTCATCAAAGTGAAATGTCTGAGGACCTAATCTTTCTAGGTAAAATGTCTGAGGACGTAATCCCATCTTATGAGGGCACAACCTCATGAAAGATTTATTAGGATCGCATTTCCTTCTAAGTGAAGCATCTAAGGATTTAATCTATCTAGGTAAAATGTCTGAATACGTAATCCCATCTCATCAGGGACATAACCTCATGAAAGACTTATTAGGATCGTATTTCCTTCTAAGTGAAACTTCTGAAGATGTAATCCATCTCATGAGGGGCGTAACCTCATGAAAGACTTATTAAGATCGCATTTCCTTCTAAGTAAAGCATTTGATGACATAATTTCACAAAGCCTGTTAAAATAGCATGCCTTTTAGATAAGTCGTCTGAGGACGCAATTCCATAAACTTGTTTGGATATATTTGCCTTTTAGGCAATCCTCTCAAAGGATAGCTTCATTCTTGATCCCTTTCTATCATTCACAAACTACGTACGATCTGATTCACCTTAAGGTGATACGTAGGAATATTATATAGAATGAGTCCGACCACATCAATTCCATAATCAAAGTCCTAAAATGTGCATCATTTCTTGGGTTAAGATTCACTTGCTTACAAAGCTCTACCAACAAGGGGCTATCCATAGACACCTCATTTTGAGACCCTTGATTGTATAGAGTTAGTTTTTCCATTTTTGGGAAGTTACTACAATATATCCCACCTAGGGGTATTTTTATAATTTCATATTTCACCCACTAGGGGCATTTCGATCATTTTGCCCATATAGGCCATTTTGGTCATTTTTCCCATAGAAGGCATTACAAACATCTTTTCTATAAATGGTATTTTTGTTATTTCGCACATAGAGGACATTTATGTAATTTTGCCTATAGAGGGCATTTCCATCATTTCACATATTGAGGGCATTTCTATCATTTGGCCTATAAAGTACATTTTGGTCATTTCGCCTATAGAGGGCATTTCTATTATTTCACCCATAGAGGGTGTAATATCCCGACCTGGAATACGTCACGTCTACCGAGGTAAGTCGAATCAAATAGTGTAACTCGAACTGTTAAAATGTGTATATCATGGTATTTCATGGAAATGAATGACTAGAAACTGTAAATGATTGAAATGTATAACTAGTGCCGGGCAACACCCGAGCACCCCAGGACATCGCATCGTAATATGTGTACGCACGTATTTCCATGCATGCCGATGTTTCACAGACACGTAGTATACCAAAAATCAGTGTATGCACACGCCATTGGAAATAGACTTACATGCACATATATGGATGGAATGTCACGTATAAAATATGTATTTATGTGTACGTATATATATACAGTAAGGACAAATACATATACATGTACGTGTGTATATATATATATGTATATATATATATATGTAAATAAAGGTGAAAGGAAAGGGTAAAGAGGGAAAATGCATGCATGAGTGATCAGTGTATGTGTGTACGTGTGCAGATATTATGAGGCTAGTGTGTGTGCTAGTGTGTGTGTGTGTGTGTGTAAGTGAGTGCTTTGTGTGTGTGATGCATATAATATACATATAACACCACAAATATCTCTCATGCATTTAATGGAAAACAACCAAATTAAAAGTAGAATTTATGAGATTTCAAAGGGGTTTGTGAGATGTGAAGTTTGGAGGCTCAAGGAGTCGTGTAGAGAGAAAAAGTGGAGAGGGAAAAGATTCGGCTGTTTGTGTTATAAGGGTATACGGGCGTGAGTTGAGAGACAAAAAAGAATCTGAGACTGAGAGAAGCATTGTCAAGGAACTCAAGAGCAGAAACAGAAGGGTTTGGAGGGTCACAGTGAGCAAGAACTGAAAACCCAGGTTAGTGTTTTAAGTTCTGTTTTTATGATTTAAAGCATGATAGCTTGATCTAAAGCTAGGGTTCTCATAAGCACAAGTTTAGCTTTTAAATGCAAAAAAGAATGATAGAAAAATGTGCTAAAATGAAGGAGAAAAACTGAGTTGCAGGTCTCGGTTACACTATGATTTTATGCTTAAAAGCTTGGTCTAAGTTTATAGAAATAAACCCTAATGGTGCAGAAAACATTTAGGATAAAATTTGAGTGAAACCTGTGATGAAACAGTCACGAAATTGAGAGGGAAAGGTTCGGCCGAAAAGTCGGCCGGAGCTATGGATCCCTATATTCGTGAAGATGGGGAGGGTTTTGATGAAAACTAAATCTAGGGTTGAGATCCTTGAGGCAAGAGGGAGAGAACTGCATTGGATTTGATCCAAGATATCACCGGTAATGGGTCACCGTCACTGGAGGAGGTGACGGGACCCTAATGTTCTCTGACCGGGAAAGTGAGGAAGACAACACTGTTGTCTCGGGTTAAAACGGAACCGGGTTTGGGTCGGGACCCGACCAGAAATAAAAAGGGGCAATGAAACTGTGTCGTTTGTGTTTTGAATTTAAATGGATTGGGCTTGTTTGGTTACATGGATAGGAAATGTGGGAATTAGGTTTGGGCTTATCCAAACCGTGGATAGGAAAGGAGAATTGGTTATTTTAATCCGGTTCTCTGAATTTAACTGAATCGTTTGGTTCAGTGACAGGTCAGGCCGATTTAGGGTTACTGGTTGTGAACCAACTGGTTCAAACCGCAACTTTGGAAAATTGTGAACCGACCCCAGAAAGTTTAAAAAATTCCACTGAGGCCCAAACAGGAAAATTAATAAAATATTAATTTTTACAAAAATACCCCTATTTCAAATATGGTTCAAACGAAGTCCAAACGATGCAAATGAATAGTCAAAATTTATTATCACGGACATTCCAAGTCCAATGGTGGGGTCCGTTTTACAAGATGGGTCCCCGAAGGATAAAATAACGAAAAAGTGCAAAATGACCATTTTGCCCTTTTTAGTACAAAAGTCCAAATGGAATTCCGCGAAAGCCTAAACTGGCTTTCTTCGGCATTCTGGACTCAATGGTAAGGTCTAAATTAGTGTTAAAGATACTTATGATAGCAAGGCATAAAATTTTTTGAATAGCATTAATTCTGAGACGGATTTACTGATATATATGGAATTCCAAAGGCAAGGCAAACTCACGGATTTCCTAATATAGGACTGCATTAGAGGTAAGTGGATCACTCTCTCTTACATGTGGTGTTTCCACAAGCCAAGTTTATTCTTTTACTGCCAAACTCGTACTCTTGAATGTTATTGATATCCTTGTGTTCCACAATTCGATGTTTTCTACCTTGTGGACATTTGATTGACTGATGTATCATTATTATCATGTTACACTATGCCTTGAAAGGCCTACTATTGTATCCTTATTGAATGAATGCTATTCCATTTTTATATTCTACGGAATTACTTATGATCATGATATGTTTATGAACACGGGAGTTGTGCTCAGTCACAACACCCATCTGATGTTATCTAATTGACTGGGACCTACGGGTCAAGTTCGTGACCAGACGAATGGCAATTCACTGGAATTCACTGGGGGGTATGCCGAGCCCCAAAAGATCGAGGGTCTACCGAACCCTGACACAGAATAACAGCATATCTTATGACTGATGGAACTTGATTGTTGAATGACATCATCCCTTACGATTCTTCGAGCCTCGAGGGGCTTGTATTATTGACTTGATTATGATCGGTTCATTGTGGCAGTACTTCATTGTTGTTATATTATCATTGGAATTCTTCATATTGATATTACACCCAATACTTCTGATTATGTATTGTGATTACTGTTCATTGGCCCTCGTGGCAATTATTTTCATTAGCTATCACAGCATCTTATTCTCATGATTGGCTGTCATGTCTTCATATGAATTCGTATTCTTTATTGATCATCGATACCAGTGTTAGAAATCTGCATTTACTTACTGAGCTTTGTAGCTCATTCCACCCCACTTACCCCACATTTCAGGTGATGACGCTGCAAGACCCCAGTAGGAGTCTGAAAGCGTAGGGGGACATTTTGAAGTACTGTACCAGTCTATGTTAGTTCTCCCATGTATTCACCACCCCCGGGTGCTGGTTATGTTTTGTTCTCATTTTGTCTTATGTAGAACTATGTCATGTATTTAATAGACTTCCGCTGTTTAAATTATTCAAGACTTCCGCTGGATTACTGTAATCGATAAAGACTTCCGTTGTTCATTATTTAAAATTTTTAGTACATTGCATATTAGTACTATGATACAGGAATGGAAAAAGTAAGGACGGCCTTCGGGTCGGCCTTGCGACACGAGATCCACATAGGGTGGGTTTCGGGTCAGTGACAGAGGGCATTTTTTTCATTTTTCATAGAGGAACTTTTAGTCATTTTCGCCCATAGGGGGCATTTTGGTCGTTTCGCGCATAGAAGAAATTTTGGTCATTTGACCCATTATAACCATTGAAAGTATTTTGGTCATAAGGCTTATTACTATGGGAATTTTGGTAACTTTTAGTGTTTCCTTACCCTTTAGGGGTAGTTTGGTAAATACTAGAACTTTCTCACATTCTAGGGATATTTCTATAATATTACTATCATTTTGCCCTTTTGAGGGCACTTTGGTAATTTTAGAATATTCTTATCCCACATAGTTTCTTTTGGTCATTCATGGGCATATATGTAATTTTCATGTCATTTTATCCATATAAGGTTAATTTGGTAATTTTAACCATTAGGAACAATTTTGACTTTTTTATGCCTTAGTGGCATTTTTATAAATTCCCTTGTCCATAAATTCTCCACCAAATTAGGGGTAGTATAGAAAATATAGGTTTGTGCACAAAAACTTGCCTATTTCCCTTTCTTCTTTGTCCCCAAGTAATTTCCAAAACAAGCTCTTTATTTTAAGGGATTTGTTTTAACTTATGCACAAAATAATTTCTATATCTAAATTGCTTGCACATTAAGCATTAACCTTGGCCACTCATCTATACGATTCATTGTAAGCCCTTGGATTAAACCACCTTATTTTTTTTCCTATAAATAAAACCCCTTAGCCACCATAATCAAGGATGGAAAAATAAAAAAGGTAGATGTTACTACAATAATTCTCTCTCTTCCATAGTTCATTTTCCACTTTTTTTAAAGCCTTGTACTAAACAAGCAAGAGTCCTAATCCATTGAAGACAAAGTTCTACACCATTTAAGATTCAATATAAGGAGTTCAAGCTCAAGACTTGTCTAATTCAACACAAAGAATTAGGTAACCTTACTAATTTCTCCCTTTTCTAATTCAATTCATCCTATAACTCTTGATTGAATCAATTGAATTTGGCTCTAATTCCATTATCTGAAGGGATACGTAGGACGCCTCATGAGCCTGAGTCTATTATTTTCCCTTAATCTAATTTACTTTATGTCTTTTCTATTTTTTTGTTTATTTCATTCATGTTATTACTCTCTTTGTACCTTTTCTTTTATGTGTTCACGTCATTATTACCATTATCTCTTTACACACACACACACACACACACACACACACACTCTCTCTCTCTCTCTCTCTCTCTCTCTCTCACTCTCTTATTTATGTCATGGAATATAAGTCTTGTAGATTAGCCCTTGACGCCACTCCATTTAGATTAGGCTGGATGGGTGCCTAACCCCTTCCCATCTCATACCTTAGCTCCCGAATTCAGAATTATTTGGTTCATTGTAAATTAGTTTTGCTTTACTTTATTTTAACCTATGTTTAGGGGTTTAGAATGTAAATAGGACCAAAATGATGTAATTTCAATTTTATTTGTTATTCTTTTTACATGTATTCTCATGAGTTGTATTTGATTTTTTTGTTATTTAACCTAAAACAAGTTGGTGAATCTTTTATGCATTTAATGTACACCCCCAATCCAAAAAGTGGGTGTTCCCCTCCTACCTCGAAGGGAGTAAACTTCAAAAACTAGGCAGGTTGTTTGATCACTCTTCCGGCGCCTGCGCTCACAAGATCCTTATTCCTTATTTTCGCCTTATGATTGTTGTTGAACTGGTTAGTTCACCACCCCCAGTGCCGACGAAGGCAGTGTTGGTAAGTTCCCTCCTCTATGCGTAAAGGGAGGAAGTGGTAAGTTTCATCCTCATTGCACAAGTAGAAGGGGTGGTGGTGGTACAGCCTGATGATTCTCTACAAGAGTTTTCACATTTATTAGGGCATACCTTATTGGAAGGGCCCTAGTGGTGGCTGTTCTGCATTGTCTTTATAGGTTGAACACTTGCTAATCCTAATTAGGATTAAAGATAGAAAGATCGGATATAGAATGTATCCAAAATTGGAAGTTTTCTTTTTGAACTCTGCCTTCAGAAGTAGGTCAATACTCTGACTCTGTGTACCGGGCTCGGTAGTCTCTTAGGTAATGTTAATAGTCATCTAGCACAGTACATCTTGAGATACAGTCTTTAACTTACAAAGACACGTGTCAGCTTGGTAATTTGTGATCAATAATGGTATATTCATAAATATACTAGTGTTTTAAGTAAAAAAAATTTAATTTATGTGTGTCTCCTCCTCTACTAGTATCCCTAATGTTCACTGTTTGACTTGATCCTCCATTTTCAACTAAATGATATCAGAGTAAAGCCAATAATATAGGGTCAAAACTTCCTTATATTTCCAACACACTTATAACCATTATGATCATTTTTAACACTTTGGGGAGATTATTAGTTGACGTTTTGTTGAAATTAGTAACAATGTTTTCTATGTTGATTGTTTTTCCTCCCATTGATAATGTTACTAGTCATATTGTGTAAATTACATTGCCTTCATATTTAGACATTGAAATGTGGCATGAAAAGCTTTTGATGCTATCCACTATCGATATTAAACTCATTATAACCAATAGCCTATAATGTCTGAACTAAGGTTCCTATTGTCGACACTATCCCCCATCGGTATTAACATTTTTTACCATATTATTGTTATTTCTAATCAACTATTGCGTCGATAAAAAGACATTATCCTGTAGTGTTTAATACGATTATAATATAATCTAAAATTAGAAATTTAAATTAAGAAAAATCTAACTCTCCAAAGAAGTCCATCAAAATTTCAAGAAACAAAATTCAATTCTACTAATAACGTCTTATTCCATATTTTTGTTTATTATTTTCTGTTTAGAGAAAGAAAAAGATGTGCATAGTTATTTTGTATTACTTAGTTTATATAATTGTAAATTATATTGCTAGATTATTGGTCAATTGTTTGATTATCTAATAACTCTATTGTTAGTGTTTATTCAACATATACATCTTTCTTATTGAATATTGTAATTAGTATTATTATGAATGAAATATATATATAGACACATAATATATATATATATATATATATATTACAAATTTTAATATTAATATTAAAAAATAAAATATTTCTTATTTAGAGTGGTTGCTATGTTGTTTTTAGAATTCAAATTATCTTAAACCGATCGAATCTAAATCTTCAATTTTTTTTTTCAAATTTCTCTCTCTAGTTATCTTTATGCATGAAAAGTCCTATCAAATTTCTCTTTTTCTTGAAATTTCAATATATGGCTGTTAAAATTAATGTTATATTTTACTATTAAAATACATTTTTCTCCAGTGCTATTATTTTTTTTCTTAGAAATCTTAAAATAACCTTTAATACTACTTTTATACATAGTGAATGTCAAAAATTACTTTTTGGGAGGGCTGTATTAAAATTTTGAAAATAAAATTTTTTTAAAGAATAAAAATCAAGTTTTGTTTTTTTGTTTTATTTTTTTATATAGAATAATGCTTGGCTTCAAACTAGGTAGGAGGAATCCCATCTTACTCGCGTACGTGTCACAATCTTAATATATCAAATAAACAATTGCATGTATATCACATGATTATTTAGTTTAATATTTGAAGTACATGTGTATTGTATATGCGACAGATTATGGTTAAATATTTGAAGCTATATAAAAGAAAATTTCTCCAACTAAATTTCAAGCTATATATTATCTTTTTGTATATGAAAAACATTTAATAACGCAATACGTTTCAAATGTTAGTCATACATATATAAAAATAATAATTTTGCTGGCCCTATTCTGGCAAATATAAAAAGAGAGACGACAACACCAATTATCACATAGAATTAGGCTCCTTTGAATATGTCTATAACTATCATCATATTAAAAAAAATATGTACTAAAATCAATTAAAAATATATTATAATATGAGCAATACAATTTCGTTAGGAAACGAAACCTTAAAACTTATTTTTTTCATTACCATTTTTAAGAAAAAGCACTTAATGAATGCAGAAAAAAAATTAGGTTGTATTTACATGTATTTTTATTTCTATTATATATTATATTTCGTCACTTTTATCCAAAGACTAGTAAGATGTTATCAAGATTCTAGGTGGGGGGGAGGGGGGGCTCATTGCCCCTGCTACCCCTGCTAGCTCCCATGACCGAAATGGACTCGTGAAGACGGTCCCTGGATGGTGCAAGTCTTTCAAAATTGGGGGCTAAGTGTCCACACGTATAGAGCTTTGGGGTTCGACTCTTGGGGGCAGCAACCCTTTTTATTTTTCAATGAATTCCTCAACCAAACAACGTATAGGGGTTAAATTGGGGATAAGATATCCCTGTTCCAAATAGATATATTAAATCAATTTATCACACCTGTTGCAAAATAGTCCCAATCAAACATTTAAACTTAAAAGAATTATATCAAAATGACACAGTTTCAGTTAAGAAATATCAAAATGACACTGTCTTATTGTTCACTGTTCATCGTCTTCCTCATGAATTACGCAGTGTTGCCCTAATTACAGTTTTCACACTTTCTTTATTTCATGGAGTTCTAGAACTCCATTTCACCTGCGGTTTGTTCCTATGGACTCCTAAGAGCATGGGGATCATTTTGGCATTGGTTTGAGACGTCGCGGTGGTCTAGAAAGCTTGGTTGAGGTCCTATAGTGGTTTTGATATTTTCCTTAGTAAATGCTTGATTCTTCATGAAAATGAGCATGGTGTGGTCTATGATGATCCTTACATCATGGGGAATAAATCCCCATTAAGAAATAAAGGTTTGGTGTTCAGTTTTGGGTGATGGGTCTATTGGTCGTGACCTGCAACTGAATGGTTAAGTGTCATTTCCATGGCTTTTTGGTCGCGGTCTAGGATTTTCATAACCCTTATGGTCTCTAGTTTCGATCCTAAGCAATAAAAATGAGTTTTATAGAAGTTGATTCAGACTTGAGCTTTTGAAGCTCATCAATGGCAGTGGTTTGTTTTCCTCGTTTTCTTGGGTTGTTCAGACCTTGATTCCTTCTAAATTAACATCTATAATATTTACAGAGCATGCATATGAAGTTTAATATCCTAAAACTTAAACAAAGCTTTTGCAAAAAACTATAAAAACTTATCTTTTAGCCTCAGTTTCTCCCTTTCTTCTCTTCTTTTTTCCTTCTTCTCTTTTCTTCTTCTTCCTTAGTTTTCCTGCTTTTCTTTTCTGTCTTTCTAAGAATGCATATATATAGGCTTTTTACACACACACACACACAATATCTTCCATCACCTCTTCCTCTGTCTCTCTGTCTCTCTCTTTCTCGGTTTCTATTTTCTTCTAATTTTAAAAATCTTGATATTTGTATATAAAGTATGATATTTATATAATATATAATATATAATATATATACATACACACACACACATAGCATGTCGTCACATTCACATTTCACCCAACACACATACACTGACGTGTTTCATACATACCAAACACACATACACCTAGTCGACACAGTTTCACACACCTATTTCTATACATTTACATTTCCCCACACACATATATATATATATATATTATATATACACAACACATGCACACACATTTGCTGCACTCATATATATATATATATATATATATACACACACACACATATATGTATAACACATACTTATACACTTCCATTCACACACACATACACACGATTACATATATACACACATTTACGCACGAGTACATATATATACACACATATACACACAATAACGGACACACATATACATGTATACTAATACATATATATATATATATATCCACATATGCGTGTATATATATATACACGTACATATACATTGATACATATTCATTACTTTGCTCGGGTACCGTTTGTATTCCAAAATTGGGCTATTTATTTAGTATCGATAAACAAACCCTAACAGCTCGGGCCTACAGTAATTACTCGGTTACATTTTGGGTCGAGGTATTACATTCTCCCCCCTTAATAGAGTTTGGTCCCCAAACTTGGCATTTCTCAATCTAATGGTTTTTCTATAACATTTTTACTAATGGAATAATTTGTTCCATAGAACTTACTCATATTTAACTATAAGAAATTTCTGTTGAGAATTAAAATTTTTAGTCACATCAGAACGACGTATAACTCTTTCTATAACCTCAAGTGTCTTTTGTATTCCTCAAGTCGATCTTTGAGGTTACCTGTGCCCTTGATCAGTATCTCATACGTTCTATGTTTAATATTTCTCAATAATGATTTTTCTGACGGAATAAAATAGTTAATAGATAGGCTAGGGGTTCATATGCTCTATGTCTAACATTCTCCAATAATAACTCTTTCGATGGTATAGAAACTTTCAATAGATAGCCAAGGGGCTCTGTCTCTTAAGTTCAGTTTAGTAGAAAATGTAGGGGATATAAATAAATGTGTAGAGCTAGTATCAAATAGAATATGAGCAGGTCATGAACAAACTAGAAGGGTACCTATGACTACCGATATAGTTGTCTGTAAAAGGTGAAAGGGTCAGCAATTACATAAGAGTCTAACTGTTATGACATAGTGGTTAGCATTTACGAGTCTAACGTAGTGTAAAAATCTATCATAGTGTGTCATAACGTTATTATTTATCGACATCTTAGACTTAACAGTCTTAGTACTCTAGTCCAAATCTCCCATGAATCACTAAAACCTAAGGCTATACTTTAATACCATTCTATAACGACCCGAAACCCACCCTATGCGGATTGGGAATCACAGGGCCGACCCTTTGGTCGTCCCTACTTTTTTCTTTAACTGTATCGGTGATATCAATGTGTAACATAAAAATTTAAAATAATTATACAGTAGAAGTCAAAATAGTCATAATAAGGTTCTACATAGAATAGTTCTTGTATTAAAGAGTGGGAAAATACAATAATGTTATATATATATTATTTCTCTTATAATAAATCAACGTGAGAAAATGAGGTAATAAATCCCTTATCTATTATTTTCTCATTCACATACATATTTTTAACAAAATATCTTTCAAAATCATGTATATTATATATTATTTATTAATATCCTAATATGTATATAACTGAAATTTCAAAATTTTCAATTCACTCCCCAAAAAAAAAAAAAAAGGAAAAAGTTCATACAACTTTGTATTGAATCAAATTTTGTGTACTATAGCATTTATCTTCAACATTTGCTGCTTGGGCTTTATTTATAGAACTGGTTGACCACGTCCTAAGAGGAATTTTACTTGTTTTCTTGTCTTCCATATATTATGGTCTGTGTGTGTGTGTGTGTGTGTGTGTGTGTATATATATATGCCCATACATTACAAGCAAGCTGATTAGGGACATTTACCAACCTGCATTATATATACATATATATATATATATAGTTCCAAGATGCAAGGTCATACGGTTATTAAATTAGAAATTCGTATGTATTGCATTTATCAAGTAAATGTAAATCTCGAACGTTCGAAATCTAGAAAACTCTATGCTCATTTTCATCAGTCTTTTGGATATATACCATTCTACTTGAATCTTGTTCTGTAATTACTACTTAGTCATGTACTCTCTTCTCTTTCATACTGTCTTATATTCCTATATGAATTCTAACACTGATCTTGGATATTTTGTATCTTGCATTACATTCTGTTCTCTATCATATATTACGTTTTTCTTTAATCGTTATTTGACTAACTCCTTTCTTTAGAGAATTTCTTGTAACAATACTAGGAGTTTCTATACACTTTGTGTCTTTTCTAGGTCATTTTAATCACATGGTTCATTTTATCTAGGACTTATTACAATAATTTAAGTTTTTCTAAAATCAGACAGTTCATAATTCCTTTACTGTTCACAGACCTTTACTTTTTTCTATACTTGTAAGCATTCTTGTAGTAGGTTCTACAATTCCATATATCATTTTATTTTACGATTCTCTCTAAATGACTTACGTCACTTTTAGTCTTTTTGCCATCATTTAGATCACATAAATTCCTAAAGGTTACTCAAGATTGTTTATCACTTACTTTCAATTTGCTCGATAGAGTATCATCTTTTATTCATGTCTAATCTAGTACTCAGGTTACTAAGGTTTATCAAATCTTTTATAACACTTATTCATCAAATATCAGCCTGCTTTTCAGAATCATAACATGTCATAATATTAAAGTCTAACAGTTTCGCTCGCTTGGTAACTATCTTCTATGCTCTTTTCCTCTTTACCTTGTCAAAGTCTATCTATAACTTACTCAAGACTTTTCATATTTCTGGTAGGTCATCAATTTATTACTCAATCAATAAGGTTCCTCAACTCCCCATGTACTTACCTATTTAAGTTTTCTTCAGACTATCTTTCATCTCCCAATTCATTGTTACATCCATTGCCTTTTAGTGTAAGAATTCTACTTAGATGTTATCCGTCACAAATGCTATTTTTCAAGGTGTTACTGCTCTGTCTAGGTTTCACTATTAATTCTACTACTCTTCCAGGGCATTACTATTCTGTCTAGGTGTTACTATAAATTCACTACTTGTCAAACCGACACACTTTCCAATTCTATGTTACCTTCTATCTTCCAATGTGAACCAACCGTTTCCCTCGTTCATTATGGAATGACTAATTCTAACAATATAGAGCAATCATCTAATCACGAACATCAATTTCATAGTTTATAAACAATAATTCAATTCTTAACGGTTCCCTCAATATAGAGCAATCATCCAACTGTAACTCAATAGATATCAATTACGTGTTTTCGTAAAATAGAACAATCATCAAGGACTACAAATTTCAATATCACTATGATTCCTTCCAAATTTTCTTTAAGCATAACTACTATCTTCTATTCAAGCCTTGTTTATCTGTCTATATCATTTATCGGAACCTCCTTTCATATTTTCAATATCAAAATCTTAAGAATTCTTCTCATTTTCCTTTAAGTACACTACTATTCTTGATGATCTTAGTTGTTCAAAAATCATCAACTTTTATCATAACATATAGTTTCTTTCCCACAACTCGTTAACCTTTAGTCTCTTAACTTGCTTTCATCTTCTAGCAGTCACAAATCATTTAATTATTTTTAAATCATCAATTTCTTTCTCAGATTAGCTAATAATTGTACCCTTATGATCTGTACCTCATATACTCTATGTATATCATTCATTACTAATTGTTTCCCCAATGTATAGCATTCATCAATAATGACTCTTCCAATAGTATCAAAATGGTTAGCATGTAACCTAAGAGTTTTGTTTTTATGTTCTACTAGCAGTTCAATTTATAAATCAATCTAGTAGTGAATCCGGAAAGCATAATCAATACATAAGGCTAGCTTGCAGGTATACTATAACTAACTAGAAAAATACATACGACTACTGGTACAGTAGCCTGATCATCTCCCAAAATTACTCGTTGTAAAAGATCAAAGGTCAAAATTTATATAATAGTCTATCTATCACTGTCAGATCCTATCTACTGACTCACTCTACTTGGACATTGATAATACTAGTACCTTAGTCTTATCTCCCATGAACCACTGTGTCACCTAGGATGCTCTGATACCAAGGTGTCACGACCCGAGACCCACCCTATACTGATCTCGTGTCACGTACCCGATCTGACTCTACTGTCGAACCAACGATCTCAACTTGCTACACAATCAGTGCTACTAACATGCCACAACTAAATAGCAGAAGACTTAAACAAAAAAATAAATAAAAGCTGCATGTGATATATATAAGGTTCTCACAATGCGAAATACAAGATTTCTTAACAACTGATCCTCCCCAAGAAGTTGATGACATGGGAGAGCTACAAGACTGTCTGTACTAAGTACTACGCGTGCTTGCAACTTCAAAAGTAATGTCCACCTCTAGCTGTCAGGGCTCTACTGCCTGTCCTCGATATCTGTGCCTGCAAAATGTTGTGTAGTATCTGATGAGCTATAAAAACTCAGTAAGTAGTCCTTTGTTTTGCCATGTGTACAAGTGTATAAAAAAAAGTGTTAGTCAGTCAATGAATAAATAACTCAATATCAAATGATGGAAGTCGAATGACGAGGAAATGAAACTGCTCTGCTAACAATGTCATACTACTACAGTCATGTGCTATATCAAGTATGAAATGTAAGCACTCAATTAAAAGCTGTAAAGTCTCATGATCAATCATAACAATATCACATAATCAAGTTATGATAATCAACAATAAAAGATAGTGATATCAAACTGGGAGATGCACTAGTGGGCCCCGAAAATCCCTCTAAGCTCGTATTCAAGTCCAAACGAGGCTATATAAATACTACTCTATAGACAATGTAACCCTATGTCCTATGCCTCGCATAGCAACGCAGTAAGTGTCCCACTCGGAACCTGGACCCGAAGGTCATAAATAACATCAGATAGAGATGTGACTGAGCACAAATCCGACACTAATAATATGTCAGGGATCATGCTATCTTCCACGAAGAGTATAGTGGAATCAGTAACTGGTTTTAGGCAATCTAACGTAACGATAGTTATCGAGACTATGGTTATTAGACTACTTCGAATATAACTGTCTGGCCCTCACCACCCTAGGTACAAGTGTACAAAAAGGAATCCATGCACAAGTGTACAATCATGATTGAGATATATATAGAAATCAATAACTACTTCCCATACGATAGGGCGATATCAATATGGCTAAATAAATACTAGTGTGTGTGGAATACAATAAGCAATATGTACAAGACCTTTTGACATGGCTTGGAATGTAACACATGCAAAGATCAGATTTTACTTACCTTTTACTGTTTCTCACTAGAAGGTCTAGGCTGCCTTCTCGTTGCCCTTCGGTGTTCCTAAGATTCATAAAATACATCTTAGTCTATGGCTACATGAATTATTTTTTTCATCAAACTTTATGCCTCTATACTATACGTTTCTCTTTTACTAAAATAGACTCTACTAATGAATCCGGAACGTTGAAGAAAGTCGGTTTAGGCTTTCGCGGAACTCAATTCGGACATCTGTACTGAAAAGAGCAAAATGGTCATTTTGTACTTTTATGTGTCTTTTATTTTTTGGGACCCCGTCTTAGAAAATAGACCCCTCTATTGCTTTCAGAATGTCTGACACATAAAGAAAACACTATACTTTTACTATTTTTAGACTTCGCATAATTTTACTATTATTAAATTAATTTAATTACTTTAATATTATTAATATATATATATATATATATATATATATATATATTGGCACAACAAGTCACACGGGCATGCCTGTCAAAGCAGTTTGGGTTGGGTCATTTCTTCCGTGAGGTCAGGGGTTCAATTCGTGGGAGCTGCGGCCCTGCGCCCTTTTTTTTTCTCAACTGTTGGAGCCAAAACAGTGGATAACCCGTAACTGAGGATAAGTTATCCTTACCTCAAACCAATTCCCAATCTACTTTCTTAGCCTTATCACCAAACGCTCCTAATTCAAGTTTTAATTTAAAAATAGTAATGCTCTTAATTGACGTAGTATTGCCCCATATGAACACTAAACGGTGCCGTCTTGGAGGGGGCCTATTCACTGTCTTCCCCGACTTTCAGGCTGAGCTCCGGTAGGGTTCCGTCGCCATCTCCAGTGACGGCAAACTTTTTCGGTCGTTTTTCAACACTTTTTAAATGTTATCTTCCTCAGTTTTTCATGGGGATTCTATTCTATTTTCTATCTCACGCACACATACGTATATATACACAAAAGCCACTGCCCTAGTCCCATCTCACCCTCGATTCTTCCCCCTTCTAAAGCCCTCGTTGTTGACTTCTTTATGATCTTTCCCTTTTCGTTTCTATTTCTGTTTTCTTTTACTTTTGTTTAGCTTAGGATATATATATATATATATATATACATATTATATTACACACACACACACTACACACATAACAGTACACACACACACCTCACTTCCTGGCCGACACTCCTAATCGCACACTCACAAGCATGCTTTGCCTGCTCTGTGTGTGTGTATATATATATATAGATATTTGTATATTATATACATATAGTTATATTACTTTATGTATACATGTATATATACACTTAATTATACAAATATTTATACTTAGTTTACACATGTATATACACTCACTTATACATATGCACACACATTTTTATTCACACGTACATACACTCATTTTTGAAGACCTATACACACATGCATACGTACACATGCATGTGCCTATGTACGTGCATGCCTTACGGTGCTTGACTATGTGTCACTCGGCATTGACTAGAGAAATCAAAACCATTCACAATCCAAAATCGTTCAATGCATATGATATTACGATATAGAGCTTAAATAACTCGGATTATAACTAATAGTACACTACTCGACCCGATCTACCACGATTTATGTGCTAACCTGGGTTAGGGTATTACAACCAAATAACGTGCCCTAGTTCCTTAGGCAATTCCTCTAATACAAGGTCAAGAGCCATCTTCTCAGCATCTGTCGTTTCAAAATATAGTGGCCCATGATCCTTTTGATTGGGCCGAGCACTACTCACATGTAGAAAAACCAAAACCCCATGATGAGGCTTTTCTTCGGAGGCTCGAGAAGATGAAAACCTTGATATATAAGTCAAACCAAGGTGAAGATATGTTTGACATTCACAAGTTGTCCCTTTACCCAGAGGTCCATCTACCCAATAAGTTTAAAATGCCATAACTAGACAAGGTCAATGGGACCACCTGTCGAAAGACTTATCTCAAGCTCTATGTGAAAGACATGCAACCATTAGGGGCTAGCCTAGATGTTTCACCAAACCCTCTCTAGAGCAGTATTCTGTTGGTTCTTAGATCTTGAAGAGTCTATATCCACATATTAGGAATAACTCTGCAACGCCATTGTCAAGCAGTACTTGTACAACAATGAGTTGGATATCGCACTTAGGGACCTTGAGACCATCAAGCAAGAGCCCAATGAGACTCTTTCAAATTTCATTACCAAGTGGAGGGCCAAGGCAGCCCAAATAGTTAATAGGGCCACCGAAGTCCATCAAGTTCAGATTGTAAAAAAATAATATTCTCTCAATTTATCACGAGCCTTTATTTTCTCACTATTTTAAGACATTCGGAGCCCTCATAGAGGCTGAGACCCAGGTTGAAGATGCAATCAATGATAGGACCTAGAAAAGAGAAGATACCAAGTCAGGAATAAGCACTATTAATGTCCTAAGAGCTCAAAGGCCTATTTCTTTGTCCACTATTTTACATACTCCAAAAGGATATCAAAGAAGCACATTCTGCACATATTCAGACCTGACTACATCACTAAGTAAAGTTTTGGAAAAGCTCTTTGAGAGGGGATTTCTTCAACCATCAGACCCATTACCTCCTCCAAATCCACTACCAAAGACATATGATACCGATTCACATTGTGTTTTCCATTAGTGCCCAGGTCGCACCACTAATCGTTGCCAAACTTTCAGACATGCCAGCCAAGACCTAATTGATAGTAAGCTCATTGGCCTCCCCCTCTAAATGACCAATCAAAATTAGCCCACCGTCAAGAGTGGAGAAGTTAAACTTGCCAAGTCAAAGACTAATCTTTTAGTCTTCATGGATAGTTTGTCTTTGTCTTTCGTTATGTTCAATAATGGAGATTTCATACATGTTCTTTGAATTTCCATAAATTTAAAAAATGTTTTGACATGATTTACTGTTTAAATCTTTAAGAAAATAAATGTGATCGAATTCATAATAAAATTGAATCTTTGAATCCAAGTATCATCAAATGTCATCAATCATCTTGATTTTCTTGTTATTCTACACTTCATCCATTTATCTCAAGGGCGTCTTGTCTGATTCATACACCATCCTCAGAAGGATAAAGAGGATGACCCTAAGCAGACATCAACATCTTGAGTCTCAATAATGTGGTTTTTCCCTGAGAGTAAGCAATTTCAAAGTTAAAAGGCCATCACTTGGCAACCAAATTTATCCTATCAACCATATCAAGATTTCCACTTGCAATCCCTTTGAGCCTAATTGAATAGCCGCTTTCCTTTCTTAAAGCCTATATACCTAACCTTACGGAGGGAAAAACTTATTATGTGTGCATTCACACAACGTCATCCGAAAAAAACATAGAAAAGACATATCTTTCTCTCATATGAAGGAAAGAGTTTTCATGCAAGGAAGTGAAAAGCTATCATCAATAAAGAATCAAAAGCAAGGAAAAAAGAATCTTTGCCCCATATAAAAAAAACATTTTCCAATCAAGGAAGAACGAAAAAGAGAAAATCAAGTGTTGTATGCTTGTAGGGGCTTCAAAAAGCATCCAACAAACTACGTCAGATCTAATTCTCTGAAGTAGAGATACTAGACAACCTAAGAAGTCACTTTAGGTTCTATCACATGCATATCAAGAAAATGCCTGCAAAATGCTTAAGCTGGACATATATCAAAAAGGTGCACACATAGGGCTTGGTATCATGAACATGGGGGGTTTTTGGTCCTTCTATCCTTTCATTTCATTAACCTTTCCATAGCCTACATTTTGTCCTTAAATCTTAAGACCACCTTGAGGTCTTGCTTGCTTAAAGGGATCATCACATTTCAACTTACTGGTCTTTCATAGGGTCCTATAAAAATGGAAGGGTAATGTAACAAATAGTTTCACACAAAAGGCTTATTCTTTGCCTATTTGCACTATATTAGTTCTTCATTTCTCAACCCCTTTTCGAAGCAGCTTATCAAGAGGCTCCCTCCTTACTTGTTTGCCCCATATTGCTTTTTTATTCCTTATCCACTTTTTGGAGTAACTCATCAAGGGGCTTCCTCTTTACCTGTTTACACCAAATTAATTTCTCATGTTTACTTATTTTTTGAAGTAACTAACCCTCATTTCACAAGGAGCTCCCTGATGCCTTATATGTCATAAGAGCCATCTTCATTTTTTCAAATTACACTCTAATCAAGGGCTCCTTCATACCAATATGAGAACCTTTCTTCATCTAAATAAGGTTTTATCTCACTTGTCCATTGCACAAGTAACTTCACCTGCATCTTGGGTAAGTTTCCCATCACTTTTAATTGCCTAATATCTCTCTCATTCAATGGCTTCATTTCAAATGCTCAGTTAAACAAACAAATCTTTTTGTGAAAATCAATGATTTTCATTTTCTCAAATGATTAGATTGAATCATGTTCAAAAAAATTCTTTGAGTTTTTTCAAAAAACCTCCCAAATGATTTGGAAAAGATAAAATATTTTATCTTTGAACTTGAGAATAAGTCTTTGGCTAGGCAAGTCTCCTAGGCCTTTATACCCTCAATTCGTAAATCAAATAGATTTTGTTAAATCATGGTCAATTAGTAGTGGAATGGTGTTTCAAAGATGGGCAATCTCACCACTTGAACCTAAGATAATTTTCTTCAACCTAAGCAACCATTTTGATTGCTAGTAATCTAGGGGCTAGTGGAATCCAAGCCAAAGTCAAAATTCTTGAAATATTTTTCTAAAAGTTTTTCGAAAATCATCCCTCTAAGGTTGAGAGTTTCTTCTTAGTGATACTTTAGAAAATACTTCCCTGTGTGGTGATGCATTATCCCTCTATAGTAGATATTTTACCTCCAGTGGTTGAAATTTCCCTTTACGGTGATGTTTCCCTCTATGGTGGTGGATTTCCCTCTATGGTAGATATTTTCGTCCACTAGCTGATATTTACCTCGACTAGTTGATATTTCCCTCTATAGTGATACAATCCTCCCTCTATGGTGAATATTTTCCTTCTACTGGTTTATAGATTTTCCCTCTATGGTGAATGTCTTCCCTCTACTGGTAACGTTTCCCTCTGTCGTGATACATCCTTCCTCTATGGTGAATATTTTTTCTATACAGTGATGATTCATTCTATACATCCTCACCGATGGAGTTAATTTCATTTCAAACTCATCATTCTCCTTAGTTGATCTGATTGGTTCAATCCTCAGTATTTCCCAATTGGAGTTAATCTCAATTATCTCTTTAACAACTCATGACCGTCAAGTTCCAAAGAACCACTTTGGTCTCCTTTACCCAACAAGTCACAACTACCAAGTTATTTTCATAATTTAGTTCTTCCCTAGCAGAGTCAAGTCATTTTACTTACTCTTTCCTATAGAATTGCACAAAAACTCCATCATTCTACTAAAGGTAACCTAAGTTATCTCCCAACTAAGTCATAATCTGATACAAAATAATTTTCCCATAGATTTCAAATCCCTACAAGAATTGTCTGAAATCATTCCTATATTTTAAAACCTATCAAGATGGTGTTTCCTTTTAGGTAAGCTGTCTATTACAATATCATAAGATTTTTTCAAGATAGTCTTCCTTTTAGATAAGCCATCTATCACAATATTTCACTAAAATTTGTTCGATAGCCTTCCTTTAGATAAATCGTCTATCGTAGTTCCTCACAAAAATCTGTCATGATTGCTTTCCTTTTATATAAGCCGTTTATCGCAATATTTCATCAAGCTTATTAGGATCGCATTTCCTTTTAGGTAAAACATCTGAGGACGTAGTCTATCTAGGTAAAACGTTTGAGGACGTCACCCATATAGGTAAAACGTCTAAGGACGTCATCTGTCTAGGCGAGTTAACCACCACGGACGTAATCTATCTAGGTAAAACATTTGAAGACGTAACCCCATCTCATGAGGGCGTAACCTCATGAAAGACCTACAAGGATCGCATCTTCTTTTAGGTAGTATACCCGTCTCATGAGGGGGGTGACCTGATGAAAAATTTATTAGGATCACATTTTCGTCAAAGTGAAATGTCTGAGGACCTAATCCATCTAGGTAAAATGTCTAAGGACGTAATCCCATCTTATGAGGGCACAACCTCATGAAAGATTTATTATGATCGCATTTCCTTCTAAGTGAAGCGTCTGAGGTGTAATATATCTAGGTAAACTGTCCGAATATGTAATGCCATCTCATTAGGGACATAACCTCATGAAAGACTTATTAGGATCGCATTTCCTTCTAAGTGAAACTTCTGAAGATGTAATCCAGCTCATAAGGGGCGTAACCTCATGAAAGACTTATCAATATCACATTTCCTTCTAAGCAAAGTATTTGAGGACATAATTTCACAAAGCTTGTTAAAATAGCATTCCTTTTAGATAAGTCATCTAAGGACGCAATTCCATAAACCTGTTTGGATATATTTGCCTTTTAGGCGATCCTCTCGAAGGATAGCTTCCTTCTTGATCCCTTTCCATGATTCACGAACTACGTACGATCTGATTCACCTTAAGGTGATACGTAGGAATATTATATAGAATGAGTCTGACCACATCAATTCCATAATCAAAGTCCTAAAATGCGCATCATTTCTTGGGTTAAGATTCGCTTGCTTACAAAGCTCTGCTAACAAGAGGCTATCTATAGACACCTCATTTTGAGACCCTTGATTGTATAGAGTTAGTTTTTCCATTTTTGGGAAGTTACTACAATATATCCCACCTAGGGGTATTTTTGTAGTTTCACATTTCACCCACTAGGGGCATTTCGATCATTTTGCCCATATAGGGCATTTTGGTCATTTTGCCCATAAAAGGCATTACAAACATCTTTTTTATAGAGGGTATTTTTGTTATTTCGCACATAGAGGACATTTCTGTAATTTTGCCTATTATTCTTTTCCCTTAAACTAATTTACTTTGTCTTTTTATTTTTTATTTTTTATTTCGTTCATGTTATTACTCTCTTTCTACCTCTTCTTTTCATTTATTTACTTTATGTATGCCGTTTATTTTATGTGTTCGTGTCATTATTACCATTATCTCTTTACACACACACACACACACTCTCACTCTCTCTCTCTCTCTCTCTCTCTCTCTCTCTCTCTCTCTCTTATTTATGTTGTGGAATATAAGTCTTGTAGATTAACACTTGAGGCCACTGCATTTAGATTAGGCGGGATGGGTGCGTAACCCCTTCCCATCTCATACCTTAGCTCCTGAATTCAAAATTATTTGTTTCATTGTAAATTAGTTTTGTTTTACTTTATTTTAACCCATGTTTAGGGGTTTAGAATATAAATAGGACCAAAACGATGTAATTTCAGTTTTCTTTGTTATTCTTTTTACATGCATTCTCCGTGAATTATATCAGATTTTTTTGCTATTTAACCTAAAACAAGTTGGTGAATCCTTTATGCATTCAATGTACACCCCCAATCCGAAAAGTGGGCGTTCCCCTCTTACCTCGAAGGAGTAAACTTTAAAAACTAGGCAGGTTGTTTGATTACTCTTTCGGCGCTTGCGCTCACAAGATCCTTGTTCCTTATTTTGGCCTTATGATTATTGTTGAATGGGTTAGTTCACCACCCCCAGCGCCGACGAAGGCAATGTTGGTAAGTTCCCTCCTCTATGCATAAAGGGAAGAGGCGGTAAGTTTCATCCTCCTTGCATAAGTAGAAGGGGTGGTGGTGGTACAGCCTAATGATTCTCTACAAGGGTTTTCACATTTATTGCCGCAGTGGTGGCCGTTCTGCATTGTTTTTATAGGTTGAACACTTGCGAATCCTAATTAGGATTAAAGATAAAAAGATCGGATATAGAATGTATCCAAAGTTAGAAGTTTTCTTTTTGAACTCTGCCTTCAGAAGTAGGTCAGTACTTTGACTCTGTGTACTGGACTCGGTAGTCTCTTAGGTAATGTTAATAGTCATCTAGCACAGTACATCTTGAGGTACAGTCTGCAACTTACAAAGACACGTGTCAACTTGGTAATTTGTGATCAATAATGGTATATCATAAATGTACTAGTGTTTTAAGTAAACAAAATTTAATTTATGTGTGTCTCCTCCTCTAGCTAGTATCCCTAATGTTCACTGTTTGACTTGATCCTCCATTTTCAACTAAATGATATCAGAGTAAAGCCAATAATTTCGGATCAAAACTTCCTTATATTTCCAACACACTTATGACCATTATGATCATTTTTAACACTTTGGGGAGCTTATTAGTTGACGTTTTGTTGAAATTAGTAACAATGTTTTCTATGTTGATTGTTTTTCCTCCCATTGATAATGTTACTAGTCATATTTTGTAAATTACATTGCCTTCATATTTAGACATTGAAATGTGGCATGAAAAACTTTTGATGCTATCCACTATCGATATTAAACTCATTATAACCAATAGCCTATAATGTCCGAACTAAGGTGCCCATTGTCGACACTATTCCCCCATCGGTATTAACATTTTTTACCATATTATTGTTATTTCTAATCAACTATTGTGTCGATAAAAAGGCATTATCCTTTAGTGTTTAATACGATTATAATATAATCTAAAGTTAGAAATTTAAATTAAGAAAAATCTAACTCTCCAAAGAAGTCCATCAAAATTTCAAGCAACAAAATTCAATTCTACGAATAACGTCTAATTCCATTTTTTTTTTTTTATTATTTTCTGTTTAGAGAAAGAAAAAGATGTGCATAGTTATTTTGTATTGCTTAGTTTGTACACAATGACCTCGCAAGTCTGATTCTCTTGTAATTTTCAAGTATTTTATATGTCGGTTTTTCAAATGTTCTCATATGCATATCGGATTAAAGATACTATGCGTGATATTATTAAAGAAACAATATATCAAAGTATAGAATAGAGTAGTTTTTGGCATAGAGAACTAAAATGGTATATGCATTTCTTTTTCCCTCTCATTTCCCCAAGAAACAAAAGGAGACTCAACTTGTTTTCCAAGAGACTTTAAGAGCGACTCGCTTTTCAAGACTCCAAAATGGCCCCAAGAGTGGTGTCATATTCTCAAATAAATATAGACCGGCAACGTCGAGGAAGCTGCGGCCGATAAAAGCAAAGCAATTGATAAGGAAATTGTATGGACAAGCTGCTCCCTCTAACAACTCCTCCAAAACGGGCCATTAAAAGCAAACGAGGCCCACAAGTGTCATTGAATTTGAATCCCTATCAAGAAATGTTATTCCATGGATGAAACCCTTTTTACGTGTCACTCTCTGTCTAGACTTTTGAAAGCTTCGGTCATGCCCGACGCAACAAGCAGAAGTGGGTTTTGACTCGGGGCATCTCCTTGTATCCTAATTAAACAAATTATGGTATTAGCCTCTTCTCTTTTTCTTGCAATTTCAATATATGGCTGTTAAAATTAATGTTATATTTTACTATTAAAATACATTTTTCTCCAGTGCTATTATTTTTTTTCTTAGAAATCTTAAAATAACCTTTAATACTACTTTTATACATAGTGATTGTCAAAAATTACTTTTTGGGAGGGCTGTATTAAAATTTTGAAAATAAAATTTTTTTAAAGAATAAAAATCAAGTTTTGTTTTTTTTTTTTTATTATTTTTTTATATAGAATAATGATTGGCTTCAAACTAGGTAGGACGAATCTCATCTTACTCGCGTACGTGTCACAATCTTAATATATCAAATAAACAATTACATGTATATCACATGATTATCTAGTTTGATATTTGAAGTACATGTGCATTGTATGTGCGACAGATTATGGTTAAATATTTAAAGCTATATAAAAGAAAATTTCTCCAACAAAATTTGAAGCTACATATTATCTTTTTGTATATGAAAAACATTTAATAACACAACACGTGTCAAATGTTAGTCATACATATCTAAAAATAATAATTTTGCAGGCCCTATTCTGGGAAATATAAAAAGAGAGACGACAACACCAATTATCACATAGAATTAGGCTCCTTTAAATATGTCTATAACTACCATCATATTAAAAAAAATATGTAGTAAAATCAATTAAAAATATATTATAATACGAGCAATACAATTTCGTTAGGAAACGAAACCTTAAAACTTATTTTTTTCATTACCATTTTTAAGAAAAAGCACTTACTGAATGCAGAAAAAAATTAGGTTGTATCTATATGTATTTTATTTATATTATATATTATATTTGGTCACTCTTATCCAAAGACTAGTAAGATGTTATCAAGATTCTAGGTGGGGGGGAGGGGGGGCTCATCGCCCCTGCTACCCCTGCTAGCTCCCATGGCCGAAATGGACTCGTGAAGCCAGTCCCTGGATGGTGCAAGTCTTTCAAAATTGGGGGCTAAGTGTCCACACGCATAGCGGTTTGGGGTTCGACTCTTGGGGGCAAAAACCCCTTTTATTTTTCAATGAGTTCCTAAACCAAATAACGTATAGGGGTTAAATTGGAGATAAGATATCCATGTTCCAAACGCATATATTAAATCAATTTATCGCACCTGTTGCAAAATAGTCCCAATCAAACATTTAAACTTAAAAGAATTATATCAAAATGACACAATTTCAGTTAAGAAATATCAAAACGACACTTGTCACATCCCGCACCCCACCCTACGCGGATGCAAAAGATGTGATGCCAGTTAGCCGCCTTGCCAGTCTCCGACCGACAATGCGACCAACCAAAGGCAAACTTCTGAACCTTACAATGAATTGCAATCCAAATGTAGGGTCAGATCAGCGGAAATTAAAACTTTTTTATCTCAGGAATGCAACTCAACTATATACCTCATAAGTATGTACCACAGAGCAAATCTATAATCAAACAGCTAATAACTCTAACCACAGAACACGTCTATAACAGATATATAACACAGAGCATATCAAATTCCTCCAGAGTACCATTACCATGAGCCATGTCCCTACACATCTATTACATATGAATAAAGTCATTTATATCATCACACTCACTTGAATAGTCAGAATCAATCTATTAGAACCCAAGTATCCACATATTATTGCCATCAGATTCTCACTTGGGAATGCCTCTCAGCCTACTAGTATCATCTCCTTGTGCCTTCTAATCCAATGGAGATACAACTTGAAAAATGTTAAATAATGGAATGAGCTTAAACAAGCTCAGTGAGTAACATAGGTTCCTGCCATGGGTTTCAAAACCAGTTCATATATATATATATACATGCTCAAATGTAACTCAGATAGAACAATGCAGCTCAAGTAAAACAGATACAGCTCAAATAGAACGGATATAGCTCAAAGTGCCTGAACCTTCCCCAGGCGATGTGGGATGGCATTACTTCCCATCTACCCCCTCACATGGAGGGCCTCATATCGCACACCTCCGGACTGAGGTCGGTATCAGAGCGGAAAGTGCCTGAACCTTCCCCAGGCGATATGGGATGGCATTACTTCCCATCCACCCCCTCACATGGAGGGCCTCATATCGCACACCTCCAGCTGAGGTCAGTATCAGAGCGGAATAGATAGGATTGAGTGGATGCTGAGCTCTGGGCGTCCCACAGAGACAGCCATCCATCCACTAATATACTCAATCCGAGAGTGGGCCCCAGACAAGACAACATAACAAACAGAATCAAACAGACTCCAAAGGATAGGTAACAGAACAATAGACTTGTAACACCCCAATTGCTTGACTGGCATGTTTTGTGTATTGAAAACTGTTTTGGGAATGAAATGTCAGGTTTAGCTAATTTAATGTCTATTTTTAATAGTGATAAAACTCGAATTAGCTAATTATGGGAAACTCAAGAAAATAAAAATTGACATTGGACCTTGGTCAATGAAAGATACTCTGAGTAGGAAGTGACAGAAAGAAACCGCACTGAAAAAGGAGTTACAGATTAAAAGTTAAGGCCAAAACAGTGAAACTGGAATTTCGCGACAACCAAACAGGGCCTTAACCAGAAAAATGGGAGAAAATGGTCACTTGAGAGGCCAAGGGGAATTGAACCCTTGACCTACCAAGGTAGGTAAAATCTGTCCCAAAAAGTTACCAACTAGGCTGTTGGTTACTTTGTGCATATATACAGCAATATATGTATATAACCTATAATCTTGCCCAAGCCACCACCCAAATTGGCCAATGGCCTTGCATGCATTCCCTTCATCATAGCCCTCTATCACCTCCATCAGGTCAGCAGCCACTAACCCCACTAAGGGCAGAGATACAGTCACATATATGTATATGTGTATAGCCCTATATGTATATGAAGCTATAATATATAAATGCCCTAACTTGCATCAAATTCTCTTTTGAGAGAATTCTGAAAATACAGAATTGTGTGAGTGTGCGTGTGCATACGTGAGGGACTGTGAGAGAGTGTGAGAGTGTAGTGAGAGAGAGGGGGAGAAAGCTTTGCATGCAAGGGAGTTTGAGGAAAATTTGGCCATTTGAAGTGCAAGGGGGGACTTGAGGATCACGGTGCATGAACTGAGAAGCTTGAGGGACATTTGGAAAGGCCTGAACCAAGCCAAGAGTGTGAACTGCTACTGCTTGAAGGTAAAATTCTAAATTTATCTTCAATTCTTGTTTTGTAGATTTTGGAACTGTTTGATAGAAATGGACTGCATGCATGGTTATTTTTGACCCTAAGAACTAGTTTGGAGCATACTGTGTGTGTTGGAGGTCTCCGATAGGTCAAGAACCATGAAACCCGAGACTAACCTCCATTGATGAAGCTTGGAAACACCAAGTCTGATTCGACCATAACCATTTGAGATTTTGCAAGTCGAGACCTGAAATAGACCCTAATAGTATCTCATATATATACCTACGCGACTCCAGAACTCACTGTAGCCCCACGAATTTGAAAATGAAGCTACGGGTTTGAAACCCAAATCTTCTAAAACCGAGACCAAACTGAAAAATAAAAATAAGGTCTTGATCCTTATGCTCTGTAGGTCACGTAGCTTCAAAAAACACACAAAATGGTTGAGAAATAAGGATGTAGTATCGAGTTGCAGGTACGGTTTGTGTAGTTTACCCCCACTGTTTGAGATGATGTCTTGTTGGTTTATGAATGCCAAAATGATGGAAATCATATTTATAGTATATCTGAATGAAAAACAGAGAGGAACCGTGTCCCAAACGTCACGAAATAGAAATTAAAAATCTGCAGAAATTAGGGCATCACTGTGTGAGGTTCAACGAAGGAGACGACGCTGAGTCGACTCTGTACCTTTAAAAACGAGTTGACGGGTTGACCCGGACACGTGGAGTAATCTGGGACTGCCACCGAATTAAATGGACGGCGTCGTTTTGGGCGTCATATGTGTAAACTGATATGTTTAAAAGAAAAGAAAGGGAAGGAAGGAAAAACGGGACTACGGGGTTTCGAACCCCTGACCTCCAGAACCCACGCGCCCCTTCTTTCCACTCGGCCACGCACCTGCGTGTGAACCATATCCGACGAAATATATATATATATATTATATATTTAAATATAAACCAGAAATAAAAGACGCATTTTGCGCCTTATGGGACTCGAACGTGGTGTCTATTGGAGAGGGAGGTGGCACGCGTCCGCTGTGCCACCCTATTCGACCATTCATTTTTCTGCCAAAAATAATATATATATTATATATATTCCGAAATTAATTTAATTTAATTAAAATCATTTAATTAAATTAAATACTCCAAATTAGTCCGTTGTCCAAAAATCATAAGTTATATATGTATTCCTACTGTCTCGGACCTCCTGAGTCCAATGGTGAGGTCCGTGACTGCAAATGAGGTACCGAAAAAAATATGATGTATAAAATTACCATAATACCCCTGACCCTGTACAAGGCCAAATGAAATCCGATTTCAACGGAACTGATACCAGTAGTAGACCTGACACTTATGAGACTGTATACATGATTAGATGACGAACCCGAGACAGAAATTATATGACGGCAAAAATGACTGAAATACCCCTGATATACCCGAACCCAGATTTAAAAGCCGAGAGAGTCTAAATTGACTTTCTTTGACCTTCCGAACTCAATGGTTAGGTCCATATTATGAAAATCAGAACCGATAAATGCGTGAAGACACTGAAACCCTAAGCCAAATGCTTAAGAGGTAAAACCTATGAACTAGCCACTATAAGTTAGTTCCATGAAACCCATCATAGGGTAGACTTACTCAGTCTAAGGTCATGAGTTGATAAATCTCTATAAATTGTTTTAGGCTTAAGGAGAAAAGAGGAAGGCTCCGTTCATAGCTTCAAACTCGAATATTGAAGGTGAGTAACTTCTGACACTGTTTAAGTTACTGCTCCTTGATCTGATGAATTGTTTCGAATACCATATGTTTTAAATGCAATTGTTTTAAATGCATGCTTTTATCACCGATGGCATGGTTTTTAGTTTCTCAAATGATTAACTATACTTCTGATTGATAGGCTAGTACTCTGAACCGTTTATCTGTTTTGATCTATTGAACTTGACTTGGATTTATTGAACTATTAATTCCAAACTGATTTAATTAACCATGTGATTTAAGCAAAGATTGAATTCGAAACTCTTGCCTGGATATCTGTGTTACTCACTGGGCTTTTTAAAGCTCATTCCATTATTTTAATAATTTCAGGGGAACTCTCAGATGGACAGGTTTAGCAGGTCCAGAACTTAGGGGGAAAATGTTGGAGACCCCAGATAAAATGATAACCCATTTTTGAGAATCTATACCATTTTTGTACTTTTTGTGTAACTGAACAGATTATGACATTTTGTAGTGAAACTGTTTTGTAAGCTTGATTAAGATAGGACTGACTATGATGTATCCTGAATGCTCTGCCAAGTATATATGTATGCATTCTCTTGTGAAAATTCCGCTGCTTAAATTATACATGTTGAATGCATTATGCTTGGGATTTAGATCGGAATGGCCTGTGGTTAGGATTACCGTCGGAGTTTTGTTTTAAAAAAAAAAAAAAATAACTGATAAAACCCGATGAGTGCCTAACTGGCCTTTGTCACGTGCCCCAAATCCGCACAGGGTGGGTCTGGGGGATGTGACAAAAGAGTGGTATCAGAGCTACAGGTTTGAAAGTCAGTATAGACCAGAACCTTAGGGTTATTTAAACACTAAATCCTTAGAAGGCAAATACTTAAGTCGTAGGATTTCTGAATCGATGAATAACCTGAATGACAATCTTACTATGACACATTGAATGAGGATACTTAGAATACTTTTTATCTTGCTTCAGATGCCGCCTCGAACTAGGAGTAGCAATAGGGAACCGCAGGCCCCAACGGAGAGCGTAGCCCTACGGGAAATGCGGGCCACATTAGCTCGATTCGGCCAGGCCATTGAGGGACTATCAAGAACTTTACAGCAACACCAGGCCGGACCAGCAAATAACCCGGTAGAGCCTCCGGTAGTTCCGCCTCCGCCCGCCCCAGCGCAGCCGTTGGAAATCGACATCGTAATGACTTGTTAGATCGCTTCCATAAGCTCAAACCCCCGACTTTCGATGCTGTTACCGACCCCGAGAAAGCTGAGCTGTGGGTCATGTCAATGGAAAAGACCTTTAAGCTCTTGATTTGTTCGGAAGCCGAGAAAGTGATGTTAGCCACTTACATGTTACAGGGAGAGGCTTACAAGTGGTGGCTCGAGATGCAAGTACAGAACCCCACCATTACCTGGGCCGATTTTATTGAAAAGTTTTATGGCATGTTCTTTCCCCCTACAATCCAGGAGAGAAAAATTCAGGAGTTCGCCACCCTAAAACAAGGGGACATGACCGTAATTCAATATGCAGCCAAGTTCTCTGCGTTGTCCAGATTTGCTTCCTTTTTGGTGAGGGAAGAGCATAATAGGGCAAGGAAATTCCTCGTAGGTCTTCGGATCGGGATACGGACTAAAGTCTCGGCCTTTGAATTACACACCTATTCCGATGTTCTTAACAAAGCCCTAGTTATTGAAAAGGACATGGAAGAGTTCAACCAACTAAAGGACCAGGAAAGAAAGAAAAAGGGCAAAAACTTTAAGAAGGAGCAGCCGAGCAAGAAGCAAAGGACTGAGGGCCCAAGTAAAAGCAACAAGGGTCAGAAGAAAACTGAGGAAGTGTCCAGATGCCCTCACTGCCAGAACTTACACCCTGGAGAATGTCGCCGACTGACTGGTGCATGCTACCGATGTGGAGATAAGGGGCACCAAGTCAAAGATTGCCCGCAACATCCACCAATCCCGAGAACCCCTGCCTTGACTACCGGCACCGCAGGACAGAAGCCTATTCCAGCACCTCTTGCCAAGACAAAGGATAAAGGCAAGGAGCCACAGGGCCGCCCGGGAAGAGTCTTTGCACTGCTACCAGGAGACACCTCTGCTGCAAATGCTGTAGTAGCAGGTATACTCCCAATTTTTGAAATCTCTGCATATGTGTTGATTGACCCTGGATCCACGCATTTTTTTGTGTCCCCATCTTTTGTTGATAAACTGCATAAGATACCTGAACCTATGGATGAACTGTTATCGGTACAAATTCCTTCTGGGATGTCAATGATTGGGTCCACGATCCTTCGGAACTGTAGAGTAATGATTGGAGACCAGGAGTTGTTAGTCAATCTAATACCCTTAGCAATAAAGGGATTTGATGTGATATTGGGCATGGATTGGTTGTCACACAATCATGCCACCATCGATTGTTTTGAGAAAAGTGTATTGTTTCAGCCCCCGGGACAGCCCGAGTTTACGTTTAGGGGAAAGGGCATTACCCCACCGCCCTACCTAATCTCTGCCATTCAGGCAGGGAAGTTATTAAAGAAAGGGTGTCGTGGTTATTTATGTAGTGTCTTGGATACCCAAGCCCAGAATCCCCCACTACCCGAAGTGCCAGTTGTGTGTGAATTTCCCGACGTGTTTCTAGAGGAACTACCGCAAGGAACGGTTGATCGAGAGATCGAGTTTTCTATCGATCTTATCCCTGGAACTCAACCTATATCCAAAACTCCCTACCGAATGGCCCCATCAGAGTTAAGGGAGTTAAAAGCCCAATTGGAGGAATTGTTGGAGAAGGGGTTTATCCGACCCAGTGTATCTCCTTGGGGAGCACCCGTGTTGTTTGTGAAAAAGAAGGACGGCTCCCTAAGACTGTACATTGATTACCGTGAACTAAATAAAGTGACGATAAAGAATAAGTACCCTCTTCCGCGTATCGATGAGTTGTTTGACCAGTTACAAGGGGCGAGTGTATTTTCTAAAATTGATTTGAGATCGGGGTACCATCAACTCAAAGTCAAGGATACTGATGTACCAAAGACGGCCTTCCGAACCCGATACGGTCACTATGAGTTCCTGGTCATGCCTTTTGGCGTGACTAACGCCCCTGCCGCGTTCATGGATTTAATGAACCGGGTTTTTAAACCGTATTTGGATAACTTCATCATTGTATTTATTGATGATATACTAGTATACTCGCGCAACAAGGAGGAGCATGAAAGATATCTGGGGATAGCACTACAAACCCTGAGAGAGCACAGACTGTATGCAAAATTCAGCAAGTGTGAATTCTGGTTGTCTAGCATTACCTTCTTGGGCCATGTGATTTCCAAAGAAGGCATCGCTGTTGATCCACAGAAGGTGGAAGCCATATTGGATTGGCCCCAGCCGACCACTGTGACAGAAGTCAGAAGTTTTCTTGGACTGGCTGGGTACTACAGACGTTTTGTGAAAGATTTTGCAAAGTTGGCCAAACCGCTCACACATTTGACCAAGAGTAATGTACCATTCATTTGGGCAGATGAGCAAGAAAAGAGTTTCCAGCTGCTAAAAGAGAAGCTGACCACAGCGCCAGTATTGACTATTCCCTCCAGAGAAGGGAAGTTTGTCATTTACTATGACGCCTCTTATAAAGGACTAGGTTGTGTCCTTATGCAGAATGATAGAGTCATCGCCTATGCTTCCCGACAGCTCCGACCTCATGAGCAAAACTATCCTACCCATGATCTAGAATTAGCTACAGTAGTGTTTGCCCTAAAAATCTGGCGCCACTACCTATATGGGGAGGTGTGTGAGATTTTTACTGATCACAAGAGTTTAAAGTATTTCTTCACACAGAAGGAATTAAACATGAGGCAGCGAAGATGGCTCGAACTAATTAAGGATTATGATGTGGCTATTCAGTACCATCCGGGTAAGGCAAATGTGGTGGCCGACGCCTTGAGTCGACGATCTGGAAGCCTTGCCTACATGATTACCTCTCAGGAGGAGTTAATTCGAGATCTGGATGAAATGGGTATCGAAGTAGTTCCACCAGGTAGCACGGCTTGCCTGGCCAATTTGACTGTTGGATCTACATTGGTGGAGCGAATTAAAGCGGGACAGACTCAAGATGAGGAGTTGATTAGAATCTGTGATGAAGTAAAGGCAACGGGGAAAGCTGATTTTGGAATTCAGGACGGAATTCTACGGTATCGAGGCAGGATGTGTGTGCCCAAGATACCCGAGTTAAGAAAGGAGATTCTGGAAGAAGCCCAAGCCTCGAGATTCACAGTACACCCTGGGATTACGAAGATGTATCATGACCTCAGAGAGTTATACTGGTGGACCGGATTAAAGAAGGACGTAGCAAATTTTATTGCTCACTGCACACGATGCCAACAGGCGAAAGTTGAGCATCAACGTCCTAGCGGACTTCTGCAACCACTCCCTATTCCGGAATGGAAGTGGGATCATATTACTATGGATTTTGTGTCCGATTTTCCCAAGTCACCGAAAGGCTCTGATGCTGTCTGGGTCATAGTGGACATATTGACCAAGTCTGCTCACTTTTTACCTGTCAGGACCACTTATAGCTTAGAGAAGCTTGCCGTATTGTACATTCAGGAAATTGTACGCTTACATGGCACACCATTGTCCATTGTATCCGACCGAGATCCCCGATTTGTGTCACGATTCTGGAAAAGTCTACAGGAGGCACTCGGCACGGAACTCAAGTTCAGTACAGCATATCACCTGCAAACTGACGGGCAATGTGAAAGAGTGATACAGATGTTGGAGGATATGCTACGACTGTGTGCACTGGACTTCAAAGGAAACTGGGCAGAGCATCTGCCACTTGTCGAGTTTGCCTATAATAACAGTTACCAAGCTAGCATTAAAATGGCACCATATGAGGCACTATACGGGAGGAGGTGCCGATCTCCACTTTGCTGGATTGAAGCTGGTGAACAGAAGCTGCTTGGGCCAGATTTAGTCCAAGCCACCACGGAACAAATTCAGAGGATCCGGAACAAACTGCAAACGGCCCAGAGCCGGTACAAAAGCTATGCCGACAATCGGAGGAAGGATCTTGAATTCCAAGTAGGCGATCTTGTGTTTCTTAAAGTGTCGCCACTAAAGGGAGTACTCCGGTTCGGCAAGAAAGGTAAGTTAAGTCCTCGTTACATTGGTCCTTTTGAGATTTTAAAGAGAATTGGCCCGGTTGCATATAGTCTGGCATTACCGCCTGAGTTGGACAAGGTACACCGTGTATTTCACGTATCCATGTTACGAAAGTGTATACAAGAACCGGGGCAAGTCGTCGAGTATGAGCCACTCAAGTTGAGAGACGACTTAACGTATGAAGAACGGCCAGTCCAGATCCTTGACCGGAAAGAAAAGACTTTGCGTAACAAGGCAATTCCGTTAGTCAAAGTCTTGTGGAGAAATCACTCTAGTGAAGAAGCAACCTGGGAACTTGAAGCTGAAATGCATGAAAAATATCCCGAGTTGTTTACTTGATATTGTAGACTGAGTTTTGGGGACAAAACTCTTCTGAAGGGGGGGAGGATGTAACACCCCAATTGCTTGACTGGCATGTTTTGTGTATTGAAAACTGTTTTGGGAATGAAATGTCAGGTTTAGCTAATTTAATGTCTATTTTTAATAGTGATAAAACTCGAATTAGCTAATTATGGGAAACTCAAGAAAATAAAAATTGACATTGGACCTTGGTCAATGAAAGATACTCTGAGTAGGAAGTGACAGAAAGAAACCGAACTGAAAAAGGAGTTACGGATTAAAAGTTAAGGCCAAAATAGTGAAACTGGAATTTCGCGACAACCAAACAGGGCCTTAACCAGAAAAATGGGAGAAAATGGTCACTTGAGAGGCCAAGGGGAATTGAACCCTTGACCTACCAAGGTAGGTAAAATCTGTCCCAAAAAGTTACCAACTAGGCTGTTGGTTACTTTGTGCATATATACAACAATATATGTATATAACCTATAATCTTGCCCAAGCCACCACCCAAATTGGCCAATGGCCTTACATGCATTCCCTTCATCATAGCCCTCCATCACCTCCATCAGGTCAGCAGCCACTAACCCCACTAAGGGCAGAGATACACTCACATATATGTATATGTGTATAGCCCTATATGTATATGAAGCTATAATATATAAATGCCCTAACTTGCATCAAATTCTCTTTTGAGAGAATTCTGAAAATACAGAATTGTGTGAGTGTGTGTGTGCATACGTGAGGGACTGTGAGAGAGTGTGAGAGTGTAGTGAGAGAGAGGGGGAGAAAGCTTTGCATGCAAGGGAGTTTGAGGAAAATTTGGCCATTTGAAGTGCAAGGGGGGACTTGAGGATCACAGTGCATGAACTGAGAAGCTTGAGGAACATTTGGAAAGGCCTGAACCAAGCCAAGAGTGTGACCTGCTACTGCTTGAAGGTAAAATTCTAAATTTATCTTCAATTCTTGTTTTGTAGATTTTGGAACTGTTTGATAGAAATGGACTGCATGCATGGTTATTTTTGACCCTAAGAACTAGTTTGGAGCATACTGTGTGTGTTGGAGGTCTCGGATAGGTCAAGAACCATGAAACCCGAGACTAACCTCCATTGATGAAGCTTGGAAACACCAAGTCTGATTCGACCATAACCATTTGAGATTTTGCATGTCGAGACCTGAAATAGACCCTAATAGTATCTCATATATATACCTACGCGACTCCAGAACTCACTGTAGCCCCACGAATTTGAAAATGAAGCTACGGGTTTGAAACCCAAATCTTCTAAAACCGAGACCAAACTGAAAAATAAAAATAAGGTCTTGATCCTTATGCTCTGTAGGTCACGTAGCTTCAAAAAACACACAAAATGGTTGAGAAATAAGGATGTAGTATGAGTTGCAGGTACGGTTTGTGTAGTTTACCCCCACTGTTTGAGATGATGTCTTGTTGGTTTATGAATGCCAAAATGATGGAAATCATATTTATAGTATATCTGAATGAAAAACAGAGAGGAACCGTGTCCCAAACGTCACGAAATAGAAATTAAAAATCTGCAGAAATTAGGGCATCACTGTGTGAGGTTCAACGAAGGAGACGACGCTGAGTCGACTCTGTACCTTTAAAAACGAGTTGACGGGTTGACTCGGACACGTGGAGTAATCTGGGACTGCCACCGAATTAAATGGACGGCGTCGTTTTGGGCGTCATATGTGTAAACTGATATGTTTAAAAGAAAAGAAAGGGAAGGAAGGAAAAACGGGACTACGGGGTTTCGAACCCCTGACCTCCAGAACCCACGCGCCCCTTCTTTCCACTCGGCCACGCACCTGCGTGTGAACCATATCCGACGAAATATATATATATTATATATTTAAATATAAACCAGAAATAAAAGACGCATTTTGCGCCTTATGGGACTCGAACGTGGTGTCTATTGGAGAGGGAGGTGGCACGCGTCCGCTGTGCCACCCTATTGGACCATTCATTTTTCTGCCAAAAATAATATATATTATATATATTCTGAAATTAATTTAATTTAATTAAAATCATTTAATTAAATTAAATACTCCAAATTAGTCCGTTGTCCAAAAATCATAAGTTATATATGTATTCCTACTGTCTCGGACCTCCTGAGTCCAATGGTGAGGTCCGTGACTGCAAATGAGGTACCGAAAAAAATATGATGTATAAAATTACCATAATACCCCTGACCCTGTACAAGGCCAAATGAAATCCGATTTCAACGGAACTGATACCAGTAGTAGACCTGACACTTGTGAGACTGTATACATGATTAGATGACGAACCCGAGACAGAAATTATGTGACGGCAAAAATGACTGAAATACCCCTGATATAACCGAACCCAGATTTAAAAGCCGAGAGAGTCTAAATTGACTTTCTTCGACTTTCCGAACTCAATGGTTAGGTCCATATTATGAAAATCAGAACCGATAAATGTGTGAAGACACTGAAACCCTAAGCCAAATGCTTAAGAGGTAAAACCTATGAACTAGCCACTATAAGTTAGTTCCATGAAACCCATCATAGGGTAGACTTACTCAGTCTAAGGTCATGAGTTGATAAATCTCTATAAATTGTTTTAGGCTTAAGGAGAAAAGAGGAAGGCTCCGTTCATAGCTTCAAACTCGAATATTGAAGGTGAGTAACTTCTGACACTGTTTAAGTTACTGCTCCTTGATCTGATGAATTGTTTCGAATACCATATGTTTTAAATGCAATTGTTTTAAATGCATGCTTTTATCACCGATGACATGGTTTTTAGTTTCTCAAATGATTAACTATACTTCTGATTGATATGCTAGCACTCTGAACCGTTTATCTGTTTTGATCTATTGAACTTGACTTGGATTTATTGAACTATTAATTCCAAACTGATTTAATTAACCATGTGATTTAAGCAAAGATTGAATTCGAAACTCTTGCCTGGATATCTGTGTTACTCACTGGGCTTTTTAAAGCTCATTCCATTATTTTAATAATTTCAGGGGAACTCTCAGATGGACAGGTTTAGCAGGTCCAGAACTTAGGGGGAAAATGTTGGAGACCCCCAGATAAAATGATAACCCATTTTTGAGAATCTATACCATTTTTGTACTTTTTGTGTAACTGAACAGATTATGACATTTTGTAGTGAAACTGTTTTGTAAGCTTGATTAAGATAGGATTGACTATGATGTATCCTGAATGCTCTACCAAGTATATATGTATGCATTCTCTTGTGAAAATTCCGCTACTTAAATTATACATGTTGAATGCATTATGCTTGCGATTTAGATCGGAATGGCCTGTGGTTAGGATTACCGTCGGGGTTTTGTTTTAAAAAAAAAAAAAAAAAAACTGATAAAACCCGATGGGTGCCTAACTGGCCTTTGTCACGTGCCCCAAATCCGCACAGGGTGGGTCTGGGGGATGTGACAAGACTTCAACAGGATATATCAGAAGGCAGGATAGAACAAAATCATGCCACAAGTAATGCAGATCAAGAGGTATGCATGAAAGCTTATGCATTTACAACAGTTCAGTGTATAAACAGTTCAGCATATAAAGTAGTTCAGTATACAAGTTTAGATAGTACAGAAAATATACACCAAGTCAGGAGTCCAAGTTACTCACCTAAATATTATGCTTATCTCCCTTCACGGATAGCCTGACAGTCTCCAGATGCGTCGGGCACTTCCTTGTATATCCTAGGCATTATCCTTCTGGTGGCCATCATGATTGATTCAACATCCAGAAGATCATGCTCCTCAGATGTGAACATATCCAACCTTTGTCTAGTTGCAGTCAACATTCCACTGGCACTGCAATCATCATCTTCGGCCTTCAACCGGGATCATCTATTGAGTCATTTTAATCTTAGATCACATTCCCTAAGCTATTGGACAAGCCCCACTATTTGGCCAGTCACCCAAAGAAATATCAGACCATTAATCGTAGGAACATTAAGACTATGCATCTCATCATCAGTCATTATCTCGTATGGAAATTCCATATGAATGTCCTGTCCTAAGCAGAGAAAACTGAGTCACCTTGTCCCTCTCTTTTAGCTGAGTACATGCTTAGGAGCGAGATGTAGATTGCAGGGTTCTGGGGCTCTAATTCTAGTAGAGACTCTGTCGCCCATTTTCTAATTTCTACTTCGCACAACATGAGGCCTAACGTATAGATGAGCACAGTACCACCAATTGAGCCTCCTACAGAATCCATCAAAACAGGGCAGTCGACCCTCAATGTCCATAACAACTGCATCAAGTCTCCCCACAACTCGTCTTCAACCTGAACTGCAATCCATTTGTATTTACAGAGCTCCTCCTGATCCGTTTAATTTCTAATATCTTTAAGCCAATGCAAGAACCACATGCCAACAAGGAAAATGTCCTTGCCCCTTATTCAATTGATCTTCCAGAACTAAAACAACTCTCTTGGAGCAGTCCAATCAAATTGTATAACTCCTCCATTTCTTCCGTTTTCTCAAATCACCAATTGGCCGTTCCACAGGACTGTTGTCTCGTGCTCCTTTTCGTGGTACCCAATCAATTCCGACCAACTTCTCGCAACCAAATCCTTAGAAATTTCACTGTAAAATCCTCCCCTGCTCACTGTAAAATCCTCCCCTGCAACGCTTCACTCAATTCCAAACTCCCCTACAATGCCCCAACATCCATACCATAAATATATATATATATATGTTTATATATTCCTGCAACAAACCCCAAACAAAGGAATAATTGTCAAATCCGAGCTGCTGTACCTAAACCTTCACGGCAGAATTCCTCTTTCACCAACACGCTACACAGACACAGATATATACACATACATACATACATTCCTCTCCATGGATTTTCCCCTGCTGCGACGTCTCCCATTTTTGCACCGCTACTGCCGTGACATTGTCTCCACCCCCCATCGCAACTCCAGTAGTAGCCACACGCAAATTCTGAGCCACAACCACAACATCTACACACACACAATTTTGAGCCGCATCGGAATGTACCGCCTGAATCTGCACCGCATCTCTTCCTGCCGCTTCTCTGTGTAGAAGCTTCCTGCTTCATCTATATATATACAAAATCCTACTGCGCCTACCAGAGAATTTATGGAATTCTCTATATTTTTCCACGGCTTCCTCTGCACCGCCTTTTCTCTTGACCGGTTGCCGTCTCAACCCTCTCTGCCCTTCCACCGCTACACCCACAAATATATGTGGAAGCTTGAGGCATTCCATCCAAGCTACTGTGTGTATATATATATATATATATATATATATATTACATGCCCTGTTCTCACCGACTTCCTCCCTTTCTCCATTTTTCTCCCTTTTTCTCGAGATATCTAGAAGCTTCACGTTTCTTCCACTTTTATTTTCCTTGCTTTTGTATGTGTATATATATATATATATATATATATATATATTTATTTATTTTAGAATCTACCACTCTCCCTTTATTGTATATAAAATATACTTCCATATATTTTATATATCTTCTTAAAGTTAGTATCTTTGACCATTTTATTACAATTATATAAAATATAATTTCTATATATTTTATATACATACTATTTCCATTCCAAAATATTAAATTCTGCAACGCCGTCCAATTTGGCATAAAATCGGGACTCGGTATTATTAATATTTATTTTACCAATTTTAAGTCACTGTTCGTATTTTATATTTTATGTATTTTATTCGCATGATAAATTTTTCTGTATCAATTCCATTTATCCGTTTCGGCACTTAATCAGCTAGGTTAATTAATTTCCCCAGCATTTGTTATCTTCAGTGGTCTGAATTAATTTTATATTTTCTAATAATTAATTCAATCATGCTCACTGTACTTTGGGCTATTACGAATCGTTATCGTCACGTAATTTATTTTTTATTAAATCGAGGTACAGTCTTGGTTCATGTCGAATTCTCGGGATATTACAACACTGTCTTATTATTCACTGTTCATCGTCTTCTTCATGAATTACGCAGTGTTGCCCTAATTACAGTTTTCACGCTTTCTTTATTTCATGGAGTTCTAGAGCTCCATTTCACCTGCGGTTTGTTCCTATGGACTCTTAAGACAATGGGGATCATTTTGGCATTGGTTTGAGATGTCGCGGTGGTCTAGAAAGCTTGGTTGAGGTCCCATAGTGGTTTTGGTATTTTCTTTAGTAAATGCTCGATTCTTCATGAAAATGAGCATGGTTTGGTCTATGATGATCCTTACATCATGGGGAATAAATGCCCATTAAGAAATAAAGGTTTGGTGTTCATTTTGCGTGATGGGTCTATTGGTCGTGACCTGCAACTGAATGGTTAAGTGTCATTTCCATGGCTTTTTGGTCGCGGTCTAGGATTTTCATAAACCTCATGGTCTCTAGTTTCGATCCTAAGCAGTAAAAATGAGTTTTATAGAAGTTGATTCAGACTTGAGCTTTTGAAGCTCATCAATGGCAGTGGTTTGTTTTTCTCATTTTCTTGGGTCGTTCAGATCTTGATTCCTTCTAAATTAACATCTATAATATTTATAGAGCATGCATATGAAGTTTAATCTCCTAAAACTTAAACAAAGCTTTTGCAAAAAACTATAAAAACTTATCTTTTAGCCTCAATTTCTCCCTTTCTTCTCTTCCTTTTTCCTTCTTCTCTTTTCTTCTTCTTCCTTAGTTTTCTTGGTTTTCTTTTCTATCTTTCTAAGCATGCATATATATAGGCTTTTTACATACACACACACACACATAATATCTTCCATCGCCTTTTCCTCTGTCTCTCTGTCTCTCTCTTTCTCTCTCTCTCTCTTTCTCGGTTTCTATTTTCTTCTAATTTTAAAAATCTTGATATTTGTATATAAAGTATGATATTTATATATTATAATATATATACACACACACACACACATAGAATGTCGTCACATTCACACTTCACCCAACACACATATACTGACGTGCTTCATACATACCAAACACACACACACCTAGTCGACACAGTTTCACACACCCATTTCTGCACATTTACATTTCCCCACACATATATATATATATATCATATATACATAACAAATGCACACATATTTGCTGCACTCATATATATATATATATACACACACACACACACACATATATGTATAACATATACTTATACACTTTCATTCACACAAACATACACACGATTACATATATACACATATATACACACAATGACGGACACACATATACATGTATACTAATACATATATATATATATATACATATCTACATATGCGTGTATATATATATATATATACACGTACATAAACATTGATATATATTCATTACTTTGCTCGGGTACTGTTTGTATTCCAAAATCGGACTATGTATTTAGTATCGATAAACAAACCCTAACAGCTCGGGCCTACAGTAATTACTCGGTTACATTTTGGGTCGAGGTATTACATTCTCCCCCATTAATAGAGTTTGGTCCCCAAACTCGGCATTTCTCAATCTAATGGTTTTTCTATAACATTTTCACTAATGGAATAATTTGTTTCGTAGAACTTACTCACATTTAACTATAGGAAATTTCTGTTGAGAATCAAAATTTTCAGTCACATCAGAACGCGTATAACTCTTTCTATAACCTCAAGTGTCTTTTGTATTCCTCAAGTCGATCTTTGAGGATACCTGTGCCCCTGATCAATATCTCATACGTTCTATGTTTAATATTTCTCAATAATGCTTTTTCCGACGGAATAAAATAGTTAATAGATAGGCTAGGGGTTCATATGATATATGTCTAACATTCTCCAATAATAACTCTCTCGATGGTATAGAAACTTTCAATAGATAGCCAAGGGGCTCTGTCTCTTAAGTTCAGTTTAGTAGAAAATGTAGGGGATATAAATAAATGTGTAGAGCTAGTATCAAATAGAATATGAGCAGGTTATGAGCAAACTGGAAGGGTACCTATGACTACCAATATAGTTGTCTATAAAAGGTGAAAGGGTCAGCAATTACATAAGAGTCTAACTGTTATGACATAGTGGTTAGCATTTACGAGTCTAACATAGTGTAAAATCTATCATAGCGTTATCTATTTATCGACATCTTAGACTTAACAGTCTTAGTACTCTAGTCCTAATCGCCCATGAATCACTAAAACCTAAGGCTCTACTCTAATACCATTCTATAACGACTCGAAACCCACCCTATGCGGATTGGGATCACGGGGCCGACCCTTTGGTCGTCCCTACTTTTTTCTTTAACTGTATCGATGATATCAATGTGTAACATAAAAATTTAAAATAATTATATAGTAGAAGTCAAAATAGTCATAATAAGGTTCTACATAGAATAGTTCTTGTATTAAAGAGTGGGAAAATGGAATAATGTTATATATATTATTACTCTTATAATAAATCAACGTGAGAAAATAAGGTAATAAATCCCTTATCTATTATTTTCTCATTCACATACATATTCTTAACAAAATATATTTCAAAATCATGTATATTATATATTATTTATTAATATCCTGATATGTATATGACTGAAATTTCAAAATTTTCAATTCACTCCAAAAAAAAAGGGAAAAAAGAAAAAGTTCATACAACTTTGTATTGAATCAAATTTTGTGTACTATAGCATTTATCTTCAACATTTGCTGCTTGGGCTTTATTTATAGAACTGGTTGACCACGTCCTAAGAGGATTTTTACTTGTTTTCTTGGCTTCCATATATTATGGTCTTGTATTCTTATATGAATTCTAACACTGATCTTGGATATTTTGTATCTTGCATTACATTCTGTTCTCTATCATATATTACGTTTTTCTTTAATTGTTATTTAACTAACTCCTTTCTTTAAAGAATTTCTTGTAACAATACTAGGAGTTTCTATAAACTTTGTGTCTTTTCTAGGTCATTTTAATCACACGGTTCATTTTATCTAGGACTTATTATAATAATTTAAGCTTTTCTAAAATCAGACAGTTCATAATTCCTTTACTGTTCATAGACCTTTACTTTCTTCAATATTTGTAAGCATTCTTATAGTAGGTTCTACAATTCCATATATCATTTTATTTTACGATTCTTTCTAAATGACTTACTACATTTTTAGTCTTTTTTCCATCAATTAGATCACATAAATTCCTAAAGGTTACTCAGAATTGTTTATCACTTACTTTCAATTTGCTCGATAGATTATCATCTTTTATTCATGTCAAATCTACTACTCAGGTTACTAAGGTTTATCAAATCTTTTATAACACTTATTCATCAAATATCAGCCTCTTTTTAGAATCATCACATGTCATAATATTAAAGTCTAATAGTTTCACTCGCTTAGTATCTATCTTCTAAGCTCTTTTCCTCTTCACCTTATCAAAGTCAATCTATAACTTACTCAAGACTTTTCATATTTCTGGTAGGTCATCAATTTATTACTCAATCAGTAAGGTTCATCAACTCCCCCTGTACTTACCTATTTAAGTTTCCTTCAGACTATCTTTCATCTCCCAATTCATTGTTACATCCATTGCCTTTTAGTGTAAGTAATCTACTTAGATGTTATCTGTCACAAATGCTATTTTTCAAGGTGTTACTGCTTTGTCTAGGTTTCACTATTAATTCTACTACCCTTCCAGAGCATTACTATTCTGTCTAGGTGTTACTGTAAATTCACTTCTTGTCAAACCGACACACTTTCCAATTCTATGTTACCATCTATCTTCCCATGTGAACCAACCATTTCCCTCGTTCATTATGGAACGACTAATTCTAACAATATAGAGAAATCATCTAATCGTGAAAATCAATTTCATAGTTTATAAACAATAATTCAATTCTCAACGGTTCCCTCAACATAGAACAATCATCCAACTGTAACTCAATAGATATCAATTACTTGTTTTCATAAAATAGAACAATCATCAAGGACTAAAAATTTCAATATCACTATGATTCCTTCCAAGTTTTGTTTAAGCATTACTACTATCTTCTATTCAAGCCTTGTTTATCTATCTATATCATTTATCAGAACCTCCTTCCATATTTTCAATATCAAAATCTTAAGGATTCTTCTCATTTGTCTTTAAGTACACTACTATTCTTAAGGATCACTATTTACTTGATGATCTTAGTTGTTCAAAAATCATCAACTTTTATCATAACATATAGTTTCTTTCCTACAACTAGTTAACCTTTAATCTCTTCACTTGCTTTCATCTTCTAGCAGTCACAAATCATTTAATTATTTTTAAATCATCAATTTCTTTCTCAGATTAGCTAATAATTGTACCCTTATGATCTGTACCTCATATACTCTATGTATATCATTCATTACTAATCATTTCCCCAATGTATAGCATTCATCAATAATGACTCTTCCAATAGTACAGAAATGGTTAGCATGTAACCTAAGAGTTCTAGTTTTATGTTCTACTAGCAGTTCAATTTATAAATCAATCTAGTAGTGAATGTGGAAAGCATAATCAATACATAAGGCTAGCTTGTGGGTATACTATAACTAACTAGAAAAATACATTCGACTACTGGTATAGTAACCTGATCATCTCCCAAAATTACTCGCTGTAAAAGATCAAAGGTCAAAATTTATATAATAGTCTATCTATCACGTCAGATCCTATCTATTGACTCACTCTACTTGGACATTGATAATACTAGTACCTTAGTCTTATCTCCCATGAACCACTGTGTCACCTAGGATGCTCTGATACCAAGCTGTCACGACCTGAGACCCACCCTATGCTAATCTCGTGTCACGTACCCGATCCGACTCTACTGTTGAACCAACAGTCTCAACTTGCTACACAATTAGTGCTACTAACATGCCACAACTAAATAGCGGAAGACTTAAACAAATAAATAAATAAAAGCTGCATGTGATATATATAAGGTTCTCAAAATGCGGAATATAAGATTTCTTAATAACTGATCCTCCCTAAGAAGTTTATGACATGGGAGAGCTACAAGACTGTCTGTATTAAGTATTACGCGCGCTTGCAACTTCAAAAGTAATGTCCACCTCTAGCTATTAGGCTCTACTACCTGTCCTCGATATCTGTGCCTATAAAATGTTGTGTAGTATCTAATAAGCTATGAAAACTCAGTAAGTAGTCCTTTGCTCTGCCATGTGTACAAGTGTATAAAAAGAAGTTCTAGTCAGCCAATGAATAAATAACTCAATATCAAATGATAGAAGTCAAATGATAAGGAAATGAAACTGCCCTGCTAACAATGTCATACTACTACAGTCATGAGCTATATCAAGTATGAAATGTAAGCACTCAATTGAAAGTTGTAAAGTCTCATGATCATTCATAACAATATAACATAATCAAGTTATGATAATCAACAATAAAGGATAGTGATATCAAACTGGGAGATGCACTAGTGGGCCCCGAAAATCCCTTTAAGCTCATATTCAGGTCCAAAAGAGGCTATATAAATACTGCTCTATATATAATGTAACCCTACGTCCCATGCCTCGCATAGCAACACAGTAAATGTCCCACTCAAAACCTGGACCCAAAAGTCATAAATAGCATCGGATGGAGATGTGACTGAGCACAAATCCAGCACTAATAATATATCAGGATCATGCTATCTTCCACGAAGAGTATAGTGGAATCATAACTGGTTCTAGGCAATCTGACGTAATGATAGTTATCGACACTATGGTTACTAGACTACTTCGAATATAACTGTCTGGCCCTCACCGCCCTAAGTAAAAGTGTACAAAAAGGAATCCATGCACAAGTGTACAATCATGATCGAGATATATATAGAAATCAATAACTACTTCCCATATGATAATGCAATATCAATATGGCTAAATAAATACTCGTATGTATGGAATACAATAAGCAATATGTACAAGAACTTTGGACATGGCTTGGAATGTAACACATGCAAAGATCAGATTTTACTTACCTTTTACTGTTTCTCACTAGAAGGTCTAGACTATCTTCTCCTTACCCTTCGGTGTTCCTAAGATTCATAAAATACATCCCAGTCTATCGCTACATGAATTATGTTATTCATCAAACTTTATGCCTCTATGATTTATGTTTCTATTTTACTAAAATAGACTCTACTAATGAATCCGAAACGTTAAAGAAAATCGGTTTAGGCTTTCGCGGAACTCAATTTGAACATCTGTACTGAAAAGAGCAAAATGGTCATTTTGCACTTTTACGTGTCTTTTATTTTTTGGGACCCCGTCTTGCAAAACAGAACCCTCCATTGGTCTCAGAATGTCTAACACATAAAGAAAACACTATACTTTTACTATTTTTGGACTTCGCATAATTTTACTGTTATTAAATTAATTTAATTAATTTAATATTGTTAATATATATATATATATATATATATATATTTTGGCACAACAAGTCACACGGGCATGCCTGTCAAAGCGGTTTGGGTTGGGTCATTTCTTCCATGAGGTCAGGGGTTCAATTCGTGGGGGCTGCGGCCCTGCTCCCTTTTTTTTCTCAATTGTTGGAGCCCAAACAGTGGATAACCCGTAACTGAGGATAGGACATCCTTGCCTCAAATCAATTCCCAATCTACTTTCTTAACCATATCACCAAACGCTCCTAATTCAGGTTTTAATTTAAAATAGTAACGCTCTTAAAGGACGTAGTATTGCCCCATATGAACACTAAACGGTGCCATCTTGGAGGGGGCCTATTCATTGTCTTCCCCGACTTTCAAGCGGAGCTCCGGTAGGGTTCTGTCACCATCTCCAGCGACGGCAAACTTTTTCGGTCATTTTTCAATACTTTTTAAATGCTATCCTCCTCATTTTTTCATGGGGATTCTATTCTATTTTCTATCTCACGCACACATACGTATATATACACAAAAGCCACTGCCCTAGTCCCATCTCACCCTCGGTTCTTCCCCCTTCTAAAGCCCTCTTTGTTGACTTTTTTATGATTTTTCCCTTTTCTTTCCTATTTCTGTTTTCTTTTACTTTTGTTTAGCTTAGGATATTTATATATATATATATATACATATTATATTACACACACACCTCACTTTCTGGCCGACACTCCTAATCACACACTCACAAGCATGCTTTGCTTGCAGTGTGTATATATATATATATATAGATATTTGTATATTATATACATATAGTTATATTACTTTATGTACACATGTATATATACACTTATTATTCATATATTTACACTTAGTTTACAGATGTATATACACTCACTTATACATATGCATACACATTTTTATTCACACGTACATACACTCTTTTTTGAAGACCTATACACACATGCATACATACACAGGCATGTGCCTACTTACGTGCACGCCTTATGGTGCTCAACTTTTTGTCATTCGGTATTGACTATAGAAATCAAAACCATTCACAATCCAAAATCGTTCAGTGCATATGATATTATGATATAGAGCTTAAACAGCTCGGATTACAATTGATAGTACACTACTGGACCCGATCTACCTCGGTTTATGTGATAACCTGGGTCAGGGTATTACAACCAAATAACGTTCCGCTAGTTCCGTAGCCAATTCCTCTAATACAAGGTCAAGATCCACCTTCTCAGCATCTGTTGTTTCAAAATATAGTGGCCCATGATCCTTTGGATTGGGTCGAGCACTACCCACATGTAGAAAGACCAAAACCCCATGATGAGGCTTTTCTTCGGAGGCTCGAGAAGATGAAAACCTTGATATATAAGTCAAACCAAGGTGATGATATGTTTGACATTCACAAGTTTTCCCTTTACCCAGAGGTCATTCTGCCCAATAAGTTTAAAATGCCATAACTAGACATGGTCAATGGGACCACCTGTCCAAAGACTTATCTCAAGCTCTATGTGAAAGACATGCAACCATTAGGGGCTAGCCTAGATGTTTCACCAAACCCACTCTGGAGCAGTATTCTGCTAGTTCTTAGATCTTGAAGAGTCCATATCCACATATTGGGAATAACTCTGCAATGCCTTTGTCAAGCAGTACTTGTACAACGATGAGTTAGATATCGAACTTAGGGACCTTGAGACCACCAAGCAAGAGCCCAATGAGACTCTTTCAAATTCCATTACCCAGTAGAGGGCCAAGGCAGCCCAAATAGTTAACAGGGCCACCAAAGTCCATCAAGTTCAGATTGTAAAAAAATAATATTCTCTCAATTTATCGCGAGCCTTTATTTTCTCACTATTTTAAGACATTCAGAGCCCTCATAGAGGCTGAGACCCAGGTTGAAGATGCAATCAATGATGGGACCTTGAAAAGAGAAGATACCAAGTCAGGACTAAGCACTATGAATGTCCTAAGAGCTCAAAGGCCTATTTCTTTGTCCACTATTTTACATACTCCAAAAGGATATCAAAGAAGCACATTCTGCACATATTCAGACCTGACTACATCACTAAGTGAAGTTTTGGAAAAGCTCTATAAGAGGGGACTTCGTCAATCATCAGACCCATTACCCCCTCCAAATCCATTGCCAAAGACATATGATACCAATTCACATTGTGTTTTCCATTAGTGCCCAGGCCACACCAATAATCGTTGCCAAAATCTCAGACATGCCAGCCAAGACCTAATTGATAGTAAGGTGATTGGCCTCTGTCATGACCCAAAACCCACCCTATGCGGATCTCGTGTCGCGGGGCCGACCCTAAGGCCGTCCCTACTTTTTCCATTCCTGTATCATAGTACTAATATGCAACGTACTAAATCTTAAAACAATAACAGCGAAAGTCTTAGAAATGACAGTGATCAGCAGAAGTCTTTTTAGTAACAGTAATTCAGCGGAAGTCTTTACAGTACACAATGTCAGCGGAAGTCTTATCAATACATGATATAGTTCTACAATAACAAAAATAAGAACCAAACGTAACCAACACCCGTGGGTGGTGAATACATGGGAAAACTAAAACATAGACTGGTACAGTTCCTCAAAATGTCCTCCTACGCTCGTAGACTCCTACTGGGGTCTTGCAGCGTCATCACCTGAAATGGGGGTAAGTAGGGTGGAATGAGCTATGAAAGCTCAGCAAGTAAAAACAGATCTCTAACACTATTTTCGGTGAGATACAATTCCATGAATAAGATTATGATAGCCAATCATAAGGAAAGAGATGTTGTGATAGCCAATGAGAACAGTTGCCATGAAGGCCAATGAATAATAAGTCACAATGTACAATCATGAGTAATGGAAATAACATCAACTTGAATCTCTTAATGATAACATAACAAGAATGTACTGCCACAATAAATCGATCACAATCAAATCAATGAAGAGTGTCCTCTCAGTGTAAGATAAGTCATAAGGAATAGTTTCATTCAATAACATAATCATATCAATCCCTAAGAGATGCATTTACTCTGTTCTCAGGTAGAATGCCAACGCAAATGTAAATGAAATGCCAATGGGAATGCAATGAAAATGCCAATGATCATGCCAGTCAATTGCCGGTGGAGAGCCTTCGACGAATTCATTCCTGCCACCTGTCCATTCATGTACTTGACCCTTAGGTCTCCAGTCAATCAGAAAGCATCAGATGGATGTTGTGACTGAGCACAAATCCCGTATTCATAACATATCATGATTATTCATAATTCTATAGAAGTATAAAATGGAATATCATATATTCAATAAAGACATAGCAGTAGGCCTTTCAAGGCATGGTTCAACATGATAACAATGACATAGCAGTCAATCAATGTCCATAAGATAGAACAATATCGCATTGTGGATAGCAATAACGTGAGGTACTTTCAAGAGTACAAGCTAGGAAGTAAAGAGAATAAACTTGGCTTGGAAACACCATATGGAAGAGAAGGTGAATTTACTTACCTCTAACTATGCATTCCTAAATCAGTATCCCGTGAGTTTGCCTTTTCCTATCGAGATATATCAATAAATCCGTTTTAGAATTAATGCTATTCAACAAATTTTATGCCTTGCTATCATAAGTATTTCTAATACTAATTTAGACCTTACCATTGAGTCTGAAACGCCGAAGAAAGTCGGTTTAGGCTTTCGCGGAATTTCGTTTGGACTTTTGTACTAAAAAGGGCAAAATGGTCATTTTGCACTTTTTCGATTATTTTTATTTTTTTTGGGACCCCGTCTTGTGAAACGGACCTCACCATTGGACTCAGAATGTCTGGGATAATAAATTTTGACTATTCATTTGCCTCGTTTGGACTTTATTTGACCCATATTTGAAATAGGGGCATTTTTGTAAAAATCAATATTTTATTAATTTTCTTGTTTGGGCCACAGTGACATTTCCTAAAACATTTGGGGTCGGTTTTTAATTTCCTAAAGTTGTGGTCTGAACTAGTGGGTTCACCATTTAGAAACCCTAACCGGTCTGGTTCTTTACTGAACCAAACGGTTCAGTCAAATCTTGAGAACCGGAACAAGATAACCAGTTCTCCTATGCTATCCATGGTTAGGATAACCCCAAACCCAATTTCAATTTCCTATATCTGCATCCAAACAACCCAATTTCCATTTAAACTAATACAAAACGACACAGTATGGCTTGCCCCTTTTATTTCCGGTCGGGTCCCGACCCGATCCGAACCCAGATCCGGTTACATTTTAACCCGATAGCCTCACGACTTTACGGTCGTCTTCCTCAATATTCTGGTGACCAAGTATTAGGGTTTCGTCGCCTTCTCTGGTGACGGCGACCCAAATCCGACCTTATTCCACCCTATTTTCAATGTCATTTTTTCCCCTTCTTCTCAAAGACCCTAATCCAAACCTTAGTTTTCATCAAAACTCTCCCCATCTTCACGAATAGTGAATTATTCAACTCCGGCCGATTCTCCGGCCAAGTTTTATTTTCCATTTTCGTGACTGTATACTCATTGTTTTGATTCCAAATTAATTCAAATAAGTTTCTGCACTAATGTGGATTATTTTCTTAAACTTAAAAGAAGTTTTAAACCACGATTTCATGGAACCCGAACCTTATTCATAAAACCTGCAACTCAACATTTCTATCTCGTTTCAACACCATTTAACCTGATTCTTTTTGCATCGAGTTTCAAATTCTATACTCTACAAGACCCTATAGATAAATTAAGGTTTCATGCTCCAAAACATAAAAACTGTAGTCAAATAATCTTACCTATATTTTCTGGATTCTCGTTCACAGTGATCCTTAGAACTCCACTTGCTTCTGTTTCCAATTCTTCCTTTTCTTCTCTTCAGTTCCTGATCCTTCCCTTCCTTTGTTTTTAACCTTTCAACTCACAAACCCGTATATATATATAAAGAGACATTCCACCGCCTCTTCTCTCTCTACCTTATCTCTCTCTCTCTCTCTCTTTCTCTCCCTCTTGCAATCATCCTTGACTGCAGAGAACCGTCCCTTAAACCTCCTCCATCCATGTATCCTCACATATATATATATATATATATACATATATTTACATTTATACACACACCACCTTTACCAAGGTCGGTTGGTGTGGTTCCCAAACACACTTAAGCACACACACACACACAGTGATGCACACATTGGTCACAGTGCACATGCAGCCTCTTTCCCCTTTTTCCTCTCTTTCCTTTTCATTTTCTTTTTATGTAATATACATAAATATATACTACACAATATTCATACATATATTTATACTATATGTATTTTTATACACAAATAAAATACATATTTTTATACATTAAATATATCCATAGTCTTGCATATAAATTCATTTATAATAGCGCATGCATACATTGATTTTAGACGTACTACGTGTCTGAGTAATATGTTCGTGCATGGGAATGCGTGCATGCACATATTACAATGTTGGGTCTTAAGGTGCTCGGGTGTTGCCCGGCACTAGGTATACTAAAAAAACCATTCACATCCCTCAATCTTTTGGTTCCATGAAATACCATGATATAAAGCTCAAACAACTCACATTACACTATTCCGTCAATTGACCTTGGTAAACGTGTCGTATCCCGGGTCAGGATATCACAGCCTCCCCCTCTAAATGACCAATCAAAATTAGCCCACCGTCAAGAATGGAGAAGTTAAACTTGCCAAGTCAAAGACTAATTTTTTAGTCCTCATGGATAGTTTGTCTTTGTCTTTCGTTATGTTCAATAATGGAGATTTCATACATGTTCTTTGAATTTCCATATATTTAAAAAATGTTTTGACATGATTTACTGTTTAAATCTTTAAGAAAATAAATGTGATCGAATTCATAATAAGATTGAATCTTTGAATCCGAGTATCATCAAATGTCATCAATCATCTTGATTTTCTTTTTATTATACACTTCATCCATTTATCTCAAGGGAGTCTTGTCTGATTCATACACCATCCTCAGAAGGATAAAGAAGACGACCCTAAGCAGACATCAACATCTTGAGTCTCAATAATGTGGTTTTTCCTTGAGAGTAAGCAATTTCAAAGATAAAAGGCCATCACTTGGCAACCAAATTTATCCTATCAACCATATCAAGATTCCCACTTGCAATCCCTTTGAGCCTAATTGAATAGCCGCTTTCCTTTTTTAAAGCCTATATACCTAACCTTACAAATGGAAAAACTTACTATGTGTGCATTCTCACAACGTCATCCGAAAAAAACAAAGAAAAGAAATATTTTTCCCTCACATGAAGGAAAGAGTTTTCATGCAAGGAAATGAAAAGCAATCATCCATAAAGAATCAAAAGCAAGGAAAAATAATCTTTGCCCCATATAAAAGAAACATTTTCCAATCAAGGAAGCACGAAAAAGAGAAAATCAAGTGTTGTATGCTTGTAGGGGCTTCAAAAAGCATTCAACGAACTACGTCATATCTAATTCTCCAAAGTAGAGATATTAGACAACCTAAGAAGTCACTTTAGGTTCTATCGCATGCATATCAAGAAGATGCCTGCAAAGGGCTTGAGCCGGACATATATCAAGAAGGTGCACACATAAGCTTGGTATCATGAACATGGGGGTTTTTGGTCCTTATATCCTTTCATTTCATTAACCTTTCCATAGCCTACATTTTGTCCTTAAATATTTAGACCACCTTGAGGTCTTGCTTGCTTAAAGGGATCATCACATTTCAACTTAGTGGTCTTTCATAGGGTCCTATAAAAATGGATGGGTAATGTAACAAATAGTTTCACACAAAAGGCTTCCTCTCTACCTATTTGCATTATATTAGTTCTTCATTTCTTAACCACTTTTCGGAGTAGCTCATCAAGAGGCTCCTTCCTTACTTGTTTGCCCCATATTGCTTTTTTATTCCTTATCCACTTTTTGGAGTAACTCATCAAGGGGCTTCCTCTTTACCTGTTTACACCAAATTAATTTCTCATGTTTACTTATTTTTTGAAGTAACTAACCCTCATTTCACAAGGGGCTCCCTGATGCCTTATATGTCATAAGAGCCATCTTCATTTTTTCAAATTACACTCTAATCAAGGGCTCCTTCATACCACTATGAGAACTTTTTTTCATCTAAATAAGGTTTTATCTCACTTGTCCATTGCACAAGTAACTTCACCTGCATTATGGGTAAGTTTCCCATCACTTGTAATTGCCTAATATCTCTCTCATTCAATGGCTTCATTTCAAATGCTCAGTTAAACAAACAAATATTTTTGTGAAAATCGATGATTTTCATTTTCTCAAATGATTAGATTGAATCATGTTCAAAAAAATTCTTTGAGTTTTTTCAAAGATTCTCCCAAATGATTTGGAAAAGATAAAATATTTTATCTTTTAACTTGAGAATAAGTCTTTGGCTAGGTAAGTCTCCTAGGCCTTTATACCCTCAATTCGTAACTCGAATAGACTTTCTTAAATCATGGTCAATAAGTAGTGGAATGGTGTTTCAAAGATGGGCAATCTCACCACTTGAACCTAAGAAAATTTTCTTCAACCTAATTAACCATTTTGATTGCTAGCAATCTAGGGGCTAGTGGAATCCAAGCCAAAGTCAAAATTCCTGAAATATTTTTCTAAATGTTTTTCAAAAATCATCCCTCTAAGGTTGAGAGTTTCTTCTTAGTGATACTTTAGAAAATACTTCCCTATATGGTGATGTATTCTCCCTCTATAGTAGATATTTTACCTCCATTGGTTGAAATTTCCCTTTACGGTGATGTTTCCCTCTATGGTGGTGGATTTCCCTCTATGGTAGATATTTTCATCCACTAGCTGATATTCACCTCAACTAGTTGATATTTCCCTCTATAGTAATACAATCCTCCCTCTATGGTGAATATTTGCCTTCTACTAGTTTAGAGATTTTCCCTCTATAAGTGAATGTCTTCCCTCTACGGTAATGTTTCCCTCTGTCGTGATACATCTTTCCTCTATGGTGAATAGTTTTTCTATACAGTGATGATTCATCCTATACATCCTCCCTGATGGAGTCAATTTCTTTTCAAACTCATCATTCTTCTTAATTGATCTGAGTGGTTCAATCCTCAATATTTCCCAATTGGAGTTAATCTCAACTATCTCTTTAACAACTCATGACCCTCAAGTTCCAAAGAACCACTTTGGTATCCTTTACCCAACAAGTCACAGCTACCAAGTTATTTTCATAATTTAGTTCTTCCCTAGCAGAGTCAAGTCATTTTACTTACTCTTTCCTATAGAATTGCACAAAAACTCCATCATTCTACTAGAGGTAACCTAAGTCATCTCCCAACTGAGTCATAATCTGATACAAAATAATTTTCCCATATATTTCAAATCCCTACAAGAATAGTCTAAAATCATTCCTATATTTTAAAACCTATCAAGATGGTGTTTCCTTTTAGGTAAGCTGTCTATTACAATATCATAAGATTTTTTCAAGATAGTCTTCCTTTCAGATAAGCCATCTATCGCAATATTTCACTAAAATTTGTTCGATAGCCTTCCTTTAGATAAATCGTCTATCACAGTTCCTCACCAAAATCTGTCATGATAGCTTTCCTTTTATATAAGCTGTTTATCGCAATATTTCATCAAGCTTATTAGGATCGCATTTTCTTTTAGGTAAACATCTAAGGACATAGTCTATCTAGGTAAAACGTTTGAGGACGCCACCCATATAGGTAAAACGTCTAAGGACGTCATCTGTCTAGGCGAGTTATCCACCAAGGACGTAATCTATCTGGGTAAAACATTTGAAGACGTAAGCCCATCTCATGAGGGCGTAACCTCATGAAAGACCTACAAGGATCGCATCTTCTTTTAGGTAGTATACCCCTCTCATGAGGGGTGTGACCTCATGAAAAATTTATTAGGATCACATTTTCGTCAAAGTGAAATGTTTGAGGACCTAATCCATCTAGGTAAAATGTCTAAGGACGTAATCCCATCTTATGAAGGCACAACCTCATGAAAGATTTATTAAGATCGTATTTCCTTCTAAGTGAAGCATCTGAGGATGTTATCTATCTAGGTAATCTGTCTGAATATGTAATCCCATCTCATCAGGGAAATAACCTCATGAAAGACTTATTAGGATCGCATTTCCTTCTAAGTGAAACTTCTGAAGATGTAATCCATCTCATAAGGGGCGTAACCTTATGAAAGACTTATCAATATCACATTTCCTTCTAAGCAAAGCATTTGAGGACATAATTTCACAAAGCTTGTTAAAATAGCATTCCTTTTAGATAAGTCATCTAAGGACGCAATTACATAAACCTGTTTGGATATATTTGCCTTTTAGGCGATCCTCTCAAAGGATAGCTTCCTTCTTGATCCCTTTCTATCATTCACGAACTACGTACGATCTGATTCACCTTAAGGTGATACGTAGGAATATTATATAGAATGAGTCCGACCACATCAATTCCATAATCAAAGTCCTAAAATACGCATCATTTCTTGGGTTAAGATTCGCTTGCTTACAAAGCTTTGCCAACAAGAGGCTATCTATAAACACATCATTTTGAGACCCTTGATTGTATAGAGTTAGTTTTTCCATTTTTGGGAAGTTACTACAATATATCACACCTAGGGGTATTTTTGTAGTTTCACATTTCACCCACTAGGGGCATTTCGATCATTTTGCCCATATTGGGCATTTTGGTCATTTTGCCTATAAAAGGCATTATAGACATCTTTTTTATAGAGGGTATTTTTGTTATTTTTCACATAGAGGACATTTCTGTAATTTTGTCTATAGAGGGCATTTCCATCATTTCACATTTTGAGGGCATTTCTGACATTTGGCCTATAAAGGACATTTTGCTTATTTCTATAATTTTCATGTTATTTTACCCATATAGGGTTAATTTGGTAATTTTGACCCTTAGGAATAATTTTGACTTTTTAATGCCTTAGTGGCATTTTTGTAATTCCCTTGTCCTTAAATTCTCCACCAAATTAGGGGTAGTTTAGAAAATATAGGTTTGGACACAAAAACTTGCCTACCTCCCTTTCTTCTTTGTCCCCAAGTAATTTCCAAAGCAAGCTCCTTATTTTAAGGGATTTGTTTTAACTTATGCACAAAATAATTTCTATATCTAAATTGGTTGCACATTAAGCATTAATCTTGGCCACTCATCTATAGGATTCATTGTAAGCCCTTAGATCAAACCACCTTATTTTTTTCCTATAAATAAAACCCCTTAGCCACCATAATCAAGGACGAAAAAATAAAAAATCTTGATGTTACTGCAATAATTCTCTCTCTTCCATACTTCTTTTTCTATTTTTTTAAAGCCTTGTACTAAACAAGCAAGAGTTCTAATCCATTAAAGACAAAGTTCTACACAATTTAAGATTCAATACAAGGAGTTCAAGCTCAAGACTTGTCTAATTCAACACAAACAATTAGGTAACCTTACTAATTTCTCCCTTTTCTAATTCAATTTCTCCTATAACTCGTGATTGAATCAATTGAATTTGGCTCTAATTCCATTATCTGAAGGGATACGTAGGACGCCTCATGAGCCCGAGTCTATTCTTTTCCCTTAATCTAATTTACTATCTTTTTTTTTTTTTTTATTTCGTTCATGTTATTACTTTCTTTCTACCTCTTCTTTTCATTTATTTACTTTATGCATGTCGTTTATTTTATGTGTTCATGTCGTTATTACCATTATCTCTTTATACACACACACATACACACACATACACTCTCTCTCTCTCTTCTCTCTCTCTCTCTCTCTCTCTCTCTCTCTCTCTTCTCTCTTATTTATGTCGTGGAATATAAGTCTTGTAGATTAACACTTAGGCCACTCCATTTAGATTAGGCGGGATGGGTGCGTAACCCCTTCCCATCTCATACCTTAGCTCCCGAATTCAGAATTATTTGGTTCATTGTAAATTAGTTTTGTTTTACTTTATTTTAACCCATGTTTAGGGGTTTAGAATGTAAATAGGACCAAAACGATGTAATTTCAGTTTTCTTTGTTATTCTTTTTACATGTATTCTCCATGAATTATATTAGATTTTTTTGTTATTTAACCTAAAACAAGTTGGTGAATCCTTTATGCATTCAATGTACACCCCCAATCCGAAAAGTGGGCGTTCCCCTCCTACCTCGAGGGAGTAAACTTTAAAACTAGGCAGGTTGTTTGATTACTTTTTCGGCGCTTGCGCTCACAAGATCCTTGTTCCTTATTTTGGCCTTATGATTGTTGTTGAACGGGTTAGTTCACCACCTCCAGCGCCGACAAAGGCAGTGTTGGTAAGTTCCCTCCTCTATGCATAAAGGGAAGAGGCAGTAAGTTTCATCCTCCTTGCACAAGTAGAAGGGGTGGTGGTGGTACAGCCTGATGATTCTCTACAAGAGTTTTCACATTTATTAGGGCATACCTTGTTGGAAGGGCCCTAGTGGTGGTTGTTCTGCATTGTTTTTATAGGTTGAACACTTGCGAATCCTAATTAGGATTAAAGATAGAAAGATCGGATATAGAATGTATCCAAAGTTGGAAGTTTTGTTTTTGAACTCTGCCTTCAAAAATAGGTCAATACTCTGACTTTGTGTACTGGGCTCAGTAGTCTCTTAGGTAATGTTGATAGTCATCTAGCACATTACATCTTGAGGTACAATCTTCAACTTACAAAGACACGTGTCAGCTTGGTAATTTGTGGTCAATAATGGTATATCATAAATGTACTAGTGTTTTAAGTAAACAAAATTTAATTTATGTGTGTCTCTTCCTCTACTAGTATCCCTAATGTTCACTGTTGGACTTGATCCTCCATTTTCAACTAAGTGATATCAGAGTAAAGCAAATAATTTAGGATCAAAGCTTCCTTATATTTCCAACACCCTTATGACCATTATGATCATTTTTAACACTTTGGGGATATTATTAGTTGACGTTTTGTTGAAATTAGTAACAATGTTTTCTATGTTGATTGTTTTTCCTCCCATTGATAATGTTACTAGTCATATTTTGTAAATTACATTGCCTTCAAATTTAGACATTGAAATGTGGCATGAAAAATGTCACGCCCCGAATTTCTACAAACCCGAGGCGCGACTGACGAGACAGAAAGTAAAATAAATAAAAGGACAAAAGTAATTAAATTCACTAAACATGCGTCCGTTCTCATCCATACACAAAATAATATACAATACATCGTTCATCGGCCATTCGGGCTTAAGCTTACATAACAAAATACAAGTCTCATGGACCATAAATATATCACGTGCTCCACCCTATCAGGGCATCACAGAGTCTCAAGTGGCTGGAGGATCCTCATCTGAAAAATGTTGCCCACGAATGGGTCAGCACAACTGCTGGTATGATGAAATGCTAATGCCAGAAATAAAGCTAAGGCGTGGCATGTGCAAAGTGTACATTTATTTCTAAATGACATTCAAGCATCGCAGTAATATATATGAATAGTATGCGTGACACACCCATGCACAACTCTATGCCACACCCATGTCTCGTTTACGGGTACTCCCCGATGGCTACGGAGTACCAATGCAATGGCCAATTTTGGGTTTTTCACCACAGGATCTACACCCTTATAATGTAAAGCACCATGTGCTTACCCACGCCATGTTCTCAAAGGATTCATCATATGCCAATATGCCAATGCAATCTCAATGAAACATGGTTTCCACAATATAGCATGCTCGAAACAATAATACATAAATCACCAGCTGATTCCACATGCAAGTATATCTCATATAATCAATTTAAAACACATGTCATGATTCACATTCATCATTCACTAAATTTCCATAAGGTACAAGTAACATATAAGCATATGTGCAACCAACTCTAAATCATCAAGTAAACACCTTTCACATAAGCACATAAGTCATTCCAGTCATTCACAAAATATTCCTAACTTAACTTCATTTCTAACATTAGCAAAACACCATACTTGATGGGTCAGTCACAACCCAAGAAGAACGTGCACGATACGTAACTGAACTGATCAATGAAGATGCAAGAGATCAGATCTCCCTCTCCTATCCTGTAAGTGTCCCTAAAAACATAAATTCCAACTCAGTCTATTTTCATTTGAATTTATGCTATTCATCAATTTTTATGTCTTTAAATTCATAGGTTCCTATTATGCTAAATTAAACTCTACCATTGGTTCTAGGACGTTGAAGAAAATAAGTTTAGGTTCTCGTAGAACTCAATTCGGACACCGGGGTTCAAAAGGGCAAAACAGTCATTTTGCACTTTACACGTGTCCTTACATTTCGTGACCTCTTTTCACAAATCGGACTCTACGGTTGAGTCCAGAATGTTCGAGATAATAAAGTTTCACTATTTGTTTACCTAATTCGGAGTTCATTTGACTGTACTTTAATTCAGGGGCATTTTGGTAATTTTAAAGGTTTCTACGGGTCTTTTATTTTTCGGGACCCCGTCTCGTAAAACGGACCTCACCATTGGTCTCAGAATGGTCGAGATAGTCAAAATACACTAATGACTTGTCCCATTTGGACTCCGGGATATTTTTGAATATTTAATTAATTTAATTAATAATTTATTAATTAATTAATAATTTATTAATATTTTATTCATGGGGGGTCAAATATAATTAATCAAAGTTCTGGGGTTCAAAATCAGATTTCTTAAGTTCTGGGTTAAGGTTCAATTTTCAAAAGGTTCAAGGTCAAAATTGTAATTAATCAAAATTCACTATTCCCAATTCGGTTACCCAAACAGGGACTTATCCAGAACAGGGATAGGATATCCCTGTTCCTATTTCAATTTAAATTTCTGATTTCTTAAGTCTGTAACCAAACAGACCCGGTCCCTTTTTAATTTAAAACACCAGCGCGACACGTGGCAGGGGCGGTCCAGCCCCGCCCGAACCGGACCCGACCCGACCCGGTCACCCCCCTTCTTCCCCGACTTTCCGGTGAGGTAGCAGTAGGGTTCCGGCGCCTTCTCCGGCGCCGGCGACCGATCTCCAGCGAGTTTTTCAAGTTTTAAAAATGTGATTCTCTCCCCCTTTTCAAGTAGATCTCATCCCCAACCTCCATTTCCCTCAAAACCTTCCCCATCTTCTCGAAATAGAGGGTCAAACCCTCGGTCAACTCTCCGGCCAACTCATTTTTCTCCATTTTCCTTCGCTGGTTTTGGTTGATTCCAACTCCAAATGATTTCTACACTTTAGGGGATTACTTTCCTATCACCCACATCTAATTTAACACATGAAATATCAAACCAATCCCCCATGGCCGTAGCTTGTGACCCACTTTTCTCTCTCATCTCTCAACTATTTCGGTTGGTTTCTTTTGCATTCTTTTCCATTTTTCACATGCCATGAGACTCAAGAATTTAAATCTAATTAATATATCACAAAACAGATCATGTATGAGTGAGATTTGCTAGAGAGAGAAAGTAAATGGGTTGAGGTGTTTACCTCAACAATGGTGTCTCCTCTTTGCCTTGTCTTTGCTTCTTAGCCTCTATTTCCTCTTCTCATCTCCTCTGCCTTTCTTTCTCTTTTCTTTTTCTCCAACCGACACACACAATTACATATATAAATCCCACTCTCTCTTCCTATCATTTCTCTCTCTCTCTCCCTAAGACTAAACCTAACCTCACTGTTCAGAATTGCCCCTCCCATGCTCTGAATTCTCCTTCCACACTCCACCAGCCACTGCCTGCCACACCACTCCCCATTGAGTGTGTAACACTCAACACATGCACACACACTCACACACAGCCGTGTACAACACACACACACACACACATCTGTTATATATATATATATATATACATATATATTTACACATTTAAATACACACACTCACATGTATACACATATACACACTAAACAATTTAAATTATATATATATATACATACATCCATGTATATATTATACACATTACATACTTACATTCATCCATAATAATAATAATAATAATAATAATAATAATAATAATATTAACAAAGAAAAATAAAAAAAATAAAAAAATTCCATGTCATAACAAAAAACTTTTGATGCTATCCACTATCGATATTAAACTCATTATAACCAATAGCCTATAATGTCCGAACTAAGGTGCCCATTGTCGACACTATCCCCCATCGGTATTAACATTTTTTACCATATTATTGTTATTTCTAATCAACTATTGCGTCGATAAAAAGACATTATCCTTTAGTGTTTAATACGATTATAATATAATCTAAAATTAGAAATTTAAATTAAGAAAAATCTAACTCTCCAAAGAAGTCCATCAAAATTTCAAGAAACAAAATTCAATTCTACTAATAACATCTTATCCATTTTTTATTTTATTTTTTTATTATTTTCTGTTTAGAGAAAGAAAAAGATGTGCATAGTTATTTTGTATTGCTTAGTTTATATAATTGTAAATTATATTGCTAGATTATTGGTCAATTGTTTGATTATTTAATAACTCTATTGTTAGTGTTTATTCAACATATACATCTTTCTTATTGAATATTATAATTAGTATTATTATGAATAAATATATATATATATATACACATAATATATATATATATTAAAAATTTTAATATTAATATTAAAAAATAAAATATTTCTTATTTAGAGTGGTTGCTATGTTGTTTTAAGAATATTACAATTTTGGTTTTTTTTTCCAAATTTCTCTCTCTAGTTATCTTTATGCTTGAAAAGTCCTTTCAGATAGTCAATTTGTTAGCTGTTAAGAGAAAATAGATAAATAAGCACATCTGCATAAAGTTACTTAAAAAAATAATATTTCAAAGCTGGGAAAAGCACAATCTCTTTGGCAAAAAATAAATAATTATACTAATTAATAAAATTTCAAATTGTATATGCCCTTTTTTACACTCATTTTCTAAAGAAATACACAATTACCTCGCAAGTCTGATTCCCTTGTAATTTTCAAGTATTTTATATGTCGGTTTTTCAAATGTTCTCATATGCATATAGGATTAAAGATACTATGCATGATATTATTAAAGAAAAAATATATCAAAGTATAGAATAGAGTAGTTTTTGGCATAGAGAACTAAAATGGTATATGCATTTTTTTTCCCTCTCATTTCCCCAAGAAACAAAAGGAGCCTCCACTTGTTTTCCAAGAGACTTTAAGAGCGACTGGCTTTCCAAGACTCCAAAATGGCCCCAAGAGTGGAGTCATATTCTCAAATAAATATAGACCGGCAAAGTCAAGGAAGCTGCTGCCGATAAAAGCAAAGCAAGTGATAAGGAAATTGTATGGACAAGCTGCTCCCTCTAACAACTTCTCCAAAACGGGCCATTAGAAGCAAACGAGGCCCACAAGTGTCATTGAATTTGAATCCCTATCAAGAAATGTTCTTCCATGGATGAAACCCTTTTTACGTGTCACTCTCTGTCTAGACTTTTGAAAGCTTCGGTCATGCCCGACGCAACAAGCAGTAGTGGGTTTTGACTCGGGGCATCTCCTTATATCCTAATTAAACAAATTATGGTATTAGCCTTTTTTTCTTTTTCTTCCAATTTCAATATATGGCTGTTAAAATTAATGTTATATTTTATTATTAAAATCCATTTTTCTCCAGTGCTATTATGTTTTTCTTAGAAATCTTAAAATAACCTTCAATACTACTTTTATACATAGTGATTGTCAAAAATTACTTTTTGGGAGGGCAGTATTAAATTTTTAAAATAATTTTTTTTTTTAAAGAATAAAAATCAAGTTTTGTTTTGTTTTTTTTTTTATTATTTTTTTATATAAGACAATGTTTGACTTGAAACTAGGTAAGAGGAATCTCCGCTTACTCGCTAATGTGTCACAATCTTAATATGTTACATAAACAATTACATGTACATATGTATTGCATATGTAACAGATTATGATTAAGAATTTATACAAAAAAAAAAATATTTCTTACTAAATTTGAAGCTAAATATTATTTTTTGCATATGAAAAACATGTAATAACACAATATGTTTCTAACGTTAGTCATACATATCTAAAAATAATAATTTTGCAGGCCCAAGAGAATTGGGCTATTCTGACAAATATAAAAAGAGAGACGACAATACCAATTATCACATAGAATCCTTTGAATCCTTTTAACTGTCATCATATTAAATAAAATAAGTACTAAAATCAATTAAAAATATATTATAATTTTACTTATAAATATGTTATCTTTTTAATTTTATGACTGCACTTAACTAATCTGTAAATATTAAAAAAATTTGACTGAATAATAATTCTCCAAAACTTAAACGAATGTCTCGAATGGAGACAATCCGTCCCATCTTCTCACCCACATCCACCTCAACTAAGAAACTGACAACTACAACAAATATTAGTTACTCAAATCTGTGAACGACGAGGAGACGGTGGCATATCACAGCGCATGTTAGTTCAATGCCACATACGGTCTAATGTCTTCAAATTAGTTAGTTTCATACATCGATATTGTAGGTGTCTTATTTGAAAAAATAGGTTCTACCGTTGAGTTTGCAATGTCGAAAAAAATAGGTTTAGATTTTTACGGGTATCAATTTGGCTTTAGGCATCATTAAGAGCAATATGGTAGTTTGGCATTTCTATGGGTCCTAATTTTTCAAGACTTCGTCTCGTAAAACGGACTCTTTCATTGGCTTAAGAATACCCAATACATTAAGAATATACTATTCATTTAATTTATTTGGGCATCGAAATTAATTACAATAATTAACTTAATTTATTTAATTTAATTATTTAAAATAATATTTTATATTATTTTCAGTGAAATATAGACACTTGTGTCGCAGTGGCACAGTGGTCTGCATGTGGGGGATAAGTGCCCACACGCGTAGAGGTTTGGGATTCGACTTTTGGGGGCAGCAACTCCTTTTTATTTTTCAATGAATTCCTAAACCAAACAGCGTATAGGGGTTAAATTGGGGATAAGATATCCATGTTCCAAACACATATATTAAATCAATTTATCACACCTATTGCAAAACAGTCCCAATCAAACATTTAAACTTAAAAGAATTATTTCAAAATGACACAGTCTTATTGTTCATTGTTCATCCTCTTCCTCATGAATTACACAGTGTTGCCCTAATTACAGTTTTCACACTTTCTTTATTTCATGGAGTTCTAGAAATCCATTTCACCTGCGGTTTGTTCCTATGAACTCCTAATATCATAGGGATCATTTTGGCATTGGTTTGAGACATCAAGGTGGTCTAGAAAGCTTGGTTGAGGTCTCATAGTGGTTTCAGGTATTTTCCTTAGTAAATGTTCGATTCTCTATGAAAATGAGCATGGTTTGGTCTATGATGATCCTTACATCATGGGAAATAAATCCCCATTAAAAAATCAAGGTTTGGTGTTCATTTTTGGGTGATGGGTCTATTGGCCGTGACCTGCAACTCAATGGTTAAGTGTCATTTCCATGGCTTTTTGGTCGCGGTCTAGGATTTTCATAACCCTCATTGTCTCTAGTTTTGATCCTAAGCAACAAAAATGAGTTTCATGGAAGTTGATTCAGACGTGAGCTTTTGAAGTTCACCAATGGCAGTGGTCTGTTTTTCTCATTTTCTTGGGTCGTTTAGACCTTGATTCCTTCTAAATTAACATCTATAATATGTACAAAGCATGCATATGAAGTTTAATCTCCTAAAACTTAAACAAAACTTTTGCAAAAAACTATAAAAACTTATCTTTTAGCCTCAGTTTCTCCATTTCTTCTCTTCCTTTTTCCTTCTTCTCTTTTCTTCTTTTTCTTTAGTTTTCTTGCTTTTCTTTTCTGTCTTTCTAAGCATGCATATATATAGGCTCTGTACACACACACACACACATAATATCTTCCACCGCCTCTTCCTCTGTCTCTTTGTCTCTGTTTCTCTTTTCTTCTAATTTTAAAAAGCTTGATATTTGTATATAAATTATGATATTTATATATTGTAATATATATATATATATATACACACACACATATAGCATGTCGTCACCGTCACACTTTCACCCAACACACATACACTGACGTGTTTCATACACACCAAACACACACACACACACACCTAGTCAACACAGTTTCACACACCTATTTCTGCACATTTACATTTCCCCCCCCCCCACACACATATATATATATATCATATATACACAACACATGTACACACATTTGCTGCACTCATATATATATATATATATACACACACATACATATATGTATAACACACACTTACACTTCCATTCACACACACATACACACGGTTACATATATATACACATAGACACACATATAAGAGACACACATATACATTTATACTAATACATATATATACATACCCACATATGCATATATATATATGTACATATACATCAAGACATATTCATTACTTTGCTCAGGTATTATCTTAGCATTTGGGACCGTTCGTATTCCAAAATCGGGTTATTTATTTAGTCTCGATAAACAAACCCTAAAGAGCTCTGGTCTAGAGTAGTTGCTCAGTTACATTTTGGGTCAGGGTATTACATTGTCCCCTCTTAATAGAGTTTGGTCCCCAAACTCGGCGTTTCTCAATCCAATGGTTTTTCTATAACATTTTCACTAACGGAATAATTTGTTTCGTAGAACTTACTTACATTTAACTATAAGAACTTTCTGTTGAGAATCAAAATTTTCAGTCACATCAGAATGACATACAACTCTTTCTATAACCTCAAGTGTCTTTTGTATTCCTCAAGTCGATCTTTGAGGATACGTGTGTCCTTGATCTGTATCTCATACATTCTATGTCTAATATTTCATAATAATGATTTCCCAACGAAATAAAATAGTTAATACATAGGCTAGGGGTTCATATGCTTTATGTCTTACATTCTCCAATAATAACTCTCTCGACGGTATAGAAACTTTCAATAGATAGCCAAGGGGCTCTGTCTCTTAAGTTCAGCTTAGCCGAAAATGTAGGGGATATAAATAAATGTGTAGAGCTAGTATCAAATAGAATATTAAAAGGTCATGAACAAACTGGAAGGGTACCTACAACTACCGATGTAGTTGTCTGATCATCTCCTAGTGTTTACTATTTGTTGTAAAAGGTGAAAAGGGTCAGCAATTACATAAGAGTCTAACTGTTATGACATAGTGGTTAGCATTTACGAGTCTAACATAGTGTAAAAATCTATCACAACGTATCATAGCATTATCTATTTATCGACATCTTAGACTTAATAGTCTTAATACTCTAGTCCTAATCTCTCATGAATCACTAGAACCTAAGGCTCTACTCTAATACAATTCTATCACGACCCGAAACCCACCCTATGCAGATTGGGGATCACGGGGCCGACCTTTTGGCCGTCCCTACCTTTTTCTTTAACTGTATCAGTGATATCAATGTGTAATATAAAAATTTAAAATAATTATACAGTGGAAGTCAAAATAGTCATAATAAGATTCTACATATATCAAATGAAAACCAACATTACATCACCTTTAGGTGGTGAATACATGGGAGAATTATAACTGTACTGATCTTTTCCTATTACATTTCTCAAAATGCTCTCTTATGCCTCATAAGCTCCTACTGCTTATTCACAGCTTCCCTTCTTGAAACAAATAAGTAAGTTTGAATAAGCTAACATAACTCAGTAAGTAAATTCCTTTCTCTGCCATGGGTCAGAGTCAATATAGAAAGAACATAATCCAAGATAACAAGGATGTGAAGCATGATAGCCAGTCATGGAATAAAATACTACAGCAGCCAATCAGAGGTAGAATGCCATAATGGCCAATAAAGACAATAGAGATCATGATAGACAGTCATGAATAATGGATAATAAATGATACAATGAGATCATCAATGGGGGTCTGTCAAAACGATAGATATACTGCCACAATGAATAGATAACCAATCAATCGTAAATCAATGGATAAACTCTCAACATTTGATCATTCATAGGGAAAACATAATCACTCAAACATTTTGATGCACATTTTGTTCAGGGCTTGGCAGACCCTCGGTCTTTTAGGACCCAACATACCCCTAGTCATTATGTACATAATGCCTTTTTGACTTGTCGGTCTAATGATATTGACTCATAGGTCTAGTATTAGGGCCCGATATACCCCTAGTAAACTCAATGCGTATATCACGCCATCAAAACTCACTGCGTATAAAATGCCATCATGCCATATGTCCATTCATGGACCTGACCCGTAGGTCCAATAAAAGTATCAGATAGAGACTATGACTGAACATAACTCTTGGTACTCATAATATATCATGATCATCATAAATTCCACAAAGAGTATACAAATATATGGAATATCCCTTTTCTCATAATGAGAACATAGCAATAGGCCTTTCAAGGCATGGTACAAAATGTACAAACATCTATGATTAAGATAGAGTAGTCAAATAATGTCCACAAGATAGAACAAGTATCACATTGTGGAAACAATAAGCATCGGGTACTTATAAGAGTACAAGTTTGGCAGTAATAGGAATAACCATGGCTGAGAATACCACATGTAAGATATCGAGTTTTACTTACCGTTAACAGTCTGTTCTATCTCAATAATCAGTCACTTTCCCTTTTCCTATTGATGTCCCTATTCATTCAATAAAATAGTTCTCAGTTCAATGCCATGTACAGCCTAATGCCCTAAAATTAGTCAATTTCATACATCGATATTGTAGGTGTCTTATTTGGAAAAACGAACTCTACTGTTGAATCCGGAATGTTAAAGAAAATAAATTTGGGCTTTTACGAATTTCAATTTGGCTTTGGGCATCACTAAGGGCAATATGGTAGTTTGGCATTTCTATGGGTCCTAATTTTTTGGGAACCCATCTCGTGAAACGGGCCCTTTCATTGGCTTTAGAATGCCTAAGACATTAAGAATACATTATTTATTTAACTTATTTGCGCATTAGAATTAATTAAAATAATTAACTTAATTTAATTATTTAAAATAATATTTTATATTCTTTTTAGTGAAATATAGACACACGTGCCTCTGTGGCACAGTGGTTTACGTATAGGGGTTAAGTGCCCACACGCGTAGAGGTTTGAGGTTCAACTCCTGAGGGCAGTAGCTCCCTTTTATTTTTCAATGAATTCGTAAACCAAACAGCGTATAGAGGGTTAAATTGGGGATAAGATATCCCTATTCCAAACATATATAGTAAATCAATTTATCACACCTGTTGCCAAACAGTCCCAATCAGACATTTAAACTTAAAATAATTATATCAAAACGACACAGTTTCAGTTAAGAAATATCGAAACGACATCGTCTTATTGTTCACTGTTCATCGTCTTCCTCATGAATTACGTGGTGTTGCCCTAATTACAGTTTTCACACTTTCTCTATTTCGTGGAGTTCTAGAACTCCATTTCACCTGCGGTTTGTTCCTATGGACTCCTAAGATCATGGGGATCATTTTGGCATTGGTTTAAGACCTCGAGGTGGTCTAGAAAACTTGGTTGAGCTCCCATGGTGGTTTCGGTATGTTCCTTAGTAAATGCTCGATTCTCCATAACATGAGCATGGTTTGGTCTATGATGATGATCCTTATATCATGGGGAATAAATTTCCATTCAGAAATCAAGATTTAGTGTTCATTTTTGGTTGATGGGTCTATTGGCCGTGACCTACAACTCAATGGTTGAGGGTTATTTCTATGGCTTTTTTGTCGCGGTTTAGGGTTTTCATAACCCTCATTGTCTCTAGTTTCGATTCTAAGCAATAAAAATGAGTTTCACAAAAGTTGATTCAGACTTGAGCTTTTGAAGCTTATCAATGGCAGTGGTCTGTTTTTCTCATTTTCTTGGGTCTTTTAGACCTTTATTCCTTCTAAATTAACATCTATAATATTTACAGAGCATGCATATCAAGTTTAATCTCTTAAAACTTAAACAAAGCTTTTGAAAAAAATTATAAAAACTTAACTTTTAGCCTTAGTTTCTCCCTTTCTTTTCTCCCTTAATTTTCTTGCTTTTCTTTTCTGTCTTTCTAAGCATACAAGGCATGCATATATATAGGCTTTTTACAAACACATTTATTCACATAATATCTTCCATCACCTTTGCCTCTGTTTCTCTTTTCTTCTAATTTTAAAATGCTTGATATTTGTATATAAAGTATGATATTTATATATATATATATATATATATACACACACACACACACATAGCATGTCGGCACCTTCACACTTCACCCAACACACATACACCAAACAGACACACACCTTGCTGACACATTTTCACACACCTGTTTTTGCACATTTACATTTCCTCACACATATATATATGTATATCATATATACACAACACTTCACACACACTTGCTACACTCATATGTATATATATATATATACGCACGCACACACACATATATGTATAACACACACTTATACACTTCTATTCACACACACATACACACGATTACATATATATATATACACACATATACATGCATACTAATACATATATATATACATACCCACATATCTATATATATACGTACATATACATTGCTTTGTTCAGGTATTGTCTGAGCATTCTGGACTGTTCGTATTCCTATTTAATATCGATAAACAAACCCTAACAGCTCGTGTCTACAGTAGTTGCTTGGTCACATTTTGGGTCGGCGTATTATACAGACCGTCAAAGATTTTGATTGTTTAAAGGTTCTGACTATGAGATGCTTGAGGATTCAAGAGGAATTTGAAGACGTGCTTGGGAGGAATGGAGCTTGAGGTACTAAGCTTATTTATAGATACATTATATTTCATTTTCCATCATAGTGAAAGTCTTCCTTGAGCATTGGCCCAGCTCCGGAGTTTTACTCCAAGGATTGTTGTCCTTTGTGGTTTCTCCATCATCAATCGGTTTGCAAATTTCTCATTCTCTCAATCTCTTTCAATTTACTATTTGCTTTAATGCTTCCGCTAGATTATAGAAATTGAGTTTTCATGAAATTCATAATTGTTCATTAGTTATATAAATTGAAACCTTGATTAAGTAAATTAATTGAAATAATAAATTAATCATTTGGTTGAATTAGCTTTGAATCGTGAAATTGCATATAAAATAAAGCTAAATTGATCAATTTGGTGAAGGTTGATAGGTTGGTGTATTTGAATAATTCATTGGTGGATGGGCATAAATGTTGGATTACTCATATTGAGTGGTTTTGTTGATTGTGTAATCTTTTGTTTCACCAAGAATTGAAATCAAAATAGAAAGAAATTTTTATTCAAGACCTACCTATTTAACCCCCCTTTCTAGATGACATTCACGCATTAGGACCTTGAATGATATCCTAGTGGTATCCCTCTATGACAGAGTGGTATCAGAGCTTTTTTTTTTCTAAGGCATTTGATTGATTTCCCAAGTAGTGAAATCCATGGAAGGGTTAAGAAAGGGAAGATCTATCACATCTCGCACCCTACCCTACGCGGATGCCGAAGATGTGATGCCAGTTAGCCGCCTTGCCAGTCTCCCTACAGACAATGCGACCAACCGAAGGCAAACTTCTAAACTTAACGATAAATTGCATTCTAAATGTAGGATCAGAGCAGCGAAAATTAAAACTTTTTCGTCTCGGGCATGCAACTCATCTATAGACCACAAAGGTATGTACCATAGAGCAAGTCTAAAACCAGACATCTAATATCTCTAGAGTACCAATATCATGAGCCATGTCCCAATATATCAAGTGCATATCAATGGATTCAATCATAACATACTACTCACCTGAATAGCCTGAGTCAATCTATCAAAATTTAAGTCTCCACAAATCAGTGCTATTAGATCCTTACTTGGAGTGCCTCTTAGCCTACTAGTATCATATCCTGGTGCCTTCTAATCCAATAAAGATCAACCCTAAAAAAATGTTAGATAAATAGAATGATCTTAAACAAGATCAGTGAGTAACATAGGTTCCTACCATGGGTTTCAAAATGAGTTCATAAATACATGATATAATATAAAATGCATGATCAAATGTAGCTTAAGTAAAACAAACAGATCATATCAAAACAGACAAAACATAACAGATCAGAACAGAGCCAGAACAAAACAGAACAGATCAAGTAGCAGCTGCCTGGTGCCTCGACAGGGTAGGACTTATACTCACTCCTTAACAGAACAGATCAAGAGCAATTGCCTGGTGCCTCGATGGGGTAGGACTTATACTCACTCCCTAACAGAACACATTAGGAGCAACTGCCTGGTCCCTCGATGGGGTAGGACATATACTCACTGCTTAATAGAATTGATCAGGATAGAATAGAGCCGAATAGAGTCAGAATAGGATATATCGAAAGACATGGTAGAATAGAATCATGCCACATGTAATGCAGTACAAAGAGTTTGCATGAAAGCATATGCATTAAAATAGTACAGTATATGAATCTAAATAGTACAACAAATATACACCAAGTCAAAAGTCTGAGTTACTCACAAATTATACACTTATCTCCATTCACAGACGATCTCCAGATACGTCCTTAGACACATCCTTGCATATCCTCAAGTAGTGATTCAAGTGCACAACTCTCGCTTGCTATATTTTCTTCCTCAATCGTTCTTTTGACAAAATCATTTCGAGCCTCGATTCGAACTTGCTAAAGCGATCACTAATATATCTTAGAAGAGAGTGGGAAGCCTTTTCTATCCTGTTTTGTCATTGCTCACTCCGATGTCAAGGCTTCATGGGCATGGGGAAGGCTTTTCCTAATGTTTGATTGCTAAAGCCTCAGGTGATTCTTGGTTGCTTTCCTTTCTAAACCTTTGTTGAACCTTACAAATGATCTACTAGAACAATCTTCCTTCCATTGAATGTCCACAAGCAAACACTTGAGCCATGCAATCTCAGCCTCCAATACTGCTTGACCCTGTAGCCTCTTCAACAATTGCTGATTCACAGCCCTCAAGCTAACAACTTCATTCTCTAAGGAAGCAGCACGAGCCTTCTTCTTCTCACTATGCTAGCGAACAGCTTTGCGGTTACCCAGTGGGCGTTTCTTTGATTTCTTTTATGCAGACTCGGTAGTGTCATCGCTGGCAATCTTATCCTCAGCTGAGGCAGATACAATTTTGGTGTGCACATGAAAACAAGTGTGCATCAGAGAAACCAAGGCTGGGTAGATGGCAAGTGTGGGTATAAGTGCAAGAATGTGTATCCTTGAGAATTTCATCAATGAAACTATCCATAGAGTAACTGCTTAGGAGATCACCCATGTTTGAACTTGAGAACACTTCTTGGTTAGAGAAGTCAACCTCCCGGTCCTCCATTAGGATAATAGAAACTGGCAGCCAGAAGAAACAATTCAATTAAAAATCTAGCAAAAGATGGATGAATGAAGTTGACCTAAATTAAAATTGCAATCTTTCCTCGATGTAGGCTTTCAATTTCTATTACTATAACACGACTACAGTTTCTTCCATTTAGATTTTAAAATTCAAACTACAAAGTTGAAACATTAAAGAATTTACTCAAATTTTCATATCCTCCAACAACCTCAATCTCTTTCTAGGGTTTCACACACTAGAAAAATAGTACATAGGGTTATTATTACTAAAGTCAGCTTCAAATTCGCAGTTATTACTAGAAATGTCTTCAATGGATCTAAACCAACTAGTTCAGGAAATCCAAATTAAGGTTTTTTAAAATAGAATAGTTATCATAGAATTGATTACGGCTGCCTTATAATTTGGAATATTGCCAAAGAGACCAATTTTGTAGCTGAAAATGTGATACACTCTTCAACAACCTGAACCGAAATCCATTGCAGTTTACCAAGGCTATCAGAAAGCTCAAATCTGAAATTTAAAATTTGAATCGATCGAGTGATCTTTTAGCTATAGCTTTCACCCTTCTTCTTTGCCGATTGAACTCTAGAGAGATAGAAAAAGAGAAAGAATCAGATGATCATAGATTATGTCAGTGAGAGAGTTGGGGATCACTTGTGCAATATAGATCGTCTTCTTCTTCTCTGCACGACTCAACTATTAATGTTGAAAAGGGCACAAACGTGATCAAACTCGACCCGACTTGTTTGCCCCAAACCCAATCAGCTCATCAGATCTCTCTCTTTTTTCTCTTTTTAGTTCACTTTAGAAGCTGCAAGCTTCCTTCAAGCAACTTCTACTGCAACTGCCCTATATATATATATATTCTTCATGTTTCTAGTAGCTTCCTTTTTGGAAGCTCCCTCGTTGCTTTATACACACACACACACACACACATATATATATATAACTGTATAGAGCTGCCCCCTTTTTGTCCACTTTTCCTTAGCTTTAAGAAATTTCCTGATTTTTCTTCCTCATGTATAACTGCCTATCTATTTTCCAGCATGTATTGGCCTCACATGATTTTCTAGCAGCTTCTTATGGAAGCTTCCTGATTTTTCTCCTATATATATATATATATATATATATATATATATTATGAGTCTTGATGTATTTTTCTTCCTTTAGATATATAAGACCATATATTCATATATGTATACGTATTATCATTCATATTTCGATATATGTTGCCGTATTTAATATTTTTATTTCATAAAATATTAATTTATGAAATAGCAGTAAATTTGGCTTAAAGCCGAGACTCGATATCATAATTATTTATTTTGCCAATATTGGGTCCCCGTTCGTGTCTCAGATGATATTCATATTATTTTTATAATTAACTCATCGTACTGATCCCATCTATCTATCTCGGCACTTGGTTAACTAGGTCGTCAATTTTCTTGAGCATACACCATCTTTGGTGTTTTTGGATTAATCTTATATTTTCTAATAATTTATCCCATTCATATGAGCCCAGTTACTAGTTTTAGTCATATCAAATTTTTGGGGTATTACACTATCCCCTCCTTCAAAAGAGTTTTGTCCCCAAAACTTAACTTACCTTATAGGGAAAATCAATCATCTGTCAGTCAAGTTTATCTATAAAGGAGTCTAATGTCGGGTATCTCTATATAATGTCACAACATTTAACCTCAATCACTTTTACTGACATGTCTCCAATTGGCACTAGTCGATAATCCTCAACCATAGAAGTGTCAGATCTGATCCAGAAAATCCACAATAAGATTGATTGACAATCCACAAAATATATGCTATCATCAACATTCGATATTAGATCTATTTGACATTAAATCAAATTTGGTGATCATCCTCAAAAGATTAGAAATCATCTACTAAGATCATTCAATCGCATTTGAGTCCACAAAATAAGCATTTTGATATCCTCAATCACAATTATTGATGCCAGAGTTAGTTTACCTACAATCATTTTCCTCCCAATCGAGATATCCATAATCATTCATATCATTATCGACAGATCCTAGTGTCGCTCCTCAATCAATGTCACTATTGCTCCAAAGGAAATATTGATTCTTAGTCCTTAGATGCCTTAGAATCATAGATTCATCATCTATTATGAAAACGTCCACAAGTCTATATCTAATCTCCAAAATTAGGACTTATCACTCGATACTTCTACTATAGTATCCATGGCTCAAGTACTCTATGGTTCTTAATCCATAACTTAGTGCTCTGAGGTGAACACTAATTCCCAAACCATTTCACACCAAATTGTCTTTAAGTTCCCATCTTGTACAGGTAACGTTAACCTTTTGCTCAACTATCACTCTGTGGTACCAGTGGATCTCCAATATTTACAAACTTCAGCTCTGATACCACTCTGTGGTATCAGTTGAGCTTAACTATTTACCAACCTTAGCTCTGATACCACTTTTTCACATCCCACACCCCACCCAATGCGGATACCGAAGATGTAATGCCAGTTAGTCGCCTTGCCTGTCTCCCTACCTACAATGCGACCAACCAAAGGCAAACTTCTGAACTTAACGATGAATTGCATTCTAAATGTAGGGTCAGAGCAGCAAAAATTAAAACTTTTTTGTCTCGGGCATGCAACTCATCTATATACCACAGAGGTATGTACCACAGAGCAAGTTTAAAACTAGACATCTAATATCTCTAGAGTACCAATATCATAAGCCATGTCCCAATACATCCAGTGCATATCAATGGATTCAATCATAACATATTACTCATTTGAATAGCCTGAGTCAATCCATCAGAATTCAAGTCTCCACAAATCAGTGCCATTAGATCCTTACTTGGAGTGCCTCTCAGCCTACTAGTATCATTTCCTGGTGCCTTCTAATCCAATAGAGATCAACCCTGAAAAAATGTTAGATAAATAGAATGAGCTTAAACAAGCTCAGTGAGTAACATAGATTTCTGCCATAGGTTTCAAAATCAGTTCATATAAACATAATATCATATAAAATGCATGATCAAATACAGCTCAAGTAGAATAAACATATCAGATCAAAACAGACAAAACAGAACAGACAAAACAGATCAGAACAGAATAGAATAGAACAAATTAGAATAAAACAGATCAGAAGTAGTTGCCTGGTCCCTCAACGGGGTAGGATTTATACTCACTCCCTAACAGAATAGATCAGAAACAGCTACTTGGTCCCTCGATGGGGTAGGACTTATACTCACTCCCTAACAGAATAGATCAGAAACAGCTACTTGGTCCCTCGATGGGGTAGGACTTATACTCACTCCCTAACAGAACAAATCAGGAGCAATTACCTGGTCCTTTGATGGGGTAGGACTTATACTCACTCCTTAACAGAACATATCAGGAGTAGCTGTCTGGTCCCTCGATGGGGTAGGATTTATACTTACTCCCTAACAGAATTGATCAAGATAGAACAGACCCGAACAGAGTTAGAATAGGATATACCAAAAGACATGATAGAATAAAATCATGCCATATGTAATGCAGTACAAAGAGTATGCATGAAAGCATATGTATTAAAACAGTACAGTATATAAATCTAAATAGTACAGTAAATATCACCAAGTCAGTAGTCCGAGTTAGTCACCGACTATACGCTTATCTCCATTCACAAACGATCTCCAAATATGTTCTTAGGCACATCCTTGCATATCCTTAAGTAGGGAATTCAAGTACACAACTCTCTCTTGCTATATTTTCTTCATCAATCGTTTTTTTGACAAAATCATTTCGAGCCTTGATTCAGACTTGCTAAACGGATCACTAACATATCTTAGGAGAGAGTGGGAAGCCTTCTCTGTCTTGTTTTCTTATTGCTCACTCTGGTGTCAAGGCTTCATGGGCGTGGGAAAGGCTTTCCTAATGTTTGATTGCTAAAGCCTCAATTGATTCTCGGTTGCTTTCCTTTCTAGACCTTTGCTGAACCTTACAAATGATCTATTAGAACAATCTTCCTTCCCTTGAATGTCCATAAGCCAACACTTGAGCCTTGCAATCTCAGCCTCTAATACTACTTGACCTTGTAGCCTCTTCAATAATTGCTAATTCACAGCCTTCAAGCTAACAACTTCATCCTCTAAGGAAGCAGCATGAGCCTTCTTCTTCTCACGGTACTTGCAAACAGCTTCGCGATTACCCAGTGGGCGTTTCTTTGATTTCTTTTCTACAAACTCGGCAGTGTCATCGCTGGCAATCTTATCCTTAGTTAGGGTAGATACAATTTTGGTGTGTACATGAAAACAAGTGTGTGTATGACAGAAACCAGGGCCTGGTAGATGGCAAGTATGGGTCTGAGTGCAAGAATGTGTATCCTTGAGAATTTCATCAAGGAAACTATCAATAAAGCAACTGCTCGGGAGATCACCCATATTCGAACTTGAGAACACTTTTTGGTTAGAGAAGTCAACCTCCCGGTCCTCCATTAGGATAATAGAAACCAGCAACCAGAAGAAAAAATTCAATTAAAATTCCACGAAAGATAGATGAATGAAGTTGACCCAGATTAAAATTGTAGTCTTTCCTCGATGTAGATATTTAATTTCTATTACTATAACACGGTTATAGTTTCTTCCATTTTGGTTTTAAAATTCAAACTACAGAGCTGAAACATTAAAGAATTTACTCAAATTTTCATATCCTCCGACAACCTCAATCTCCTTCTAAGGTTTCACACACTAGAAAAATAGTACGTAGGGTTATTACTAGTAAAGTCAGCTTCAGATTCACAGTTATTACTAGAAATGTCTTCAATGGCTCTAAGCCAACTAGTTTAGGAAATCCAAATTAAAGCCCTTTGAAAGAGAATAGTTATCATAGAATTGATTACGGTCACCTTATACTCTGGAATCTTGCCAAAGAGACCTATTTTGTAGCTAAAAATGTGATACGTTCTTCAACAACCTGAACCAAAATCCATTACAGTTTACCAAGGCTATCAGAGAGCTCAAATCTGAAATTCAAAATTCGAATCGATGGAGTGATCTTTTAGCTATAGCTCTGACCCTTCTTCTTCGCCGATTGAAATCTAAAGACAAAAAAACAAAGAAAGAATCAGATGATCATAGATTATGTCAGTGAGAGAGTTGGGGATCACTTGTGGCATGTAGATCATTTTCTTCTTCTCTGCACGGCTCAACTATTAATGCTAAATTGGGCACAAACGTGATCAATGTCGACCCGAATCGTTTCCCCCAAACCCAATCAGCTCAACAGATCTCTCTCATTTTTCTCTTTTTAGTTCACTCTAGAAGCTGTAAGCTTCCTTCCAGCAACTTCTGCTGCAACTACCCTATATATATATATATATATTCTTTATGTTTCTAGTAGCTTCCTTTTTGCTTTACACACGCGCGCGCGCGCACACACACATATATATATAACTATGTAGAGCTGCCCCCTTTTTGTCCACTTTTCCTCAGCTTCAAGAAATTTCTTATTTTTTTTCCCTCACGTATAACTACTTGTTTCTTTTCTAGCATGTATTGGCCTCACATGATTTTCTAGCAGCTTCTTATGGAAGTTTCCTCATTTTTTTCCTATATATATATATATATATATATATAGGTTCCAATGACTTCCTTTAGAAGCTTATAGCTTATATACAATAGTACATAGAACATTACATACACACGCATATATATATATATATATATTATGAGTCTTGATGTATTTTTCTTCCTTTAGATATAAAAGACCATATATTCGTATATATATATATACGTATTACCGTTCATATTTTGATATATCTTACTGTATTTAATAATTTTATTTCATAAAATATTAATTTATGAAATAGCAGTAAATTTGGCTTAAAGTCGAGACTCAGTATCATAATTATTTATTTTGCCAATTTTAGGTCCCCGTTCATATCTCAGATGATATTCATATTATTTTTATAACTAACTCATCATATTGATCCCATTTGTCTATCTCGACACTCAGTTGCTAGGTTGTCAATTTTCTTGAGCATACACCATCTTGAGTGTTTTTGGATTAATCTCATATTTTTTGATAATTTATCCCATTCATATGAGCTCGGTTACTGTTTTAGTCATATCGAATTTTTAGGGTATTACAGGATCGATCTCATGACCATTTCTATTTGACGGTTCAAATTATGCCATTGAAAAGCTTGTATAAGTGCATTCCTAAGAGCTATTTATAAGGGAGTTTGGCTTTCAGTCCAAAAAGGTTGGACCCTTTTAGTCACAACCGCAACTAAGAAATTTCCCTCCATAGTCAAGCCTTCAAATACTTGGAATGAGTTAAAGCTAAAGATAAGTGGCTACAACATCAAAGAGTTGAATCTTATCTTTAATTAATGAAGTAACTCCATATGAGTTTCACGACATCATGACTTGTGAGACATCCAAGGAGGCTTGGGACATCCTCGAGACTACCCATGAGGGTACGTCAGTAGTAAAAATATCAAAATTACAAATTTTGACTACTAGGTTTGAGGCTTTAAGAATGGAAGAATCGAAAACCTTTTCGAAGTTCTATGCTAAATTGAGTGACATTGTCAACTCTTCATTTAACCTAGGATAGAAACTATAAAGGACCAAGATTGTAAGAAAAATATTGAGATCTCTTCCCGAGAGATTTCAACCTAAGATAACCACTATTGAGGAGAGTAAGGATGTGGACTTTCCCGTTGTTGATAAGTTAGTTGGATCACTTCAAACTTTTGAACTAACTCTTAAGCAAGCAAAGAAGACTAAAAGTCTTGCTTTGAAATCAACAATGAGAAAGTGAAGGGTGTCATGACCCGAAATCCGAGCTTTACGGATCCCAAATCGTGACCGCCACCCTTCGGCCCGAGGGCCGTCGGTCAGGCTTCACGTGAGCAACGGTACTGAACAGCTGTGTGATAGGGCCAGAACTGGTAAATTGCGAAAGCGTGAAAAAAAAAACTTTTTCTTTTCGCATGCCCGCTCGGTACCGTCGCCTCTTCTTCTTTTTCAGAGCAGTAAACAAATAATATTTATTCAAGGCATACTAAAAATTTAAAGTTATACATGATACATATCCATTGCCTCTCGGGCTTAAGTACATATTTGTCCAGAATTTACTAAATCAAAATTTGACCAGCTACGGGTCCTAGTACTTCCAAAATTCCTAATCAAATGGAGCTGCTAATCTCCAAACCTCAAATTGGGCAAGGCTCCCATCCATCATCATCAGCTGAAAAATGTTAGGGAATGGGATGAGCTTCGAAAAGCCCAGTGAGTAATTCCAATACTTTGTCATGGGTTTCAACTAGTAGTGGGTTAGTTATAAGAGAAGGTTCATATAAACATAGATTACCAATTGTACAATACTTTAGATACAGAAAATTGAATTCTTCAAAAAGGATAGCGTGAAGCATACAAAGCATTCAAGCTAGGCATGTACTTCAATAATGGCAGAATACGAGAATCTTCAAGTCACGTAGCATGATGCATTTTAAAGCATTTAATATGCAACAGAATTTATAAACAAGTGTAGAGTGGCCATTTGAAGACCAAGGAAATAATTTGAAATCCTTTCCATGAAAATAGGAAGGATGTAAATTTCTTCTTCTTCAAAACTTCAAAGGGTTATATAAAAACCCATTTCAGATAATAGGGGTTTAAAACCTGCTGCCATTTCTGAAAATCTTTTCATCTTTTCACTTTTTAACTCAAGGATCCGTTTCGAACCAGACCCTAATTTTACTTCTGAGAGATCTCATGCCTAGGGGATAAACCTTCCACCAAGCATCTGCGAAATTGAGAACCCGACGGGAGCTCAATAGTTTTTGATGCTTATGCATCATTATCTTGCAAAAACATAGCTTCTTCAAGAAATACTTTTTATGAGCATTTAAAACATGGCTTCTGCAAGAAATGCTTTTTATGAGCATTTAAAAACATGACTTCTTCAAATATATGCTTTTCATGAGCGTTTGAAATATGACATTTCAAATAGATACTTTTCGTGAGTACAAAAATATGGCTTCAATAAAAAGGGTAAATTTTTATGAGTATTTAAAACATGGACAGTTTAACAATGCATTTAAATACTCGAGGAACCATACTTGAACATTTAACACATGGGTTTCAAAAATTTAAATCACGATGTTTAGGAATTTATTAAAGCATAGGTAGAATAAAAGCAGTTAATTCAAGAGGCATTTAATAAGATTTATATTTACATGGACATGCGGAAATAAACGTATCATTCGTAAGAAATATCAAGTAACAAATTTTGCATGCCATGTTAGAATTTATAATTAAAACGACAGTACATTTGAAATATAAAGCATATAGATAAGAGAATTTAAATTTAGAAGTATTGCAGATATTTTCATAAAACACTTAAGAATATTTTTACTTCAAATTTCTTCGGAATCCATGGAGATTAAAAACCTCTACTTCAAAGTACAGGATTACTTACCTTGTTTCCCCTTGGTTAGCGCTACTGTTCGGCTTTCCCTTTTGCCTTTGTAGCTCCTAGAAATAAAATTCATCAAGACTTCAATTAATTTTTCATTTACTTCAAATCATCTCTAAATCGATGATCTTCATTTAATCTTAGACCCGATGTATCCTAATTTCCTAGGATTGGTCTTACCAATCTACTTGTGATAACTTGATAAGTTTTTATTTTTCACGTGACTTATTTTTCAGTACCTCTTTTGGTATTATGGACCTCACTGTTGGGTTCGGAACGTGAAGAACGTCAATTTAGACCCTCTCGTCTTTTTATTTGGCTTTGGGCATATGCAGGGGCAAAATGGTAATTTATTTTTCTTTCCCCGGACCTATCATGGTCCTCAGAATGTTCTACATATCTTATACGTAAATTTTTAAGTCCTTTGGACTTCATTTGGTATCTACTTTTGATCATAGGGACAAATCGATCATTTCTCATTTTGTACGTTGACTGTCCCGGAGTCTTATTTAGCTTCTAAATTTTCATAAATATGCTTATGACAATTAATTTTTGACCTTTGCTTGTATTTCTCATACTTAGGGGTATTTTGGCCATTTATATTTTATGACATTCTGACCCCGAATCATTATTTAATCATATATACAAGTTCACAATTTTTTTGGGCTTCTATTGGTATCAATTCCGTCCAATTTGGACTTCATTTGGGCTTCGTATTGTCTTTAGAGCAATACAGTCATTTAACATTTATGTGTCTATTTTTCAGGACTTAATTTCATCAATTGGACTCCACCACTGAGTTTGAAATGCCCGAAATAGTAGAAATACACTATTCATTTATTTTATTTGGACTTCGTTTGACTCATTTAGTGTCCAAGGGTAAAATAGTAATTTTACCCAATTAATAAAATAATTAAATAAATTATTTGATTATTTATTTATTGTTCAGGGGTTTGTTCGAAATAATTCTTTAAGATCTAGGCTTCAGTAAAATTTTCCTAAACAGTGGGGGTTCAATTGCAATTCTTTAAAACTTTTAAAATAAACCAAAAGGTTTATTTTATTTGTAAGTGAACCGGTCTAGGGTTTTACTGGACCGACCGGTTTTGGCCGGTTCAATGTGTAATGCTAACTTCATGATGACGTCAGCCCTAAATTTTAAAATTTAAAATCCTCTTAATCAAACGACGTAGTTTCACTTAAACCCGTTAATGCGGCTGGTCGGGTCCCGACCCGAACCTAGATCCAACCTAAGACCGACCCACACACTGTTCATCTTCTTCCTCTCTCCGCCCCCCGTGTTGCCCTAATTTGTGTTTATTTCTCCTTCAATTTCGTGATGTTTTGGGATGTTTTACTCTCTGTTTTCCGTTTCAACTCGTTTCTGGGTGTCTAAGGATCGGTTTGGCATTCTTTAGGGAGTATTGGTTTTAGCTTAAACGCTTGCCTTGGGATTGAATAACCGAAACTGCAACTCGGTTATGCATGCAGGTTTCTGGTCCAAACTTATTAAGGTTTCTTCTGTTATGACCTGTCCATCATGGGGCTCGAACCCCCATTCTTAGAATCCGGTTTTACAGTGAGTTTTGAAGGTTGGGTTTCAAAACCCGAACCTACAACTTAGGTTTTAAGGCTCGTCTTTGAGCCATTTGGCCTGGTTCTTGTCACGTTGTGAACCCTATAGGATCTAGTTTAAGGCCTGATGCTTGAAAATCAGTTCCCACTAGGTAAGTTCAGACCGACCTTGAGGTTAGTTGTCAATGGCAGTTGGGATTTGGGTCACTATTTTTAAGGCTGTCTGGCTATCCTAACTTGGCTTCTTGTTACCCTCCCTCACATGATGCACCGATTTCAGGTCATGCATGCCAAAAGAAAACCCAAAACAGTTGTACGCATGAGTAATTTCTAGAGAGAGAAAAAGAAATGGTGAGTTAGAATTTTACCCTACAGTGGATTTGCCTCTTCTTCCTTTTCTTGTTTGGATCGTGATCTCCTTTAGGTCAGGCAGCCATGCACACAGCCCTTCCTTCTTCTTCCTCTTTCACTTTCTCTCTCTAGGTTTCTCTCTCTTTCTACTCTCTCTCTCTACCCGAGCACACACTTTCACTCTTGTATTCTGCTTTTCTGAGTTTGAGGTTACACACACGCAACACTTATAATTATATCACTTAATATTTTAATGTTTTCATTTTAAAACTAATTCTTTTGGTTGCATAAAAGGCCATTGGCCAATTTAGGTGGTGGGGCCTTGTTACTTTATACATATATACATATAATTTGCATTATAAGACACAATTAGGTGGGCAGCCCAAGTGGCTACTTTTTGGGCCTTAAGGCTTTGCCTATTTCTGGGTCAAGGGTTCAAAATCTCTTGGCCTCACTTTTTGGTTCATTTTTGTTATTTTCCTCCTTTGTGACTTGTTTGGCATTTAATTCATTTATTTAACTTTGTGCATTATTTTCCACTTTGTGATTTTAAAATTTTAATATTAACTCTTTCATGTACCGATTTATAAATCGTAGTCGTATTTTATTTTTCTCCGGAGTCGACCTTGATTTTTAAGGTCTCAAATTTTTTTTGGAATCGTCATCTATTTCTCGTTTAAATTTCTTAATCATTCCTCTTAAGGTCACTAATTAAAAATTAGTGACTTAATTTTCATTTAATCTGGTTGGGGTGTTACAAAGGGGATATTGAAATTGAGCCCAAGTCCATGAATGATGAGGACTTGGCTTTTTTTGTTAGGAAGTTCAACAAATATCTTAAAGGTAGAATGCCTAACTCCAAGGGATCTTATAATTTAAGTAAAAGATCTTTTTGAAATTCTAGCTCTTTAAGAGGACAAGTCCAAAAATCTTCTTCTAGTAGTGATAGAAGAAGACCTTCATCACAATCTACCTCTACGCCTTTTAAATGCTATGATTGCCATAACTTTAGGCATATAGCAGTTGATTGTCCCAATAAGAGAAAGGGAAATTTTCAAAATATGAAGGTAATGAAATCATCTCTTTCTAAAGAGGATGAAGATTAAGAAGGGGATGATAATGAAGAAGAAGAAGAAGAATGTGATGAAAGTTAATTCTTAGCTTTCACAAGTGTCACTAATATCCATGAAAATTCCTCCTCTATTGAGGATGAAGATCGTGAGAGCGATGATGAAGACAACATTGAGATTGCTTTTAAAAAGCTATTCAATGAATCTATGAATCTCAAGAAGTCTAACATGAACCTTATCACTATGCTCAAGTCTTGTGAGAAGGAGAAGAGTGCTTTAATAGTTGATCAATCTTTATGGAATCAACTAAATAAGGATAATTTGTCTCTCTTAAAGGAAATTGAACCTTAAGAAAATGAGAGAAATTCATTGGTTGTTGAAAGTAAGAGGACTTAAGGCTTTCTGGATGCTTGTGAGGTTGAAAATAAAAAATTGAATTCCAAAGTTCACTCTCTTAGTGAACAACTCACATAAGCTAGGAATGTCAAGGTCAATCTTGAGGATAAGTCGAATAAGCTTTCTAAAATGCTTAATACCATCCAAATCAAGAATGATAGAAGTGGTTTAGGCAATGACATGTTCACAAAAAAGAAGAAGCCCTCCACATACACTTCAAGTCAATCTCTTGCTCTCAAGCCAGTTGTGTTTGTATCCTCAAATCTAAAGGAGTTGAATCACCTAAACCTATGAGGAAAACCAAGTCCCAACTAAAGCCTCAAGCACATTATCATCCATTACCTCATTCTAGACCTCAAGCCAAACCTCAACCAATATCATTTTATTGCTCTCATTGTAAGGTTGAAGGGCATTCTAGGAGAAAATTTGGATTTGCCAAGAAAAGGAAAACAAAATCTCACACTATGACCTTAGAGCACAAATTGAAAATTGCTACTTAGAGCAACAAATGAATGATTATATTAGAAAATCAAAAAGCATGGCTCAAAGGATCATTCATACTTCCAACATTGAAAAGCCTAAAGTAATTTCCCATTCAAAGGTTGGAGGTAAGGTCAAGACTCAAAAAGTTCCTAATACTCCCAAAAGAATTGTAAGACAAATTTAGGTGAGGAATGATAAATTGAAAGGTCTTGAGAAGGAGTGTGTAAATCACAGTTCACAATTTACTTCTTCCTCGGGCAGAGAAAATTCATCTCTTAAATGACTAAGAGATTCTATAGCAATGTAGGGATTTCACTATTCACTCTCATCTATGAGTCATCCTGTGAATTGCTTTATTACATCTTACTCTATTTCACTCATTGAAAATCATCTTGAGTAAGTTTTGTTTCTTTTCCATAATCTAGGTGATTCTTTCATTAACCATTTATTCTAGGTCTATGGATATTTTTTTTAACGAATTTTTTATTTTTTATAATTTGATGCATTTTATACATTTGTGAAGTCAATAATCCAAAAAATAAAATTTCTCTTATCTAAATTGCTAATGGTAATCCCATTTTTTTGAAAATAGAATTATATTAAGTACAATTTAAGTGATTGAGTATTAACTTATGAACCTTATTTTATCAATATTTTCACTTGGGTGCACACAATCTTTCAATCTACTTGTGATCTCATAGGTGTTAGTCTTGCTTATTGTTTGCATGAAATTGTCTTGTAGATAGGATAGGCTTAATGGTTTTATATTTTCATCTCAATAAGTCCATGGCTAGAAAGATTAGCTTAGGTTGGAAAAATCAGAGGATCAAAAGTAAAAGCCTAAAATGAAAATGGCATACACACAAAAAAATTCAAGAGTGGAAGGAAATGGCTACCTTTGAGATAATGTGTTTGCGGAGATTGGTAAATCCTTTGAAAAGAGCAGTCTACTAAACTCTGTGAAAAACGCCTTGCAAAAAGTGAGTCAAGTGAAAATATAATTTGTAATTTTTTACTTTTAAGTTGAAAGGGAGTTTTGATTGAAAATCATAAAAAATTCCTAAGTTGGTTGACTATAGTTGTATACTCTTACTGATGTGAAAATCATTCAACACCATAGAAAGTCAACCTTGAGACAAAGAACATTTCATGCTTGAAATTAATGCATATGTCTAGTTAGCATGAATGGGTGAGTAGAGAATGATCTTGTATGTATTTTGGTGTTCTAGGATCATTTAAATGTATTGATGCTATTTAGAACACATTTACATCTCTTAAATTCACTCAAAATATTCTTCAAATTCAATTTTTTGCTAAAAAATATCGAGATTATTTTTAGCCTTGAAAACAATTGAATTAATTTTTTAGTTTGCACCTAAAAATAGTGTTTTCATGAAACACTCCAGTTTTTCCCTATTTTGTAGTTGAAATGTGCACAAGGTTTTCAAACAGAGCAAGTCACTCTATTTTTCTGAGAGAAGAACAGTTTCTGGTATTCGTTCAAATGAAGCACATTTGAACGAACTGTTCAGTTCAACATGTGAGAAACTGTGATCAGTTCTTAAAATTCATTGATTTTCTCTCTTTTTCTCTCAAAATCTTCTCAAATCTAGCAACATTTAGATCCCAGGGTGCATCATTCTTAGATTTCATTACGGTTAGTTTGTTTTACTCACCGAAGGCTTCATTTTCATTGATCATTTTGGGATTCCATCCATTCATTGTTATAGTAAGTTCTCAAGTACATTTTCTTACTTTCCTTTGATTTATTTTATTTTTCATTTAGACTTAGGATTAGTGTAGATTGTAGTTCAGTACACTTGACATTGTACCATTTTTTGGTCATCTTACATTCTATCTTTTGATATATACTACGTGGTCATGTCGACCAAGACAGTTCCCATTGAGTGTTAACATTTTCCTTATGTCATCTGCCTAGGGGTAGCACCTAGGGTCTTAGTTCATTTTTCGACCCAGGTAACTCAGGTTTGGGTAAGGATTATCCTGTCACATCCCGAACCCCACCCTACGCGGATGTCAAGGACGTGACCGCCAGTCAGTCGCGACGCGACCAACCAAAGGCAAATTCTGAACTTTCCGACAAATTGCACTCCAACTGTAGGGTCAGATGCAGCGGAATTTAAAACTTTTCTTTGTGTCACGGGAATGCAACTCACTTATCCATCATAAGAATATGCATCACAGAGCAAGACTAAATCCAGTCAGTCAACAATTCTAATCTCAGAGCATATCTAAAATCAAGCATATAACAACAGAGCAGATCTAATATCTCTAGAGTACCATTAGTTCCATGAGCCATGTCTATCTAGTATATAACAGTCAAGTCAGTCATAACATACCACTCACCGGAATAACCAGGTTCAATCCATAATAAACCAGTCTCTATAGTTCAGTGCCGTCAGATCCTTACTTGCGATGCCACTTAGCCTATTCATGTCATGTCACAGTACCATCTAATCCAATGGAGGTAATTCCTGAAAAATGTCAGAATAATGGGGTGAGCTTAAATAAGCCCAGTGAGTAACACAGATTCCCTATCATGGGTTTCAAAACCAGTTTTGTGCTCCCAAGGCACATGGATAATTTAGTCATTACAAAAATAACTATTTTTATAAATCCATTTCATAAGCAGTCTAGTACAATAAAACAGAATCGAACAGACAATACAAACGAATCGGAACATGACATAACCAATCGGTCAGAACAATAACTATTGCTAATCTATCGATCAAGACACAGACTCTTCATTAACGGAACGAATCATAACGGAACAGGACCCTATATCAATCAAGACAGGCAGATCATCAACGGACGGAACATGTCGGAACCGGACGGAACATATCAATCGAGGCAGACATAACATTAACGGACGGAATATAACGGAATCGGACGGTAACAATACATCAGTCAAGCAAAGGCATATCGCGAACGGATAAAATTATAACGGAACTAAACGGAAACAATACACTAATCAGGACACAGGCAAATCATGAACAGGACACAACATAACAGAACTGGGTAGAAACAATATAACAATCAAGTCAGGGACACATCACTGTCGGAACTAATCATAACTGGACTGAACAATGTTTCAATCAAGACAGACATATCATCAACGAACAGTACACAACGGAACTGGACCATATATCAATCAAGGCAGACACATTATCAATGAACGGAACATAACAGAATCGAACAGAACAAAACTTTAGTCAAAGCAAAGACATATCATCAACGGACGGATCATAACGGAACTGGACCATATATCAATCAAGGCGGACTTAACATCATTAACGGACGGAACATGTCAGAACCGGACGGAACGTATCAATCGAGGCAGACATATCATTAACGGACAGCACATAACCGAACTGAACAGAATTCCTAATTCGAAGGACACAAGCACATCACGTGGAATGTGATACAAAGGGCGTACATTAAGTACATACATTTAAACAATATAGCATTCAGACAGTATACTATACAAAGCGGTACGATACAACAAAATGTTGTTCTTTGCCTATATCACATGGTTTATTTAATCAGTTTCAGAAATAATGGTTCAATATATCCATTTTATCTCAACAGTTCAAAACGGGCAAAACAGTACGGAATGCTAGCACAGGGATCAGGAATATAGTCAATTATTTAAAAAGACTAAAACCATGTCATAAGTGATATAGTACGGAAAGGCATGCATTCAAATAATTGCGCTTAAATAATTGCATTCAAAACAGATCAGTAAATCAAGGGACAGTATCAAAACAGTGTCAGAAGTTACTCACAAACTTTACGCTTATTTCCTTGCATAAATAATCCGATAACCTCCAGGTACGTCAAGCATCTCCATGTATATCCTGAATAATAATCATCAATCACAGATAGATCAGAACTCATCCATTCAGGTCTCATTCGTCATCTTAGGTATCTATCGGATTACCTAAGACAGCCTAGTAGCCTATCGCCCTTCCATTGGGTCTCACCCGAGGCTATTTCATTCTTTAATTAGGCTTAGCAATTATTAGGATCATATCCTAAGTCATTTAGACTTCAGTTGTTATCAGTCAGGCACTCATTCAACCTTAGGGGCAAAATGGTAATTTTACCATTTTTGTCCCGGACCCTGTCGTGGTCTTCGGAATAGTCTTTATATCTTAAGTACAAAGTTCTACGTCCTTTGGACTCCAATCGGTATCAGTTAGGTTCTCATTTTAACCATAGGGGCAAAATGGTAATTTTGCCATTCTTATCCCGGACCCTGTTGTGGTCCTCAGAATATCCCATATATCGTATATATGAAGTTTTAAGTCTCCTAGACTTTAATCGGTATCAGTTGGGTACTTATTTAGTCTTAGGAGCAAAATGGTAATTTTGTCATTTTTGCCCCGAACCCTATCATGGTCCTCAGAATGTCCCATATACCTCATGTATAAATTTGTAAGTCCCTTGGACTTCATTTGGTATCTGCTTTAGATCGTCAGGACACATCGATCATTTCTCGTTTTACGCGTTGACTGTCTCGGAGTCTTATTTAGCCCTTCAGTGTTCATAATTATCCCTATGATAATTTATCAGATCAGTTTGACCTTTATTCGACCTCTACTTTGCACTTACAATGCTCAGGGGTATTTTGGTCATTTTAAGTTTTGTGTAATTCTGACCCCGATTCGTCATCTAATCAAGTATACAGTCTCACCAGTGTCTGGGCTCCTACCGGTATCAGTTTCGTCCCAATCGGACTTTGTTTAGGTCTCGTACGGTATCAGGGTTAATTTGGTAATTTCATGTGTCGTATTTTTTGGCACGTCAGTTTATAAAATGGACCTCACCATTGGGTCCAGAGCGTCCAACATAGTGAAATTGGACTGTCTGTTATGTTTAATCGGCCCTGGGTATCATTAAGGGCAATTCAGTCATTTACACCTACGTGTCTGTATTTTTCGGGACCTCAGTTCACTAAATGGACCTCACCGTTAAGTCCAGAATGCACGAGATAGTCAAAATAGGCTATCTGATATTTTTATTTGGGTCTGGGTTCCATCAGGGGCAGTTCGGTCATTTATCACTTACGGGTCTGTATTTTTCGGGACTGTATTTCCAAAATCGGACTGTACCATTGAGTCTAGAATATTTGAAATAGTGAAAATACACTATTTATTTACTTAATTTGGACTCCGTTTGACATATTTAATGTCTAGGGGTAAAATTATAATTTTACCTATTTAATAAAATAATTAAATAATTATTTTATTATTTAATTAATTTATTCAGGGCTTAAATGTATAAATTTTCAGAAGTCTGGGCCACTGTGTAATTCCCCAAAACTGTTGGGGTCAAAAACGAATTTACAAAAGTTCTGGTTCAGTTTTTTTTAATTTCAAACAGTGGACCATTGGGTTTTCAATTCAAAACCCTAAACCGGTCCCTTTATCAACTAAATCAGCCGGTTCAGGTCCCCCCAGAAAACCGGAATAACATATCCCTCATATCCCCAAATTGGTCCTTATCCGTATACAGGTTTAGCCCCAAATCAATTTCAATTTTTAAAACTCGTAACCAAACAGGCCAATTCTAAATTTTAAATTTAAAACATCAAAACAGTGCAGTTTTATTAAAACAGTGGCACGGTCTTGAGGCGACACGTGTCCGAGTCAGCTCGGATTGGCTCGGTCAACTCGGCCGAGTCAACTCCATCTTCCCCACTGTTTTACCCTCGGTTGCCCTAATTTACAGAGAATTTCTCTTTCAATTTCGTGGCAATTTAGACACGATTTCTTGCTGATTTCAATCCCGATGGGTTTCTGCACTTCATATCCATCCTTTAACATCCATTTTGAGCTTCGAATCCACGGATTAAGCTCTGTTTAACGGATTATCATGGGGGGTTTCAGCTCAGTCGCGTGGACTCATTTCTCCACCAAACCTCACGTGGTTTGGCTCGTTGTGACCGTGTGTCCATGGGGATCAACATCCCATTTAGAAGTTTCGGTTTGGAGGCCTATTTTCGAGTTTGGGTTCCATGGCCGAGACCTATAGGTTCGGTTTTGAGGGTCTACCCGTGTGAGTTTCAGTCGCGGATGGTGATTTTTAAACACCTAATGGGGTCTAGTTCAGGTCTGGGTAACTCAAATCAAGTTCGGTGGAGGTTGATCAGACCCTATTCAGTGTAGGTCCATTAATGGCAGATTTTAATTGAGGGTGTGTTTCGAGCCTTCTAGGCTCTCTCAAACAATCTAAATCCGTCCCTAGGTGTCACAGTAGCTTATGCATGCAATTTATATGGCCTCAATTGACTGAAACAGAAAGCAAAACTTAAGAGGAAAAATTCAGAATTTTGGTGTTTATACCTTAGGGTCGACCACTGTCCTCCATGGTTCGAGATGAGATTCCTGTGTGTTGCCCCAGTGCAGTCGTGTGCTGCTCAGTTGCTTTCCTTCATGGTGCACCTCCATGTGGAACACACCATGCACACACTTGCTCTTCACTCACACATGCAAGTTTTCTTTCTAACCCACTCTCTCTTTTGGTGCAGGTCTGTCCGTACACTATCACACACATTCAGGCAGTTTTCTGGCTAGCCCCTAAGCAACATGTAACATATATATACATATATTATTACATATTCTATATATATACCTCTCTTATATGTATATAGATGTATATACATCAGAGAGCAGTGGGATCTTAGGGCTGAGGTGGGCTGATGGAGAGCAATCATGTGGGGTTTGCATGGGTTGCCATTGGTTGATTTGGGTGGCAAGTTGGGCAATACAGAGATATATACAATTAAGTTGTATATATAGGCACAAAGGTGCTGGATGGCCACCTGGTTAAGTTTTTGGGTGAGATTCATTCCTTCCATAGGTCAAGGGTTCAATTCCCCTTGACCACCAATTTGGCCATTTTTCCACATTTTGGGCTAAGGCCCTGTTTGGCTGCACGTTAATTCAGTTTCTGATGTTTGCCTCATAACTTTCATTCCGTAATTCCTTTTTCGATGCGGTTTGTTCCGAGAGTTTCATATTTCAGTTATCTACAGTGTCAGAGGTTCCGTGTCATTTATTACTCATTCGGGATTTCCGTGGTTAATTAATTCGAATTTCGTCAGTGTTAAATTGACATTATCTCACCTAATTAATGGATAATTAGGTTCGGGTATTATACCCTATTCTCGGACATGTTTTGTCATTCTATTGGTCTAGTGTGACCACCGGGAGATTAAGGTTAATTTCCTTAATTATTCCCTAAGCCGGTACTAATTAATAATTAATTATTTAATTATTAATTATACAGAGTCGGGGTGTTACATATCCTGTCCAGACCAGTCCTTGTAGAGAGGATATGTACCATCAATGACATCCATAAGACTTTAGTTTACATGTTATTTGACTTGCGTGGTTGGCTACCTCTCTTCTCAGTCACTGGTCTGGCCATTGAGACCCTAGTTTGAGAGTTTTACTCGAACCTCAGTTCTCGTGATGCTTAGAGAGCCTACCCGATGACAGTACATGGTGTTCCTTTCTCTCTTATCACTGACATGATTGTTGAGACTTTTGGACTTTCTTGAGTCGAGTTGCTTGGCTTCCCGTTCCCTTAGGGTCTTTCATTTCCAGCTACAACTCTTATTGCTTCCACCCTTTATTTTGACAGTTTGTCTATTTTTGCCATGAGGGGTTGTCACTCTAGAGCAGGGATATTTGCACGAGGGTTATCGTATCCTTAACCTCATTTTGTGCAATATGTTACATCTAGTCAACCACATGAATACACTGACTCTCTCCTATACTACACTTCTGTATACACTCGATGCTCCTATTCTTATTGATACTCTATCGTATATTCTTCGAATCATTAATTACTCTGCCACTAATACTAGACGTATTGCGTCTTTGTCATTTAGTAGCCTGATCACTAGGATCGGTGCTGCACAATAGGTTTTTTTCTTCACTGTTGATATGCTTGTCCTTCATCCTAGTCCATTTATATGTCGGACTCTAGTCAAGTCATAGGGACAAGTCATCACTCCTCCCGATGAGGATTATGTTGATGATGAGCATGAGGACGCACAGTTGCTAGAGGAACAACAGCCAACAACATCGGCTCAGCTGCAATAGCCACATATGTCATCGCAGTAACAGCAGTCTAGAGAGTAAATACATGTTGAGGACTTCCTTGTTAACAAGACTCTACCACAATTTCGTACCCCCTTAGGTGCAGACTTTCATGCGTCAATAGGAGCTTCTTCTACCGATCAGCCGATTACCAGAGATGTGCTAGATGAGCGATTATAGGTTCATCATGATCAGATCACTATTGATGTTGATCATAGGCTAGAGCGGTATTATCTTCAGGTATGCTCAGACTATTCCATCCCAATGATGGAGGAGACTACCTATTTTCGAAGTGCTCTGTAGGGATTGACAAAGGCTTTAACTCGTGTCTTTCATCCTCCTCTTTCACCTTTTACAAGCTACATCAATGATGTAGCTTGTAGTTGGTTATATGAGTGATGAGTGCTATTGTAGTGAGGTTTTCACTTGTATTTTTCTACTCATTAGCTACACGTACTTATGATTTTTAATAGTTTCTCTCGATAATTCTTGTTTATCTTTTTGAGATTGATGATAGACTCTGTTCTTTCTATGATATCTTTGATATTTCTTTTCTGTGTCTATGATCATTACTGTCAGTACTCTATTATCTCATTATGCATGCCTATGTTGTTATATTTTACTTCCTTATGATCTTTTTGTTGTTACCTTCTTTGTCATCGTGACAAAAAAGGGGAGATGGTGTTACATATGGGGAGTTGTACAAATTGGGAGATTGCATGATTTGTATTGCGTATATATTGAGGGGGAGTATATACATTTTTTTTACATATGTATGAGATAGCTTAGAATCACTTTGTATTGCTCTAGTCTTGTTTTAACTGCATATGGTTACCATGTTTACTGTACCCTGTTTTACATTGATACTCATCTATTTATGAAATCTCATTGGATTTATTTGATATATCTCTTTTGTTGTGATCTCACACGGTATAATTGAGTTTATTATGCAGGAAACATATTTACCTCTTATTGAGCAGAACTAAGTGATATCAATATCGGTCAACTTGGTTCTTGAAGGGTATATTAGACTTTTGTATTTGATTTGGATCTCACACACTCACATCATGCATGCATTGTATATAGTTTTTATTATAACATCATATATGTGATTGACTTATGTTGGGATCCAATTTTTACAAAATGCATCTTTAAAATACTTAAGGGAAAAATTCAGTTCATAAGACAAGCAAGAATGAGCAACTCTCTGTTACTCATTTGAATGAAGCCTTGACTCGTTTGAATGAGCAATAGAGAAATTCGTTCTCATTCATTTTCATTCGTTGGAAGGCTCTATATCAAATGAAGAGTTGCAACCTTAGAGTTGTGCTCGTTTGATATTCGTTCATTATTCGTTCGAATGAACCCTAGGCAAAAAATAGATTTATATTTTGTTTTCATGCCACTTAGGGATCAATCAAGCTCTTTGGGAAAATACACGAAAATGTGATTTAAAGCAATCGAGAACAAAATGAATGAGTCTTATATTGTGAGAGAAAAGTTGATGAAAGATTATGAAGCTCTTATCAGAGATCATTCATAAATTTCATTTATACACATCTTTACTCTTTTTCACTGATTGATTTAGATCATCCACTAGATCCAATTCAGATCTAAGAGCCTTAGTTTATGTCAATTTAACCATTGATGAAAGATGGAGTTCAAGCTTGAAGATTGGGCATTGAGCAATCAGTAGACACCAAGGTCATGAGGATTTGCGATTGTTCAGAGGCTTGATCGAAACATTCTGTGGCCGTCGAGGATTTCGGTTGTTTAAAGGTTCCAGCTATGAGATACTTGAAGATTCAAGGAGAATTTAAAAAAGTGATTGGGAAGAACGCAGCTTGAGGTACTAAGCTTGTTCATAGATATGTTATATTATAGTTTCCATCATAATGGAAGTCTTTCTTGAGCATTGGCCGAGATTCCAAGTTTTACTTCAAGTATTGTTGTCCTCGGTGGTTTCTCTATCATCAATTGGTTTGTAAATCTCTCGTTCTCTCAATCTCTTTCAATTTACTATTTTCTTTAATTGAAATGCTTCTGCTAGAATATAGAAATTGAGTTTTCATGAAATTCACAATTGTTCATCAATTTGATAAATTGAAAACTTAACTGAAATCATAAATTGGTCACTTAGTTGAATTAGCTTTGAATTGTTAAATTGCATATAAAATAAAGGTAGATTAATCAATTTGGTGATGCTTGATAAGTTGTTGTTGCGACCTGCGACCCCAACCTATGCGGATTACGGGGACAAGACTGCCACCCTTCAGGCCTAGGGGCCAGTTGGTGGACCAGAAGTGACGGTGCTGGACGGTGGTGCAACCTTGAATATAATTTGTGGAAGTGTGAAAACTTTTTTTCCTTTCTTTCCTCATATCTGCCCGGAACTACCACTCACAGAATGGTACAATTAACAAACATACAGAGCTTGCTAAATTTTTAAAAGTTAAACATATTACATGGTCATTGTTCTTAGGGACTTAATTCCATAATTTTTCCAAAATAGAATACTACAAAAAGATTGACCAATTAGTGGTCCTGACATTCCCAAAATGCTAATTTAAGTGCGGAGCTTCCAATGCCCTTCCTTAGTACGGGCAAGGCTCTTAATCATCTTCATTACCTAAAAGAGTCATAGGTAACAAATTCATGTGAGCTTTATGAAAAGCTCGTGAGTAATTCCAGTACCTTGTCATGGGTTTTTAACTAATAGTGGGTTAGGTACAACAGATTTTATAAAATAGTTACTACCAATTGCTCGTACATTTTAGATGCAAAATACAAGAATCTAAAAATAGATAGCATGAAGCATTCAGGCTAGGCACTTATTTCATCAAATACAGGATACATGAATCTTTAAAACATGTAACGCAAAACATTTAAAGAATTCTGAGTAAAACAGTTATTTCACGAATACAAAGTACAAGAATCTTAAAAAACATGTAACACGAAGCATTTAAAGCATTTGAGTAAGGTATTTAATATGCACCAGAAAACTTGTAAACATATACAGCATGGCCATTTGTTGGTCAAGGAAATTTAAATCCTTTACTTGTTAAATAGGAGGATAAAAATCCTTTACATATAAACAGGAGGATAAAATCCTATTCTTATAACGGGAGGGCAAGACTCTTTTTCATTTTAAAAGTAGGGCCATTTTAAAAACCTTTTTTCATGTAAATAGGGGTTCAAAAATCTTTTATTATTTATTGCCATACTTGTTTTCACTTTTTAACAGAAGAATCCATTTTGAGCCCTAAGCTTAACAGATCAGTAGAGATATCTCATGTTTGGGGGGATAAACCTTATACCGGGCATTTAAGGATTTTGAGTCCCAAAGGGCCTCAATAGCTCATAGTTTATGCACAATTTTCTTGCATTACCAGTTCACAAACATGAGGCATTTAAAAATATTTCTTTACTGGTAGATGTTATTCAAGAGCACTTAAACATAACCTCTAAGTAGATGTTTTTCAAGAACATTTAAAATATAACTTTTCAAATAGATGTTTTTCAAGAGCATTAAAACATGGCTTTTCAAATAGAGGCTTTTCAAGAGCATTTGACAGAACTTTCATGAGTATTTTAACAGAGCCTTCAAAATACTTGGAATATAAAATCCAAGAACATTTAAAACATAACCTTCAGAGTATTTAATCACATTGTTCAGGAATATTTAAAACATGGCTAGAATGAAAAACATTTACTTTTAGAGAGGCATTTAATATAAATTTTGAATTTAAATAGATATGCTGTGGTACGAACTTACAAACAGTCAACAATTTAAACAAGCTCACTTACATGTCAAGATAGTATTTAAAAATGGAAGCAATAATACATTTGAATCATGAATCATGTAAATACAAGAATTTTGAACTTAAAACACTTCAGGAATCATGGAGTTAAAACCTCCACTTCAAAGTACAGGATTACTCACCTTTATTCTCGAGGTTGGCGCTACTCGTGTGCCTTTCCCTTTCCTTTGTAGTTCCTAAGAAAAATTTATGAAGAATCTAATTAATTCCGGATTTAAATTAAATCACCAGTCAAGTCGGACTTTTAGGGGTAATTTAACAAATTTTTATTTTCATGTGTCTTATTTTTTAGTACTTAATTTGAAAAAATGGACCTCACCATTGGGTTCGGAACGTCGAAAAAAGTCAATTTAGACCCTCTTGAACTTCTATTTGGCTTCGAGCATCATTAAGGATAAAATGGTCATTTTTACATTTTACGTGACTTAATTTTTGGGATTCTATCTCGTAAAATGGACCTCGTCGTTAGGTCCAGAATATCAGAAAAATTTAAAATACACTACCCTTTTATTTCTTTTGGGTAATGGAACATTTTACTATAATTAAATTTATTTAATAAATTTAATATTATACATATATTCTTTCATTATTTTAATACAAGTTCCATAATGGCACACGCGTGGGGTTTAGAATCCTCACGTGTGTGAGGTCTTTGTTTCGAGTCTAGAGAGCTGCAGCTCCCCTTTACTTTTTGATTTTCAGGTTGCCAAATAGTGGACAAGGGGGGGAAACAGGGATAGGCTATCCCAATCTTGTTTAGGTTATTAAATCAGGTTTCTAACCTCATAGCCAAAAAACCCATATTCATTTTAAATTAAAACTAGAAGCCCCTAAACGACACCATCTTACTTACCTTTGTGTACGGCTGGGCAAGTTCTGACTCGAACCCAAAACCGACCCATTACTATTCATCTTCTTCCCAATCTCTTTCATCATGTTTCCCTAATTCACAGAATTTTTCAATTGCTATTTCATGACGTTTCAGGTAGCGTTTCAACTAGCAGTTTGTTCCTATGGCTTCCTAAGACTACAAGGAAGATTTTGCGCTTCGTCTTGGGGTTCAAATTGGGCGTTGAGTAGTTCAGTTGGTTTTTGACACTCGTGACTATAACAAGCTTTCTTTGAGCTTGTTTTGCCACCAAAATCGATGGGGTTGGGCTCATTGTGGTCCTATCAACATAGGGATTCAGTCCCCGTTCTAAGAATCAGGTTTTGGTGCGGATTTGTGAAGGTTTGTTTTTAGCCCGCAACCTGCAAGTCGAGGTTTGGGGTCTTCCTTAAAGCTTTTTGGTTATGGAACAGGGTTTTTGTGACCCATGTAGTCTCTAAATCAAGCCCCAAGTGGTAAAATTTGGTTTCCTACTAGTTGTTTCAGACTCACTTTCTTGGTGGTCGACAAGGGCAGATTTCAATTTTAGGTGGCTATTTTAAGTGTCCTGAGCCTCCTAGGTTAGCTTTCTAACATTCGCTACCATGGTACATCAACCTCTAAGCCATGCATGCATTTCATACCCATTAAACAGTAGGTTTCAACAATATCTTTCTAGAGAGAGAAACTAATTTAGGTGTTTTTACCTTCATGCAGTGGTTTCTCCCTCCCTCCTTGCTTGGTTCGGATCCTCTAGGCTTCCTTGAGTTAGTTTAGGGTTGCATGGATAACTCCCTTCTTCCTTCTTCTTCTTCTTCTTCTTCTTGTTCTTGTTCTTCTTCTTCTTCTTCCTTTTCTCACACTCTCATTTTCTCTCTAGTTGCACATGCATGCACTAAAATCTAAGTCAATTCTGACTTCTCTCCCCTTACACAATGTCACATGCAACATATATATATATATATATATATATTTACTTAGGTGTTGCATGAATTACTATTGGGTGTGAGGGTGGTGCAATAGGGTGGTGACACCTCATTGCATCAGACTTTTCCCACCTAAGTTTTATGCTATATGCTTAGTTTTTGGCCATGATAGTACATGTGTGCTGATAGCCTGGTGGACTTTGGGTTGTGTATAAGTCTCTTGGGAGACTAGGTGTTGGGTTCAATTCTTTTTGCCAACACCTTTTTGGCCTATTTTTCTTATTTTCGTTTTATTTGTCTTTAGTTAGGTTTTTGCACTTAAATTTTATTATTTTTTTGTATTAATTTTATTTTTCTTCTCATGTACTTGTATTATTATTATATATTTTCTCCACGTATCGGATCTATTAGCCATAAATTTATTATATTATTACCTTAATTTTCTTGATCTAATTTTCTTTATTGTTATTTTGCTTCTTAAATTCCTAATATTTAATCAGCGACTTAATTATCAATAATCGGGTCAAGGTATTACAGTTGGTGTATTTGAATGATTCTTGGATAATTCATTGGTGGATGGGCATAAATGTTAGATTAATCACATTGAGTGATTTTATTGATTGTGTCATCTTTTGTTTAACCAAGAATTGAAATCAAAATAAAAAGAAATTTTTATTTAAGACCTACCTATTCAACCCCCCCCTTCTAGGTGATATTCACGCTTTGAGACCTAGAGTGAAATTCTAGTTGTATCCGTCCGTGACAACCATCTTTTTAATATTCAGATGGTAGCTAGAGAGAATATCATTGCTAATAGTTACATTGTTATTCTACTTGGAGACCTTTACTTGCTTTTGTTATCAACTTTTACAATATGTTTGTTTGCTATCTATTTATTTCTTTTCAATCTCTTCCTTCTAAATGGCGTCCAAATATTGAGTAGTTTGCCCCATTTATACAACTCCTTTACTCTTTGTATATATATCAGGCTGGGTTAAAGAGTTCCTAGTTGATAAGTCAAGCTATCGCTAACAATCCAACATTTATCACACTCTGTAAAATTGAAGCAACAAGAGAAATTGCACCAGAAATCTCTAATTCAACCAATAGGGTGTTCTTGGGTTCAGATGATCTATTGTTGAACCTTTAGGAATTGAATTTGGAGAGCCCTAGTGGGAAGAAATGAACACAACAATTTAAACTTCTAGGCCTTTCCTTCATTAGTTTTGTTTCCAACGTTCTTTGATTTTGGGGAAAATATCACATCAATGTCTGAGTAGTGCATGTATTGAATGGTTCTCTTTAGTTTTAGATTATGTGGGAAGATGGAATTTATTAAGCTTAAGAAACTATAGTAAGGTGGAGAGCAAAATCTCTTCAGAAACTCTTAAAACTGTTCACTTGAGATTTAAAATCAAAACCTTCTTTGGATTTTGTGATGGTTTGTGATTGCATTTGTATTCATTTCTCTATGTATTTTTTTTTTTTTTGTTTTATCAATGTTGAAGTATTTCCACTTTCTTAAGGAACAAAAATTGTTCGATGCATTCTTAAGAACAAGTGCAATGGTTTTTTTTGTTTAAGAAATTTCTCAAAATTTACTATCCCAGAAATATTTTTTTGTTACAATATTTGTTTTAGTTGTGTATTCTTTTCTCTATCTACTTTTTTTTTTTGTTTTGTTTTATCAATGTTGGAGTATTACTACTTTCTAAAGGAACAAAAATTGTTTGATACATGTTTAAAAACATGTGTAATTAATTTTTTTTGTTTAAAAAATCTCTCAAAATTCTTTTTCCCATAAACATTTCTTTGTTGCTTTATATTTTTTAGTTATGTTGTCTTTTCTCTATCTAATTTTTCTGTTTTATCAATGTTGGAGTATTACAACTTTCCTAAGGAACAAAGATTGTTTGATACATTGTTAAAAACATATGTAATATTTTTTTTTTTGTTCTTAAATTTCTCTATCTAAGACAAGGACATTTCTCTGTTCTGGGATAGAGACATTTCTCTGTTCCGAGACAGTGACATTTATTTGTCCATGTTCAGTGGACAGAGAATTCTCGACAAAAATTCTATGTTGAAAAAACATTAATTTTTTTGATAGAATTTCCTATTCAATATAGATATTGTTTGATAGATGTCGATTTTTAGAGTCCAAATATATAATTTTTATAAAAAAAAAAATTACATATTACAACTTATTTAATTTTAAAGTTTCTAAAATAAAGGACTAGAAATTCTATTTTGAAAAAACACGAATTTTGTTTTTATAGAATTTCTAATGCAATATAGATATTATTTGATAGATCTCGATTTTTAGAGTCCAAATATATAATTTTTATGAAAAAAAATATTATATATTACAAGTTATTTAATTTTGAAGTTCCTAAAATAAAGGAGTGATGACGTGGTAGTTGATAGGTGCAAGAATGGGAGCTTCACCTCTTTCTTCTTTGTTTTCATTTGGAGGGTTATTTTAGTCAACTAAAAAATGAGGGACTTTTTGGCTTAAGGAAATTTGGGTTGGACCTTAGACTAATTATGCACTTATTTAGGGACCCATAGATGAATGACCCTAAAAATTAACTCTACTACTATTTTTTTTTTTTAATTCCATTTAGAATTAAACTTTTATCATTTTACATTTTATTTCTTCTATTTCACAATACTAGTAAATATTAATCACAAACATAGTTAACCGTTAATAATTAATAATTTTAGACCACTCATAAATTATTAGATAATAGAATTGTTAGTTACAATTTAATATTTGTTTACTAAAAAATTTCTCAAAATTGCAAGATTTCAACAAACAAATGAATTTTGTTCTAAAAAAAATTCCTAATCTTCTTCTTTATTACTAATAAATTAATGTTATTTGGATATTTGGTCAGAGTGGACTTTAAGCCTATAACCATTAGGGCATCCACAAGGTTTAGAGAGTCGTGATAAGATAGAGATTCTTATTATTAACTGGTTGCTTTTGAAATTCAACCAATGAGATATGTATTCCGCGTTTTGGTTATGGAATGCGTGTGGAAAGTTTTTCTTTTGGTTATCCAGGAACTCTCTTTGTTTTTAGTTTACTCCCAATTCTCTTTAAGATTTTTTTGAGGTTACCATCGATAGCCTTTTGACTTGGATTGTGGAAACACATATATGACACGTATGTAGTCGTTTTATGGACTACAAAGCTCTCTCCGTGGCATTTCATTGGTGATCAGAAATCTCGTAAAACAAGTCAAGAGTTTTCACTTTTGTGAACCTAGACTGGAATAAGTAACTAGGTTCACACCGATTATGATACATATCTTTCCATCATTGGTATCAGAGCTATATATTCTTGTAATTCGCTTCTCTGTTAAGAAACATGTTTAAATTCGTGGGTAAATTTATAGAATACAAAAATGGGTTTGAAACTTTTAGAAAAACTTTAACCATATCAGCATTTTTCAAACGAAACGGTTTTTTATACTTTTTGAACAATCTGCCATGATAGATGTTTTCGTAATAGCCCAATTAGTAAGCCCTTAAAGTTTCATGAAGATCCATGATCAAAAATTTTGAGAGATCTTTATTTAAAGTATTATTTTTTTAAGAAAACCTGGAACTTTTGGCTAAAATCGAGCTATAAAAATTCATATTTTTCTGAAAGAAATTTATATCGAAGTGTTTTTTTGTTCCAAAAGTTCTTCAATGATATATAATACGCAATTGTTTGATATAAAATGAGTGAGAAACAAGCCCAGAAAGAATGTGTTTCGCGCATGAATCTTCTATTAGTTGGAGAAGATGAGTTGAAAGTGTTGTGCACTGCCAGTCGCGACATTGGCACGTGCAATCCTGTCTCACCACTTTAGAAAGGCTGATGAGCTTTACATCAGATTGTGACTAGTTGTGTATTGGTGACATCGTACATGTGAAAAGAAAAGTTGGCACTGTGAGACATGCACACAGGGGTGCCTGTTTAGCGCTCCTTGTGGCAGATTCAATTCTTTTCCCTACTTATGCAACCCCCACTCTTGCATAAACGTGTAGGGGCGCGTGAGTAGACTTACAAAACTCATTTTTTGATATTTTTGGAGTGTCTTATTCACTATTTTTGGGACACAATGGTATATTTTTTTATTTATTTTTTAGCTTCTAAAAATTATAAAAATTAATTTTTATTGTGTATAAAGTCTTAAAAAGATATTTAAATAATTTTATAAAAATTCAAGAATGTTGTATTTGAGATTAAAATTACAAACAAGTGTTTAGTACACTATCTGGGGCAAATGCTTTTTTAGTTAATTTATTTACCTATTTTTGATAATTTTTGAAGCTTTAAAAATTAAATTTTTTTCCTAAACTTTGGTTAACAATTCCATCAAATTTATTTTTAATGTGAAAAATTCTTTGAAAGGCTCTGGAATATAAGAACAATTAAAATATGTATGGATCATATTATTTGGGTCATTTATTTGATCATTTTAGCTTTAATTATCATGTGGATTGTAGACACCTCATTTTGAGACTATTGATTGTATAAAGCTAGATTTTTCATTTTTGGTAAGTTGCTACAATATGTCCCATTTTGGAATATTTTAATAATTTCTCATCTTGTGCATAGGGGACATTTCAAGTCATTTTGTCCATAGAAGGCTTTTCATTCATTTTGCCCATAGAGGGCATTTCGGTCACTTCGCCTATAGAGGACAGTTTGGTCACTACGCCCATAGAGGGCATTTTGGTCATTTGACACATTAGGATCATTTTGGGTATTTTGGTCATGATGCACAATAAGGGAATTTTGGTAATTTATAGTGTTTCCCTACCATTTTGGTGTAGTTTAGTAAATACTAGATGTTTGCCACCTTAAATAGGTATTTCTACAATATTAGTGTCAATCTTCCATTCGGAGGGCACTTTGATAATTTTAGAATATTCGCATCCCATATAGGTTATGTTCGTTATTCATGGGCATACATGTAATTTCTATGCCATTTTACCCATTTAAGCTTAATTTGGTAATTTTGGCCCTTACGAACAATTTTGACTTTTTTATGCTTTTGTGACATTTTTGTAATTACCTTGTCCTTAAATGCTCTACCAAATTAGGGGTAGTATAGTAAATATAGGTTTGTGCACAAAAACTTGCCTATTTTCCTTCCTTCCTTGTCCCCAAGTAATTTTTAAATCAAGTCCTTATTTTAAGGGATTTGTTTTGACTTGTGCACAAAATAACTTCGTAATCTAAATTGCTTGCACATTAAGTATTAATCTTGGCCATTCATCCATATGATTCATTAGGAGCACTTGGATCAAATCTCCTTACTTTTGTCCTATAAATCCCCCTAGCCACCATATTCAAGGACAAAAAAATTAAAAAGCCAGATGTTGTTGCAATAATTCTCTATCTTCTATATTTCTTCTTCCATATTTTTTGAAGCCTTGTTCTACACAAGCAAGAGTTCTAATCCACTAAAGACGAAGTTCTACACCATTGAAGATTCAATCCAAGGAGTTCAAGCTCAAGTCTTGTTTGATTCAATGTAAACAATTAGGTACGCTCCCTAAAACCTTACTTTTTCTCTTTTTCCTAATTCAATTCATCCTATCGTTCTTGATACTATTAATTGAATTAGAGAACTACATTGGCTCTAATTTCATTATCTGAATGGATAAGTAGGACGCATCATAGGCCCAAGTCTACTCTTTTCTCTTAATCTTATTTACTTTATATCTTTTTTCTTATTTCATTCATGTTATCTCTCTCTTTCTACCCCTTCTTTTGGTTTATTTACTTTATGTAATCTGTTTATTTTATGCATTCATGACATCATTATCATTATCTCTTTGTACTCACTCACTCGCTCTTATTTATATCATGGAATATAAGCCTTGTGGATGAAGACTTGAGGCCTGTCTATTTGGACTATGTGGGATGGGTGCCTAACCCCTTCCCATCTCATACCTTAGCTCTTGGATTAAGAATTATTTGGTTCATTATAGACTAGTTTTGCTTTACTTATTTTGAACCATGTCAAGGGGTTTAGAATGTAAATAGGATCAAAGCAATGTAATTCTTAATTTCTTTGCTATTTCTTTTTACATGTATTATGTACGGGTTGTATTAGGTTTGGTTGTTATTTAGCCTAAAACAAGCTGGTGAATCATTTGTATATTCAATGTACACTTCAATCAGAAAAGAAGGCATTCATCTCCCACACTTAGGGAGAAGACTTAAAAAGATTTGGGGGTTTGTTTGACCCCTTTTTCAACACCTACGCACACATTGGAGACTCTATTAGGGACTTAAAGAGCTATACTCATTATTGTGTTCATCTACAAGGCTTTTTTGTTGTTGTGTCTTTAATTCACGTATTATCTTGTTTATTTATTGCTTAAATAGATGATTGGATATATATAATTCATGTGCTAATGAATTCAATTGGAATACCAAACATGTCACGACCCGGAACCCACCATCTGTGGATTCGGGGCTGGTTGTCACGACCCGTATCTTATCCTGTGTGGATTAGTGATCCGTGACCAGAGGCAGCAGCTCTATGCCATTCCCCTGTCTAAATTTTTCACATTATCTCACAATGTTAGTGAAAGTGTAAAGCATGCTATAGTCAAACTAGTACTAACATCAGAGTGCTCCTGTACAATCACGCACACAGTTAAGTTTTTAAGTTTACAAAACTACAAAACATCCCCAAGACTTAGAGACATGGGAGAACTAGAACTACTACATACATAATCTGATACATTACTAACAAAAAGAAGAAAGAGAGTCCATTGCACTAGCGGAAGGTCAACCTGCTACTAACTCGACGTTGAATCAGTCTGTACGCCTGCAGATCTGTCTATAGTACGATGACCTAAAAAACAATAATATATCTAGAGTGAGCTAAATTAGCTCAGTAAGTAAACTCCTCACTCTGCCGTGAGTCAAGGTGAGCTCAAAAAAATGGATAAGAATCATAATGAACAAGAATAGTATCACATCGATAAATAAATCTTAAGAATGTCACAATAGCCAATCGTCAACAAATGGATTAATCTCAAAGGCACATCCTATGATAGATCAATAAGAAAAATATAAGGAATGGCCTGAACAACATATAGTTGCCAAAGTGATGAAACATCCATTGGGAATCAAGAATTGATAGACACGTCATCAATAAGTAGCATATTATTAGATAACCATGAACCAGTTCACAAGAGGTATCTAATTCAAAAGTATATCATCAATGTAGATGTGCTAATATAAAAAGGAGTCATAAGTATATCATTAGGATATTAACAATCAAATAATATGTCTACAAAAAACCATGGACCAGCTCAACATGGCGTATCTGAAAGCAAGAATATATCAATCAATAAACCACAGACCATCTCAACATTGCATATATGGAATCATGAGTATATCGATAGATAAACCACGGACCAGCTCAATGTGGCGTATCCAGAATCAATAAATCGTGAGTGCAACATCAAAATATCAATAAACGATATGAGATACAAACAGAACAGATGCTGACATACTGATGTCTCATGCGTGCCTATCTAGGGCCTCGCCTAAATCAACAAATAACACCAGAGCTCTATGCATATAACATGTCCCTCATGGACTAATCATTAGGCCACTCCCAAACATCGACCCGTATAGTCCTCAAGCATCTGTGAATCAGACGGACGTTGTGACAGATCACAACTCCAAGTACCCAATAATGTCATGATCATCATGTTTCCACAAGTAATGTACGTGGTGTGGAAAATCATATAGACTAGCTCAGAAATGTCATGTGATCAACAAGGATATCAATAACCATGATCTCAATGAGTTAACAATAGAAGCAAGTATCACATCGTAGGAATCAATATCATCAAACAGGTATAGAGTACAACTGGCAGCATCAAGAACGGAATGTGACATGACTAGGAGCAACACATGTTAGAGTTCGAGTTTACTTACCTAACACTAATTCCCTTCCTGCTACTCGATGTTGGTTTCCTTTTCTTTTCCTTTAGAAAGTCCTATAATCATGAATTTTACATTAGATCGATACTCCTTTTCTTTCTCTAGTACTTTTGATAACGTTACTAATTTTTAATAGTTTGTTTTATCATTTTCTAATTAATTACTAACTTTATTTCTAATAAATTTTTTAGCTCATTTGAGTCTTAAATTATATCTAGAGCATTTTTTGTAAATTTAATCTTTACATGTTGTATATATATTATTTATTTATTTTATTTTCTTTATCGTGGGGAGGAACAGTAAGTTCTAGAAGGAAGAATTTAACTTAGTGAGTGACCTAAAGACTAGATTAAACTCAACTAGAAGAGCCAAGAATGTCATCCAGCAGAAGTCAAATAATAAGATCTGACACATTCTCAAATCTACTAGTACTTAAACTCCCCCATTTCTACGAACTCTTCCATGCTAAGATTATTTACACGGTCGACAAGCATGAAGAAATAGAAGATCAACGTCACAATGGAACAACAATTAAGGCAGAACACAACACAAGACTCCAACGAGAATCTCAAGGAAAGAGCACTGGAAATTAGGAGAGGTTTGTGCTAATATTTGTATCATAAAACATAAAACAAACAATAAGATACTTGACCCCACCAAGCCAATATAAACTGTCAATCTTTGAAGCAGGAACTACCATTCTCCAAAATAGATGAGAATATCCTTCTAAATTTCTATTATGAGACCAATTCAACCCAAATCTAAGCATCAAGTAAGTTCCAACTTCAGAATTGCCATTTTTGGCCGATTATCAACCTGTTCTTTATTTTATTTTATTTTTTTATTTTTAAATAATTTTGTAATTAAACTACAACAAGCTAAAGTAAAACTTTAAAGCAATTGAACATACCTGTTTGAGCTAAAAGTTCAGTTTTTCAATTTGCCAAATTCCCCCCCCCCCCCCCCAATTTTTTTTTCTTATGCTCTCTTCCCACGCTTCAATTTCCCTTCTCTCTCTATTTCACTCTTATTTGCTTTTCTTAACCGACCTAAAGTCGGTGACAATGCCCCTTTTTTTTTCTTTCTTTTTATTTCTCATTGCTTCTACACTATTCTTCCCACATCTTCTTCTTTCTACTTATTTCTACACGCTTCTGTTTTCATTTCTTTTTATTTTCTTTTGTTTTTCTTTTTATTTACTTATTCAATATATATATACACGTTGCCTCATATATATATATATGTCATAATATTTTGTCAATTTCAAATATATTTTATTTTATTATTATTTTTTTTTTCTCATTTCGGCTTTGAGGTCGAATCGTTTTGACCATTTCGACTTACAAATCTTATAAACAATTTAATATCGCTCGCTTATTTTAAATTTTATTTATGACCTATAGTTATCATTCCAATATTTTAGGTAATCTAATCTTTCGATTTAATTTAAACATATTATTAATATAATTTATTTAGTTAATTAAGCTGGGGTATTACATTCTCCGCCCCTTAGAAAAGTTTGGTCCCCAAACTTAAGGTACCTTATTGTTCAAGAAGCTGTGGATATTTGGCACGTATCTCGTCTTCTCGTTCCCAAGTGGCTTTTTCCACCTGTTGATTCCTCCATAACACTTTCACTAATGGGATTGTCTTGTTCCACAATACTTGTTCCCGACGGTACAAGATCTGTACAAGCTATTCTACATAAGTCAAATCCTCTTGGACTTTCAAGGGTTCATGCTCAATCACTTGACTTGGATTATGCAAAGATTTCCTCAATAGTGAAACATGAAAGACATTATGCACGTGCGCCAATTCTAATGGCAAGGCAAGTTGGTATGCTACTGGTCCAACTCGTCTTGTGATCCGAAACAGTCCAATATAACGTGGTCCCAACTTACCTTTCTTCCCGAACCTCATAACTCCTTTCATAGGCGATACCTTTAGAAACACATAATCGCCAACTTGAAATTCTAAGTTCCTCCTCCGAAAATTTGTGTAGCTTTTCTATCGGCCTTGTGCTGCTAACAACCGCTGCTTAATCAACTAAATTTTGGCAATTGTTTGTTCCACTGTCTCTGGGCCAAATATCTTGCTTTCCCCCACTTTTGTCCAACATAATGGAGATCGGCACTTCCTGCCATACAATGCCTCATACGGTGCCATGCCAATACTGGACTGATAACTATTATTGTAAGTGAACTCCACTAGGGGTATATATTCTTCCCAACTTCCTTTAAAGTCCATAACACAACAACGCAACATTTCCTCCAGAGTCTGAATTGTTCTTTCAGTTTGACCATCTGTTTCTGGGTGGTATGCTGTACTAAGATTTAGTTCTGTGCCCATTGCTCCCTATAAGCTTCTCCAGAATCGGGACATAAATCTTGGGTCTCGGTCAGATACTATAGAAACCGGAACACCATGTAACCGTACAATCTCCCTAATATACAGTGCAGCTAACCTCTCCAATGTCTGGGTCATCCTAGTCGCTAGGAAATGTGCCATCTTCGTCAATCTATCCACAATCACCCATATCGCATCATTCCCATGTGAAGTCTTTTGCAATCCCGACACAAAGTCCATAGCGATATGCTCACATTTCCACTCAAGTATTGGGAGTAGTTGTAGCAGTCCACTTGGCCTCTGGTGTTCGGCTTTAACCTGCTGGCATCTAACACACCGCACTACATATTCAACTATATCTCTCTTCATACCAGACCACCAATAATTATCCCAAATGTCATGATACATCTTAGCATTCCCTAGATGAATAGTAAATCTAGAATTGTGAGCATCACCAAGAATTTCTTCTTTAATCCCTGGTACATCTGGTACACAAATTCTGTCATGATAATACAGCATGCCATCTTGAACCACAAAATCTGGATTCTTTTCTTCTCAACATCTCCTCATAATTTGACTAACTTCTTATCTTGGCTTTGTAACTCCTTGATCTTGTCTATGATCGCCAGCCCAACAGTCACATTAGCAAGCATGGCTCTAGAGTCTAGAAAAATCACCTCTATCTCCATCGACTCTAATTATTTCAATAGCTCATGTCGTGTAGTCAACAGATAAGCAAGATTTCCCATCGACTTCTTGCTAAGGGCATCTGCTACTACATTAGCTTTTCCCGGGTGATACTATATCACAAGCTCATAATCTTTTATTAATTCTAGCCACCTATGCTGCCTCATATTGAGCTCCCGCTGTGTAAATAAATACTTAAGACTCTTGTGATCAGAAAAAACCTCACAAGTTGCTCCATAAAGATAATGCCTCCAAATCTTTAATGCAAACACTACAACTGCGAGTTCCAGATCATGAGTCATGTAGTTTTTCTCATGTGGCTTTAATTGTCGTAAGGCATAGGCTATAACTCTACCCTTCTACATCAGTACACATCCCAAGCCCTGATATGACGCATCATTATAAATCACAAACCCTTCCATCCTATCTGGTATTGTCAAAATCGGTGCAATCACTAGACGGTCTTTCAGCTCCTAGAAACTCTTTTCTCTCTCCTCAGTCCACACAAAAGGAGTGTTCTTTCTAGTTAATTGAGTGATCGATGCTGTTATCTTTGAAAAATCTTTAACAAATCTCCGGTAGTATCCAGCCAAACCCATAAAACTACGGACTTCTGTAACACTGGTTGGCTGAGGCTAATTTACAATTGCCCTAATCTTTTGAGAATCTATCGAGATCCCACCCTTAGTAATCACATGCCCAAGAAATGCAATATTGGAAAGCCAAAACTCACATTTCTTTAACATGGCATACAATTTCTACTCCCTTAACTGCTGCAGCACTTTCTTTAAATGTTCCCCATACTCCTCTGTATCTCTGGAATAAATCAAGATATCATCAATAAACACAATCACAAAATCATCCAGATACTCCTTAAAAACTCTGCTCATTAGATCCATAAATGCAGCTGGGGCATTAGTTACTCCAAAAGGCATCACCAAGAACTCATAGTGCCCATAATGGGTCCTGAATGCTGTCTTTTCTACTATCTGCTGGTTTTACCTTCAATTGGTGGTGTCCCGACCATAAATCAATCTTAGAAAAGACTTGCGCCCCTTTCAACTGATCAAATAAATCATCCACTCCAGGCAAAGGATACTTGTTCTTAATAGTGACCTTATTCAACTCCCTGTAGTCAATGCATAGCCTCATAGTTCCGTCTTTTTTTTTTAACAAATAACACTAGAACACCCCATGGTGAGGAACTAGGCTGTATAAAACCTTTATCTAACAACTCTTGCAATTGTAACTTCAGTTCCTTCAGTTCTACTGGTGCCATACAGTAAGGAGTCTTAGACACAGGTGAAGTGCCAGGAAATACATCAATACCAAACTCTATTTCCCGATCAATAGGCATTATAGGAAAATCATCCAGAAACACATCAAGGAATTCCCTAACAACTGAAATCTGATCCAAAGCAGGCTCTTGTGAACGAGTATCAATAGCACTACACAAATAACCACAATACCCCTTACGGAGTAACCGCCTAGCCTGGGTAGGTGACACGAAGTAGGGTGAGGAAACTACTCTAATCCCTTCAAATACAACACTCGGCTATTCTGGTTTTTAAATAGAGACCTGTTTAGCTACACAGTCAATGACAGCTTGATTTATAGTTAACCAATCCATACCCAAAATCACATCAAAACCACAAATCTCCAAAGGTATTAAATCAGCGACAAATTGTGCACCCATAATTTCTATCTTACATGATTTATACATCACAGTCCCTAACAGTGATCTCCCCAAAGGTATCAAAACAGTTAACGTGTAGCCTAGGGGTTCAGCTTCTAAATTCAATTTAGCAGAAAATATAGGAGATATAAAGGAATGCGTGGAACCAATATCAAATAAAACATGTGCTGGCTGGGAACAAACTATAATAGTACCTGCAACCACTAAAGTGGTAGCCTGAACATCCCCAGGTATAATAGAGAAAACCCTTCCCTAGTGTTGCTGCTCACTCCTAGTTTGGGGTCGTGAATACAGAAGCTAAGGCGGCAGTCGTAGAACCAGTCACTGTCCTACTACCTTTAGGACAATCCCTCATAAAATGTCCTGACTGACCACAACTGTAACATATATTTGTATTTACACGACACGATCCCCTATGAAACCTCTGGCAATTAGGATATTTAGATACGCCGCCATTGTTATTGTTAACTCTCCTCTGACCAAATCCTGCTCCTGATCCTCAGTGAACCTCCACTTGGCCTGAATAGCGAAGATCCTCTTCCTCTATCTCTACTGTTGCTTGGTCTCTGATTTCCCCTTATTCTAGCAAACTCCTCTCCACTACGCTCTATGATCTTTGCCGTTGCTACTACCTCATTGTACGTAGCTAGTCGTAGTGGTCTGACTCTGTCTTTAATTACCCATCTCAACCCTCCTTCAAACTTGTGAGCCTTTAAATTATCTGTATTGATTACATTTTGAGCAAACCTGGCTAACTTTGTGAACTTAGCCTCATATTCCTCCACAGTCATCCCACCTTGTTGTAGAACTAGGAATTCAGCAATCTTCTGGTCTTTCACTTCTTGAGGGAAATACTTTTCATTAAAAATTTCTCTAAATCTCTCCCAGGTCATATTAGGCTCTTTAGCTTCCTCGAGTAACCACTATCGGTGTGCCACCCCTTTAAACATATAGGTGGCATAGGCTACCTTTTGCTCCTCTGTGCACGCCATAATCTTGAAAATTCTATTCATTTCCAATAGCCATTCTTCGGCTGCCATGGCACCTTTCATCCCGTCAAACACCAAGGGCTTTAAATCTTGAAATCGCTTATAAGGATAAGACTGATCTCTATCATCGCCTTGTCGCATATCACGGTTACCGGGACGGCTCTGTTGCACTGATTCAGTCCCACTAGTCTGAGGATTAGGCAAAACTTCTACCATCTTTTCCAAAATACGTTCAACCCAGGTCAAGGCTCTCTGACTCTATATTAGTACTGCGGTTACGGACCATTTACTGCAAAAGAGTTAGTATCGACTAGACACGTAAGTACGAAATCATATTCACAGGTTTCACCTAACAATGGACTTTTAAACTTCCCTAAATCCTAATATTCTAGTCCTAATCTCCCATGAACCAATAGAACCTTGTGCTCTGATACCACACTGTCACGACCCATATTTTATCCCATGTGGATTAGTGATCTGTGACCAGAGGTAGCGGCCCTATGCCATTCCCCTGTCTAAATTTTTCACATTATCTCACAATATTAGTGAAAGTGTAAAACATGTTATAGTCAAACCAGTACTAACATCAGAGTATTCCTATACAATCATGCACATAGTTAAGTTTACAAAACTACAAAACATCCCCAGGACTTGGAGACATGGGAGAACTAGAACTACTACAAACATAATCTGATACATTACAAACAAAAAGAAGAGAGAGAGTCCATTGCACTAGCGGAAGGTCAACCTGCTACTAACTCGGCGTTTAATCAGTTTGTACGCCTACAGATCTGTCTATAGTACAATGACCTGAAAAACAATATATCTAGAGTGAGCTAAATTAGCTCAGTAAGTAAACTCCTCACTCTGCCATGGGTCAAGGTGAGCTCAAAAGATGGATAAGAATCATAATGAACAAGAATAGTATCACATCGATAAATGAATCTTAGGAATGTCACAATAGCCAATCGTCAACAAATGGATCAATCTCAAAGGCACATCCTATGATAGATCAATAAGACAAATATAAGGAATGGCCTGAACAACATATAGCTACCACAGTGAAGAAACATCCATCGGGAATCAAGAATTGACAAACACGTCATCAACAAGTAGCATATTATTAGATAACTATGAACAAGTTCACAAGAGGTATCTGAATCAAAAGTATATCATCGATGTAGACGTGTTAATATAAAAATGAGTCATAAGTACATCATCAGGATATCAACAATCAAATAATATGTCTACAGAAAACCATGGACTAACTCAACACGGCGTATCTGAAATCAAGAATATATCAATCGATAAACCACGGACCATCTCAACGTGGCATATCTAAAAGTCCACAGATAAACCACGGACCATCTCAACATTGCATATCTGGGATCATGAGTATAGCAATAGATAAACCATGAACCAGCTCAATGTGGCGTATCTAGAATCAATAAATCGTGAGTGCAACATCAAAATATCAATAAACGATATGCGATACAAGCAGAACAGATGCTGACATACTAATGTCTCATGGGTGTCTATCTAGGGCCTCACCTAAATCAACAAATAACACTAGAGCTCGATGCATATAACATGTCCCTCATGGACTAATCATTAGGTCACTCCCAAACATCGACCCGTAGGGTCCTCAAGCATCTGTGAATCCGACAGACGTTGTGACAGATCACAACTCCAAGTACTCAATAATGTCATGATCATCATTTTTCCACAGGTAATGTACATGGTGTGGAAAATCATACAGACTAGCTCAGAAATGTCATGTGATCAACAAGGATATCAATAACCATGATCTCAATGAGTTAACAATAGAAGCAAGTATCACATCGTAGGAATCAATATCATCAAACAGGTATAGAGTACAACTGGCAGCATCAAGAAAGGAATGTGACATGGCTAGGAGTAACACATGTTGGAATTTGGGTTTACTTACTTTACACTATTTCCCTTCCTGTTACTCGACGTTAGTCTCCTTCTCTTTTCCTTTAGAAAGTCCTATAATCATGAATTTTACATTAGATCGATACTCACTTTCTTTCTCTAGTACTTTTGATAACGTTACTAATTTTTAATAGTTTGTTTTATAATTTTCTAATTAATTACTAACTTTATTTCTAATAATATTTTTAGCTCATTTGAGTCTTAAATTATATCTAGAGCGTTTTTGTAAATTTAATCTTTACATGTTGTATATATATTATTTATTTATTTATTTTATTTTATTTTTTTTATTGTGGGGAGGAACAGTAAGTTCTAGAAGGAAGAATTTAACTTAGTGAGTGACCTAACGACTAGACTAAACTCAACTAGAAGGGCCAAGAATGTCATCCAACAGAAGTCAAATAATAAGATCTGACAGTCTCAAATCTACGAGTACATAAACTCACCCCTTTCTGCGAACTCTTCCACGCTAAGATTATTTACACAGGATGAAGAAATAGAAGATCAACGTCACAATGGAACAACAGTTAAGGCAGAACACAACACAAGACTCCAACGAGAATCTCAAGGAAAGTGTACTGGAAATTAGGAGAGGTTTGTTCTAATATGTATCATAAAACATAAAACAGACAATAAGATACTTGACCCCCACCAAGCCAATATAAACTGTCAATCTTTGAAGCAAGAACTACCATTCTCCAAAATAGATGAGCATATCCTTCTAAATGTCTATTATGAGAACAATTCAACCCAAATCTAAGCATCCAGTAAGTTCCAGCTTCAGAATTGCAATTTTTGGCTGATTATCAACCTATTATTTATTTTATTATTTTCTTATTTTTAAATAATTTTATAATTAAACTACAACAAGCTAAGGTAAAACTTTAAAGCAATTGAACCATACCTATTTGAGCTAAAAGTTCAGTTCTTCAATTTGCCAAATTCCCCCCCTCCCCCCCTTTTTTTTTTCTTCTGCTCTCTTCCCACGCTTCAATTTCCCTTCTCTCTCTATTTCACTCTTATTTTCTTTTCTTAACCAACCTAAAGTCGGTGACAATGCCCCGCGCTTTTTTTTTTCTTTCTTTTTATTTCTCACTGCTTCTGCACTATTCTTCCCACATCTTCTTCTTTCTACTTATTTCTACACGCTTCTGTTTTCATTTCTTTTTATTTTCTTTTTATTTACTTATTCAAAATATATATATATATATATATACACACATTGCCTCATATATATATATGCCGTAATATTTTTTCAATTTCAAATATATTTTATTATTATTATTATTATTATTATTTATTTGTTTTTTTTATTATTATTATTTTTTTTCTTATTTCGGCTTTGAGGTCGAATCGTTTTGACCATTTCGACTTACAAATCTTATTAAAAAATTTAATATCGCTCGCCTATTTTAAATTTTATTTATGACCTATGGTTATCATTCCAATATTTTAGGTAATCTAATCTTTCGATTTAATTTAAACACATTATTAATATAATTTATTTAGTTAATTAAGCTGGGTTATTACAACGGTGATCGACACTATCACTCAGACATGCCGTGCAAAATCAAATGAATTACACCAAAGAGTGATAATTTTTTTGTCTTTTATGTATCAAGTGTAGAAGCTACACATATGCAACTCATCTGAGAACAAATCAAACTTTAACCATCATCAATTAGAGTATTTTCAAGTACAATTTTCATTATCATAAGTCACTATTCAGGTCTAATATTATTTCTAGTATCACTATGTCACAATATCTAATATTAACATTAACCTTACAACATGTATATACAAATTAAGGCTTAGGGCTATACATTGTCAAGGTTGCCCACAAGCATATCACTAGCTCTACTAGTCGCCAGCATTGCATTTTCTTCCATATTGTGTTACCTGAAAAATTGTTATAATTCTAGGGTGAGCTAACTTAGCTCAGTAAGTAAATCCTTCACTTTGCCATGTGTTACACAAGGGTGTATAACCAGATAATAATCATAGGATTTCAAGTTCTAATGGATTGGCCATCAAGCCCAAAATAACATAGTTCACAAAGAGTTCACAATGTAATAAAAATGACAAAGCAAGTCAACAAGCACAATTTATCAACAAATGATGTTTAGTTGCTGAAATCGAAGAGATTCAAATTGAATGCAAGGATAAGCCTCAAAGGCATATTTATCCTTCATGGATAACATCATCAAATCAACCTACGGTGTGGAATCAAACATATATAAATTGAGTCTAAGAGATACTATCAACAAATAGGGCCCGGCTACTCCCAAACAACACTCATTCAGATTCACCAATCATTTTTGGTTTCCTTGAATGGCACCAAGAACTATTATCAAATAATCATGTCCTCATCAGGACTAAGTGTTAGGTATCATTTCCAAGCACCGACCCGTAGGTCATCAGCATCTAAAGAATCAATATTTGTGTTTTGATAGACACAACCCCTAGGTACTCATAATAATGTCATAATTAGGTGAATTCTACAAGGAATATACATATACATAGAATTCAAAGTTCACAACGAAAGATATTATAATAGTTTTCCAACATCTATAATCAAGGGGTATAGCAATATGTAAGCAATCATGGCAGGATATTGACAATAAGAATCTCAATATAGCCATAAGGAAGTTACAAGTATCAAGTTGTGGAATCAAAACAACTAATAGGTGTGTGTAAAAGAATACAAACTAGTAGCATCGAGAAAGACATATTTGTAACGTGGCAAAGGAACGCCATACATTAGAGTTCAGGTTTACTTACATTGGGTTCTTAGCATTCCATTCCCATACTAATACCATAGTAGCTATCCCATAGCCTTATTTCATTTTTCCATTATTTGGGTCATCCTATAATCATATATCAAAAATACATTGTATATTGAATTAGTATTCATTCTAATTTCAATCATCTTTATTCAGCATTTTAAGTTCTTTTGAACTTAGTCTAATTGATTAAGAGATTCTCAAATTCCCAATTTTAGGGTTTCCTAATTCTTTATGCCTTATTTGGCCCTTTAAGAGCATAATCGTAATTTATACCTTTAATATCCCATATTTCTCCGTACATGATTTATGTATTCAGATTTCATTTGTGAGTCTAGTCCGCCATTGTAACATTTACGTGGACCTTTTAATTTCATCTTTACACTTCTGGTAACTTCATTAAGTCCTAATGACGTATTCGTCAATTTTTAGTTTGTTTCCAAATGTTATTTTTTCTCAAAAGTACGTCATCGTCAAGTTTGAAATATCGAAGATAATTAGTTTAGGATTTTTCGAATCTTAATTTGTATATATTTGACTTACATTAAGCCTAAGGGCATTTTTGTAATTTTACACTTTCACGTGTGACATTTTTCGGTACTTTGTTTGCTAAAATGGACTCCATCGTTGAGTCCGGAACATCAAAAGAAGTCAAAATGTGCCATCTCTGAAATTTAACTAGCTTTTGGACTACTTAGGAAAAAATAGTAATAATGACATTTCACGTGTCTATATTTTTGGGACTTCGTTTTATAAAATGGGTCTTGCCATTGGGTCCAGAATGCCACAAAAACATTGGGTTAGACTCTTCTTTTTTAATTGGCCTTTGTTTGGCCTATTTTTGGCCCAAGGGCATTTTAGCTATTTCTCTTATTCAATTAAGGGTTTAAAAATAATTAATAATTATTTTATGAGCCCTTTTATAATTTTTATAATTTTTTCTACCTTTATGAAATTTGTTTTCCTCATTGTTTAGGAATTTCTTTCAGAGTTCCTACTGATTTAGAATTAATTTAGTTGTTATTCTAGGATTTCAAATTCACGAGTTTATTAAATTGGGAATAGGGTTAACCCTTATTCCCAATCCCGATTTTCTATCCTTGTTTGCAAACGATCTAAATTAAATTTATTAAAACATGATCAGGGTTCCAAAACAGCGGTGTTTTGATAACCTTTTCTCGTGTCTAAACTGGGTCGACTCAAACCTGACTCGTCTGACTCGTTTACTGACCCAGCCAAAGTTTGACTAATCAACTAATAACTCAACCGGCACCAATCACCTTCATCGATGACAAAGATTTTCGGCCATCATTTTTTAGCGACGGCCCGACATAGTTCAAACCCCTTTTTCATGAGGATTCCAAATCCAACTTCAAAATTTAATTTCGATCAGTTTAAGTCCTTCGAATAGCCGGTTACAAGCAGCCTCCAATGAACCCTCGAGTTTCCTGCAAAGATTTATTTTTATATTTCATCAAGTTTCAGTCACTGTTTGTACTTCATTTTCTTTCTATTGTGTTTTTGGAACCCCTAGGGACCATTTTTCATTCCTAAAGCCGATCAAATAGAGCTCAACTACAAACTCTCTCTCTTAATTGTAAATCATGATATCTCACTGGTTTGTTGACCATTTTTTTTGATTCAAGTGGCATTGTGTCCCATTTTGCATACTCTTGTGAGCTTTAGAGTTTGTACCAAGTTTGGTTAAGTTTTTATCATAACCCGATTTCCTTCAAATTCGGTCACAGTGTTACCTTAGGGTTCTTCGAGTTCAAACAATGCTGTCTCTCCCTCATTTTGATTCATTCACTACCCTAAATTCATTCATGTATTCTAATTCCATTTAAACAGCAAGTTAATGGTAAGCCTTTCTTAGAGAGAAAATTTAGTTTTTGAGTGTTTACACTATTCACTTGACTAATTTGGACATCAAAATTTAAATTAATAAATAATTAAATTTATTAACTAATATTATATTATACATATATTAGTTCACTTGTCACGCCCCGAATTTCTGCAAACCCGAGGCGCGACTGACGAGACAGAAATGAAATAAATAAAAGGACAAAAGTAATCAAATTCACTAAACATGCGTCCATTCTCATCAATACATAAAATAATATACAATACATCGTTCATCGGTCATTCGGGCTTAAGCCCTTACATAACAAAATAAAAATCTCATGGATCACAAATATATCATGTGCTTCACCCTATCAGGGCATCACAGAGTCTCAAGTGGCTGGAGGATCCTCATCTGAAAAATGTTGCCCACGAATGGGTCAGCACAACTGCTGGTATGATGAAATGCTAATGCCAGAAATAAAGCTAAGGCGTGGCATGTGCAAAGTGTACATTTATTTCTAAATGACATTCAAGCATCGCAGTAATATATATGAATAGTATGCGTGACACACCCATGCACAACTCTATGCCACACCCATGTCTCATTTACGGGTACTCCCCGATGGCTACGGAGTACCAATGCAATGGCCAATTTTGGGTTTTTCACCACAGGATCTACACCCTCATAATGTAAAGCACCACGTTTTTACCCACGCCATGTTCTCAAAGAATTCATCATATGCCAATATGCCAATGCAATCCCAATGAACATGGATCTCAATAATATAACATGCTCTGACAATAATAAATAAATCACCAGTCAGTTTCATATACATGCATATCTCATGCGTTCATACATCATAATTCATGTTCTTCACTTTATTAAACTTGCAAGTAACACATAACATGTAAACAACCAATTCCAAATAATCAGGTAAACACATTATAAATAAACACATACAGCATCCCAGTCATTCACAAATATTCTTAACTTAACTTCATTTCTAACATTAGCAAAACACCATACCTGATGGGTTGGTATCAACCCTAGAAGATCGTGCACTAATGTAACTGGACCGGCAAATGAAAATGCAGGAGATCAAATCACCCTCTCCTGTCCTGTCAGTGTCCCTAAAAGCATAAATTACAACTCAGTCTATTGTCATTTGAATTTATGCTATTCATCAAATTTTATGTCTTTAATTCATAGGTTTCTATTCTACTAAATTAAACTCTACCATTGGTTTTAGGACGTTGAAGAAAATAAGTTTAGGTTTTCGTAGAACTCAATTCGGACATCTAGGTTCAAAAGGGCAAAACGGTCATTTTGTACTTTTCACTGGTCCTCACATTTCGTGACTTCTTTTCACAAATCGAACTCCACGGTTGAGTCCGGAATGCTCGAGATAGTAAAGTTTCACTATTTGTTTATTTAATTCTGAGTTCGTTTGACTGTACTTTAATCCAGGGGCATTTTGGTAATTTTAAAGGTTTCTACGGGTCTTTTATTTTTTGAGACCCCGTCTCGTAAAACGGACCTCACCATTGGTCTCAGAAGGGTCGAGATAGTCGAAATACACTAATGACTTGTCCCATTTGGACTTCGGGATATTTTTGAATATTTAATTAATTAAATTAATTAATTAATTAATTTAATTAATATTTTATTCATGTGGGTCAAAACATAATTATTAACAGTTGGAGGGTCAATTCATAATTTCCGTAAGTTCTGGGTCAATTTATAATAACTAAAAGTCAGGAGGGTCAATTTGTAATTTAAGAAAGTCCTATTCTCCTCATGGATAGCCAAACAGTGGCTATCCCTCAAACCTGGAATAGGATATCCTCATCCCCCAATTCAAATTTCAATTTCAATTTCTTATCCTAGGAACCAAACAGTCCCAATCTCTTTTTAATTTAAAACATCCACGCGACACGTGGCAGGGGCGGTCCAGCCCCGCCCGACCCGGACCCAGAACCCGACCCGGTCACCCCCTTTCTTCCTCGACTTTCCGGCGCCTTCTCCGGCGCCGGCGACCGATCTCCGGCGACATTTTTAACTTTTTAAAATGTGTTTTTCTAGGGTTTTTCGCGTAGATTCCATATCCACCCTCCATTTCCCTCCAAACCTTCCCAATCTCCACGAAATAGAGGGTCAATCCCTGGGTCAAAACTCCGGCCGACCCTTTCCCCTTCATTTTTGTCACTGTTTGGTCACGGTTTTTCTCCCATTTTTATCCTAATGTATTTCTACACTCAAGGGGACTATTTTCCCAACAACCAAACAAGGTTTTGCACATAAAATGTTAACACCCACTTATCATGGCCGTGACTTGCAACCTAAGATTTCTCCCTAGTTTCTCAACCATTTCTTCTCATTCTTTTTGCAAAATAATCCCTACATTATGCTCTCTAAGACCCTATACATTAAATCAATTAGCATGCTTTAAAAAAAATCAAAACAGAAAGAATCACTCACGGTTTTTCCTGTTGTTTCTCTCTCTAGCCGTGCCCTCTTCCACCCTTCTTGTTCCAAGCTTGAATCAGCTTCATAGACCTCTTCTCCTTTCAGAACTCTCTCTCACCCTTGCTCTCAGTTTTCTTTTCTTTCTTTTTCTTTTCTTCCCACCCGAGACCAACCTTATACATCACAAACCCACTCTCACACGTCTCTCTCTCTTTAGCCCCTTTCCCTGACTTCTTCCCCCTCTGTATTCAGCCACTTTCCTTCCCCCAAAATGCAGCTTTGCATTTAATGCAAAGCTACTCTACACTAGCCTATATATATATATATATATATATATATATTTCACTTATCACACACTAGACACACACCAAACACACACACTCAGCCGACACTACACACCTCACACACTAGGTCTGCTACACTCACACACACTGCCAAATGCATTTATATACATATACATACTCATATATACTTTCATATACATCCATCCATACATGTACTCATATATATATATATATAATATTCCACTCACACATACATGCTACACTTACCTATACACATACCCATATACATGTACACAAAATTAAATAACATATATATACATACTTATATCCATGCATACATGATACACATCACATATAATCACACATTCCATTTTAATAACAATAATAATAATAATAATAATAATAATAATAATGATAATAATAACAATAATAACAAAAATAAAAAAAATCAATAACCATTAATAATAAAATATATATATATATATATATATATATTTTTTCCATGTCATAACATCACTACTTAACCACATCTGCCTCAATGGCTCGGTGGTGGACTCAGTAGCCATAAGGTCCCCACGCTCGTGCGGTCTAGGGTTCGATTCCCCTCAGCCATGCCTTCTCTTCTAGTTTCCTAAAAAAACAATTTCATTTTAAAACAATAGCAAGGTCAAAATGGTGCTGCTTCGATTTACCCGTGAGTGCACCTAGACGGGTCCCCACCCTGACCCAGGATCCAACCCGAACCCACGACCTGAAGCCCCTCTTCTTCTTCCCCACTTTTGTTGGCAGCAGCTCTGGTCACCCTCTCCAACGCTAGTGACCGGACTACAATTTCTTGCATTTTTTTTTGCCATAATTTCAAATCCATTTTTCACTTCTAAACACCCTAAAACACAATTTAGAGCCTCTAGATAGCAATTTAAACCTCTAAAACACATTCAATTTTTAATTTTTTCAAAAATTAACTTTCCGATAAACCTCAATATCTTCTTCATTTCTTCACAATTTTATGTGTAGTTTCTTCCTATGTGTTCCAGTTTTCTCATAAAATTTAACTATGCAATTAGTTCTAAGCTTCATGCAAGTTTACAAAAAACCTAGAAAATGAAATTTGAAAATTACAAGGAATTTTCCTACATTCTTCCTTGTTGTTTCTCCTCCCTCTTCTGTTTTCCCTTTTTGAATCTTCAGACTCCTTAGTTCCTTCTGATCTCCTTCCTAAAATGTACCCATGATTTGTTTCCTTCCTAACATGGACATATGGTGCATATGTATATATATATATATATATTTGTAACTACCCCTCTTTCTCTCTCTTCCTTCCTCTTTCTTTGGCCTTTCCTTTTCTGTTTAATTTATGAATTCATAACTCCCCCCCCCCCGGCCCCTCTTTAGTTTCTTTGCTTTTATTTGGTAGGTTACTTACTTATATATATATATATATGTGTATATTACACCTTACATATTCACAAATATATGTGTACGGTTATATATATATATAGATATTTAATACTTCATATATATAGATGAATATACATTTATATATGGTTATATATATATATATCTATATAATATATCTATACATGGTTATATATATAATTTTATATTACATATGCATTTATGTATACACACCCATATATGTATGCATATAAGTATACATACACGTGCACGTACTTCTACGCTCGCTCGTGTCTTACTCGGGGTATTGCCCGGGCATTGTCTGTATTTTTAAGACAGTTCATTTCATCTGATATCGTAACATAGAATCCTAACAATTCGGGTTTATAATGGTATTACATTCATTGGCTCGGCCTGTCTTGATATTATTATTTGACCTTTTTTAGGCATTTATGGAATTAGTCTTATTTGTTTGGGTCAGGGCTGTTACATTCTACCCCCCTTAAATTGAGTTTTGTCCCCAAAACTCAAATTTTCATAATCTAAGAAACTCTATTATCTTATCATGCCAACTTTATCATTATAGTTCCCTTTTTTAATCTGTCTCTTGGACTTATCTCTAGCATTCAAATATTATATTCTCAAGCGAGAAGATTTCTTTATACAGGGTTCACAGTTCTTTTATATTCCTCTTTGTTTTAATTTAATAGTGTTTTCGAAGTCAAGGGTTTGACCTTTTAACTTCCTCGGGACTTTTAACTCATTGTCTCCAAATTTTAGTATTAACATTCCCATGTGTATTTCTTTAGTTCTTAGATCTATGGCTAGGGGTCTATTTCTTTCATTACTCACCATGAGTCATCTTTTCAGTTACTTGACTATTTCCCTCTTTTACCAGTATCTTGACTAGTTCCATGTATAGTCATTATATTCATCTCATTTGGTGTTAGGTCGTGATTACCTAACTGTTCATGGTCTCTCAACTTCCGTTGGCATCGTATAGCACATCATGTGCCAAGTAAAGGCATCTAGTACCTTGATCTTTTCTTTTCTATCCGTTTCTTTGGTAGTGGTCATAGAAAGTCAACGGTGTAACTAGACTACACCACTTCTATCATTTAAAGTGTTTTGGGTTTCTCATTCAAGTACTTTAAGTTTTACTAAGGACAAAGTTCTTGATGGATTCACATTATTCTACTTGAATTCATATGGAGGCTTAGGATAATAATTTGGAAGAAAATTTGGATTTTCATCTGTTCGAAGCTTATACACAGTTGTATTTCCAATCTCTCCTCCCATATTGTTTTTTGTCACGAGTTCCGCCTTGGATTTACTACATAAGTTTAGTTGTGAGATGTGCAACGTCACCCATTTAAGTTTTTTGTTTTATGCATTGAACTTTCTTTGATTACGACCATTATTTTATTTCCCTTTAGTATTTTTAGTGTCATGTTCCCTTTTGTTTTCATGAACATCTTTTTGGTTCGTGCGAGGACGATTTACTCGTATTCTTTTTGCATTACAATATTTATCCCATGCATGGGTGACCTTAGATTCATTCAAAATTTTCATTTGTGATTTCTCAATCACATGTCCATTCCTTGAAAATTTATCAATCCTCTTTCCATTTCATTTTGTATTATTTCATTATTTTTTTACTATTCATTGTCATACTAGCCTTTGTTTTCAAATTCATGTGCATTCATCCTTTTATGAATTAGATAGGTTGAGGAAATCAGTTCCTTCATTTTTTTTCAATTTATAGATTGGTATGAAGGCCTTTTATTTCTTGCTCACAATCGAGCTTTTCACATATTTTGACTTCTCATTCCTTCATGGATTAAAGAATAGTATCCATACTTAGTTCATTTCTTCTTTAGGTCTTGATAGACTTATATATTAAAAAAATTCAAGGTAGTCTTTTACCTCAGTCACTGATTCTTCATATGACAGTTTACTTTGAAAGTGTTCCTAACGGTGTTATCATATTTGGTTTATCTTGAATTTTTCACATCATTGGATCAGTTTAAATCTCAAAGTCTTATGAATTTTAAATTTATAACCATTATCTTGGTTCCATTTTGCTCAGAAAGGTTGTTCAAATGTCTCATTTCTTATGCTCATCATCATATTCGACTTTTCATCATATGTTACATTTCTCTCCCCAATCGTTATTCAACTTTTACAAATTTGTTCTTTCAAAAAAATTATTCAACCGTATAAGGAGTTCTTTGTACATTCTATGACTTCATATCAGATTTCAGGATTGTTTACATCAATTAGCTATTCCATCATTTTATCGTTATATTTGACATTCAAAGTTTATCAAGATTATGTCCAATTTTTCCCACCATGGAAATTCTTTTCTTTTTTAGTTTCACAGATTTAATTATTCTTACTTTCTACCTCAATCTTAATTGATCTCGTAGTATCTCAAAGAATTATGTATCACTTTAGCACAATCCTTGTCCTTACCAATTTTTTTAGACATTATGCCACAATTTCTGTCTCTTTAATTATCAAATCACGTTGATCCTTAAAAGTCATTCAGAGTCATCCATCATTTATATTTTGAAATAGATTTAGCTAACTTAATAAAGTAGCGCCCCAATTGGGTCATATTGTCACCTAGATCAACAAGATCCATTAAATTTTTTCCAACGATCATTCATCACGTGTCAATCTCCCTTTAGAACCATCACATTTCATAATGTTCACTTGATAGTCTTGTTCAATCAGTATTTGCCTCCCAATGATCCATTTGTCTTTACCCTATATGACTCACTCAAGAATCCTCATATTTTTTATATGTCATCAATCCATCTGGAGTCTTAAACTCCTCATATTACTATTTATTAAGTCTTCCTCAGACCATCTCTCATATATATTTGTTGTTAAATCCACCAACTTGCCAAGATTTCACAATCCCAACTCTATGTCACCTTATATCTTTCAAAAGAACATTAACCGTTGCCCATGTTCAAATGATAGTTTCCCCCAATTCATTGATCAATTTACAGTTTAATGACTTAAGAGTTATCAATCTCGACACTGTTACTGTCATGCCCAGAATTTTCACAAACCCGAGGAGTGAGTAAAATGAAATAAGAAAAGTAAATGAAAGGTCATTAAGGTGAATTTTGTTGATTTTGGATCCATTCCCCCATCTTTCCCCGAATTTAGAAGTGAAAATTTATTAACTACACCCACCCAAGATGAGTCCCAAATAGTTGTCAAACACTTCCCCCAACTAATGGTCAAGGTAGTCCAAGTAGTGTCCAAAAATGGTCTTTAAAATAGTCCCAAATTATCCCTAAAAATGCCTTTGAATAATAGCCCAAATGGACCCCAAATGTCCTAGGACATAGGCCAAAAATGGCTCAAAGAGTCCACCAAAATTTGTTTAAGAAAGGGGCCAAACATGGCCCATGTGAGTAGCCAAACATGGCCCAAAAAGGTGGCCAACCATGGCCCAAGGATTGGCTAAACATGGCCCAATATGGTGCCCAAACATGGTCCAAAAAGGTGCCTAAACATGGCTCAAAAAGGTGGCTAAAGGGGCAGGTGTCAAGGGGGTATTAAGGCTGGTGTCATGACAAGGCAGTAGCAGGGCACGACAGGGCGTATGCACGTGCGCGCGATAGCGGCAGGCTGGTCAGGCTGCTAGACAGGGACTGTTTTGCATGTTTACTTTAGCAACAGTAGAATTGTTACTACTGAATTTCTCTATCCACCAGCCAAATTTTTCTGTTTTCTAAATTTTTTTCCATAGTTTTGAAGGCCACTTTTTCTCCATTTTTAGCCCACTTTTTCAAGATTTTTAACCCCCACTTTTTAACATCTTTTCCACCTATTTAAAGGGTGTTTTGCACACCCAATTTCTCTTTTAATTTCACAAAATTTTGACATAACTTCCTTTGTTTCCTAAGCATTTTTTCACCTAATATTTTGCAACAATTCATATATATAAGCATTGCACATTCCATTCTCACTCGATGGCCACAATCTCATGGAAATTAAATATACATCTAATGTTTTCAACATATATATATGATGCTCATTAAACAAACATATCCTACATGTCATTTGGGTTGAAACCCTTACATTTCAAAATGGCATAAGGCCTATGGTTCATTGTTCTTCCAAATTAAAATACAAGTCTTTTGGGCTTATGCTCATACATACAAACATATGCCCCAAGGGCCAAATATCCTTCATAGTCCATGTCTCCTCCGCTCTTCAAGACTTCCTCAAGTCTGAAGTGTCGAGAGCCTTATTTGAAATATGATGTCCCACGGGGGTCAGCTCAACTACTGGTATGACAAAATACTAATGCTAGGAATAAATTAAGGCGTGGCATGTGCAAGTGTACATTCATAAGCTATAACCCTTCAATCCCCCAATGTTATGCAATGTCAATATGCATGACACACACATGCAACTCTATGCCATGCATGTCTCGCTACACGGTTCTTCCCCGTTGGCATGCAAGTACCAATGTATGTCTCGCTTCACGGTCCAGACCCCATTGGCATGCGAGTACCAATGGCCAATTTTGAGTTTTTCACCACAGGATCTACACCCTCATAATGAATAGCACCAAAGTGCTCAACTCACGCTATGCTTCTAAGGATTCACACTATGCCAACATGCCTTGATTTTGTTCTATGCAATTCAATGAAGCCTTTCATCAACGCATAGAGCATGCTTTTGATAATTCATTTAAACTTAAAGCAACATAACCTTTAAATCACAAAACTTTGTCTATATGAACCTAACATGTAACCCAATCAATTTTACATATGAATACATTACATATTTACAACCTTAAAAATTTCTCAAGGATCACAAAAATACATAAAGTACCAACACATGGAATAAATCATAACTCTCAAACCACAAGAGTCTTTTTACATGAACATGAGCTAGAATATAATAATCCAACACATATATGAGGTACACCTTCATCATAATAACAAATTGTCAAGAAACTCAAAAAACACAAAAGTACCTAAACTACTAACTCTAAGTTTTCAAAGCAATACCACCTAAGTGATTTTTTAACATCAAGTAAACACCTAAATCACTCAATCAACATATAGAAAGGCAAAAAAACTTAAATCTATTCCTAACTTAGTAAGATATCATATCTAAAAGGGTTTTTCTCAACCCTTGGGAGATGTGTTTGCTATGCAGTCGAGAATATAGCCCTTATCAAGAGGAACAACTTCTTAAAAGGAAGTCTTGCAAGAATCCAAGCCTAAGGATGAGTTTTGGAGGCTTGAAGTTAGAAAAACCCTAGGTTTCTTTCACATTTCTCTCCATGCACGACTGCTACTGCTTCTCCAAACCATTTTTGTGATTTTTTTACACTAAGTGTTGTATTTATAGTCAAGGGGCTAAGGGGGCAAAATGACCCTTTTGCCCTTAATGAGTTCGGGACCCCGTTACACTACAACTCGTCACGAAATGCCTCAATTCGACATTTGCTTTAGCCAAAGTTCTTAAAATTATTTTAAATAAAAATTTTCAAAAAATTTATTTTTGTCTACGGCCGGGTTTGGCCAGTTCCACCCGGGATGCCCTTGTGGTCCAATTTTTGAAATTATTTTCGATTAGGCTTAAATCTTCACAGGATGTGTATTTTAACATTCTAAGCATATTTTTCTTCTATGGAACACTCAAAATATGCTTCGAAACATAACTTATGCCTAATGTTGCACGTTTAGCGCCCTACAGCAAATGGTACATGAATAGTTTTCCTCATGGTTTAAACAAAGTTTAATGCATAAACTCACCAAAACTGATACAAATATAAAGACCTATAAATTCATATTTCTACATCGTTTCTAACTCTTTTTCCTTCATTCTTTTTGTAAAATATTCTTCATTTCATGCTTATAATTACCCTATATCAAAAGTTAAGTTTTCAAGCTTGAAAGTTTAAAATAGAAAATCGAATTTCCATACCTTTTCCTGAGTTTTTCCAATCGCCGTATCCCCCTATATCCCTTTCTTCCTTCTTAGTTTTCTCTTCTGGATCTCCAAGCTTCAACCCTTTTTGTTTTCCTCACTATGCAATGCATGCCCAGTTATAGCCGCACCCTCCCCCTTATTCTCTCCTTCTCCTTCCTTTTCCTTTTCTTCCTCCCTTTGTTAACCTTTTTTTCCTCTAATTTCATCTGATTCCTTTTATGTTCCTGATTTCCAGCATTATCTTTCCTTTTTAAAAAAAAAAAAAAAAACTCCAAGATCCCTAAATCATGCCCCCTCCCTTATCACCATTTATACATATCTATCCTATCCCCAACGGTTAAATATATACATAAATTACCTGTATTGTTTACCATATATATATGTATATATATCATGCTTCTATATATTTACATATATATATATATGTATACATATTTATACACCTTCATATATACGCATATATACTTATTTTCATATATATATATATATATATATTTTTTTTTTTTTATATCGGTATTCGTTCGTGGCTTACTCGGGCATTGCCCGGTACTATCCGTACTTTTGAAATTATTGATATTCTAAACTGTCCATTTATTCAATGTTATAACAGAAAGCCCTAATGGCTCGGGTTTACATAGCTCGCTTGGTTACCATTTGGGTCGGGGTATTACATTCTACCCCCCTTAAATCGAGTTTTGTCCCCAAAACTCAAATGTTCATAATCCATGAAACTTTGTTACCTCATCATGCCAATTTCATCATCATAATTTCCTTTGTAACTTGTCTCTTGGACTTATCTCTAGTATTCGAATACTATATTCTTAGGCAAAAAGATTTCTTTATATAGGGTTCACAATTCTTTTGTATTCCTCTTTGTTTTATTTCAATAGTGAATTTGAAAGCCAAGGGTTTGACCTTTTTTACTTCTTCGGGACTTTCACTCATTGTCTCCAAATTTTAATATTAGCATTTTCATGCGTATTTCTTTAGTTCTTAGATCTATGGCTAGGGGTCTATTGCTTTCATTACTCATTCTATGTCACCTTTTCAGTTACTTGACTATCTCCCCTTTCTACCCGCATCTTGACCAATTCCATTTCTAGTCTTATATTCATCTCATTTGATACTAAGTCGTGATTACCTTACTGATCATGGGCTGTCAAGCTTCTGTTGGTATTGTATGGTGCATCATGTGCCAAGAAAAGGTATCTAGTAACTTGATCTTTACTTTTCGATCTGTTTCTTTGGTAGAGGTCATAGGAAGTCAACGATGTTACTAGACTACACCACTTCCATCATTTAGAGTGTTTTGGCTTCTCATTCAAATACTTTAAGTTTTACTAAGGACAGAGTTCTTGATAGGTTCACATTATTCTACTTGAATTCATATGGAGGCTTAGGATAGTAATCTGGAAGAAAAGACTTGAATTTTCATCTGTCCAAAACTTATATACCACTATCTTTCCAATTTCTCCTCCAATTTTTTTTCGAGTTCTGCCTCGGATTTACTACATGCGTTCAGTTATGAGATTTGCAACGTCACCCATCTAAGTTCCTTTTTATGTATTGAACTTTCTTTGATTATGACAATTCTCGTATATCCCTTTAGCATTTTCAGTGTCATATCCCCTTTTGTTTTCATGAACATCTTTTGGTTCGTACCAGAATAGTTTACTCGTATTCTCTTTGTATTACAATATTTATCTCCTACTCGGGTGTCTTCAAATTTATTCAAACTTTCCATTTGTGGTTTCTCAATCAAGTGTCCATTTCTTGATGATTTAAAATAAATAAATAAATCTTTTCATTTCATTTGGTATAATTTATTGGCATTCATGCCTTTGTTTTCAAATTCGTGTTTATCCCTTTTATGATTTAGATAGGTTGAGGAAATCAGTTCCTCCATTTTTGTTTTCACATTATAGGCTGGTTCCTTTTACATTTGCTCTTTTCACAAGTTTTGATTCCTCATCCCTTCATAGATTAGTGTAGGCTTTACCCCAGTCGCCGATTCTTCATATGACAGTCTACTTTGAAAGAGTTTTTAATGGTGTTATCATATTTGGTTTACCTAAAATTTTTCACATCATTTGATCCGTTCAAATCTCAAAGTGTTATGACTTTTCATTTATAATCATTATCTTGGTTTCACTTACCTTTGCTCAAAAAGGTTGTTCAAATGTCTCATTTCCTATACTCGTCATTATATTTAGTTTTTCGTTATATGTTACATTTTTCTCCCCAGTAGTTATTCAACTTTTACAATTTGTTCTTTCAAGTACTTATTCAACCGTATAGGGAGTTCCTTGTACATTCTGTGGCTTCATATCATATTTTAGGATTGTTCACATTAATTAGTTATCCCATCATTTTATCATACATTTGACATCAAAGTTTATCAAGATTATGTCAAGTTTCTCCTACCATAGAAATTATCAACTTCCATAGTTTCACAATTCAATTATTCTTTCTTTTTACCTCAATCTTAATTGTTCTAGTAGCCCAAAGAATTATGTATCACTTTAGCATAGTCGTTGTCCTTACTAGTTTTTTAGACATTATGCCACAATTTTCGTCTCTTTAATTGTCAGATTACGTTAATCCTCAAAAATCATTCAGAGTCATCAATCATTTATCTTTTGAAATAGATTCAACTAACTCAATAAAGTACATACCACAATTAGGTTATATTGTTACTTAGATCAACAAGATCTATTGAATTTTTTTTTCTAACTATCATTTATCACATGTCAATCTCCTTTTAGAACCATCACATTTCATAGTGTTCACTCGATAGTCTCATTCAATCAGTATTTGCCTCCCTATGATCCATTTTTTTTTACCCTATATGACTCACCCAAGAATCCTCATATTTCTGATATGTCATCAATCCACCTAAAGTCTCAAACTCCTCACGTTACTATTCATTAAGTCTTTCTCAAACCATCTCTTATATAGATTCGTTGTTAAATCCACCGCCTTTCCAAGATTTCACAATCCGTAAATATAGGAACTCATGGTTTATTTATTTTTAAATAAACTTGAAAACCAAAGGGTTTGGTTTAATTGGAAGTGAACCGTCCGGTCTAGTCATAAACCAACCGGTTTAGCCGGTCTGCTTACATGTGGCTGACGTCATCATGACGTCAGCCCTAGATCTCATTTAACTTAACCGACGTTCCAAAACGACGTCGTTGGATTTAATCGGTGGCAAGCCCAGAGGCTGCCACCTGTCCGAGTCGACTCAGCCCCATTTTTTAAAAACGAGTCAACCCGTCCTCGTCTTCCCCAAGAGAACCCTACTGAAACCTTAATTTTTCGAATCCATTTTCTTCTATTTCGTGACGTTTTACTCTTCTATTTTTTCTGCTTTTCTTCCCAATCACTTCCTATCATCTAAATACATGTTTTAGCATTGATTTGAAGCTTCGAATATGGTTCAAAGTTTCAGTTTTGGTCGCGATAGCTAAACCTGTGTTAGCCTCGGTTCATACTCGTTTCTTGACCATTTTCGATGAGGCTTGGCTTGTTTTGTTCCTCTACTCAAGAGGTTTCATATTCCGTTCATAAGGGTCGGTTAAATAGTGAGGTTCAAGGACTGGGTCTTGTAACCCGTACCTGCAACTCCATTTTTGGAAGGCTCTTGTTGGGATTTTTGATCGCGGCTAGGGTTTTTCATGACCCTCATGACTTCATCTTGGGGTCTTGGTAGGTTAGAACCTATTTGATTTCACCCATTTCAGACCTGCTTTCTTGAAGGTCATCCATGGCAGCCGATATTGGACTTGTCATTTTCTAGTGTTTTTAAAGCTTAAAATCATGCTTGACATGCTTATATACATATATTAAACATCATGTATACATAAACAAGTTAAAACAACCTATCTTCATGCTTAACTTCTAGAGAGAGAAAATGGAGATTTTGAGTTTTTCTCACCTTTGTGTTCACTGTTTTTCTCCTTCCTCACTTCTGATTCTTCTTCTATTCTCCTTCTCTGTTTTCTTAAGTGGTCAATCATGTAAGACATGCATTGGTTTCTTTTTAAAGGAAAGAACCGACCCTTCTCTCTCTTTATTTTCCCTTCTCTCTCTACACGTTTGCAGCCCCTATTCTTGACTTCTCATAATTTCTCTTACACCTAATCAATTTAACTTTATAATTTCTCAGCTTTTCCTTCAATCCATGCTTGATATTTTGCATATTATATATATATATAACACCTCACACACACACATGCATATGAGAACACACACACATTCTCTCTTTGCCGACACACACACCCACTTGCACACTTTTTCATATACATACTTGCATACATATATCTATATAAATGTATATAAATATATATATATGAACAATTAATTATATATAAATACATATATAATGTATCTATGTACATACATGCATACATAATTATACATATACATGCCTTCATGAATTGTGTATGAAATAATTATTTTAACTATTTATATATACATACTTATACATGGACATGTGTATATATATACTTTTATACACTTTATATCATACACACAATACACCATAAAGTGTGTGTTTGTGTATTCAAATTTATTTAATCATAATTAGAGTTAATAATTTCATATAAATAAATAATTAATTATTTCCTTTGGTGTAAATATTTTTACACAATTTTCCTTTAATCTCGAAATACGTGCCATATGACCCGGTATCCCGGGTCGGGATATTACATATATATATCAATATGGGCATACATATATACATACATATATGGGTATGTATATATATATATATATCTATATGTATTAGTGTGTATATCTATGTGTACAAGTATGTCTAAACAGTGTGTGTGTGAATATGTATAATATATTATGTACATATATGTATATGTATGTGTGTGACATATATATGTGTGCATAATATATATATAATGTACTTTATATGTGTGTTGTATATATGAATATATATATATATATATATATATATTAGTAAGTTTGTGTAGTAGTGTGTGGAGTATGTGCGTATGCATGTGGATGAAGTGTGTAGATGTGTCAACAGGGTGTGTGTATGACTAGGTGAAGTAGTGTGTGGCGATGGAAGTATATGTATATTATATATCAAATATCAAATAAATTAAATACAAAAGAAAAGAGAAAAGAGAGTGAAAAGAAGAAGCAAAAAAGAGAAAGTGAGAGAAGGAATAGGCGGTGGAGTGATTTTTTGGTGTAAGTATGTGTGTATAAATTAAACCTATATATCTACATGCACGGCATGCCTTAGGAAGCTAAAACGAAACAAGAAGAAACAAAGGAAAAAGGATGGACAAAAGAGAAGGAAGAAAGAAGAAGGAAGGAAGATGAGGGAAGTAGAGTTGCTGCAAGCAAGAAGTAAGGTTTTGTTCTGTTAAAGTTAAAGTTTTGAATGTTATTTATGGGTTTTTGTAAAACTTGCATGAAGCCTACAAAAAAACTATAGGGTCTTACACTATAAGGCAAATGCTGAGTTTAGGAAGAAATGGGGGGATGGAATAGTGAATAAATGAAAGAGAAAAGGAAGGTTACAGGTTTCGGGTGGTAGAGTGTTTTAGTGGTCTCAAGCCACTTAAGGATTGGGGAAATTGTTCCCCTTAACCTTAGGAGCTTGTAGGAAGAAAAATGAGAGAAAAATAGTGGCTAGAAAGCCATAAAATAGGAGATGAAGGGGTGGCTGAAAAATCGTGGCTCGCTAGAGCAGCCACTAGTTTTCCCTATTTTGGCCATTTCTGATGATAAAAACCCAAAACCAAGTTTGGATATAGAGTCCTTATGAAAATTAGAATCAAATCCCATTGGGCCGACACTATAATTCCATCGAAAAAAGTTGGCCGACATTGGAGAAGACTCTGGAAACTGGTCGGAGAAGATGAACAGCAAGGAGGTGGGACGGCATTGTTTAAGCCTATTTCTAACTAAAGCTACGTCATTTTAGCATATGTTGTTTTTAATTTTGAAATCTAAAATAATACCTGCTTGGTTACAGGGATATGAGGTTAATTCAATAACCCAAGTTACGATGAGATATCTTATCCTAGATTTATACTCCTATCCGTTGTTTGGTCTTGGAAATGTTTGAAAAATAAAGGGGGTTGATGCCCCCAAGTTTTGAACCTCAAAATAGTGAACGTGTGGGCACTTAAACCCCACATGTGGATCACTGTGCCACTGAGGCACGTGTGATAACTAGGTTAAAAAGTGCATATTTATTTTGTTAACCCTAGATATTCTTGCACTTTTATTATTTTAATTTCTCCAATCTATATGCATTTGCTAGTTAATTCTTATTTTATCTTTTTGCAGAGAAAGCTCATCAAAGTTGATGATTTAATGGTGGATTTGGAGCAAAAGGAAAATATTGGGCTTTGAAGTGCTAAAAGAAGTGGAAAACAAGTGATTTTGGGTTAGAAGAGATGTTTGGTCCATATGTTGGTGGACCAGGGCCTATTTTAGCATTATAGGCTCTATTTTGGAGCACTTTAGACTCCCTTTTTGGGCCCCTAATGTCTAATTACGGGATTATTATTTTATTTTCCTAATTCTTATGTTGTGGGGGTAATTTTGGAAAAAGGGGAATAATATTGTAACCTAGGGTTTTGGAAAAGGGAGGAGGCCGTCTTGGAGATCGGGAGGAAGAGAAGAAGGAAGGAGACGACTCCAAAGAAGAAGATGAAGAACTCTATGGCTATGGTGTTCTCTTCTACTATCATGGGCTAAGTTCTCCCATTCCTAGGGTTTAGATGAAACCCTAGTCAAGTAATATTATTTTTTTTGTATTTTATTTTTGGGTTAATTAGTTTTGGATGTTGATTGTATAACATTGGGATTTTATTAAGACCATAATCGTATTATTCAGTTTCACATAATCAATTTCTGCGATTTTGTTTATGTGGTTATACAATAGTAATATGTGTACATACATCAAAACCGTAGGACGAGTCATAACTCAGGGAAAACAAATTATGACTATGACCTTAGAATTAGCGTAGACAATTTGTGTTGACCAAAGATGATTCGTGCTTAGGGTTTTGGTGCGTGATTTTCTTGATGATTGTATTGAGGCTTGTAGCCAAAATACGTCTTTTACATCCAAATTGAATGACCCAAGAATTAATACAATTGAAGCTAGTTACAAGATTAGTGGTGGATTCAACACCCTAGGAATTCTCTTTTAATTTGATTCCTCATTAATTCAGTTAAATATTTGCTTTAAGTATAGTTCTCATTTAATTTTAGGAAAAAAAATCAACAACAATCAATCTTTGTTAATTTCAATTAAAATTAATCTCAACTTTAGTTTTTAAACAATTAACAGTCTCTGTGGGTTCGACCCTTACTTCTCTACTATACTAGTAGTTTAGTTTGGTAATTTGATTGATTTCCACGACAGATCAATTTTTGGCGACGTTGCCGGGGACTGTTAAATTGTTAAAAAATTTAGTAGTTGATTTTTATTTTAATTCTTTATTTTTTTATTATTTTATTTTTTTTATTTTTTATTTTTATTTTTTGCTATTATTCTTTTTCTTTGTCTTTGGTGTGCAGCAATTATAAAAAGCTAAAGAGAAGCGGAGTCGTTTGAAGCAAACGCGGGTTGATAAAAAAAAAAGAAGAAAAATTCTACCTGCTTTGCAATCTATCACGGTGAAATCTTTCCCTTCTCTTTGCATTTTATTTTTGCTACAGTTGGTATATTTGATTGGGTAGGTTTATTTGTTTTATGTTTGGTCGCCGTTCGTGCAACCCAGACTTAGAAAAACTAGACCTTGAGCTAGAAAGAACTTTGAGAGCTTTTCGTGGTTTGTCTATTAAATCTGAAGTTTTAGGAAATCTTATTTCTATAGACATGGCTGATAATGGTGGACAACAACAACCACAGCCTCTTAAGGCTCATTTTGTTCCTACAACATATACCAATCCTTCATGTATTCAAATGCCTACTGTAACCGGGCATTATGAAATTAGACCGTAAACCATTTAGATGTTACCATCTTTTTATGGGAAATCAAATAAGGACCCATATCAACATCTGAATGAGTTTTTAGAGCTTTGCACCACTGTCAATGTGCAAAATTTGAGTGAGAATGCTCTTAAGTTAAGGTTGTTCCCTTTTTCATTGAAAGATAGAGCCAAACAATGGCTCGGTTCTTTGCCTACAAATTCCATAACAACCTGGACTCAACTCCAACAAGAGTTTTTAAAAAATACTTTCCTATAGGCAAAACCAATGATATGAGAAGAGCCATCACAAATTTTACTCAACTCGATGGCGAGTCTTTTCATGAAGCTTGGGAGAGATTTTTGGACCTTCATAGGAAGTGTCCCCATCATGATATCATGCGTTGGCAGTTGGTACAGAGTTTTTATGACGGTATCACAGAACAAAACCGTCAAATGATTGACTCTGCTTGTGGAGGGACTTTCCTCAACAAGAATCAGGATGAGGCATGGAATCTTTTTGAGACCCTTAGTGAGAATTCACAGCAGCATGCCTCAGCAAGTCGGAGAGCTCCACCCACCTCCTTTAGTGTCCCTAAAAGAGGTGGCATTTATGAAGTTGGACAAGCTGTGGATGTCCAAGAGCAAGTTGCGGCGTTGTCTAAGAAATTAGACCAAGTTTTGGCTAGGGGACAAGTTTCTACTTCTGCTCCTGCCACTCAAGAGGTGTGTGCTTTATGTTCATGCCCAACTCATTATGTGTCAGATTGTCCCTTAGCCCCGCAATATCCAGAGTTTGTGCAAGAGCAAGTTGATGCTATTCAAGGTTTTTCTCAACCGGGTAATGATCCATATTCTAACCATTACAACCCGGGATGGAGAAACCATCCAAATTTTTCTTGGAGGCCTCAAGGCCTCAAATCCTCCATTCTCCCAAAATTCAAGGCCAAATGTGCTTAATTCTTTTCCATCATCATCCTACCGTCCTCCTCCACAACAATATCAACAACCACCTCTTCCCCCTAGAAATTCAGCTTTTGAGGACAAGGTGTTGAGTGCTTTGCAAGCTTTAGAGTCAAATCATCAGTCTAACACTCAATTGCTCCACTCACACACTCAGTCCATCTCGAAGCTAAAATCCCAAATGGGACAACTAGCACAAGCTTTGAGTAGAAGAGATGAGGGGCGTTTACCAAGTCAACAGGTGAACAACTCTAAAGGCCAATATGGGGTAGAGTCTTCCAACCCTAATGATCAATATCATGAGCAAGCTAAGGCCATAACTACTCTTAGGAGTGGGAGAGTGGTAGATAACAAAGTTGAGTATAAGGCTGAGGGTGAATTGACAAGTTCTTCTAAAAAGGATGTAGTTGAGAATGAGAATTTACAAAAAGGGGATTCTTCATCCCCAAGTGATCCTTTGAGTGTTCCTATGGCATCCTATGTGCCCAAGGCCCCTTACCCTTCCTGCTTGGCCGACCCTTCTCCTTTTGGGAAAAAAGGGTACAAATATGGAGGAAATGCTTGAGATTTTTAAGCAAATTAAGATTAACTTGCCACTTCTTGATGCAGTCAAGCAAATTCCTTCCTATGCCAAATTCTTGAAAGACCTTTGCACTCAAAAGCGAAAAGCTAAAACTCATGTGTCAAAGAAGGTCTTTCTGACAGAGCAAGTGAGCTCGATTCTCCAGTACCAAACTACACCTAAGTTCAAAGATCCTGGAGCCCCCACGATTTCTTGTGTTATAGGTGATCACATCATAGATAGGGCGCTCCTTGACTTGGGGGCAAGTGTCAATTTATTGCCATACTCTGTCTATAAGCAATTTGGGTTAGGTGAGTTGAAGCCTACGACAGTGTCTTTGCAATTAGCTGACAGATCCGTCAAGATACCTCGTGGGATCATTGAGGATGTTCTAGTGAAAGTAGACAAATTCTACTTCCCAGTTGATTTCTTAGTTTTAGACATGGAGCCTGCTCATGACCCTAAGCGTCAGATTCTCGTCATCTTAGGTCGACCCTTCCTAGCTACTGCTCATGCATGTATTAATTGTCGAACTGGAGTGATGGATATTTCTTTTGGGAATATGACTGTAAGGCTCAATGTCTTCAATGCTTCACAACAACCTCCACATGAGGAGGATTGTTTTTCAGTGGATGTGGTTGATGAGATAGTTAAGGAATCTCTCCCTCAAATCTTGATTGAGGATCCTTTGGAGAGTTGTTTGACTTACTTTGATAGTGATGCTTTCGATATTGACGCTTCTATTGAAGAAGTCAATTCATTACTTGATTGTTCTCCTTCTGTAGACTATCCTCCTTGGAAGCCTAGACCGGAACCCCTACCTAATCTTGCGAGCACCCCTGCTCTTCCATCTTTAGAGGTTCCTCCAAAGCTTGAGTTGAAGCCACTCCCTGTTATTCTTAAGTATTCATTCTTAGAACCCATGACACTCTCCCTATTATCATTGCTTCTAATCTTCTAAGTGAGCAAGAGTGCCGTCTTCTTGAGGTTCCTAGAGAGCACAAGGGTGCTATAGGTTGGTCCCTAGCCGATTTAAAAAGGTTTGATCCATCTATTTGTATGCACCATATTCATTTAGAGGAGCTTAGAAATGATGCGTATGAGAGTTCCCGCATTTACAAGGCTAGGACTAAGGCATTCCATGATTCTCACATTAATCGTAAGTCCTTTGAGCCCGGTCAAAAAGTGTGGTTGTTTAACTCTAAGTTATGGTTGTTTCTTGGGAAGTTGCGGTCTAGATGGGATGGTCCATATGAGGTTGTTCAATCTTGGTCTCATGGTGCGGTAGAAATTCATAACCCTCGGAGTGGCCAAACTTTCAAAGTTAATGGCCAGAGGTTGAAATTGTTTATTGAGGGTGTGGAGGAAGAGAGTTTGATTGAGGAGATTGGTCTTGAAGACCCAGTTTATATTGATTGATGTTTTTCTCCTCTTGCTGTGTCTGGCTGAAGACATTAAACTTAGCTCTTCTTTTGGGAGGAAACCCAATTTTATTTTATTTTAGTTTAGTTTAGTTTATTTTATTTTATTTTATTTTATTTTATTTTTGGTTATTTTTGTTGTTTTCAATTGAGTTTTTTTTTTTTTTTTTGTTTTGTAGGTGTTTAGTATTTATTTTATTCTTATTGTTTAAAAAAAAAAAAAAAAAGAGGGGTTTCTCTTTAGTCATTTTTGTTTTTTGGACTAAAAAGCTCGAGCATTTTCTCATTTTTTTCCCCAAATGTTTCTGGTCCAAAAAGCTCGAGCACTCGCTAAAAAGTTCGAGCATTTTTTTCGTCAAAAATTGGTTAAACATTCTGCCCCGAAAAGCTCGAGCACTCCAAAAAAAGCTCGAGCTCTTTTTCTTCCCTCAAAGCTCTTAAGGTGCTGTCCCAAAAAGCTTGAGCTTTTCTCAAAAAGCTTGAGCACTTTTAATTCAGTTTTTTCTAAAAAGAAAATTTCAAAAGTTCAAAAATCAAAAAAAAAAAAAAAGACAAAAAAAAAAAAAAACCTAACTCTCTCTCCCCACCAGCCCCCTCTCCAGCCATCACCACCATCACACCGCCCCACAGACATCCATAGCCACCGCTCCACTGTACTTCCATCACCACCGACCATACCACCGCTGCACTCAACCCCTAATCCAACGCTGCCGCACCAGTCAGCACCACCACACCCATCTTGATCCACCCTCGCCCGTCGCAACCACCGCCGCACCAGCATCTCCCATCACCACCCCACCTCAGCCACCGTCGCCGTGCCCCCCATCTCCAGCGCACCTCCATAACCACCGTCAACCCCTTCCCCGATCATCCCATCACCACCACAACTCCATCAACCAACACCCATCATCTCCCACAGCCCATAACCCTCCAACTCCACCCGCCAAACCCTTCATCTCCATAGCCAACGCCCCCACACCCCAGCCGCACCGTCGCCGCTCCACCCCCAACAGATCCAGCGACCGCACCTCCATCTCCACCTCCCCCCGCTCTCTCACTCCACCGCCGCATCACCCACTGCAACCCATCATCGTCGTCACCACCATCCACGCCGGCGACCCCAAACACCCAGCCAAATCTCTCTACCTCCTCCACCACCGAACCGCATCTGCACCTGCACCTGCTAACCACAGTCGAGCCCCTAAACCAGAGCATCACCACCACACCCATCATCTTCCTAACCAACCGAACCACTCACCCTCTGTCATCATCACGCACCAGTGCCTCCATCTCCACCTACCAAAGCTTTGAAGAGAAGTTGCATAAATTTGAGGTTTTCAAGGATAATTTGAAGCACATTGATGAAGAGAAAGGGTCAATAAGGATGACGAGAAACAATGGAAAGCCTCAAGGCCTGTGTGGAATCTACAAAATGGCTTCTTATCCTACCAAGAAGAAGTGAATTTATTTCCATTCTAGTTCTTTTTATCTGCTTTTTTTTTTTTTTTTCCTTCCTCTAGAACTATCAAGTTGTCAATTTCTCCACAGCTTCCTATTGCTGTCATAAAATGTTGTGCATTCTCCACAGCTTCCTCTAAATTAATTATTTTAATTAATTAGGATAATTATTGAAATAATTTTTGGAGTCCAAATAGATTAAAAGTATAGTGTATTCCTATTATATTGGGCATTCTAAATCCAATGTTGGGGTCCATTTCATGAGATGGGGTCCCAAAAAATTAAGACCCGTAAAGGTACAAAATTACCATTTTGCCCTTAGTGATGCCCAAAGCCAAATTGAGATCCGTAAAAGCTTAAACCTATTTTTTTTTACATTCCAGACTCAATGAAAGAGTTCATTTTATCAAATAAAACACTTATGATATTGATATATGTAATTGACTAGTTAGGCTATACGTAGCATTAAACTGAGAACTGTTTAGTGAATGAATAGGGACTTCGAAAACAAAAGGGAAAGTGACTAATTACTAAGATAGAACGAAATGTGTTAAAGGTAATTAAACCCCAACGCTCTAATATGCGGTATTTTTAGCCATGTCATAATTTATTTCCCTTATACTACCAAAGTTACACTCCTTTACATATTGATGATTGATTCCCACAATTTGATACTTGTTCTATCTTACGGTAGTTATTAAGAATTTGACTATTATATCTCGATTATGATTACTTGTACATTTTCTACATAAGTAAATTCAGGATCTCTTGCAAGTGGTTTTCCTAACCATGATTATTCCTTTTACTATTGAGGTTGTACTCTTATACGTATCCAATGTTATTGGTTCCACAATTTCATGTTCATTCTATCTTGTGGACATAATTGAGCATTGACCGCTATATCTTGATCATGATTGCTTATACATTTTGTATGTAAGTAAATCCCATAACTCTTGCATGTGGTTGTTCCAAGCCATTTTCCTTAATGCTGCCAATTCATAATCTATACATACATGATATTGATGATCTTCATAAATTGAGACTTGTTCTATATTGTTGATTCATTGAGATCTTGATTGCCAATACCCTTATTTGATTATCTGTCATTTTTATATCACTTGGATATTGGAAACTGATATACCATAAAAGACAGGCCAATCAACACTTGACACGTATGACCACAGTCCGATTTATGTTCGGCTAGCATGATTCTCACTCAGCCAATGACTAAAAGCTCAAGCATCCAGATCATCACATAAGGTCGGAAGTGACCAAACAAATATATCCAGAACTGACCACAGGGTCCAGATCAGAGCTTCAGATCTCGTCACCGCCTTAGCGGATTCCGAGCAGAGAATAAGGAAGCAGTCTCCAATACGGAAACTACTATTTATGATTATCTCCATCTACGACTCAATGCTCCACAAGGTAACTGCAATCTCCGATGATCATATCCCTATATTCGTGGCGTCGAATCCTAATCAACTTAGGAAAGCTTCGGCCTATATATTAAACCCTAGAGTTACGCTTTTACTTTCATGCTCATTCTTTGGCTTTCAATACAGTCTTTCAATTCCCTTACTTACTTAAGCATCGGAGCGGCTACCGCCGGAGCCAATCCGGTGGTCCGCTGATCATCTTTCTGAGTGTTCTACAGGTCACGGAGCCCTCATGTGTTGCGAGTCAAAAAGTACAGCATCAGTTTGGCGCCGTCTGTGGGAACGACTAATCTCTACGTGCTTTATTCGTAAACTCATCTTTTTCCCCACCGGAAAAACCATGGCACCAAATCTCCGACCACAACAGAATACTCAGAGTTCGCAAAATGCTCAGCGTCAGCCGCCTGCTCCTCGCACAAGGGGACCAGCGGCCAACCCTATGCGACAAGAGATCGAAGTAATAAAACGACACAATGAACTGGTGCAGGAGCAATTGCTGGCCATCACTAGAATGCTGGCAACGCTCACGCAGAACCAAACGGCGGCTTCTCCTAGCCCGCCGGTCAACTTCGTTGCAGGAACGCAACCCCCGGTTGTCACGGAGAATGAAGAACTTCGTGGGCAGGCCCCCACTAACCAGCCTGGGCACCCCTCAGGCGTTGCTCACACTGGCCGAGATCCACAGCCATCAACAGTCCCTGGCTGGGGAACATCCGCTTTTGTTCCCGACGTGCATTACCGGAGCACTACTCGAGTCCTAACTCCTAGGGTTTCGGGAGCACCCCCGGCACCACAGGAACCTTATCATGCAGCACTAGTCCCACCGGTTCGGATTCCTCCTCCATCCGAAGGGCGCACTCCACCCTGCTACCCTGAAGTCCGAGGCTGTCAGGCAGGGTTCACAAGATGTCAGACTCAGAGACCCGCGAAGGGTAGAAGAGATTGCCGAGTCTATGGACCGGACAATCGGCTTAAGAGGACCTCAGAACCCTCCAGAGCAAGACGAACTGGCCAGGCTGCTCGGAAGACTAGCCACTCCGTTCACTCACGCCATCATGTCTGAAGAGAGGCCTAGAAAGTTCGTGGTGCCCAAATTCACTCTCTACGACGGATCTGGAGATCCAGGAGATCACCTATCTCATTATCAGCATACGATGGCCCTTCACGGAGCCTCAGATGCTTTCATGTGCCGAACGTTCATCACCAGCTTGAAGGGAACAGCTCTGAAGTGGTTCCACAACCTCCCTCCGAACTCCGTTGCCAGCTTTTACGAGCTCGGTAGGCAGTTCTTGGATAGGTTTATGACCAGCAGGAGGCTCAGAAGGGGGCCAGAATTCCTGCTGAATGTTAAGCAGACCAGGGAGGAATCCCTCCGGGCCTACATTGCCCGCTTCAACACCGAGCTCACTGAGATCACGGATTGCAGCCCGAAATTCCTTGTTGCGGCCCTTACTGCCGGGCTTGCCCAAGGTGGCTTTAGAGATTCCTTGACAAAGAGCCCCCCAGCCGATATGGCGGCATTGATGGATCGGGCCAAAAAATACATCAACCTGGAAGAAGCCAACCGCTCAGCCCAGAAGGGCAAAGATCAGACCCAGAGGGATAATCCGAAGCGGGAGGACCATAAGAAGGAGGATCACAGAAGAGACTCCAACAAAAAGAGGGCCAGAAGCCCAGAGAAGAAAACAGCTCCCAGAGCTGTGTACAACTCCGGACCAAAGGAGTTCACCAACTTCACGCCTTTGAACACCACTCCGAACCAGGTACTCCGGCAGATCCGAGATCGGGAGAACCTGAGGTGGCCAGAGCCAATCAAAGGAGATCCCAGCCTGCGGGACCAAAGTAAGTATTGCAATTTCCATAAAGATCATGGACATACTACTAACACTTGCAGGACCCTCCGATATGAGTTAGAACAGCTCATAAAGAAGAGACGTCTTCGGGAGTTCATCAAACAAGATGGAAGGCAGAACCCCCAAGAAGACAAGCCTCAACAGCGGCTAGATCAGAGGCCCGAACAGAGGCAAGAGCAGCGGGAAGGACGGAACGAGCCTCAGAGGCAGAACAACCATGTTATCTACGTCCTCCATGCTGACTCCCCTGTTACAGGAATGTCCAACAGGGTAAGAAAAAGATATGCTCGGGAGGCCAGAACCGCCCCAAACTTCTTGCAGGTCTCCAACGTCGAAAAGAGGCTCAAGCCAGGGCCAGAGATCTATTTCACCGAGCAAGATCTAGCAGGGGTACACTGCCCTCACAGTGATGCCCTTGTTATCACCCTCAGAATCGCCAACTTCGAGACTAGAAGAGTCCTAGTCGACACTGGCAGCTCAGTCAACATTCTATTCTATGAACCGCTTAAGCGGATGGGCATAGACCAGGACAGCATCAAGCCCACCATTGCCGTAATGGCAGCTTTTGATGGCAATCTTAGCACCCCACTGGGGAGAGTTGACCTTCCTACCACTATTGGGGAAGGTGAAGGGCAGAAGACCACCATCTCTGAATACATGGTGTTGAACATGAAGTCTCCATACAACGTCATCATCGAGAGACCCTGGTTACACCAGATAGGGGCAGTCACTTCGACCCTTCATCAGTGTCTGAAGTACGTCCACAATCAGAGCGTGCACTCGGTCCGGGGATGTCAGCCAACCTCACGAGAATGTCACGCTATTGCCCTCAAGGAGACAGCTCCGAAATAGCAATTACAGTATACTCGGGACTGTGCAGATCCGGTTTTCACTCACACTCCCGAGGTAGAAGATTGCCCATCTGGCGTTGAAGAGCCCCTGAGCCCAAGGGGACGTGACAGCTGAGCCAAGCCGGTTGGCGAGCCCATCAAAATACTGGTCAGTTCAGAAGTAGAGGGGCGTTATTTGTACATCGGCCCAGACCTTACGCCCACCGAGCAGGAAAAGATAGTCAGGTTTCTGAAGAACAACCTCTCTATCTTTGCTTGGGAGACCAGGGACATGGAGGGGATAGATCCTAATCTGATAACTCACAAACTGATGGTAGATCCAGATCACCCCCCAGTCAGACAGAAGAGAAGGTCGATCGCTCCCGAACGGCATCGGATTATAGACGAAGAAGTCCAGAGGCTGCTGGACGCCAGGATGATACGGGAAGTTTTCTATCCCGAGTGGCTAGCCAACACTGTGCTTGTCAAGAAGAAGAACGGCAAGTGGAGAGTCTCTGTTGACTATACAGACCTCAACAAAGCATGCCCCAAAGGACAGCTTTCTACTGCCAAGGATAGATCAACTGGTTGATGCCACTGCAGGGCATGAGCTTATGAGTTTCATGGACGCCTACTCTGGATACAACCAGATCCAGATGTACCCTCCAGATCAGGAAAAGACTGCCTTCATAACCGAGAGAGGACTCTACTGCTACAGAGTGATGCCTTTCGGTTTGAAGAATGCTGGAGCCACTTACCAACGGTTGGTGAACAAGATGCTCAGCCCACTGCTTGGCAGCACCATGGAAGTATACATCGACGACATGCTGGTAAAGAGCCTCCAGAAAGGCAGCCACCTCCAGCACTTGGCCCAGACCTTCGATATCCTCAGACAGCACAAGATGAAGCTCAACCCCTCGAAATGTACCTTCGGAGTTACGAAGGGAAAATTCTTGGGGTACATCGTCTCTCAAAGAGGTATCGAAGCAGATCCTACTCAGATCCAAGCCCTGATTGGACTGAAGTCGCCAAAGACCAGAAAGGAGATTCAGGCACTGAACGGCAGAGTCGCCGCATTGAGCAGATTTATATCCAAATCCACCGATCGCTGTCTACCTTTCTTTAAAGCTCTAAAAGGCAGCAAGGCCTTGTAATGGACAGAAGAATGCGAGCGTTCCTTCCAAGAACTAAAGGAGTATCTAGCCTCTCCAGAGCTCCTGTCAAAACCAGTACAAGGAGAAAAGCTGCTCCTGTACCTTGCAGTCTCTGAGAACGCGATCAGCTCCGCATTGGTCAGACAGGACAGAGGAGTACAGAGGCCTATATTCTACGTCAGTAGGGCGCTACTTGACACGGAGAAAAGATACCCAGAAGTAGAGAAGCTGGCCTATGCCTTGGTCATATCCGCTCGGAAGCTTCGACCTTACTTCCAGGCCCATCCAATTGAGATTCCAACTGCCTATCCTCTAAAGTCAATATTGAGGAAACCTGAGGTATCGGGAAGATTGGTCAAGTGGTCTGTGGAGCTAGGGGAGTTTGACATAGCATATGTACCCCGAAACGCCATTAAAGGGCAGGCCTTAGCCGACTTTGTAGCCGAGTTCACTCCGGCACTGCAGAACGAAGCGCAAATCACCGAAACTACGGGAACCTGGCTGCTGTATATTGATGGATCGTCAACCGATCAAGGATCAGGGGTAGGACTGGTACTACAGTCCCCTGATGGACTCACATCGAAAAAGCAGTCAGCCTGGGATTTAGAGCTTCTAATAATGAAGCCGAATATGAGGCCCTGATTTAGGGATGAAGCTTGCCCTGGAATGCGAGGCTCAGAACCTCGATGTCTTCTCTGACTCCCAACTGGTAGTAAGTCAAGTTTTGGGAGAATTTTTAATTAAGGATGACAGGATGCTTCGGTACTCCGAACTAGTGAACCACTTAAAGCATTCCTTCCAGACTTTCACTATCCAGAAGATTGAGAGAAGCCAGAACTGTAGAGCAGATGCTCTGGCCAACATGGCCTCCCGCCTCAAATCAGAAACAGACTCCACAATTAAAATCACTTTTCAGCCAGGATCCAGCATTGAGGAAGCATCAGTTGCTCAAATTGACGAACAGCCCCAGAGCTGGATGACCCCAATCCTCTAGTATCTAAGATCCGGGCTCTTTCCAGAGGATAAAAACAAAGCCAAGAGAATCCGAATCAAAGCGGCTCGGGACCTAATCCTGAACAACAAACTTTACAGGAGGTCGTATTCTCAACCTCTGTTAAAGTGTTTGGCTCCAGACGAGTCACAATATGTTTTGGCTGAAGTTCACGAGGGAATTTGCGGGAATCACAATGGAGGCAGAACTATAGCCCACCGAGCTCTATCACAGGGCTACTACTGGCCCGGCATGCTGAAACAGGCTAAAGAGTATGTTCGGAAGTGTGACAAATGCCAGCGATTTGCCTCGTACCAACATCAGCCTCAGCACGAGCTCATCCCGATTCCTAGTCCTTGGCCCTTTGCTCAATGGGGAATGGACATTGTGGGACCGTTACCACGAGCACCTCCAAACAGGAAGTACCTCTTGGTGGCCATCGACTACTTTTCTAAATGGGCAAAGCCTAGCCTTTAACGCATATTACAGAAAAAGAAGTCGAAAGCTTCACCTGGAAGAACATTGTCTGCAGGTTCGGCATACCACGTGTAATTATCTCGGACAATGGGACACAATTCACTGGTAAAGGCTTCAAGGCATTCTGCGAAAATCTCAACATCAGGCAACACTTTGCCTCTCCAGGCCATCCGCAAGCAAATGGGCAAGCCGAGGTCACCAACCGAACAATCCTTGACGGGTTAAAGAAGAGGTTGGAACAGGCCAAAGGAAAATGGGCAGAGGAACTCCCTGGAGTCCTTTGGGCCTACAGAACCACCAGAAGAACTCCCACCTCTGAAACTCCCTTCTCACTAGCCTATGGAACAGAAGCAGTAATCCCGGTTGAGATCGGTATGCCAACTCTGAGGACTGAGGCCTTCGAGCAAGAATTCAATGATCAGCAGCTGATGGAAAACTTGGACTTGCTCGAAGAGAAAAGGGATCAAGCCAGTATCAGGATGGAAGCTTATCAGCAAAGAATGGTCAACAAATCCAAGGTAGGACTCAAGACAGTCAACTTTCAAATTGCAGACTTCGTCTTAAGAAGAGTCTTTCAGAACACCAAGGATCCCACCATGGGAAAGTTGTCACCAAATTGGGAAGGCCCCTACAAAGTAACGAAGGTCGTTCGACCTACCACTTACTGGCTTGAAGACATGACTGGGAAACCTGTTCCGAGGCCATGGAACGTAGAACACTTGCGGAAGTATTATCAATAAAGATGTTATCTTTTACTTCCATAAAACTGTTCATCTATTAATGCACAGGCCTTCAGAGCCTGGTCCATCTATAAATGCACAGGCCTCCAGAGCCTGGTCTATCTATTAATACACAAGTCTGATGACTTGGTCCATCTATTAATGCACAGGCCTTCAGAGCCTGGTCCATCTATCAATGCACAGGCCTTCAGAGCCTGGTCCATCTATTAATGCACAAGTCTTATGACTTGGTCCATCTATCAATGCACTGGCCTCCAGAGCCTGGTCTATAATGTACGAGTGTTGACTTGGTCCATCTATTAATGCACAGGCCTCCAGAGCCTGGTCCATATATCAATGTACAAGTCTCATGACTTGGTCCATCTATTAATGCACAGGCCTCCAGAGCCTGGTCCATATATCAATGTACAAGTCTCATGACTTGGTCCATCTATAATGCACAGACCTTCAGAGTCTGGTCCATGCTATACGGATCTTAAATACTTAGTTCATAAAATATGCAGGCCTACCGAGCCTAGACTACTTTAATGCACAGGCCTTCCGAGCCTGGTCCGTCTTCAGTTAGCAGATTTTGTGATCCAGTCTATCCGAAGCAAAAGTTCCGAGCATCTATCACCTAAAGTTTCCTAGATCGAAACACCTCGGATCTGACACTTATATTATTTGGCTTATCTGTCAAACGAACCAGTACTATGGTTTCAACCAAAGGTAAAGTACTTCGATTCTGGCATTTTTCTAAGTTCTTTGATTTATTTTCAGAACAATCGAAAATGCATAAGAAGATGCTTAAGTTTCAAAAAGAGCACATTCACAGAAAATATCAGATCTGAGAAGAAGAAATTCAAATTTATTGATAACTCAAAAGATTTACATCAATACAAAGACACTACTACAGAAGCTATTACAGAAGCTATTACAAAAGCTACGCTTGGCAACATAATGGCTCTTCACCTGGGATGATAAAGGGGCACAAGATCCAAAACCTTCAAAACCGTCTTCATCGGCTCCATTTGAAAGGAAGGAACCCTGAACCCCAGTCTGCATCAAGTAGTGCCCAGGCCATTTCATCATCACTATCACTGGTCCCATGACCAATGGACGATGGGGGCCGTGGGCCCCAGGATACTTTTTATTCTTGTCACGACCCGAAATCCACCCTATGCAGATCTCGTGTCGCGGGGCCGACCCGAAGGCCGTCCCTACTTTTTCCATTCCAGTATCATAATACTAATATGCAATGTATTAAAAATTTTAAACAATGAACAGCGGAAGTCTTTATCAATTACAGTAATCCAGCGGAAGTCGTTTTAAATACATTAAACAGCGGAAGTCTATTAAATACATGACATAGTTCTACATAATACAAAATGAGAACTAATCCGTAACCAGCACCCGGGGGTGGTGAATACATGGGAGAACTAACATAAACTGATATAGTACTTCAAAATGTCCCCCTACGCTCTCAGACTCCTACTGGGGTCTCGCAGCGTCATCACCTGAAATGGGGGTAAGTGGGGTGGAATGAGCTATAAAGCTCAGCAAGTAAACCAGATCTCCGACACTGGTATCGATGATCATAAAGAACATGAATCCATGAATAAAATATGGTAGCCAATCATAAGAAAGGAGATGCTGTAATAGCCAATGAGAACAGTTGCCATGATGGCCAATAAATAGTGGGGCACAATAAACAATCAGGAGTAATGAATAAGCAGTGATAAGATTTCTCTACAATAACTTGTCACAATAAAAGTACTGCCACAATAAATCGATTACAATCAAACCAATGAACAACGTAAGATAATCCATAAGAAACAGTAATCCATAAGGTACAGTAGCCATTCAACAATATATCCATAACAATAATCCAATGGAGATGCTCATAATCTGTAGTAGGGAATGGCAACCCCTCTGCGTAATTCGAGGCCCGGCATACCTCTCAGTTAAACTCACATCTTTTGCCACACGTCCGTTCACGGACTAGTTCGTCACAGAAGCATCGGATAGATATTGTGACTGAGCACAATTCTAGCATTTATAAACATAGCATGATCATTTGTAATTCCATAAGGAGTATGAAAATGGAATATCATATATACAGTAAAGCATAACAGTAAGCCTTTCAAGGCACGGTTCAATATGATAACAATAGCACCATAGTCAATCAATGTCCACAAGATAGAACAATATCGTACTGTGGATAGCAATAACATGAAGTATTTTCAGGAGTACAAGTTTGGCAGTAAAGAATAAACCTGGCTTTAGAAACACCACATGGAAGAGAAAGTGATCCACTTACCTCTATCGTGATTCTGCTTCAGAAATCCGTGAGTATACCCTTGCCTTTTGAGTTCCCTATATATCAGTGAATACGTTTCAGAATAAATGCTATTCATCAAATTTTATGCCTTTCTATCATAAGTATTTCAAATACTATTTTAGACTTTACCATTGAGTCTGAAACGCCGAAGAAAGTCGGTTTAGGCTTTCGCAGAATTCCATTTGGACTTTTGTACTAAAAAGGGCAAAATAGTCATTTTGCACTTTCACGGTATTTTATACTTTGGGGTTCCGTCTCGTAAAACAGACCCCACCATTGGACTCAGAACGTCCGAGATAATAGGTTTTGACTATTCGTTTGTATCGTTTGGACTTCGTTTGACCCATTTTTGGATTAGGGGCATTATTGTTAATATTAATATTTAATTAATTTTATGTTTGGGCCTTAGTGTAATTTTTCAAAACATTTGGGGCCGGTTCATAAATTCCATAAGCTGCGGTCTGAACCAGTTGGTTCAGACCCCAAAACCCTAAATCGGTCAACCTTTCTCCTGAACCAAACGGTTCAGTTTCATTCAAGAACCGAAATACAATAAACCCAATTCCCTATCCCTATCCATGGTTTGGATAACCCAATCCCAATTCCCATTTCTTATCTTCACAACCAAACAACCCAAAACCCTTTTAAATTAAAGACTCAAAACGACACAGCATCAATCCATTTTAATTCCGGTCGGGTACCGACCCGATCCAACCCAGACCCGTTCCTTTTAACCCGGTAGACCCCCCCCGATTTTTCGATCATCTCCCTCAAAGTTCCGGTGAGCAACAGTAGGGTTCCGTCACCATCTCCGGTGACGGCAAGCTATTTCCGATGGCTTCTCCCCCCATTTTGAATGCCAATCTCTTCCTTCCTTCCCCACAACCTCATTCCTACCCTCGGCTTGCCCCAAAACTTTCCCCACCTTCACGAAATAGGGTGATTATCAGTTCCGGCCGGTTTTCTGGTGAACTGATTTTCCTTGATTTCGTAACAGTTTCTTGACTGTTTTGGATCTAATTTGTTCCTAATAGTTTTCTGCATGTATAAGGATCATTTTCATAAACTTTTAAACAAGTTTTAACCATAAAATTCATGGAACCGAGATTATTCCATCAACCTGCAACTGGGTCTTTCTCCTTGGTTTCTAACCCATTTAACTTGATTCTTTTTGCATTTAAAAGCTAATATCATGCTTATTAAGACCCTATAATCATATATAAGCTTCATGCTCAAAAACAATAAAAACAGAACCTAACTCACTTACCTGGGTTTCCGTTTTTAGCCCACTGTAACCTTCCCAACCCTCTCTGTTTCTGCTTCAATATTTCTTTCTTCTTCTCCCCTTCAGTTCCTGACCCTTCTTTCCTTTTCTAACCTCTCATCTCTCAAACCCGTGTACATATATATATAAACACACACCAACCGCCTCTTCTCTCTCTACCTTATCACACACACTCTCTCTCTCTTGCAGTCATCCTTGACTGCAGAGAACTGCCCCTTAAATCTCCTCCATCCACGTACCTCATATACATACATATATACATATATTACATATACACACCCACCACCTGACCAAGTCGGTTGGTGGGTTTCCCAAATACACACACACACACAGTGATGCATACACACACACAGTGATGCACACACCCACTGATATTTGTATTGGAAGCTTCCCTTCCTTTTTATTTCTTCATTTAATTTTATATACATAATACATTATATACATAATACATTTATATTATATATATATACCTATAAAATACATAGTTTATACATGTCATTTTAATCATATATATACGTATAACGGTATTTTTAATCACGTATACATACACTAATTTTAATCGAGCTATGTATCTATGTTCACGTATGCATGCATGGAAATACGTGCATGCACGCATTTCGATGCAATGCCCTGTGATACTCGGTTGTCACTCTGCCTTGATCATTTATTCCTATCATTCCAGTCATTCATTTGCATGAAAATACTAAGATATACATATCTTATCGTTCAAGTTACATGTTTTAACCGACCTACCTAGGTATACGTGACGTATCCCGGGTCGGGATATTACAATTCTCCACCTTTGTAATCGGCATGACTCCTCAGAAGAGTAGAGCAAGGGTCTCTGCCAAGTCACATGGGGGAGAAGGTAACCCACCTTCAATCTTCTTCTTCACACCGTCTGGTTCACCCCAGCCACTTGGAGCAAGGGTCTCTGACAAAGCGTGAGGAAGGGGAGGCAACTCACCTTCGCCTTCATCACCAACACTCCAGGCCTCGGTTGAATCAAGGAGGGGCCACCACCAATCGAAGAAATCTTGACCGGATGCCAGAGGGAACAAGAAGACTTGTGCCTCCTTCAATCCTTCCTTGGAGACTGAAAAAAGAGGAAGGTTAACTCTCGGCCACAGGCTCATTATTCCTAACTCAGGCAAGGAATCTTCCATCATCTCCGGACGAATGGGAAAAACTCCGGCAGCATATGAGGTTTCTCTTGCAGACAAATCGGGAGCAAAAGGGTTGAGCGCAACCGTATGCCCCGTTTCCATATATATAGACCCTTGAAGTCCAAAAGCCACCCAACTGAACCGTCGCAACGGTGAAAAAGAGAGTGGCCTCGAAAACCTAAACGACGGTCGAATGACTAAGCGGTGCATTAAATAAGCCTCTTCAATATACCAAGAGACAGAGTACAGAATTCTCAAGACAGAGACCGCAGTCCAGTACTTAAGCTCCCAAATCGATAAAGAGGGGAACAAAGTCTAAAGTAAATAGACCCCCCATTTGAAGATTCAGACCTACCAGTCTCAGCTATTGCATGACGGGTCAAGACATATAACAAAGACCAAACAGATTGGATATATCCCAATCCCGGGTACTCAGCATACCGAGCATCATAATAACGAGCACAAGCTGCTCGGTTAACCTCACAGACTCTTAATTCAGAGCAGTCTATCTCAGAGCTCTACAGAGATCCACTCCCACTCTGTCAGGCTCTATCTATCTGGCTATATCTACTTTCTCGTCTTATTCACTATTCAATGACAAGTATTGAAGTTCGGAAAGCAACTGTTTGATCTAACATGCAAAGGGTTCAAAGCAGCCACACTTGCAACAAAATTCACAAAAGGGAAAGAATACAAGCAGAATCTGAAGAAAAATCAATCTTATTGATCAAAAAGGAAAATATATCCATTACATCAGAAAGAACTAAAAGCCTATAAAGCCTCAGGATTTCCCAGAGGGGCCTGCGTCCTTCTTCCAAGTTAAGAGCACGAGCCCCAGCAGTCTTATCCGGATCAGGACGAGATGAGGTAGGTTCAGGAGGAACGATTGATGACACATCAAAGTCCGGGAACTGAAGTTGAAATCTAGTTCGAAAATTCTCAAAGCCGAGCAGGATCAGGTCATCACCCATCTGATCAACTTCGTCTTTCAATTCCATCTCAGCCTCAGCTTTGGCTCGACCAACTGCCTTCCTAAACCTTCTGATCAATGGAACTACGGAGACCAACCAGCTCCGCCTCAAGCCTCTCAATCGTCTGAGCAAATATATCCCTCTCAGACTCTACTACCTTAAGGCTGGTGGTAGCTTCCTTCAGACCCTCTTCAGCGGACTGAATTTTGGAACGGGCTGTTTCGAGCTCCAGTCTCATCTCATTCACCTCGGTCCTCAGCTTCTCGGCCTCCTCAAGGCCCATGGGGGTCACCATCAGAGCAGTTAAACTATGCATGCTCTGTACAAAGCAAGACAGATAAAATACAGTAAAACAAATGAGCAAACAAAAAGAAAAGCTTCAGGAGTTACCTTCATCTGGAGAGTCATCATCTCAGTCATCAATTTGGAGGGATCATCCCCTCTGTACCGGTGTGGGCCCTGAGCCCATATCTGATCAAAAGCCTTCTTGGCAATCTGATAATCCGGCTCAACAAATGGCTCGGAAGGTGCGGCAGGTGCTTTCCCCTTCCTAGACCTCTTGCTCAGACCGGAAGGAGCAGGAGGAACGGCCGATACGGGGATGGCAGGCTCGGCTTCCTCAGCCTCGGCAGGGGAGGGCTCAGGGGAACCAGAAACCAATCTCCTCCTCTTCACTTCTAGAGGAACATCAGGCTCAGCTTGGGAGGAAGCCTCCCCCACCACTTGAGGCTTCGGCACTTCCCACCTCGAGGCTAGCCTCTTCTTAAACTCTGCACTACGGGCGGCCATCACGTGGTCCGGAGTGACGATAACAGTATGAGCCAGGTTAGAAGTTGAAAGCAACGCCCGGTATTGATCCTGCAGAGCCTTAGTAAACTCGGGCTTCTTCCGAGCACTCTTGACTGTACAAAAGAAATGAAAAAATACCAAATTTGTCAGTTCTAAGGATATAAGCACAGCTAAAGCAAAACCCAAGGGAATAAGTCTCACCCCTATGGCCCATAACACAAGGAAACGACGAGGTCTCTCCGGCCTGGAAGTCCTTATGCTCCCATCCTCCTCCAACGAAGAAGTACCACTTCTTCCACGTCTTGTTGGAAGTAGGGACGGAGGACAGGGGTCGGAACCCCTTCTCGAAGGACATATAGTAGAGGCCCTCTGCCTGCTTAAACTTCAGATCCATATTGCTACGGATCAAGTCCAGAGACACGTCCACTTTGTTCAGGTGTCCCAACACCATAAATCCTAGAAGATGCCGCCAGCTATTAAGATTCAGGTCGGCAGGGCAGAGCTTGAACCAACAAAAGAATTGCCTGACTAAATCCGGCAATGGAAGCCTTAAGCCCATCTCGAACCAGGCAATGTAAACACAAATCTCCCCGGCTTTAACATCTTGGGGACAGTCCATGGGTCCTGGAACTCTGCAAGTCACATTTGGGGGAAATTCAAATTTCACCCTCCATTCATCCAAGAGGCTTTGAGTAACGGCACTCTCACCCTCTTCTCTATGAGAAGACCTACCAGAGGTCTCCCCAGCCCTGTCTCGGGGCTCTTCGAAAGCATCAACTATTCTAACCCCTGGGCTAGAGGAAGGTTCAACAAGCCTCTCCTCAATAATCTCAAGAGCAGGGTTACCTACATCTCCTACAACAGGCGGACCAGCCATCTCAGAATGGTCTCCTACTCCCTCATTCACGATTTGGGATTCCGAAGGAAAAGACATTATTCTCAGACTCAAGAAGAAAGAAGCAAGAGAGGGGGAGAAATCAGTCGAACCTGTTTTCACTTAGGGGATCTGTATTCTTCAAGGTCGCACGAACCAACAATGGCGAATGAAATCTTCTAGCACAGTAAAAACGTCGAGGGAAAGGTCATTTCAAAAATCTCATTCCATATTTATAAACACGGTATCAGAAGGGACCCACCAAGCCCAAACGTCATGACGGTTCAGAACAATGTTGATCTCGAGAAAACCAACTATCCGCCCAGTGTAATTATGACCCTGAAAAGACTTAATTTCTGACTACGCAATAAATGGCACCCCAACAATTGTCTTGGAAGGCGAACAAGCGAGACACATAATTCTCTTAGCCCTAGTTACTTACATCAAACGAGGACTTGGGGGGGGAGTAACTGATATACCATAAAAAGACAGGCCAATCAACACTTGACACGTATGACCACAGTCCGATTTATGTTCGGCTAGCATGATTCTCACTCAGCCAATGACTAAAAGCTCAAGCATCCAGATCATCACATAAGGTCGGAAGTGACCAAACAAATATATCCAGAACTGACCACAGGGTCCAGATCAGAGCTTCAGATCTCGTCACCGCCTTAGCGGATTCCGAACAGAGAATAAGGAAGCAGTCTCCAATACGGAAACTAGTATTTATGATTGTCTCCATCTACGACTCAATGCTCCACAAGGTAACTGCAATCTCCGATGATCATATCCCTATATTCGTGGCGTCGAATCCTAATCAACTTAGGAAAGCTTCGGCCTATATATTAAACCCTAGAGGTACGCTTTTACTTTCATGCTCATTCTTTGGCTTTCAATACAGTCTTTCAATTCCCTTACTTACTTAAGCATCGGAGCGGCTACCGCCGGAGCCAATCCGGTGGTCCTCTGATCATCTTTCTGAGTGTTCTACAGGTCACGGAGCCCTCACGTGTTGCGAGTCAAAAAGTGCAGCATCAGAAACTTATTGTGCCTCTCATTGTTGAGAATTTCCTATTCCATAAATATGTACATCGTCTATGGAAATTATTGAGAAGTTGATTGTTATATCTTATTCTTGATTGTTTGTGCACTTATACCATTAATTCTTACCCAAGTCACAACGTTATTCCTTTATATTGCCAAGTTTGCAATCCTATGGATAACTAACATTTAATGATTCCATAATTTGATACTTGTTCTATCTTGTGGAAATTATTGAGAATTGAATTACTATATCTAAACCATGGACTTGACATTTATTGATTCCGTAATTGGATACTGGTTCTATCTTGTGGAAATACGCACCTGATGTTTATTGATTTCACAACTTGATACTTGTTCTATCTTGTGAAAGTACGTACCTAATATTTATTGATACCACAATATGATACTTGTTCTATCTTGTGGACATTATTGAGGAATTTACAGTTATATTAATCATGATATATTATGAGTACTCGGAGTTGTGCTCAGTCACAATGTCTATCTGATGCTTTTACTGAACCTACGGATCAAAGCCCATGAAACTTTCTCTCCAGTAGTTCGAAAAGGAAGTAGATCTAGACGAGCCCTCTCTAGTGATTCAAAGGGGGTGTAAACCTTGATGAGCACTATCTAGTGGTTTGAAAGGGACGTGAACCTGGATGGTAATTTTTACTGATGATGGTTTGAAAAGGGTATGAACCTGGATGGTTACTTTTACTAAGGATATGCCAAGACTTGAATATGCATCAAAATTGTTTACTGATATCATATCTTTTATTGAACTCACTAGAATGGTCATATTTTCCTTATGAATGATCGATCATATGTTTTGAAAGCTTATTAATTGGTTTACGATTGGTATCTTATAATTGAGACATTTTATTCTATTGGCTATTGTGACTGTAATATCCTGACCCGGGATACCGGGTCATATGACACGTATTACGAGATTAAAGAAAATTGGTGTAAAAATATTTACACTCAAAGAGAATAATTAATTAAATAAATAAATAATTCATTATAATATGAAATAATTAGTTTTAATTATAATATGGTATGTATGTACATGAAAGCATGTATGCATGCAAGTATATATATGAAAATATGTATGTGTGCATGTATGTATATAAATGAGGAAAATAAAGTTATGTATATATATCTATCTATATATATATATTTTAAAGTGTGTAAACAGTATGTGCAAGTGGGTGGGTGTGTGTGTCTCCATGTGTTAGTGTGTGTGTTATATTATATGTATATATATACAAAATATCTTGCAAAAAACCAAGAGAAAGCTGAATGGGAAAAAGTAAAATTTAATTTGTGTAAGGAAATTAATTGAGAAGTGAAAGGTTTCGGCCGTGAGGTCATGAGGGAAGAGAGAGAATGGAGGAGAGAGAAAGGTCGGTCACTTTCTCTTTAAAAAGCCAAAGCATGCAAACCATGCTTCCTTCTTGCAAAAGAAACTAAAAGAAGAAGAACTAAGGAGAATAGAGGAAGAGTCGGAAGTAGAACAAAAGAGAAATCACTGTAAACAGGTAAAGTTTCAATTTTTACATTCTTCTCTCTCTAAGATTTTGAGCATGATAGGAGCTGTTTTGAGTTTGTTATGTATATATGATGCTTAATATATGTCTAGACGTGTATCAAGCATGAAAATTGGCTATGAAAATGACTAAAAACATGAAACCCAGAAGCATCCTGCCATTGAAGACCTTGCCCATGGCAGGTCTGAATCGATTTCCTCCAAGCTCGATTTGGCTTATCAGGACCTCAAGAAGACCCTAAGGGTATTCTAAAAACCTATACCCGTGACCACAAAACTAAAGAATCGACTTCCATAAAGTGAGTTACAGGTTTCGGTTGTTGAAACCAACCTGTCAAACTCCTACCAAAATGGATAAAATAGAATGGGAAATGAAACTATAAAGAAAATGAGTTAAGACAGAACAAATCCCATGGGATTTGGCCAAGAAATAGGTATGAACCGACGGTTTACAGGTTGGATTATCACCTCTTGAACCGAAGCAAAGAGTTCACTTTGAACTCTAAAATGAATGCCAAACTCTTAACCAATGTTCCAGAAATGGATTAGGTTAGAAACAGTAGAGATTGGTTGAGTAGAAGCTCACGAAAATGGAAGAAAAGGGAAACGGGATTAGGTTTTCAGTCGTGGTCGACGTGGGGAAGAAGAAGATGGGTCAACTCGGCTTCTAAATGAGGCTGAGTCAACTCGGACAGTTGGCAGCCTCTAGGCTTGCCACCGAATTAATGGGACGACGGCGTTTTGAATGTGGGTAAATCAAATTGAACGCTAGGGCTGACGTCATCATGATGTCAGCCACATGTAAATAAATCGACTGAGCCGGTTGGTTTATGACTAGACTAGACCGGTTCACTTATGATTTAATTGAACCCTTTGGTTTTCTAGGTTTTAATTTAAATCAAATAAACCAACACTTTTCCTATTTACGGATTGACCCCAAACCTTCTAAGAAATTCTACTGGGGCCCAACTGAGGGAAAATTTATTCATTTTGACCCCTAGAAAATAATTAAATAATTAATTTAATCATTTAATAAATAAAGTTAAATTACTATTTTACCCTTGGGTCATAAATAGAGCAAATGAAGTCTAAATTAAACATATGAATAGTGTATCCTTACTATTTTGGATATTCTGAGACTAATGGTAGGGTCCGTTTTACGAGACGGGGCCCAAAAAATAAATACACGTAAAGGGGTAAATGACCAAAATACCCCTTGTCCAAAATTAACAAGTTATTAGTGTAATCTTACTATCTCGGACCTTCTGAGTCCAATGGTGAGGTCCACGACTCGAAATGAGGGCCCTGACTCGAAATGAGGGCCCGAACATAAAGACACGTAAGGGGGTAAAATGACCAAATTACCCCTAGTATCTCAAAAGCCAAATGAAAACTAAAAAAGGTCTAAATTAACTTTCTTTGACATCCCGGACTCAATAATGGTGTCCAAATTACGAAACGAAGTACAAAAAAATATGACACGTAAAACAATAAATGACCATTTGGTCCTTTTACATATGATAGTCCAAATTAAATGTTAGGAAAGCCTAAACCGACTTTCTTGGACACTCCGGACTCAATAGTAGAGTCTATTCGACCAAAAGAAATGTCTAAAATAAAAAGACATAAAATTTGATGAATAGAATCTGTCAGATGACTATAAATTAAAGTAATGCCAAAATATTAATACTAAGGCGTATACGAGAAAATGAAATACGAAAAGACACGACACGTAAACATGTCAAATAAATAACTTTAAATTAAAGTTTATGGAGCTACCAGAAGAGTATAGATTGAAATAAATTCAATTCCTAACACACTAATTGTGTCATAGGTTAAAAGTACGAGTTAAGTTAAGTATATATGAAATTATGAAATCGTTTTAGGATCTAATACGATTTAAGCATAAGTTAAGGAATATCGAGATGATATTACAATGAATGTGAAGTTGATGAGATGTTTATGAATTGTTCTTAAGAACTACAAGAAAAGTGGGAAAGCGCATAATTAGCACTAACCCTAAAGGACCAAGGTGAGTAACCCTGTGTTTGAATTGGAGATTTAACTCCATGGATTTGAAAAAGTTTTAAGTTCAAAGATATGAAGTATTTGAAGTTTCAAATTCAGTATTTACATGATTCAGTTTTAAATTGTTTTATCTTTATAAACCCTATCATGACATGCTCAGTGAATGGTTTCTATCATAGTTTTCTTAAAACATATTTCAACATGTCTAAAGTTTTAAATGCCAAATTATGTTAAAAATTTTGAATTTGATTGTTACACGAAATTGACATTCTATTGTAAAAGTTATACATTTCATGTTTTAAATACTCATGAAAGTATTTATTGAAGAAGTTATGTAATAAATGTTTTACAAGATAAACGGTACTAAGTACCACCCCCTATGATGGTTGAAATCCTTCAGAATTCAACAGTAAATGCCCGGTAGCAAGGATCTAATTCCCCCAGGCAAATGAGATCGACAGTATTGGCAATAAAATGGGAGTCTGGTTCGAAACAGATTCCACCAAATTAAAGAGAAAAGATGACAAAGTGATTTGGAAAATGAAGCAGGTTTTACCCTCATTTTCACAATACATATTATGTGTTTTAAAGTTTATATACTTTATCTGATGAAGTACAAGTTTAGCTTGATTACGTTAAATGTTTCAAAGCTATCTGTTTTAAGGAATGCATATATTCTGTATTCAAAGTATACGAACAATTGGCGGTGATTATTTTACAAACTCTTATGTACTAAAAACCACTACTAATTGAAAACCCCATGACGAATACTGGAATTGCTCACAAGCTTAGATTAGCTTACCCGGACTTTGTTCGGACCCCCCTTTTAGGTGATTCACAGCAGACAAGGTCTCGAGGACGATGGCGATGAGTCTAGCTGTTTTTGGGAAGATATGTTTAAGTGGTTTCTTTTGAGGAACCTATGAACTCTAGTAGTACATTTTGTATTAGTAGACAATGTAAGAATATGTATTAAGCCCTCAGGGCAACCGAACATGTTTTGTATTAATATTATAAGCCCTTAAGTTTTAGTTATACTCTGAATGTGTAACCATGTATGCTATGTATGGAGCGGCAGTATCGGACGGATGTGCATAAATTTAAAATGAGAAAAGAAAAGAAAAAGTTTTTCACGCTTCCGCAAAACACATGTCGCACATCTATTCGATACCGCTGCCTATGTGAGCCTTCGCCCAAGGGTCCTCGGGCTTGAGGGTGGCGGTCGCAATCCGGTGATCCGCAGAGGGTGGGTTTCGGGTCGTGACAGTGACATTCTATTCTATTAGCTATTGTGACATCATATTCTATTGGTTATTGTAACAGTCTATTCTATTGGCTATTGTGACATTCTGTCTCTTGACTTGCTATTATGACATTCTATTTCTTAACTGGCGATTGTGGCATACTATTTCTTAACTGGCTATCTTGTTACCATATCCTTGCTTATCTTGGATTATATTCTTTTCTATACTGACCTGACCCATGACAGGGCAAAGGGAATTTACTTACCGAGCTTTGTTAGCTCATTCAGACTTACTTGTTTATTTCAAGAAAAGACACTGCAAGTAGACAAAGTGATAGAGGGAATTTTGAGAAATATAATAAAAAAGATCAGTACAACCATAGCTCTTCCATGTATTCACCACCTAGGGGTGATGTAAATGTTTGTTCTCTTTTTGATATGTAAACAAAACCTTATTATGGCTTCCGCTGTATATGTCACATCCCACACCCCACCTTATGCGGATGCCACAGATATGATGCCATTTAGCTGCCTTGCCAATTTTTTGACCGATAATGCGACCAACCAAAGGTAAACTTCTGAATTGTACGATGAATTGCATTCCAAATGTAGGGTCAGAATAGCAAAAATTAAAACTTTTCTCATCCCGGGAATGGAACTCATCTATCTACCCTAGAGTTATATACCACAGAGCACGTCTTTAACCAAACATCTAGTATCTCTAGAATACTATTACCATGAGCCATATCTCAACACATCTATTGCATATCAATGAATTCAATCATATCATGTTACTCACCTAAATAGCCTGAGTCAATCCACCAGAATCTAAGTCTCACAAATCAGTGCCATCAGATCCTTACTTGGAATACCTCCTAGTCTACTAGTGTCATATCATTGTGCCTTCTAATCCAATGGAGATATTTCCTAAAAAATATTAGATAATAGAATGAGCTTAAACAAGCTCAGTGAGTAACATAGGTTCTTGCCATGGGTTTCAAAACCAGTTCATATATACATGATATCATATAAAATGCATGCTCAAATGCAGCCAATAGATCAGATAAAATCAGGACAAATCAGAATAGAGCCAAAACAGAACAGAACAGATTCAGAACAAAACAAATCAGAACTGGACAGAACTGAACTGAGTATCAATCAGTCAAAGGCATATCATTAATTGTGTGTGAACCTTCCCTAACTTGCCCATAAGCGGACTACTCGTGGGGCATCTACCGCTAGGGTCAGATCAAAGTGGAACAGGATGTCTGAACCTCTCCCAACTACCCATAAGCGGATTACTCGTGAGGCCTCTACCCTTTAACATCAGATCAGAATGGAACAGGATGTCTGAACCTCTCCTAGCTACCCATAAGCGGACTACTCGTGGGGCCTCTACCCTCTAGGATCAGATCCGAACAGAATAAGACAGAATTGAGCGGGATAGAAACAGAACATAGTGCCAATCAGGCATACGAGCCTTTCCTAACTGCCCATCGCGGACTACTCGTGGGGCCTCTACCCTTTGGGTTATGCTCATAAATAAAACCGCTCAATCCTGTAGTGGGCCTAGGAGTAAGACACAAAATAACAAACAGAATCGGAACAGACTCTAAACGATGCATAACAGAACAGTACATACTCGAACAGAATCAGAACAAGACATATCAAAAGGCAGTATAGAATAAAATCATGCCACAAGTAATGTAATGTAAAACAGTACAGTGTATAAAACAGTTCAGTATCTAAAATAGTACAGTACACGAATCTAAATAGTACAGAAAATATACACCAAGTGAGGGGTCCGAGTTACTCACAAACTATATGCTTATCTCCATATACAGATACTCTGATATTCTCCAAATACATCAGGCACCTCCTTGCATATCCTGAATAATCATTATTAATAACAGATAAATTAGAATTCATCCATTCATGTCTTATTCATCATCAGATGGCCTAATTAGGTTCCTTGGTTTATTACCTACTCATTGGGTTTCAACTTATGCTCTTAAGTTCCTTAAGTAAGCTTAGTAACGTTGAGAATCATATTTTAAGTCATTTAGACTTCATTTGTTATCAATTAAGCACTTATTTAACCTTAAGGGAAAAATGGTAATTTTTTCATTCTCACCCTGGACCCTATCGTGGTACTCAAAATATTCCAAATAGCTTATATGTAAGGTTCTAAGTGTTTGGACTCCATTTGGTATTTGTTTTTGATCGTCGGGACACATTGGTCATTTTTTATTTTATACTTTAACTGTTATGGAGTCTTATTTAGCCCTTTAATTCACATACTTATACTTATGACTGTTAATTATATCAAATTGGCCTTTAATCTGCCTTTACTTTGCATTTTCCGTACTTAGGGGTATTTTGGTCATTTCACATTTTATGATATTCTGACCCCAAATCATTATTTAGTCATATATACAAGTTCACAGTTATTTGGGCTCCTATTGGTATCAATTTCATCCAATTTGGACTTTATTTGAGCTCGTATCATGTTAAGGGCATTTTGGTAATTTTACATCTTATGGTGGGACCACTCTGGAGTCCCCGGATGTCCAATCTAATAATTTTATTGTGTCTAGAGTGTCCGAAACTTTTAAGATAGCCTTTTTGGGTTCTTAGTTTGGATTTCGTTTGCTTTATTTATGGCCCATGGGTAATATTGTCATTTTACCCTTTTATAAAATAATTTACTTATTTATTTATTAAATTATTTTCCAGGGGCTTATTTGTATTAATTTCTCAAAGGCTGGGCCAGAACAGGAAATTCAAAACTATTGGGGTCAAAACGTAAATAAGCAAAGTTCTGGTTTTCCTTTATTTTAATTAACCTACTGAACCATTGGGTTTACTAGGGTAAACCAACTGGTTCAGGCGCTTTCAGGCAACCGAAATACAATAACCATATTGTCTTCCTTATCCGTGTTTAGGTTAGGCTTGAGTTCCCAATTCAGATTTATAACCTCTACAACCAAACACGGGATTGAACTAAAAATTAAACTCTTAAACGGCGTTGTTGGACTAAGCTCATTTGTGCTCGATCAGGTCCTGACCCGACTTGACCCAGAATCTGACCCATCAGGCTCATCTTCCTAACGACTTCCCAGCCACTGTGCCTGCGTCGTCTCCAGCGCTGGTGCCAGAAACTGCAACCATTTTTCTCTATTTTTCTCATGATTTTCACATCCAATTGATTCTGTTTTTACACCGATCCGTTCCTAAGACATTAAGCAATCATTTGGAATTCGTTTGGACCTCAAACAGCCTAACTTTCTACACCCAAATCAGTTTTTCAGCCCAATTATCTTTTTGCTCTAGCATGGTTATTTCTTGATCATTTTTTATCATTCCAAGTGCGTTAGACTCCTAACACTATTTGCTACCTAGTTGCATGTATAAAATCAAGTTTAGGTTTCATTTAATTTTCTCTGAATTTAGGCCGTAGATTACAGATACAAACCCTTATGTTTTCTTCCACTTTTTCCTACTGATTTCGGTTCCTAAGGGTCAGAAAACACATAAGGAAGAATTTAAGTACATACCTCAAGCTCAGGCCCAACTTCCTGAAACTTCTTTCTCCTTCATCCATGGCAGTCACTGTTATTGCAACAAATTTCTCTCTGCCTTTCTCTCTCTTCAGGCTCTCTCTTATTCTTACTCACTTTCCTTACGCACAGCAAGTCTTAACTTTGGTTGCTTATATTTTGCTTCCAATTGGCTAAGTTGGTTGCCGCTATTTCTCTCTCTATATCTATATATATAGATATAAACATAAACAACCTAGAAATATCTAGAAGTCTGGATATTTCTCTATGTCGATGGAAGGGTCCTCACTTTAACTAGAATCTTCTAGCCATTTCTCCTGATTTGGCTTCTTTTCCTGCATATATTTTTGTTTCCTGCATGTGACATATATATATATATATATATGTGTGTGTGTGTGTGTATATGGCCTCACTTGGTTCTAGTAGCTTCCTTGGAAGCTTCTTGATTATATCATTTCATATATTTCTCATATATTATATCATGTCATGTCATATCATATATATATATATATATATCATGTTATGGGCTCCACCTACTTTTCTCATAAATTGTGCGAATAGATATTTTTATATATAAATTGACTGCCAAGAAATGAGTAGTCCATAAAAAAACTAATGTACAAAATACCGACAAATTTGGTGCTAGTCTTGGGCTCGGTATTATTATTAGTCCTTTTTCGATATTGGGTCGTCGTTAGTGTCGTATTCCATGTTCCTTATTATTTTCATGATTAATTCACCATATTGACCTCTATTGTCAATTTTGGCACTCGGTTGACCGAGTTATCTATTTTCTCAAGCATGTACCATTTCATGTGGTCTAGATGAATTTCATATCTTTGGATAATAAATCCCGTTATGGCTTACCGTATTTTGAACAATTTCAAATCATTAATGTCACATAACTTACTTTTATTAGGTCAAGGTATAGTTTGTGTCATGTCAAATTTTTAGGGTATTACAGTATAACTGTTTAATTTTTATATTACACATTGTTGTCACTGATACAGTCAAAGGAAAAAGTAGGGTCGGCCCTGCGATCCCCAATCTGTATAGGATGGGTTTTGGGTTGTGACACTTCTCTCTCTCTCTCTCTCTCTCTCTCTCTCTCTCTCTCTCTAACTGAAGCACACATTGTCTGGTCTATTAATTTGAAATACACCCCTCCTACATGCAATACACACATAATACATATATATAAGGTAGTCATTTTTCATGCAACCCAATTGGTTAGATGTTTGGTGCAATGGGGTGAAGCCATGTGTCTATTTTTTTGAATTTTAAACACTCTTTTATGGGTTATATACATATCATGTGGCTTATATAACACAAAAGTGTTGATAGCCTAGTGGCTATCTGGTTTTGGCATAAGTCTTTCCTTATTTCCTTGGTCTTGGGTTCAAAACATTATAGGAGCTTTTTAAAGCCCTTTCCTCTCTTTTTCCTTTACACATGCACCATACTGCATTTTAAAGTATTTTACCAATTCCCAAATTTTGTATTTTAAATTTCAAAAGTCTCTTATAATTATTGCAAAGCTTCTCAATTAAGCATACTTTATTCATGCATCATTGGTCTTGCCTTAAGTGTATTTCATGCACTAATCTTCCAAAATTATTCATATGTTAATCCTCGATTAACGCCAATCATAATTTGTCATCAATTTATAATCGTCGTCATTAAATCACTTTCTTAAAATTGATCATCTCCAATCCATAGTTAGTTGCTCTCATTTATACATTTGTCTCTATATTAATAAACTATCAGTCTTAAGTAAAATTGCTCATGGTTAATAAGAAAATTATCTTTTGATAACCATCATTGTCCTTAATTGTCGCACTTAATTGGGTGGGGATGTTAATTCTCCCCCCCTTAAAAAGAGTTTTGTTCTCAAGACTCGGACATCCATATTCAAAACGGTCTATTCTCTTTTCATGCTAATTTCATTATCTTGATTTCTTTTAATTTGTCCCTTGAACTTATTACAGGCATCTAAAACATTGTGTCCTCAAATGAGAAAGTCTTTCAAACAGGATCTACAATTCTTTTATACTTTTCTTTATTTAACTCAATAGTAATCTTGTAAGTCAAGGTTTGACTTTTTAACTTTTACTCTCAGTGCCTCGAAACTTTAAACTCAAAGTCTCCAATTTTTTGTATCAGTATTTCAGTGCTTATTTCTTTAGTCCGAGAACCTGTAGTTATAGGTCCACTATGCTTCCATTACTCACTCTAGGTTATCTTTTTAATATCTTGATTATTTCCCACTTTTCCGTATTTGGACTAGTTCCACGTCTAGTTGTCATATAAATCTTATTTGGCGCTAAGTCATAATCACGTTACTATCCGTGGTTTCCCAACTTCTATTAGTATTGTATGGCGTATCGTGAGCCCAGTAGAGGTATCTAATACCATGATATTTTCTTTTTTGTTGGTTGTTTTAGTAGTAGTTTGGAAAGTCAATGGTGTAACTAGACTACACCATTTTCATCGTTTGGAGAGTACTGAATTTCTTTATTCAAGTACTTCAGTCTTCACCAAGGATAGAGTCCTAGATTGATTCACACAATCCCACTTTCCTTTCAACTTCTTTTCAATCGCAAATCCTTCCTCGGATTCACTACATGTATTCGGTCGCGTGATATGCAACATTACTCACTTAAGTCTCTTTTGTCCATTAGACCTTATTTGGCTATTGTAAGCATCGTATTTCTTTTTTGTGTTCATAAGTATCCTTTGGTTTTTGCAAGGACAGTTTACTCATGTGCCCTTTGTGTTACAACGTTTTTAAATGCATATATTTGTTTACACTTTTTATATTTATACTTATACATTTACATATTTATATATATATATATACAATAATAGTTTCTCTTCCTCAAGCTATTATCTATAAGTATGGAGTGTATATATATATATATACACACATACATACATACATACATTTCAAGCTATTAAAACTAAACTAAAATTTAAAGGTTCTTAGAGAAAGAATTACCTTTCTTCTTGGTTTTCAGTTGTAGTAATTGCTCAGCTTCTCCCTTTTTCTTCATTCCTTCTTCTTCTTTTCTCTATCTCTTTCTTTCCTAAAGCATGCACTGCCCATGCATGCATCTATATAGGCAGCACACACACACCAAAATATCCAGCCCACCGCCTCTCTTCTCTTTCTCCCTATAGCAGTTTTCTCTCTCTCCTTTTCTGATCTTTTCTTTTCTTTTTCTTTTTCCTTTTTGTTTTACCTGATGTGTGTGTATATATATATATATATATATATATATATATGTATTATAAAGACATATATGCCCACACACACACACTCTGTCGACCTGCATACACTTCACATACATATAGATATATATATATATATACACTACACATACATTCATATATACAGATACTTTATCATATATATATATATATACACACTGTTATATATATATATATATAGTTATCATATATACGTATATATATACTATCATATAAATACATACATATATATACGTGTATATATATATCCATCACTCCGTACGTATATTATTCAAACACTCGAGGTTTTCGAAACTTAAAAATGAACTATAAATTCAACATCGTAAAATGAACCCTAACATTTCATTATTACAGTAATTTGCTCGGTTTAATTTGGGTCAAGATATTACATCCTCTGTAACACCCCGACCTGGGTCACCCCGACCCTGGTTAAGTAATGATTAGTTACTAATCATTTATCTGAACTAAACATAAAGCATAATTAAGAAGCTAACTTAATTAGGAGTTGACCTAGAAGAAACGATGTCGAAAAATAAGTTACAGAATAAAAGTTAAGTAGGAAATAGTGAAACTGCATTAATGCGCAGCCAAACGGGGCCTTAGCTCCAAAAATGTGAAAAATGGCCAAAAGAGGGGTCAAGGAGAATTGAACCCTTGACCTATGATGGAAAGAGATTCTTCCCAAAATTTACCAACTGGGCTACTACTATCTTTGTGTACAAATATACAATGAACGGTATATAACTTAGAATTCTGATTAGGCCACCTCCCAAAGTGACCAGTGACCCTACATGCAAAACCTCCATCATGAACTGAACCCCTACACCTCAGCCTCATCATCATTGTTCAAAGTTATATAAAGAAACCATGTGCACACAGCACATGGTTTATGAAAAGTAAAGCTGATAAGTGGAGAATAAAAGAAAGAGAAAATGAGTGGAGAATTAAAGAAAGAATGAGTGGAGGGTGCATGGATAATAAAATACATGTATGTGTGAAGTGGAGTGTATATATCTATAGATGTGCATGTGTGAGAACTAATCTGTATAGAGAGAGAAAGTGGGTTAGAGAGAGGAAGTTAGAGAGAGAAAGCTTGAGTTGTGGGAATCCATTGAATGGGCTAAGGACTGGGAGTGCACGGGGGAGGATCAAAAACCAGCTGTTGAGATTCTGTTTGAGCACAACCAGTGAGGGAGCCACTGTTCGAAGGTCAGTTTTTCAAAAAATTTTGGAAATTTTTCTCTTGAATTTTTGGCTACTGTTTTATTTCTTTTGGGACTGTTAATGCATGTAAAGAGGTTTAACAATAAAAACTGGGTTGGTCGTGAACCTTTTGGACCAACAGAACTGCCCAAACCACCAACCCGTAGCTAAACCGTCATTAATAGGAGCTTGAAGTTGCAGGTCTGATCCGACCTCAACCACATGGACTTTTAGTGGTCAATACATGAAATAGACCATGGCAGGACCTAGAAAACTACCACCCGCGACCTAGAGACCTAGGTCTAAGCCCTCAAAACCGAGGCTATTCTTCTCGGCCCAAAAACCCAACCTTTAAACTAGACCCCCAAACCGCGATTTAAGGATGGGGGATCGAAGCCCTTGCTGTGGGGACTTCATAGAACCAAACCCCGTCCAAAATGGTGAAGAAACAAGGGTTTACTATGGAGTTGCAGGTTCGGGTATTCAAGCTTAGACCGAACGATTAGGTTGGTTTTAGAGTATCAAAATAATGCCAACGTGATGGTATGATGACTAGGAACCGATTGGGATCAAAGCAAATTGAAAACAACCCTTGAAACATCACGAAATAGAAAAAAAGAAAAATCTGCAAATTAGGGCTACAGTAGGGTGAAACGGTGGGGAAGACGATGTACAGTTCGGATCACGGGTCGGACCTCGGGTCGGGTCCTGACCCGATGTTTAAATAAAGGGTTCGGGTTAACCGGAACTGCGTCGTTTTGGATATCTGTTATTTTAAATTTAAATGGTAGGGCTGACGTCAGCCTGACGTCAGCACATTACCCTGAACCGGTTAGAACCGGATTGGACCGGTCCGGTTCAATTGCATAGGGACTGAACCCTTTGGTTCAGTTTAAATCTTTTAAAAAATTACGAAATGACCCCAACAGTTTTGGGAAATTCAACTCTGGCCCAGATTTTGGAATTCTATTCCATTTATACCCCTGATAAATTAATAAATAATAAATTAAATTATTTAATTAATTTATTAATTAAATAAAAATGACCAAATTACCCTAGGTCATAAATAAGTCAAACAGGAGTCCGAATAAAGTAAATGAATAGTAGGATTTTGACTATTTTGGATGTTCCGGACTCAATGGTGTGGTCCGTTTTACGAGACGAGACTCCAAAAAATTAGGACACGTTAAGTACAAATTACCAAATTGCCCCTAATGCAGCCGATGTCCAAATAAGACAAGTTATTAGTGTATTCTTATTATCTTGGGCCTTCTGAGATTAATAGTGGGGTCCGATTCACGAGACGGGCTTCCGAAAAATATGACACGCGAAATGACCAAAATACCCCTGGTACCCCTAAAGCCAAAACGAAATCAGAGAATGTCTAAATTGACTTTCTTTGACATCCCAGACTCAATAATGGAGTCCGAATTACGAAACGGCGTACAGAAAAATATGACACGTAAAACGATAAATGACCATTTTGCCCTTTTACATATAACAGTCCAAATTAAATGTTAGGAAAGCCTAAACCGACTTTTTTCGACACTCCGGACTCAATGGTAGAGTCTATTTGACCAAAAGAAATGTCTAAAATAGAAAGACATTAAATTGTGTCATAGGTTAAGAATACGATTTACGTAAGTACATGTAAATTTATGAAGTCGGTTAGGATTAATACGAACTAAGCATAAGATAAGAAGCATCAGTAGGTGATATTGTGATGAATGTGAAATTGATGAGATGTTTATGAATTGTTCTTAGGAACTACAAGGAAAGTGGGAAAGCGCAATATTAGCACTAACCCTAAAGAACCGAGGTGAGTAACCCTGTGTTTGAATTGGAGATTTAACTCCATGGATTTGAAAAGGTTTTAAGTTCAAGAAATGAAGTATTTGAAGTTCCAAATTCAGTATTTACATGATTCAGTTTTTAATTATTATGTTTTATAAACTCATGGTGACGTGCTCAGTGATTGGTTTCTGCAACAGTTTTTCCTTCAAATACTTTTCAGCATGTCTAGTTTAAAATGCAATTATTGTTAAATATTCTGAATTTGCTTATTTCAAGTATACGAATGTTTATCACGAAGTTATAAATGTTATGTTTTTAAGTACTCACGAGAGTTATCTATTTTGATGTACTCACATGCTAAATATATTTTTAAATGCAAGATAAATTGTGCGTAAGCACCACGGATTTCTATCGTATGTCTAAAGCTTTTAAATGCAAGATAAATTGTGCGTAAGCACCACGGATTTCTATCGGGTTTCTTAGGAACCCAACTACGATACGAATAAATGCCAGGTAGTAGGATCTAATCCCCCAGGCATATGAGATATCTCCACGAAAAATAAAATGGGAATCTGGTTCGAAACAGATTTCACCTAATTAAAGAGAAAAGATGACAAAGTGATTTTTGGAAATGAAGCAGGTTCTACCCTCATTTTCAAATACATATTTATGTGATTTAAAGTTATATACTTTATCTGATGAAGTACGAGTTTCGCTTGAATACTTTAATTGTTTCAAGCTATTTGAAATGCATATGTTTTAAGGAATATACTCTATTTGACAAGTATAAGTTTAGCTTGAATACTTTAAATGTTTCAAAGCTACATGATTTAAGAAATGCATATGTTCTATGTTCAAGTATACGAGCAATTGGCAGTGAGTGTTTACAAAATTTTATGTACTAAAACCACTGCTAATTGAAAACCCCATGACAAACACTTGAATTGCTCACAAGCTTAGATTAGCTTACCCGGACTTTGTTCGGACCCCCCCTTTCAGGTAATGCAGCAGACAGAGTCTTAAGGACGTTGATGATGAGTCTAGCTGATTTTGGGAAGATAAGTTCAAGTAGTTTCTCTTGAGAAACCTATGAACTCTAGTAGTACATTTTGTATTAGTAGACAATGTAAGAATATGTATTAAGCCTCAGGGCAACTGAATATGTATTGTATTCATGATATAAGTCTTTAAGTTTTAGTTATACTCTGAATGTGTAACCATGTATGCTATGTATGTAGCGACAGTACCGGACGGATGTGCGAAATTTAAAAATAAGAAAAGAAAAGAAAAAGTTTTTCACGCTTCCGCAAAACGTATGTTGCACATCTATTCGATACCGCTGCATATGCGAGCCTTGTCTCGGGGCCCTCGGGTCTCGGGGCGGTGATCGCGATCCGGTAATCCGCTTAGGGTGGGTTTCGGGTCGTGACATCCTCCCCTTTTTAATAGAGTTTGGTCCCCAAACTTGGCGTACTTTGTAGTGTGAAGAGTTGAGGATATTTGGCACGTACCTCGTCCTGTCGTTCCCAAGTGGCTTCCTTAATCCGGTGATTTCTCCATAGCACTTTCACTAACGGAATAATTTTGTTTTGTAGAACTTGCTTTCGGTGATCCAAGAGCTGCACTAGTTGCTCAACATGGCTCAGATTCTCTTGGACATCCAGGGGCTCGTGTTCCACCAGTTGGTCTATAATACCCCGACCTAAACCACCCGGGTAATTCAGTTCTCATTACGAGATTAAAAAGATAGTTCAAAAACAAGATATGAAAAACCAAGTGTCTAGCATACAAGCGATATACGGGTATACGAAACTACGAGAAAACATATACATAAATTTTATGCATGTATATGAGTATGTATATATATATATAATTAATTTATATATATATATATGCATGTAATATATACACACATTAAAGTGTGTATATATGTGTGTCCATGTAATAGGCATCAATATAAAGCTATAAATATGTATATATATATATAAATGTATAAATAGATTAATGTATATATGTATACATACAGGAAATGAGGAATAAGAAAGTTGAAAAATAGTGAGGAAGGGCTATCGGCAGCCTAGTGTGTGTAAGTGAGTGTCTATAGTGTTTGTTTTAGTATAATATAAATATATGAACACAAAATCAGGAATCATTTAATGAAAGTTGAAAAAGAGAAATCAAGGAGTCCAAAAAGGAGGAAAGTTGGAAAGAAAAGAAAAATCAAAGAAGGAAGGGAGGAAGAGAGAGAGAGAGAGAGAGAGAGAGAGAGAGAGAGAGAAAGAGAGAAGCGGCCATATGATGGTCTATATATGTATATGCACTGAATGTGCATTTAGAAGAAAAAATTTGAAGCTAAGGGATACTAGAGAATTCAGAAGTAGAAAATAGAAGGAAAAGAAGAGAAAAACTACAAGAAGATGTATGAAAATTTTACTGTATGCAAGTTTTAAATTCGTTGGGTTTTTTGTAGACTTGCTCAAAGCTTAGAAGAAATTACATGGTTAAATTCTATGAGAAAAATGGAACACATAGGAAGAAGCCACATAAAAAATGGTGGAGAAATGAAGAAGATATTGAGGGTTTTCGAAAAATTGATGTTTAAGAAATTTGAATTTTGAAGGTGTTTTTGAGGTTTAATGTCCTATCTAAATGTCTTAAATCATACCTTAGAATGTTTAGAAATGAATCTAGGCTTCAAAATCAAGAAAAAATGAAGAAAAAATAAATAAATATATATATACATATATATACTATGTGCAGTCCGGTCACCAACGCCGGAAGGGGTGACCGGAACTGCACTGTTCCCCTTCGAAAAAGCGTGAAGGGGGGAGAAGAGGGGAAGGGTGCTGGGTCACAGGTCAGGTCGGGTCAGTCATGGGTCGGGTCGGGCCAACCCAGGTGCACCAAGGGCCATAACCCATAGTGTCGTTTAGGACCTGTTTTGTTTCATTTTAATTTAAAACAGTAAATAAGGAAAAATTTGAGAACTGTTGTGGCCGCGAGTCAATTAGGGGAGCTCACAGCATGTGGGCACTTATCCCCTACACGCCACCACCGTGCTGCATGAGCACGTGTGCACATATATGGAAATAATATATATTTAATATGTAATTAATTAATTAAATGTTAAAATAAGTTCCCGATGTCCAAATTAAACAAATAAATAGTGTAAGTTTCTTATCTTGGGCCTTCTGGACCCAATAGTGAAGTTTTTTTTATGAGACGGGACTCTGAAAAGTAATATACAGATAAAAGTGTAAAATGACCGTTTGGCCCCTAGTACCCCCGAAGCCAAATGAAAGTCCAAGAGGGTCAAAATTGACTTTGTCCAATGTTCTAGACTCAATGGTGAGGTCTATATTATGAAATAAAGTATGGAAAAATATGACACGTAAATATGTGAAGTTATGAAAACAACCCTAAGAATTAATGAAGCTACTAGAAGAGTATACTTAAAAAGTATAAAGCCCTAAGATGGAAATTAGGATTTAACACGATCTAAACATAAGATCAGAGCATCAACAGGTGATATTTGAAGTGAATGTGAAGTTAATAGACTCTTTATTATTGTTCTTAGGAACTAATAAAGGAAAAAGGGAAGGCGTATCAGTTGCCAAACCTAAGGACTAAGGTAAGTAATCCTGTATTTGAAATGGAGATTTAACTCCATGGATTTGAAGAAGTTTAAAGTTCAAAATATCTAAAGTATTTGAATTTCAAATTCAGTATCTGCATGATTCTCGTTTTAAGTATTACTGTTCCTTTTGTAAACCCTATTGTGACATGCTCAGTGAATAGTTTTTACTACAGTTTCTCTTTAAAGTATGTTTCAGCATGTCTAAGTTTTAAATGCAAAATATCATCAAATGTTATGAATTTGTATATTCCAATTATTTTTAGACTTTATTCTGAACTCATTAAGTCATGTTTTAAATGCTCATAAAAGTGAAACTATTTGAAGAAGTCATATTTCAAATGCTCTTAAATGCATATATTTGAAGAAGTCGTATTTTAAATGCTCATGAAAAGCATCCATTTGAAAAAGTCATGTATTAAATACTTTTAAATACAACTACAAGGAGGCCATGTTTTAATGCTTTCAAATAGCATTTACTTGTCAATGTTTTTATACCTCTTATTGCCATTGGTAATGCAAGATAAATCATGCTTAAGCACTACTTGTAATTTTGGGTTCCATCGAAGCTCAATTGACATGAAGAAATGCCAGGTAGCAAGACCTAATCCTCCAGGCATGAGAATCTCCACTGGAAGAAAAAATGGAGTCTGGTTCGAAACATATTTCCACGTAATTAAAGTGAAAAGATGAGACGTTTAGAAATGGTATTAGGTTTATCCCTCCATTCCTAAATGTACTATATATGTTGATTTCATGAACTAAAGTTTTCATGTTTTCATAAGAAATGGCAGAAGGTTTTCAAACCCCATTTACATAAAGAAGTATTTGTTTTAAGGAAATGTCCCGGTTTTAAAATAAAGGGTCATACCCTCTAATTTACAAGAAGAATGATTTTTACTCATCCTATTGAAAAGCAAAAGATTTGAACTCTTTTGGTCACATTTGGCCATTATGTACATGTTTACAAGTTTTTCATTGCATATTGCATACCTCACTCGAATGTTTAAAATGCTTCGTGTTATATGTTTAAAGATCCTTACAATTTGTATACATGAAATAACTGTTTTACTCAAATGCTTTAAATTACTTCATGTTACGTGTTTTGAAGCTTCCTATACTCTATTTTAAGAAGTACATGTTTAGTTTGAATACCTTGAATGTTTCAAAGCTATCTGTTTCAAAGAATTCCTATATTCTGTATTTGAAATATGTGAATAATTGTTAGTGAATGTTTTTATAGCTTTCTTATAACTAACCCACTGCCAGTTGAAAACCCATGACAAATATTGAAATTACTCATGAGCTATCGAGCTTATACAGATTTATTCGACATATATACGGGTATTTGAAGGCAATCTTGACTCTTTTTGGTGATGAAGATGGATAGAGCTTTGCCCATTTTGAGGAAGGGCGTAGGAAACTCCACACAAGATTTGTAGTTTTGGGAAGTACTAAGGACTTGTAGTTAGTCACTTTTGTTATAAGTAGTTTTTGACAATGTGTACTTAAGTCTCACGGGACAACCAAACATGTATTGTTCATAAAGTCTTAAAATTTTTTATTATGCTCTGAATGTAGAATCATGTGTACCGTTCTGAAAAGCGACAGTACCGGGCAAATGTGTGAGAAATTTAAAAGAAGAAAATAAAAAAGTTTTTCATGCTTCCGTAAACACAAGCCGCACCGCCCTCTGGTACCATTGCTTATGTGAGTCCACCCGACGGCCATCGGGCCAAAGAGTGGCGGTTGCGATTCGAGATCCGCGTACGGTGGATTTCGGGTCGTGACTTGGTCTAGGCTGTGCAAACATTCCTCAACATGGAGACATGAAAGACATCGTGCACATGTGCCAATTTTGAAGGTAGGGCAAGTCGGTATACTACTGGTCCGACTCGTTGATAATCTCAAATGTTCTAATGTATCGGGGCTCCAGCTTCCCTCTCTTGCCAAATCCCACCACGCATTTCATAGGTGATACCTTCAGAAATACATGATCACCTACTACGAACTCCAGCTCCCTTCTTCGAGCATTAGCATAACTCTTCTGTCGGCTCTAAGTTGCCAATAAACGTTGCCAGATCAACTGGTTCTTTTCGGTGGTTTGTTCCACTATCGCTGGCCCATATAGCTTTTTTTCACCCACTTCTATCCAGCATTGTAAAGATTAACACTTCCTGCCATATAGTGCTTCATATGGTGCCATGCCAATTGTAACGCCCCAAACTTAATCCCTGGTTAATTGATGTAATGAAGCTCTTTTTAGAATCTAATACAGTATTTTAGCTACTTAACTCCATTTTTAACATTAATGGAATCGAATTAGTTAACCAAAAATCTTGAGGAAAAAATAACCGACACTAAACCTTGGACATTGAAGCTAACCTAAATAGGAGGTGACCAGAAGAGAACCGCATCGAAAAAGGCACAACGGAAAAGAAATTAGGGAGAAAATAACCAAAATAGAATTTTGTGCCAGCCAAACAAGGCATAAGCCTAAATGAGGGAAAATGCCCTAAAGTGAGGCCAAGGGGATTTGAACCCTTGACCAAGTGGGCAAGACTTTATGCATCCAAAAAATTACCAAGTAGGCTGCTAGCATCTTTGCGGCTAGATATACAACAAATTGTATTTAAGCCCAATTCAGCCAAGGCCACCTCCCAAATTGGCCAATGGCCATACATGCAAACCCTTCATCATGAACTAAACCCCTCCACATCAGCCCACATCATCCCACATCAGCTCCCATCATCATACCTAAAGCCCTACAAGTGTGTACATATATGTATATGTATAGGTGTGCATATATTATATATAAAAATTGTAATTAAATTTAGTCCAAATGTGATCTGTGTGTGAAATCAGAATAGTGTGTGTGTGTTTTGTGTACGGATGTAGAGAGTTAGAGAGAGAAACCAGATAGAGGCTAGAGAGAGAAAGAGAGACATTGTGTGCATACTTGTGTGTGAGGGTGTGTGGCTATTGGAGGTGCAAGAAGGAGGAAGGGACTGGCAATTAGCAACTCCACTATGGTCAAGGAATTTTGGAATATTAGGACCCATAGTTAGTCAATTTTGTTGTAGTAATTTTTGGACGATTATGTATTTAAGCCCCGAGGGGCAAACAAATATGTATTATGTAAAACTTTTAAATTTTTAGTATGCTATAAATGTATATTATTTGTTTACCGCTCTGAAGAAGAAGAAGAAGCGATGGTACCGGGCGGGTGTGCGAAAAGAAAAAAGTTTTTCACGCTTCCGCAATTTTCCAGTCCTAGCCCTATCGCACAGCCGTTCAACGCCGTTGCTCACGTGAAGCCTCGCCCGACGGCCCATGGGTTGAAGGGTGGCGGTCGCAATTCGGGAATCCGCAGAGGCTGGGTTTCCAGGTCATGACACCAATACTGGATTGATAGCTATTATTGTATGTGAATTCCATTAATGGTAGCTGATCCTCCCAATTTCCTTTGAAGTCTATGACACAGAATTGTAGAATATCCTCTAGAGTCTGTATTGTCCTCTCAGACTATCCATCAGTCTCAGGATCGTAGGCAGTACCTAAGACTTAGTTCTGTGCCCATTTCTTGTTGTAGGCTGCTCCAAAATCTAGACACAAACCTTGGATCTCAATCAGACACAATGGATACTAGGACTCCATGTAGTCAAACTATCTCCCTGATATAGAGTGTTGCCATTCCCTCCAAAGTCTGAGTTGTCTTGGTCACGAGGAAGTGAGCAGTCTTTGTCAGCCTGTCCACTATCACCCATATAGCGTCACTCCCCTGAGACGTCTTAGGCAATCTTGACACAAGGTCTATAGTGATATGCTCCCATTTCTACTCGGGTATTGAAAGCAGTTGTAGAAGTTTACCTAGCTTCTGATGTTCACCTTAAATTTACTGGCACTTGACACAACGTGCAATGTACTCAGCTATTTCCTTTTTCATTCCTGACCACCAATAAGTACTCCGAACGTTGTGGTACATTTTGGTGGCTTCCTAAGTGTACAAAAAATCTCAAATTATGTGTTTCATCAAGAATCTCCTTTCTAATCTCAAGTACATTAAGCACGTAGATTCTGCTTTGGTAATATAACACCCCATCTCGGATAGCAAAATCCAAATTCTCTCATGTCTCGGCATCTTTACAGAGCTTGGCTAACTTTTCATCCTGGGTCTGCAGCTCCCTAATCTTTTCTAGAATCATCAGACCGACTATTACATTGACACACACTGCTCTAGAGCTTGGTCGAACCACTTCTATTTCCATCATCTCTAGCTCCTTCAGTAGCTCTCGTTGTGTTGTCAACAGGCAAGCTAGACTCCTTGATGATTTTCTGTTGGGAACATCTACCACCACGTTAACCTTCCCCGGGTGGTACTGTATACTGACCTCATAATCTTTAATCAAATCTAACCAGCGACGTTATCTCATATTGGGTGTCACGACCCGAGACCCACCCTATGCGAATCTCAAATCACGAGTGCCCTGGCCCAACTCTGGGTGCCGAACTGGGACCTGATCTCAACTTACTACACAATCAATGCTACTAACATGCAACAACTAAATAGCGAAAGACTTAAACAATTAAATAAATAAAAGCTACCTGTAATATATATAATGTTCTCAAAAAGCAGAATACAAAATTTTTTAATACAACTGTTCATCCCCAAGACGTGGATAACATGTGAGAGTTATAAGACTATCTGTACTAAATATTACACTACAACTTCAAGAGAAATGTCCACCTCCTAGCTGTCAAGCTCTATGGTCTGTTCTCGAGATTGTGCCTAAAATAGTCAAAAAGTAATATCTGTTCTGAGCCATAAAAACTCAGTAAGTAGTCCTTTACTCTGCCATGTGTACAAGGGTATATAAAAGAATACTAGTCAGTTAATAAATATATATACTCAATATCAAATGATAGAAGTCAAATGATAAGGAATGAATCTGCTATGCTAACAATGCCATACTACTACACTCATGAGCTATATCAAGTATGAAATGTAAGCACTCAACTAAAAGCTGTAAAATCTCATGATCATTCAATAACAATATAACATAATCAAGCAATGAATGTCAACAACAAAGGATAGTGATATCAACTAAAACTGAGATGCTCTTATGGGGCCCGAAAATCCCCCTGAGCTCATATTCAGTCCCACACAAGCTCTCTGAATAATATTGCTCTGTGTACACTGTAACTCCACAGGCCCATACCTCACATAGCAACGGGTAAATGTTCCACTCGGAACCTAGACCCGAATGTCATAAATAGCATCAGATGGAGATGTGACTGAGCACAAATCCGGCATTAATAATATATCAGGATCATGCTATCTTCCACGAAGAGTATGGTGGAATCATAATTGATTCTAGGCAATCTGACGTAACAATAGTTTTTGAGGCTATGGTTACTAGACCAATTAGAATAAAATTGTCTAGCCCTTGGGCCCTAGGTACAAGTGTACATAAAGGAATCTGTGCACAAGTGTATAATCATGATCGAGATATATATAGAAATCAATAACTGTCTCCCACATGATAAGGCAATATCAATGTGGCTAAATAAATACTGGTATGTATATATATAGTACAATAGGCAATATATATACAAGAACTATGACATGGCTTGGAATGTAACACATGCAAAGATCAGATTTTACTTACCTCTTACTGTCTATAAAATAAAAGGATCTAGACTGCCTTTTCTTTGCCCTTACGTGTTCCTAAAATTATGAAACACGTCTCAGTCTATCATTACTTGAATTATGCTATTCATCAAATTTTATGCCTCTATGCTATAAGTTCTTCTTTCACTAAAATAAACTCTACTGTTGAATCCGGAACGTCGAAAAAAGTTGGTTTAGGTTTTTGCGGAATTCAATTTGGACATCTGTGCTAAAAATGGCAAAATGGTCATTTTACACTTTTACGTGTCTTTTATTTTTTGGGACCCCGTCTCGCTAAATGGACCTCACCATTGGTCTTAGAATGTCCGAGATAGTAAAAATACACTAATAACTTATTTAATTTGGACTTCGGGTCATTTTACCATTTTTAAATTAATTAATATTATAATTATATAATATATATATATATATATATATTGCGGCGCAACAGGAAGCACGGGCTTGCCTATCTCAAATGGTTTGGTCTTGGCTTATCCTCCAACACGTCCTAGGTTCAATTCGCAAGGGCTGCGCCCTACGCTATTTTTTTCTCAAACTGTTGGGCCCAAACAGCAGCTAAGAGCCCAATTCGTGGATAGTCTATTCTATCCTAGCCCAGTGTATTTAATTTCAATTTCTAAGGACTGTAACCAAATGGTCCAATTTAATTTAATTTAAACAGTAACTTTCTCCTAAACGACGCAACATTGCCCAACGCAAGCACCAAACTACGCCGCATCACTATAATATTCATCATCCCCTCCCCTGACTTTCCAGTGAAGTTCAGTTAGGGTTCCGTTGCCATCTCCGATGACAGTGACCCTTTTTCCGTGGTTTTTCAATGTTTTTCGAATGCTAGTCCTCTTCTATATTTCATATAGATCTCATTTCTAGGTTTAGTTTTCCATTTTATCTACTATAGCTTCACAAAATAACCAAGAACAGTGGCTCCGGCCAACTAAAATTTTCTCTTTTCATGCTAATTTCTCAACGATTTTCAATCGTTTCTTTTTCCCTTAATTTTTTGCACTTCATTGGATTAAGTCTAGGCTATTTAGGTCAAGTTTTATACATAAAATGCTAGAAATTCGAAATTGGTATAAAACCTGCAACTAGAGTTTCCTATTTCAGTTCTTTACCATTTTTTTTTATTCTTTTTGCAATCTTTTCTTTGTTTCAAGTTCTACAAGACCCAACAATTAAATCTAACTATCATGCTTTAACTTTCAAAAAGAGAACCCAAGCCAACTCACCTATATTTTTTGATTTTTCTTGTTGCAGCCTCTCTTTTCCTCTTCTGTTCCAACTTGGTTCAACCTTTGATTCTTCCCAACACACACAGCTTCTACACTTAGCCTTTCCTTGGTTTTCTTTTCTATTTTCTCTCTGACCAATGCACACATCTATATACACATCATACATCCAATCGCCCCAGGTCACTTCCCTCATTTTTCTCTCTCGGTTCTCCCCCTTTCCTCTCTCTTCCCATCCCTTTTCTGACTTCCTTTCTATTTTCTTTATTTTCTTCCTGCTTCCCATTTAATGGTTGCTTGCAGTTTGTGTTATATATATGTATATTATATTACACACACACACCAAACATACTCACTCACACACACACCTGCCGACCTCTTGGCAGGACACACACACAACCACTTGCATGCATATGCCATGCTACTTCTCTATTTTCCTTTCTTTCTTTTTATTTTCTCTTATTCCTTTTTACTTGTATTTTAATACATACATATATATATAATATACTATACCATATGTATATATACATATATGTATATTTATACTACTTATTCATTTATATATATATATACATTTATACTGTTTTCTATAAGCGTATACATACACTTATTTTTTAAGACCTTACACACATGCATACATACATATGCATGTGTCTGTGTACGTGCACGCCTTACGGTGCTCAACTCTGAGTCACTCGATATTGACTATAGGAGTCAAACCCATTTACATTTAAAAATCATTCAGTGCATATGATATTATAATATAAAGCTTTAACAGTTCGGGTTACAACCGATAGTACACTACTCGATCTGATTTACCTTAGTTTACGTGCTAACCTAAGTTAGGGTATTACATTAGGCTCCTTCTGTGTGAACAAGTATTTCAGTCTTTTGTGGTCAGTGAAAATCTCACATGTCGTTCCATACAGATAATGCCTCCAAATCTTTAGTGCAAATACAATGGCTGCTAACTCGAGGTCATGAGTCGGGCAATTTTTCTCACGTGGCCTCCGTTGCTGTAAGGTATAAGCCACTACCCTCTCCTTTTGCATTAAAACACACCCTAAGCCTTTGTATGAGGCATCAATATAAATCATAAAGCCTTTTGTTCCATCTGGTACTGTCAAAATTGGAGTTGATACCAGACGGTTCTTTAGCTCTTGAAAGCTCTTTTCTCTTTCCATAGTCCAAACAAACGAAACATTCTTCCGGATCAGTTGGGTAATCGGTGTAGCTATCTTGGAAAAATCCTTGACGAACCTTCTTTAATAGCCAGCTAATCCCATGAAGCTGCAGATTTTCGTAACACTAGTCGACTAGTGCCAACTAACAATCGCTTCGATTTTTTAAGAATCCACTGAGATCCCCTCTTTTCTGATCACATATCCCAAAAATGAAATGCTAGAGAGCCAGGATTCACACTTTTTCAACTTAGCATACATTTTCTACTCCCGTAGCTTTTGTAGAACTTCCCTTAGGTGCACTTCGTATTCCTCTTAGTTCTTTAAGTAAACCAAGACATCGTCGATGAACACAATCACAAAGTCATCTAAGTAGGGCTTGAAAACCCTATTCATTAAATCCATGAATACAACTGGAGCATTTGTCACCCTAAAAGGCATCACAAGGAACTCGTAGTGTCCATATCGGGTTGTGAACGTCGTTTTCTCTATATCAGCATGCCTGACTTTTAACTGATGGTACCCTAACCTCAAGTCAATTTTTGAGAATACCTGTGCCCCTTTTAACTGATCAAATAAATCATCCACTCTTAGCAGTGGGTATCTCTTATTGATGGTGACTTTTTTCAACTCACGATAATCAATACATAATCGCATAGTCCCATCTTTCTTCTTGACAAACAATATTGAGGCACCCCATGGCGAAGAACTGGGTCACATAAAACCCTTGTCTAGCAGTTCTTGTAGCTGCAATTTTAATTATTTCAACTCTACTGGTGCCATTCGATACGGGGCTTTAGATATGGGTGAAGTACCCGGTAGTACATCAATATTGAACTCAATTTCTCTATCGATAGGCATTCCCACAAGATCCTCCTAAAATACCTCTGAGAATTCTCTAGCAATAGGGATCTAATCTAATGTGGGTTGTTGTGAGCGAGTGTCCAGGATGCTACACAAGAAACCATGACATCTATTGTGAAACAGATGTCTAGCCTGGATAAAAAAAAAAAAAGATGAAATAGGGTAGAGAAGCTACTCCCATCCCTTCAAACTCGATGCTCAGCCATGTTGGATTTTTTATAAAGACCTTTTTGGCCACATAATCTATGGTAGCATGATTTGTGACCAACCAGTCCATAACGAGGATTACATCATACCTACAAATTTCTAAGGGTATTAGATTGACTAATAACTATGTGCCCATGATCTGTATTTCATATGCTCTATGTATAACATTCCCTAATAATAACTCTCCCAATGGAATGGAAACAGTCAATAAGTAGCCTAGGGGTTCAGTTCCTAAGTTCAGCTTAGTAGAAAATGTGGGGGATACAAATGAATGTGTAGAGCTAATATCGAATAGAATATGAGCAAGCTATGAACAAACTGGAAGGGTACCTGCGACCACTGATGTAGTAGCTTGAACATCTCTTGGTGTAGTAGAGAAAACCCTTCCTGCGCATTGCTGCTAGTTCCTTGGCCCATTATTGCGAGTTTGGTATCTAGTCACTAGGGCTGATGGGGTAGGTGCGGTGTTAGTCATGGATATGTTACTCTAGAGGCAGTCTCTTGCAAAATGCCCAATCTGGCCACTATAGTAGCAAGCATTGGTGTTTTTGAGGCATTGTCCTTTGTGGACTTTTAAGCAAGTGGGGCATTTAGTTGTGCCTCTATTATTGTAATTAGCCCTTATCTAACTAGGCCCTGTGTTTCATGATCCAGCTCTAGGCCTAGAAAATGAGGGTCCCTGCCTTCTATCCCGATTGTCTCCTGGCCTTTGGTTCACCCTTCTTTTGGCGAATTCCTCCCCGCTCTGCTCTATGATCTTTGCAGTTGCCAGTACTTTATTTAAGTGGTCAACTGCTGGGCCTGATTCTGTTTTTAATGGCCCATGTCAACCTGCCTTCAAACTTCCGAGCTCTCATGTTCTCCGTATTGATGACATTTGGGGCAAATCTAACCAATTCAGTAAACTTGGCCTCATATTCCTCCACTATCATGCCGCCCTACTATACGACTAGGAACTTAGTGACCTTCTAATCTTTTACTTCTTGAGGGAAGTCCTTCTCGTTGAAGATATCAGTAAATCATTGTCAGTCTATGTTAGGTTCCCTAGCCTCCTCTAGTAGCCACCACTTGTGAGTAGCTCCTTTGAACATAAATGTGGCGTAAGCCACCTTTTGCATTTCCATACATATCAGGTATGAAAGATCCTATTCATTTCTAATAGCCATTCCTCGACTGTTGTGGAGCCCTTTGTGCTGTCAAAAACCAATGGCTTCATCTTTTGAAGTTGCTTGTATGGGTATGTCTGATCTCTGTCATTCCCTTGTCGACCTCCCAAGTTGACAAGACACTTTTGCCATGCTGGTTCACTAATGCTAGCTTGATTTCTAGGTAGAGCCTCGATGACTCTTTCCATAAGGCGCTCTAATTTGTCTAATCGATCCAGCAGAAGCTTAGGATTTTTATTTGTAATTTTTTTTTTTTGAACTAACGTATTCTTCGTAATATCAATGAAAACCGTCTTTCTTTAGAGCTTGAGTATTTTTCGCTCTTCCGAATAACAATACTTGCGAATTTTGTTAACTGTTGTGGATGCGAAGTAGACTTCAGTACTATTCCAATCAATTGCTACCCTGAAGTATAGTTTGGGCTCCAGCCCTTTAAACTTTAATTTCATAAAGAAAGAATGTTTAGGAGTTGACTATACTTCAAATCTCCCCTTCGATCTTTTAACTGTAAATGAGCTAAATGATGCCTTCCGAACAAAAAAAACTTGTAATTAACCAATGACGGTAATTGAACAGATCCCTTATAATCAGAACTTCTACAACCCGGACTGATAATAATTGAGTAGGAAGACTTGCAATGATATTTGAATAAATCCTGCCATAATCAGAGCTTTTGTCCATCAAGACTAATAATGACTGAATAGGAAGACCTGAACAAACCCTCCATGGTCAAAGCTTCTATTATCAAGACTGATAATAACTGAACAGGGAGACTTGTAATGATCTTTGAACCAGAATTGGGAATAAATAACTTGAACAGGAAGACCAATAAGGATAAGCGAACCAGAACTGGTAATGATCAAAAACACTTATAATTGTGTAGTAGAATGATCGAGTAAGTCTTCTATCCTCAGTACCAGAAATAACCGAGCAGGTTGTAAAGTTGTAGACATTCTTGTGTGGAGATGGACCATATCAATAACTTTTTCACAAGCTGCAAAGTTTTTAAGGGTCTGTACATTGAGATGGACCAGACCTATAACTCTTGCACAGGCCTGTAATGTTTTTAAGGGTTTGTACATTGAGATAGACTAGACCTATAACTCTTGCGCAGGCTGCAAGGTTTTTAAACCTATAACTCCTGCACAGGCTACAAGGTTCTTAGGGGTATGTACATTGAGATGGACCAGACCTATAACTCCTACACAAGCTACAAGGTTTTTAGGGGTCTGTACAGTTGAGATGGACCATACCTATAACTCCTGCACAGGCTGTAAGGTTTTTAGCGGTCTGTACATTAAGATGGACCAGACCTATAACTCTTACACAGGCTACAAGGTTTTTAGGAGTCTGTACATTGAGATGGACTAGGCCTATAAGTCTTGCACAAGCTGCAAGGTTTTTAGGGCTCTGTACATTGAGATGGACCAGACCTATAACTCTTGCACAAGCTGTAAGGTTTTTAGGGGTCTGTACATTGAGATGGGAATGCTTTCCGGAGATATTTTAAGAAAGCAAAATTCTTTATTGATAATATTTTTGTAGGTGTTCTACATTCCATGACTTGGGTATAGGTTTCCCAACTAAGTCTTCTAACCAGTATGTGGTCGGTCTAAAAATCTTTGTTACCTTGTAAGGGCCTTCCCAATTGGGTGACTGCTTTCCCATAGTGGGATCTTTGGTGTTTGGGAACACTCTTCTTAGTACGAGATCCCCAACCTGGAAACTAAGGGGCTTTAGCCCTAGTTTGGAGCTATTGTCCATCCTGTGTTGATAAGCTTCCATCCTAATTCTGGCTTGGTCACGCTTTTCTTCAAGTAGGTCCAAGTTTTCTATAAGTTGTTGATCATTGGCCCTTTGGTCGAAAGCTTCCATCCTCAAGGTATGCATATTGATCTCAACAAGAATTACTGCTTCTGAGCCATAGGTAAATGAGAATGGAGTCTTAGCGGTCGATATCCTCCTAGTGGTTCTATAAGCCCAGAGAACACTAGGAAGTTCTTTAACCCATCTCCTCTTAGCTTCTTCCAAACTTTTCTTAAAGGCATCAAGAATTGTTCGGTTGGTGACTTCTGCATGCCCATTGGTTTGGGGGTGCCCTAGTGAGGCAAAATGATGACTGATGTGTAGGTCTTGGCAAAAATTTTTGAAAACTTTCCCTACAAACTACATGCCATTGTCTGAGATGATAATACGCGGTATGCCGAACCTGCAGACTATGTTCCTCCAAGTGAAGCTCTTGACTTCTTTCTCTATGATGTGAGTTAGTGGCTCGGCCTCTACCTACTTGGAGAAATAGTTAATGGTGACCAAAAGATATCTCCTATTCGGTGTAGCCTTTGGCAGTGGCCCTATAATGTCCATCCCCCACTGAGTAAAGGGCCATGGGCTGGTGATAAGAATGAGCTCATGGTGGGGCTGGTGTTGGTATGGAGTGAATCATTGGCATTTGTCACATTTCTGGACGTACTCCTTGGAATGCTTCAGCATGCTAGGCCAATAATAGCCCTATGTTAAAGATCGGTGGGCTATGGTTCTACCCCCATTATAGTTGCCGCAAATTTTCTCGTGTATTTCGTCCAGAACATATCGAGATTCTTCTGACGTCAAGCACTACAGCAAGGGTTGAGAGTAGGATCTACGGTAGAGCTTTCCATTCATGACTAGGTACTGAGCTGCCTTGATTCAAATTCTTCGGGCCATGTTTTTATCTTTCAAGAGCAGCCCTCCTTCGAAGTATTGGAGGATGGGAGTCATCCAGTTTTGAGTTTGTTCAGTAACTTCGTGGGTCTGAACCTCTTCTATACTCAGTCTTGGCTGGTGAGAGATCTTCAGAGTGGAATCTCCTTCTGGCTTGAGATAAGAGGTCATATTTGCCAAAGCGTCGGCCCTGGAATTCTGACCTCTTTCGATTTTTTAGATAGTGAATTCATGGAATAAGCGCTTCAGTAAATCCACCAGCCTTGAATACCGAAGCATTCTGTCATCTTTAATGGAAAATTCTCCCAGAACTTAGCTTACCACCAACTGAGAATCGGAGAAAACTTCAAGGCTTTAGGCTTCATATTCTAGGGCCAGCTTCATCCCAAGGATGAGGGCCTCATACTCAGCTTTATTGTTGGAAGCTTTGAAGCCCAAGCTTACTACCTTTTTAGCTATTAGTCCCTCAGGGGATCATAACACCAAGCCGATGCCAGAACCGTGATTTATGGATGATCCATCGGTGTAGAGCTGCTATGTAGCAGAACTCTTAATGAAGTTGTGCCTTATTGTGTAATGCTGGGGTGAACTCTGCCACAAAATCTGCCAATGCTTGCCCTTTGATAGAGGTCCGTGGAACATAAGATATATCAAATTCCTCCAATTCTACAGACCACTTTACCAATCGCCCTGAGACTTCAGGCTTTCGTAGTACTAACTTTAGTGGATAAGCGGTTGGGATCTCAATGGGGTGTGCTTGGAAGTAAGGTCGAAGCTTTCATGCAGAGATTATTAGGGCACATGACAATTTTTCAATCTCGGGATATCTTTTCTCTGCATCCAGAAGTGCCCTGCTTACATAAAATATGGGCTTTTGGACTCCTCTGTCCTACCTGACCAGTACAAAACTGACGGCCTTTTAAGAGACTGCAGGATTTGTTGAGGTCTGTGTAGTCAACACAAACTCTCCACTTGTCGTTTTTCTTCTTGACCAAAACAGTGTTGGCCAGCCATTCTGGATAGAATACCTCTCTTATCATCTTAGCATCCAGCAACCTCTGTACTTCTTCATTGATGATCTGGTGTCGTTTTGTTGCGAACGTCCTCTTTTTTTGTCTTATTAGAGGGTGATCATGATCTGTTGTCAGTTTGTAGGTGATGACTTCTGGATCTATCCCTTCTATATCTTTTGTTTCCTAGGCAAACACTAAGAGGTTGTTCTTTAGGAATTCTGACATCTCTTCTTACTCGGACGATGTCAAGTCTAAACCTATCTACAAGAATCGCCCTTGTTCTTTAGAGCTAACTAGCACCTTGATAGGATCCCCCACGGGCTTGGCCCTGCTCTCTCTTCCTCTTAGGCGGAGAGGTTCGTCAATTCTGGATGGGCAGTCTTCTATCCCATGATGGTGGGAAAGGTCTGGGCCCCCACATTCATGAGAGTGTAGTAATTGCTATTTGGGGGCCTTCTCCTTAAGTGAGAGAGCATGACATTCTCGAGCGGTTGGCTGGCACCCTCTGATAGAATGGACCGCATTATTGTGCACATATTTCAAGCATTGGTGAAGGGTCGAGGTTACCGCACCCATCTAGTGGAGCCAGGGCCTACCAATTATAACATTAAAGGGGCACTTAGAATTCAACACCATATATTCTAAGATTGTGGTCTTCTGTCCGTCTCCCTCTCCAGATGTGATGGGAAGGTCAATCTTACCTAGTGGGGTATTGAGATTTTAGTCAAATCCTACCATTATTGCGGCAGTGGGCTTGACATCGTTGGAGTTGAGCTTCATCTGTTTGAGAGGCTCGTAGAATAGTACGTTAGTAGAGCTTCCCGTGTCCACCAAGACTCTTCGAATCTCAAAATTAGCAATTTTGAGAGAAATAACTAGGGCGACACTATGAGGGCAGTGTACCCCTGCCAGATCTTGATCTGAGAACTGGATCTCAGTACTGGCCTCAGTCTCTTCTCAACAGTGGAAATCTAGAGGATGCTAGGAGTAGTTCTGGCCTCCCGAGCATAATGCTTCCTTGCTCGGTTGGATGTCCCTGCGGCTGGGGTGTCTGTATAGAGGGCAAAGATGACCTAATTGTTCTGCTGCTGGAGCTCATTCCGTCCATCCCTCTATTCTGGCCTCTATTCCTGTCTCCTCTGCGGTGGTCTGTCATTTCAAGGGTTCTGCCCCCCGTCCTGCCTGACAAACTCCCGCAACCATTCTCTCCTAATGAGTTGCTCAATTTCCTGTTTTAGGGCCCTGCATTCGTTAATCGTATGCCCATGATCTTTGTTAAAATTGCAATACTTATTCTGGTCCTTGTTGCTGGGATTGCCCTTTAGCGGCTCTGGCAACTTTACGTTTTCACATGTTTCGACCTGCCAAAGTATGTGAGTTAGAGAGGCGTTCAAAGGAGTGTAAGGTGTAACACCCCGACTCGATTAAATGATAATTAAGTCACTAATTATTAATTAGTGACCTTCAAAACAATAATTAAGAAATTTAAACGGGAAATGGATGACGATTTCAAAATAATTCCGAGACCTTAAAAATCAAGGTCGACTCTAGAGAAAATAAAATACGACTACAATTTATAAAATCGGTACATAAATGAGAAATATTAAATTTAAAATCACAAAGTGAAAAATAATGCAAAAAAAGTTAAAAATAAATAAATTAATTGGCCAAACAAGGCCTAATGAAAAAAATGACAAAAATAAGACAAGTTGAGGCCAATGGGTTTTGAACCCTTGACACAAAGTGGGCAGGTTTTAAAGCCCAAAAAGAATACCACTTGAGCTGCCCACTCTTTGTGTCTTATATTACAAATTATATGTATATATGCATGAAATAACAAGGCTCCACCTCCTAAATTGGCCAATGGCCTTTTATGCAACCAAAAGAATTATTTTTAAAGTAAAGCAAATAAAATATAAGTGTTATTATATATCTGTGTTGCGTGTGTGTAATCTCAAATCAGAAAATCAGACTGTGATGTGAGTGCATGTGTCAACTAGATATATATATATATATATAGAGAGAGAGAGAGAGAGAGAGAGACTAAGAGAGGGAAGTGAAAGAAAGGGAGAGAAGGAAGCTGCATGCAACTGGTCACTCAAGAAGAACCAAGGAGGATCTAAATCAAAGGGAATGAGGGAGAGACACCACTATTTGAAGGTATAAAACACAAAACCCAAAGATTTTCTCTCTCTAAAAATCCTCCATTATACAAACTATTAAGCCTCTTTTACTGCATGTATGGTCCCCAAAATTATTATGTTAGAATAAAGGGTAAGATTAGGCTCCAAAAACACCCCAAAAACAGTGGTTCAAGCTTGAGCCACCATTGTTGAAATCTTGGAAAATTTTGGGTTTAACCTTAAAGCTCACACACTGACCACTTCCGAGTCTTGAGTCATGAAACACACAAGAGATAGGGAAGAAAACTAAAAAAAATAGAGAAAATGGTTCACTATTGAGCACTGTTTAGGTGAGAAGCTGAGAGGTCAACAATGGCAAGTTCATGTAGGAACGTTTAAGCTCGCATGCATAGTCAAGAATAGGTTCCCCATAACTCAAGGAGTCCAATGCAACAAACCGAATGGAAAATAGCCTTGAATTGGTTAGGAAAAAGACCTAGGACCGGGAACACCGATGACCTTCCACTGAGTGTTTGAGCTCGAATTGATCCACCTAAATCAATGCCCAACCACTCCTGGAACATGCAGAAACCTAGTGATGCCATCCAAACCCCTCGAATTGCAATATAAATCCACGAAATTAGGAAGAACTATAGCTAGGGTTGTAAAGAAACAGTAGTGCAAGCATGAGGGAAGAAGAAGACCCCGCTAAGTCAACTCATGAGTTGACTCAACCAACCCTAACCGAGTTAGGCTACCCACTATGTCGACTCAGACACGTGCCGAAGCAGAGGGCAAGCCACCATATTAGTGGAATGGCGCCATTTGGGGCTGTTTTAATGTATACTTAGGCTGTTTGGATACAAGGGTAGGAACTGATTTAATAACCCCAGTCGTCATAAGGGATACCCTATCCTCGTTTAGCTCAGTTAACCGTCGTTTGGCTTTGATAAAATCAGAAAAAAAAAAAAAAAAAAAAAAAAAAAGGGGGATTGCGCCCCTAGGGCTTTGAACGTGAGACACCAAAGCCCAAGCCCTCCACCTTCTACCACTGTGCCAACGAGGCACCAGTGTTCTTTTCCTACATAAATAATATATATTATATATTTTTATAATTAATTAATTTAATAATGGTAAAATATTTTGATATCCAAAACAAATAAGTAAATAGTATATTTTGACTATTTTGGGTATTCTGGACCCAACGGCGGGGTCTATTTTACGAGACGGGACTCCAAAAAATTAAGACACGTAAAAGTATAAATTACCAAATTGCCCCTAATGTGCCCGAAGCCAAATAAAAAGTCGAGAGGGTCTAAATTGACTTTCTTCGACGTTTCGGACCCAATGGTGAGGTCCAGAATACCAAAATAAGTACGAAAAATAAAATCACGTGAAAAATAAAATTTATTTAATTACTACAAGTAGGCCGGTTAAAGGGATAAAATCAATCCTAGGGGATTAGGATACGTCGAGCCAAAAATTAAATGAAAGAGCATCAATAGGTAATAATTTAAAGTAAATGTGAAGTTGATGAGTTCTTTATAATTTTCGTAGGAGCTACAAAGGGAAGGGAAAGGCCAACTAGTAGTACAAACTCGGGGGAGCAGGGTGAGTAACCCTGTGCTTTGAAGTGGAGGTTTTTAATCTCCATGGATTCTGAAGAAATTTGAAGTTCAAATATTCTGAAGTGTTTTTATGAAAATATCTGCAATACTTCTAAATTTAAATTCGCGTATTTATATGCTTTATATTTCAAATGTACTGTCGTTTTAATTATAAATTCTAACATGGCATGCAAAATTCACTTCTTGATATTGCTGACAGTTGATACGCTTATTTTCTACATGTCCATGTAAATGTCAATTTTATTAAATGCCTCCTAAAATAAATGTTTTCATTCCATCTATGCTTTAATAAATTCCTGTACAACGTGATTTAATTTCCTGAAACTCATGTGTTAAATGTTTCAAGTATTGTCCTCTAAGTATTCCAAAACTCTACTAAATTGTCCATGTTTTAAATACTCATGAAAATTCATCCTTTTTAATGAAGCCATATTTTTATACTCATGAAAAGCATCTATTTGAAAAGTCATATTTCCAACGCTAATGAAAAGCATATATTTGAAGAAGTCATGTTTTTTTTAATGCTCATAAAAAGCATTTCATGAAGAAGTAACATTTTTGCAAGATAATGATGCATAAGCATCACAAACTTTCTGATATTGGGATTCCTTCAGAACTCATTTGACATGAAGAATGCCCGGTAGTAGGATCTGATCCCCCAAGCATGAGATATCTCCCTTGAAGTAAAACTGGAATCTGGTTCGAAACAGATTTCCACCTAATCAAAGTGAAAACATGACAAATGTTTCCAGAAATGGTAGCAGGTTTTTAAACCCCCATTTATCTAAAACGGGTTTTTATATAACCCCAAGTTTTAAAGATAAAGAAGTTTGCATCCTCCTATTTTCATGAAAATGATTTCAAATTATCCCATTGGCTTTCAAATGGTCATTCTGCACATGTTTATAAATTATGTTGCATATTAAATGTTTTACTAAATGCTTTAAAAAAGCATCATGCTACGTGATCTGAAGATTCTTGTATTCTACGATTATTAAAGTACGTGCCTAGCTTGAATGCCTTGTATGCTTCACGCTATCTTTTTGGAGAATTCTATTTTCTGTATTTGAAGTATATGTACAATTGGCAGTGTATGTTTATATGAACCTTCTCTTATAACTAACCCATTACCAGTTGAAACCCATTACAAAGTACTGGAATTACTCACTGGGCTTTTTGAAGTTCACCACATTCCCTAAAATTTTTCAAGTGATGATGATGGATGGGAACCTTGCCGAATTTGAGGATTGATGATTGGCAACTCCATTTTGATCAAGAATTTTGGAAGTACTAGGACCCGTAGTTGGTTAAATTTTGATGTAGTAAATTTTGGACAAATATGTACTTAAGCCCGAAAGGCAACAGATATGTAATATGTATAACTTTAAGTTTTTAGTATGCTCTGAATGTATAATAACTGTTTACCGCTCTGAAGAAAAAGAAGAAGCGACGGTACCGGGCAGGTGTGCAGAATGTAAAAGAAAAAGAAAAAGTTTTTCACGCTTCCGCAATTTGCCAATCCTGGCCGCACCGCACCACCGTCCGGCACCGTTGCTCACGTGAAGCCTCACCCGACGGCCCCTAGGCCGAAGGGTGGCAGTCACGATCCCTCAATCGACATCAACCGGGTCGGTGGTTCATGACAGAGTTATATTAGAGCACTAGGTTGACTTAAAGGACTTAAGCGACACTAGAAGAATTAGCAACTAAACAATAAGTTTAAGTAGGTCCTAGGCTACCTAAGATATTGAAGGATAGCAAATGAGCTATTAAGAGAAACCTAGGTGAAGTACATGATCTGATAGGAAGGCGAGGTATGGGACCCGAAATAACATAAAGTAGGTGTTCTAAAGTACATGATCTGAAGGCGGGATATGAGACCCGCATTAACATGAAGTAAATGATTTGAAGTACGTGATAGGAAGGCGGGGTATGGGACCTGCGATAAGTGAAGTAAATATACTGAAGTACGTGACAAGAAAGCGGAGTATGGGACCTACGGTAGGTGAATTAAATATTCTGAAGTACGTGATAGGAAGGCAGGGTATGGGACTTGTGGTAGGAGAAGTACATGATCTGAAGTACATGATCTGATATAAAGGCGGGGTATGGGACCTGCGGTAGAGTAGAAGGAATAAAGTCTGAATATTAGAAGTAAACATAGACTATGAAGGTCGATAACTGTAATGGTAAAAGGTTAAAAGAGCAAGGAAGGATTTTGACAGTCATTAGTGTGCTATCAGGACCTCTGTTACCATTGAGGAACAGGCCGCCTTATCATGTAACTAAGGTAACTGAGATACACACAGTGCTACATTATCTAACCTGATTGAGAAAATTCTTAAACCATTGAAAGACATGAATCTGCTATGTGACATAAACGATTAGAAATTGTACGTTAGTGATTTAGAAGCAAGTAGTGATACGAGTAACCACTGTTAAGTTATATGAGTAGTTGAGTTTGAGGACAAAACTTTTTTTAAGGATGGGAGGATGTAACACCCCGACCCGATTAAATGATAATTAAGTCACTAATTATTAATGAGTGACCTTAAAAAGAATAATTAAGAAATTTAAACGGGAAATGGATGACGATTTCAAAATAATTCCGAGACCTTAAAAATCAAGGTCGACTTCGGGGAAAATAAAATGCGACTACGATTTATAAAATCGGTACATAAACAAGAAATATTAAATTTAAAATCACAAAGTGAAAAATAATGTGAAAAAGTTAAAAATAAATTAATTAATTGGCCAAACAAGGCCTAATGAAAAAAATGACAAAAATAAGCCAAGTTGAGGCCCAATGGGTTTTGAACCCTTGACCTAAAGTAGGCAAGTTTTAAAGCCCAAAAAGAATACCAGTTAGGCTACCCACTCTTTGTGTCTTATATTACAAATTATATGTATATATGCATGATATAACAAGGCTCCACCTCTCAAATTGGCTAATGGCCTTTCATGCAACCAAAAGAATTATTTTTAAAATAAAGCAAATAAAATATAAGTGTTATTATATATCTGTGTTGCGTGTGTGTAATCTCAAATCAGAAAATCAGATTGTGATGTGAGTGCATGTGTCGGCTAGAAAGAGAGAGAGAGAGAGAGAGAGAAACCAAGAGAGGAAAGTGAGAGAGAGGGAGAGGAGGAAGCTGCATGCAACTGGTCACTCAAGAAAAACCAAGGAGGATCTAAATCAAAGGGAAGGATGGAGAGACACCACTATTTGAAGGTATAAAACACAAAACCCAAAGATTTTCTCTCTCTAAAAATCCTCCATTATACAAACTATTAAGCCTCTTTTACTGCATATATGGTCCCCAAAATTATTATGTTAGAATGAAGGGTAAGATTAGGCTCCAAAAACACCCCAAAAAATAGTGGTTCAAGCTTGAGCCACCATTGTTGAAAGCTTGGAACATTTTGGGTTTAACCTCAAAACTCACACACTGACCACTTCTAAGTTTTGAGTCATGAAACACATAAGAGATAGGGAAGAAAACTCAAAAAAACAGAGCAAATGGCTCATTGTTGAGCAGTGTTTAGGTGAAAGGCTGAGAGGCCGAGAGGTCAACAATGGCAAGTTCATGTAGGAACGTTTAAGCTCGTATGCATAGTCAGGAATAGGTTCCCTATGACTTAAGGAGTCCAATGCAACAAACCGAATGGAAATACACCCGAACCACCCTAGAGATCGCGATCGCCGCCCCGAACCGAGGCCCCGAGACAAGGTCGCATATGCAGCGGTATCGAATAGATGTGCAACATACATTTGCGAAGCGTGAAAAACTTTTTTCTTTCTTTATCATTTTAAAATGCACACGTTCGTACTGCTGCTCCATACTAGCAACATGCACATCAGAGTAACAAAAACTTAAGACTATACATTCTCCATACATACTGATTGCCCAAGGGCTTATACATGACCTATATGTTTACAATAAAAGTCTTTAGAGTTACGCTTATAAAAGAGACTATTACATGTCCTCCCAAATCAGCAGACTTGTCAACTCGTTTAATCCAACTCGCTTTTACCTGAAAGGGGGTCCGAACAAAGTCCGGGTAAGCTAATCTAAGCTTGTGAGCAATTCCAGTATTCGTCATGGTGTTTTTCAATTGGCAGTGGTTTAGTACATAAGAGTTCGTGAAATAGTCACCGCCAATTGTTCATATAATTGAATACAAGATATATGCATTCTTTAAAACATGTAGCTGTGAAATATTTAAAACATTCAAGCTAAACTTATACATGTGAACTTTAAAACATATAACATATCATGTATTTCTTAAATAGAGTATATAAAACTCAACATATGCATAATGAAAATGAGAGTAAAAACTTGCTTCCATTTTCAAATCATTTGTCATCTTATCACTTCCATTAGTGGAATCCGTTTCGAACCGGAGTCCCATATTACTTATCTATGGAGATATCTCATTTGCCTGGGGGATTAGATCCTGCTACCGGGCATTTCACATGACAGGTCAATGAGTTACAATAAGAACCCAAAATACTGACTATATGGGTTTTTGACAGGTCAATGGGATCCGAAGAAACCCAAAATACTGCCTGTGTGCTTATGCACCATTATCTTATAAACATTTTTCATGTGACTTGTCTCATAGATACTTTTCATAAATTCGTAAATAACATTCGTATACTTGAAATAAGCAAATTCAGAATATTTAACAATAATTGCATTTTAACTAGACATGCTAAAAAGTATTTGAAGGAAAACTGTTGCAGAAACCAATCACTAAGCATGTCACAATGAATTTCTAAAACAGAACAATTAAAAACTGAATCATGTAAATACTGAATTTGAAACTTCAAATACTTCATATCTTATATTTTAAACTCTTTTTAAATCATGGAGTTAAATCTCCAATTCAAATACAGGGTTACTCACCTTGTACTTTTAGTCTTGCTCTATTTGGGTGCTTTGCCCCTGGCTTCCTTTAACCTTTGAAGCCATTGCTGCAATGTTTCTGTATCTTCCCGTTTCTTAAGCTGTTTAGCTGCTAATTGCTCCTTTGTTATTGTCTTGTAAATAAAGGGGCTTACGCAGCATACTTCATTTGTTTTAGAAATTCGGATACGATTTTGAATCAGCTGAAGTTGTCTTTCTAGCTGTTCCCGGAAAGCTTGCTGTCTTGGGTCACTTGCCAATTGGGCCCTTGTCATCATAGGAGTGACTTCCTTTTCTTGGCTCATTTTGTGTTTAGTTAATTATCTGTTTAAAACACAATTTACCATGTCAAGAAAAATAGATTTCTACAATCATACTCTTCTGGGAGTTCCATTAACTTTAATTTAAAGTTATTTACTTAACATGTTTACGTGTCGTGTCTTATCGTATTTCATTTCTCGTATTTGCCTCAGTTTAGTCCTTTGGCAACATTTCAGTTCATAGTCATCTAACAGATGCTATTCATCAAATTTTATGTCTTTTTATTTTAGACATTTCTTTAGGTCAAATAGACTCTACCATTGAGTCCGAAGTGTTTAAGAAAGTCGGTTTAGACCTTTTCTGATTTCATTTTGGCTTTAGGGGTACCAGGGGTATTTTTGTCATTTTACCCTCCTTACGTGTCTTTATTTTTCGGGACCCCGCCTCATGTCGTGGACCTCACCATTGGACTTAGAAGGTCCAAAATAGTAAGAATACATTAATAATTTGTCAATTTTGGTCAAGGGGTATTTTGGTAATTTACCCCTTACGTGACTTTATTTTTCGGGCTTCGTCTCGTAAAACGGACCCTACCATTAGTCTCAGAATATCCGAAATAGTAAGGATACACTATTCATTTATTAAATTTGGACTTTGTTTGACTTGTTTATGGGGCAAGGGCATTTTGGTCATTTTGACATTTCCTAGGGGTCTTAAATTTTTCGGGACCTCATCTTATGTTGTGGACCTCACCAATGGGCTTAGGGGGTCCAAGATAGTAAGGTTACATATATAACTTGTAATTTTTGGACAACGGCCCATTTCGGAGTAATTAATTTAATTAATCAAATTTAATTAAATTAATTATAACATGTAATATATATATTATTAATGGGGAAAAAGGAATAGGTTGAATAGGATGGCACGCTGGCCAGCGTGCCATCTCCCTCCCCATACATCACAGGATCGAGTCCCACCAGGTGCGGCTGCACCTTTTTAATTTCCGTAATATATACATTATAATATATATATATATATCGTGTTTATAAACGGACACATGTGAGCGCGTGGCCGAGTGGAAAGGAGAAGACCTCCCACGCGCGAGGGTTAGGGATCGAAACCCTGTAGCAACATTTGCTTCCTTTTTCCTTAATTTTTCATAACACGGTTTATATATAACCGTATACGCCTTTAAACGACGCCGTTCCAATAACTCGGTGGCAAGCCTCAAGGCTGCCACCTGTCCCGAGTCTACCCACCGTTTTAAACGGTGCACGAGTCGACTCGATCGTCTTCCCCGAGCGACCGACTGAAAACCCTAATTCCCGATTTCCTTTTTCTCCTATTTCGTGACGTTTTACTCTTCCAAGCTCGACTGTTTTTGTCCCAAAATGTTTCTAAGAGATAATCGAGTAGATTGGCATTCGTTTTGGAGTTTAAAACTCCTTCATATGTTCGGTTTTGGACATGATAGCTGAACCTGTAATAGCCTCGGTTCACACTCATTTCTTGACCATTTTTTATGAGGTTTGGATTGTTGTGATCCCCTCTTCATGGAGATCAAGTTTTCATTCAAATAAACGGCTTAAATCATGAGTTTAGAGGTTTGGGGTGTAGACCCGAAACCTGCAACTTAACATTTGAGGGCCTTTGTTCATGCTTTTTGGTCGCGGTCACACGTTTTTAATATGTTTATGTGGTCTAAAAAAGGTCCCTATACACCAAACCAAGTTTGGTTTCCCTTCGATCAGACCTGCTTGAGCAAGGTCCATCCATGGCCGTGGCTTATGGGTCATGCAATCTTAGGTGTTTTTAAGCTATATTTTCATGCTTGTTAAGGTTTAGACGTGTTCTAAACATCATATATTCAAAATGAAAGCTTTAAATCAGTTCATATGTAGAGAAATTCTAGAGAGGGAATTTTGACAGTTTTGAACACTCTCACCTTTTTGGTTGATTTTCCTCCTCTTTCTTGCCTTAATCCTTCTTCTCTTCTCTTCTCTTCAGTTATTGTTCTTTTGGTTTCTTTAGCAAGAAGAAAGCATGATTTACATGCTTAGCCTTTATAGAGAAGTGACCGACTCTTCTCACTCCTCCCACCTCTCTCTCTCTCTACAGCTATCTTTCTCTCTCTCTACATTCTGAATTCTAGCCCTACATAGACTTCCCATCTCATAATTTCAGCCTTCTCTCTTTCCTACTTTGCATTAATTTACATAAGATATTTATACATATTATATACATATATATACATATACACATATATATACAAGACACACACACACACTTGCCGACACACACACACACACCTTCACATTGTTCACCTCTTCAATTTTCATCTTTTTCATATTTCATTTTATTTAATATATATATATATACATATTTACATTTTACATACATTTAATTAATACATATATATACATTAGGTCTTATAATTAATTAATTAATGTAATAATTAATTAATTATATATATATGATTTTCTTCCCTCGTAGTACGTGTCATGTGACCCGGTATCCCGGGTCGGGATATTACAAAAACAGCCTTGAATTGGTTAGGAAAAAGACCTAGGACCGAGAACACCCATGGACCTTCCACTGAGTGTTTTAGCTCGAATTGATCTACCAAATCAATGCCCAACCATTCCTAATGCAGAAACCTAGTGATGCTATCCAAACCCCTCGAATTGCAGTATAAATCCACGAAATTTGGAAGAACTATAGCTAGGGTTGTAGAGGAACAGTAATGCAGGCATGAGGGAAGAAGAAGACCCTACTGAGTCAACTCGTGAGTTGACTCAGCTGACCCTGACCGAGTTAGGCTACCCACTGTGTCGACTCAAACATGTGTCGAAGCGGAGGGCAAGCCACCGCATTAGTGGAACGACGCCGTTTGGGGCTATTTTAATGTATACTTAGGCTGTTTGGATACATGGATAGGAACTAATTTAATAACCCCAGTTGTCATAAGGAATACCCTATCCTCGTTTACCTCAATTAACTGCCATTTGGCTTTGATAAAATTAGAAGAAAAAAATGGGGGTTGTGCCCCTAGGGGTTCGAACGTGAGATGCCCAAGCCCAAGCCCTCCACCTTCTACCACTGTGCCAACGAGGCACCGATGTTCTTTTCCTACAGAAATAATATATATTATATATTTTTATAATTAATTAAATTTAATTAATTTAATAATGGTAAAATATTTCGATGTCCAAAATAAGTAAATAGTATATTTTGACTATTTTGGGCATTCTGGACCCAATGACGAGGTCCATTTTATGAGATGGGACTCTGAAAAATTAAGACACGTAAAAGTGTAAATTATCAAATTGTCCCTAATGTGCCCGAAGCCAAATAAAAGGTCTAGAGGGTCTAAATTGACTTTCTTCAACGTTCCGGATCCAATAGTGAGATCCAGAATACCAAAATAAGTACAAAAAAATATATATCACATGAAAAATAAAATTTATTTAATTACTACGAGTAGGCCGATTAAAGGGATAAAATCAATCCTAGGGGATTAGGATACGTCGGGCCAAAAATTAAATGAAAGAGCATCAATAGGTATTAATTTAAAGTAAATGTGAAGTTGATAAGTTCTTTATAATTTTCTTAGGAGCTAAAAAGGGAAGGAAAAGGCCAACTAGTAGTACAAACTCGGGGGAGCAAGGTGAGTAATCCTGTGCTTTGAAGTGGAGGTTTTTAATCTCCATGGATTCTGAAGAAATTTGAAGTTCAACTATTCTGAAGTGTTTTTATGAAAATATCTGCGACACTTCTAAATTTAAATTCTCATATTTATATGCTTTATATTTCAAATGTATTGTCGTTTTAATTATAAATTCTAACATGGAATGCAAAATTCACTTCTTGATATTGCTGACAATTGAGACCCTTATTTTCTGCATGTCCATGTAAATTTCAATTTTATTAAATGCCTCCTAAAATAAATGCTTTCATTCCATCTATGCTTTAATAAATTCTTGTACAACATGATTTAAATTCCTGAAACTCATGTGTTAAATGTTTCAAGTATTGTCCTCTAAGTATTCCAAAACTCTACTAAATTGTCCATGTTTTAAATAGTCATGAAAATTCATCCTTTTTAATGAAGCCATATTTTTATACTCATGAAAAGCATCTATTTGAAAATTCATATTTCCAACGTTAATGAAAAGCATATATTAGAAGAAGTCATGTTTTTTTTAATGCTCATAAAAAGCATTTCATGAAGAAGTCACGTTTTTACAAGATAATGATGCGTAAGCATCACAAACTTTATGATATTGGGATTCCTTCGGAACTCAATTGACATGAAAAATGCCCGGTAGCAGGATCTGATCCCCCAGGCATGAAATATCTCCCTTGAAGTAAAACTGGAATCTGGTTCAAAACAGATTTCCACCTAATCAAAGTGAAAAGATGACAAATGTTTTCAGAAATGGTAGCAGGTTTCTAAACCCCCATTTATCTGAAACGGGTTTTTATATAACCCCAAGTTTTAAAAAAGAAGAAGTTGCCATCCTCCGATTTTCATGAAAATGATTTCAAATTATTCCCTTGGCTTTCAAATAGCCATTCTACACATGTTTATAAATTATATTGCATATTAAATGCTTTACTAAATGCTTTAAAAATGCATCATGCTACGTGATCTGAAGATTCTTGTATTCTGCGATTATTGAAGTACGTGCCTAGCTTGAATGCCTTGTATGCTTCACGCTATCTTTTTGAAGAATTCTATTTTCTAGATCTGAAGTATATGTACAATTGGTAGTGTATGTTTATATGAACCTTTTTTTATAACTAACCCACTACCAGTTGAAACCCATGACAAAGTACTGGAATTACTCACTGGGCTTTTTGAAGCTTACCCCATTCCCTAAAATTTTTCAAGTGATGATGATGGATGGGAGCCTTGCCGAATTTGAGGAATGATGATTGGCAACTCCATTTTGATCAGGAATTTTGGAAGTACTAGGACCCGTAGTTGGCTAAATTTTGATGTAGTAAATTTTGGACAAATATATACTTAAGCCCGAGAGGCAACGGATATGTAATATGTATAACTTTAAGTTTTTAGTATGCTCTGAATGTATAATAATTGTTTACCGCTCTGAAGAAGAAGAAGAAGCAATGGTACCGGGCGGGTGTTCAGAATGTAAAAGAAAAAGAAAAAGTTTTTCACGCTTCCACAATTTTCCAATCCTGGTCGCACTGCCATCCGGTGTCGTTGCTCACGTGAAACCTCACCCGATGGCCCCCGGGCCGAAGGGTGGCAGTCGCGATCCCTCGATCCGTATCGGCCGGGTCGGCAGGTTGTGACAATAGGTGGTGAACCCCCCTAGGCCAGAGTTGTTTAGAGTTCTGGATGTCGTTCTTTTGTTTGGGCTTCTGACCCTTTTCTTGGTGGCACTGGAATCCTTCTTCTGATCGTCCTTCTGGGACTGTTCTTTAATCTTTTGGGAGGTACTCTTTGCTTCCTCTAGGTTTATATATTTCCTAGCTCGCTCCATGAGCGCTGCCATGTCAATAGGAGGGCTCTTTGTTAAAGAATCCCAGAAGCCTCCCTGAGCAAGGCCAGAGGTCAGTGCGGCTACAAGAAAGCTCGAACTACAATCTGTAATCTCTGTGAGCTCGGCATTGAAGCACGTGATATACTCTCGGAGAGGTTCCCCTTTTGACTGCTTTATGTTCAACAAGAATTCTGGGCCTTTCCTCAACCTTCTCCTAGTCATGAATCGGTCGAGGAAATGCCAGCTGAGTTCGTAGAAGTTGACGACTAAGTTCTGAGGGAGGTGGTGGAACCACTTTAGAGTAGTGACTTTGAGCTTAGTGACGAATGTATGGCACATGAAAGCATCAGTGGCTCCATGCAGTGCCATGGTGTGTTGATAATGGGAGAGATGGTCCCCTAGGTCCCCGGTTCCATCATAAAGAGTGAACTTTGGGACAACAAATTTCTTTGGCCATTCCTTGGCCATTATAGCAAGGGTGAATGGCATGGCAAACCTTCCGAGCAGCTTAGCTAGCTCGTCCTGCTCTAGAAGGATGTAAATGCCTCTCGTAGCAACAGTTTGGTCCATAGAGTCCACAATTTCTTCGGCCCTCCGTGGGTCCCTAGGCAAGATTGGTTGTTGCAAGTCTTGCCTTGAAGTTTCAGTGCCCATATGGATGGGACGGCCATGACCCATGGTAGAAAGAGGATTTCGGTGTTCCTGAACTGGGGGAAGTGATGTTGCCTAAGGCTGGAATTCGTGGGGTGCTGTGTTTCCCAAAAGCCACCAGAGTTAGGACCCTCGTTGTACTCTGGTAATGGATAATCGAGTTGAAGTACGATATCCCTCTGCCGATAGTGGTTAAAGGCTGGGGGTCTCCTCTCACATGAGTGGTTTCTTAGGGATGCACCTGTTGCTCAATAGAAATCTCCTCATTGGGTGCTTCGCTCATGGTGGTGGAAAAAGGTTGTGCCCCAGTATTAGCCATGCCGACAGAAGAATGAAGGGAATTGCCCCTAGGACTCTAGGTAAGCTATGCCAGAGTTCTAGAGATGGCAAGGAGTTGTTCCTGCATCATATTAATCTATCGTTGAACTCTACTCGAGTTACTGTTGCATGGGATCAGATATTTGTCCCCCTTCTTTTCCAGTAGGTTACCGATGTTAAGGGTTTTGAGGATTTTGAGCATTCTTTCTTGGACGGAGATTGGGAGACATGAACCTCCGGCGAGAAGGACAACGGGCTTGTTTGTAAAAGAACTTTCAGTAAAAAATGATTATCGTTCCCAAAGACGGCCCCAAACTGATGCTGCACTTTTTGGTTGGTAAGGGCTCCGATCTCCGTCGCCTGTGGAACACTTAAAGAAAAGGATCAGAAGGCCCCCGGATTGGCTCCGGTGGTAGCCGCTCTGATGATAAAGTCAATAAAACTAAATTGAAAGACTGTAATTGAAAGTAATTGAATGAGCCTGAATGAAAATCGTACCTTAGGGCTTTATTTATGGGCTACGGATTTCCTAAGTTGATTAGGATTTGGACTCATGAAAGTAGGGATTTGATCACCAAAGAATGGCAGTTACCATGTTGGACACTGCGCTTGAACGATATCTGAAAGTGGCAGTTTCCTTGTTGAATATTGTTTCCTTATCCCTAGCTCGGTAGGGTGCTTAAGGTGATAGTAGGTTCGGAACCCTCTTGTGAGTGTTCGTAGTGCCTCCCGAGCTTGAGGTGAGTCTGAAGGTTGCAAGGGATTCCAATCAATAAGCTCTAAAGGCCACATGTTTAACCCTGCTCTAGATGGATGTGCTTTGATTATTCGGTAGGCACACGTGTCATGGGGAGAGTGGTCAATCACTTTATAGTATATCAATAAATAATCTTTTAGAACTTCACCTGTACATTATTTTAATTAATAGTTCCTTAGATGAGTTTGGCTTTCTACCAATTTTTTTGGATAAGAACAGTGAGATATACAATCAAGGTGTAAACATTTGGAGGTCCAATATTAGAAAGACGCCAATAACCTTTGGATAAAATTGGTCATGATTCTTCACCAAATTTAAGACTCTTACATAGTTATGTCCGTGTACTTCAAAAGAATTTGAGGAGCTCCATTTTCCCATCACTTTCCTTTTACCTTCTTATCCCTACTCTTATTATTATTATTATTATTAAGTCATCAATCTGTTTGGATTACAAATTCACAGTTACTATTTGAAAATTGCAGGTTTCATTTTTCTTTTAAATTGAACATAACTGAAGCGTTTCTCACAACAGGCTCGCTAACATTGTGATGTTATTTTTGAATTCAACATATGTATTATTTGTATTCATTTGGTGGTAGCCTTTATCTTTTCTAAAATGGTATTGTGTTCGAGTTTTTTTTTTTTTTTTTTTTGAATGTATGATACAAGCAGGTGGATTGGGTTGGAGTATTTCTTTTTTCCCCCTTTCTAGAGAAGAGAACAAGGTCATAAGTAGGGTGGTATTTTATTGGAGGTTTTTCATTTTTAAGAAAACTTGAAATTTGTGACTCCATTCTTTTAGTTCCCAAGTGCTATTAATTATAATCAGACAGTTTTTTCTTTGTTTTGTTAAAAAAAATAAAAATTTTAAATGGTTCGGGTTATTGGTCAACCTGAATGTGAATGGATTTGGGTTTGGATATGATTATATTGGTATTGGAGATTTTTCATTAGCCAAAAACATGAATTGATGCTGTACTTTTCGGCTCGCAATAAATCTGGGCTCCACGACCTGTAGAACACTCAAAAAGGGGGATCAGAAGACCACCGGATTGGCTCCGGCGGTAGCCGCTCCGATGCTTAAGTAAGTAAATGGAATTGAAAAGACTGTATTGAAAGCCAAAAAATGAGCATGAAAATAAAGCGTACCTTTAGGGTTTAATTTATAGGCCGTGGCTTTCCTAAGTTAATTAGGATTTGAAGCCATGAAAGTAGGGATTTGATCAGCGGAGATAGTAGTTTCCTTGTTGGATATTGCACCATAGATAGAGATGAACATGTATAGCAATTTCCTTGTCGAAGACTATTTCCTTATTCCCTGCTCGGCAGCCACTAAGGCGGTAACAAGCTCTGGAGTGTTGGTCTGGAGTCCTGTAATTAGCTCCGTGATCCTTATCCGGATATGTATGTGCTCTGGAGGCATATGCTTGGCCACTTCCGATCTTTCAGTCTGTCCTGAATGTTCGAGTGCTTAGCCACTGGCTGAGCGCGAGTTGAGTTAGCCGAGCGTGAGCTGGACTTATAGGCATACGTGTCGAGTGCTGATTGGTCTTGCTCTTTCGTGGTATATCAATTACTCCCCCCCCCCAAGTTCTAGTTTGATGTTAACAAGCAACTAGGGCTAGGCCTTTTTCGGAGAGTCGTGTATCCTGTCTGTTCGCCTTTCAAGGCGACTGTTGGTGCGTCATTTATTGCGCAGCCGGAGATTGGGTTTTTTCAAGGCCATCATTGTACTGAACTGATGGTTGGGTTTCTCAAAGTCATCATTGTTCCGAATCGTCATGGCTTTGGGCTTGGTGGGTCCCTTCGGATATTGCGTTTATAAATACAGGGAGAGATTTGAAATGACCCTTTCCCTATCATTTTCACTGTGCCAAAAGATCTTGTGCGCCATTGTCGGTTTGTGCGACTTTGAAGAATACTGGTTATCTGAGGCTCTGGTTTAGAACAGGTTCAACCAATCTTCCTCTTCTTTTGCTTCTTCCTCTTTAAGTCTGGGAGTAATTTCTACTCCTCTTGAATCTTCAAATGCTAGTAAGGGGGTAGGAAATCTTTCAGAGATGGCTATGCCGCCTCATTTAGAGAATGTAGGTGGTCTTGCCACCGAAGATGTTGGGGAGAGGTTTGTTGAGCCTCCCCATAGTCCTGAGACTAGGATAGTCGATGCCTTCATAGAGCCCCAAGATAGGGCTGGGGAGACCTCTGGCAGGTCTTCCCGTAGAGAAGAGGGCGAAAGTGTTGTTACCCAAAGCTTGTTGGACAAGTGGAGGGTGAAGTACAATTTTCCCTCAAATGTTACCTGCAGAGTACCAGGCCCAATGGATCGTCCCCATAATGTTGAAGCCGGGGAGATATGTGTTTATCTTGCCTGGTTTGAAATGGGTTTGAGACTTCCATTGCCTGATTTGGTTAGGCAGTTCTTCTGTTGGTACAAGCTCTGTCCTGCCGACCTTAATCTCAATAGTTGGCGGCAACTTTTAGGGTTTGTAATGTTAGGGCACAAAAATAATGTGGATGTATCCATAGATCTGATCCGTAGTAATATGGATCTGAAGTATAAGAAGGCAGAAGGCCTTTTTTACATGTCTTTTGAGAAAGGGTTTCGACCTCTGTCCTCTGTTCCCACTTCTAATAAAATGTGGAAGAAGTGGTACTTCTTTGTTGCAGGAGGATGGGAGCGTGAAGACTTCCAAGATGATGTCTCGATATTCCCTCATACCACGGGTCATAAGGGTGAGGCTTAATTCCTTAGGCTTGTCTTAGCTTTGTTATGCCTTCCGAACTGATAATCTAATATGCAGTTTCTTGCTTATGTGCAGTCAGGAGTGCTTGGAGGAGATCCGAGTTTACAAACGAGCTCCAAGATCAGTACCAGCGTGCTTCTTTCGACTTCCAACCGGGCTCACATTGTCATTGTCACCCCGAAGAACTTGATGGCCGCTCGTACTGATGAGCTTAAGAAAAGGCTGACATCGAGATGGGCAGAGGCGGAGGCCCAAGTGGCGGGGGAGGCTTCCTTCCAAGTTGAGCCTGAGCCTCCTCTTCAAGTAAAAAGGAGGAGATTGATTTCTGGCTCTCCCGAGCCACCTCCTGCAGAAGCTAAGAAGGAGGCCGAACCTGCTGTTCCGGTCTCGACCGTTCCTCCTGCCCCTTCCGTTCCGAGCAAACGAGCTAGGAAAGGGAAGGCGCCTACCGCGCCGTCCGAGCCGTCTGATGAGCCGGACTACCAGATTGCCAAAAAGGCCTTTGACCAAATATGGTCCTAGGGCCCTCATCAGTACAAGGGGGATAACCTTGCAAAACTGATGAATGAGATGATGAATCTCCAAATGAAGGTAACCTCTTAAGCTTTTTCTTGTCTTTTCTTGCTTACTTACTTGTTCCATCTAACTTGTTTGCCTTGTGTTGTGCAGAGCATGCATAGTTTAGCTGCTCTGATGGTGACTCCTCTGAGCCTTGAGGAGGCTGATAAACTGAAGGCTGAGCTGGATGAAGTAAGGCTGGAGCTTGGAACTGGCCCAGTCCAAGGTTCATGCTGCCGAGGAAAATTTGAAGGAAGTTGGCACTAACCTTGCCGTGGCAGAGTCTGAAAGGGACATCTATGCTCGGTAGGTTGCAGGGCTTCAGAGGGAGTTGGTCGACCTTCAAAGCACCTTTGATCAGAAGGTTCAGGAGGCAGTTGATCATGCCAGGACTGAGACTGAGACGGAATTGAGAGAGGAAGTTGACCAGATGGGGGACGAACTGATCCGGTTTGGTTTCGAAAGCTTCTGATCTAGATTTCTGGCTAAGTTTCCAGATTTTGACGTGTCGTTAATTGTTGCTCCTAGAGCCGCTTCATCTAGTGCTGGTCTGAACAAAGAGGCCGTGACTGTCCGACCTTCCTTCGGCAAAGGATCCTAGCCCTTCCGATAAGGCTTGAGGCTTTATCAGCTTTACTCTTTTGTTTGCCAGCTTTTTGATGTAATAAATACCTTTCGATCAATAAAGTTGAATTTTCTTCAGATTCTTCTTGTGTTCTTGCTTTTTGCAAAATTTGTTGTGAGTATAGCTGTTCTAAGCCCCTTGCACGTCAGATCAGCTTTCCAATAGTTTAACAGTCGCCTCCCGAGCTTCAGCACCTTGTAATAAAACTAGTGAATGTAGATTAATTTCGACTGTCTCATCATAATAAGATAAGAAAACAAACATAATCAGATGAACAGGAATCCGATATTGATCTTGTATCACATAGAGTGGAAGCAAACTCTACAGAATTCTAAAGTAGATTGTTCTGAACAAAAGACTTATGAAAATAACTAGGCAGCTTGTGTCCATCATTCTGATGATCGAAACTCCTGTTTCTAAGCCCTTAGGATCGGGATATATCAGAGCTATTGGCCTTTGTCATATGTGCGGCCTTTCTTTTAACCGTTGCGATGTTCCAGTTGGGTGGCTTTTGGACTTCGAGGGTCTATATATATGAGAAATAGGGCATACGGTTGCGCCCTAATCTTCTTGTTCCTAAATTGTTCCCCCATTGGAGAGAATTTAGATGTTGTTGGAAACTTGTCGTACGCCCGGAGATGATTGACGATTCTCAGTCCGAGTTAGGAATGATTAAACTGTGGCCGAGAGTTAACCTTCCCCTTGATTCAGTCTCCAAGGAAGGATTAGAGGAGGCACAAGTCCTCTTGTCCATCTTGGCATCCGATCGAGATTTCTCCGATTGGAGGTGGACCCTCCTTGATTCAACCGAGGCTTGGAGCATTGGTGATGAAGACGAAGGTGGGATGCCTCCTTCCCTTTGTGTCTTGGCAGAGACCCTTGCTCAAGCCGGATAGGGTGTCATGCCGAATTTGAGGGAAACAAAGGTGGAGAATGGAGGTCCCCTGAGACCTAGAGCCCTCATCATCCGTTGGTATTGAGATCAGTGACAGTGATGATGAAATGGCCTGGGTGCTTCTTGATGCAGATTGAAGTTCAGGGTTCCTTCCTTTCAAATGGAAGCTGGCGGTGGCGGTAATGGAGGTTGGAACTTGGGCCCCTTTCCCATCCGAGGAAGAAAGACATGATGTTGCAAAGCGTAGTGATGTCTTTATTGTAGCTTCTGTAATGATGTCTTTGTAGTTTTTCTGTACTTGTTTTATTTCCAGTCTTCTTGTACTGATGTAAGTTTTATGACTCATCAATAAAATTGAATTCTTTTTCCTCAATTCTGATGTTCTTTGTGTTTGGATGTGCCTTTTTCGGAGTTAAAACATCTTCTTGTGCACTTCTGATGAATAACTCTTCTGTATGCTCTAAAAATAGATCAAAGAAAGTTGTATAAAACTTGAAGCCTTGAACCAAAGTACTTTAAGCCTGCTCGATACTGTAGTATTCGTTGCTTGTTGGTACACAAGCCAAATAATCTAAGTATCAGCTTTAAGGTATTCCGATCTGGGAAACTTGTGTAGATAGTAGTTGGACTTTGGTTGAAGATGCTTGGAACTTCCGCCTTTGGACGGACTGGATCATAGAGTCTGCATATCGAAGATGGACCAGGCTCGAAAGGCCTGTGCATAATAGATGGACCAGGCACGGAAGGCCTGTGCATTAGAGATGGACCAAGCACTAAGGCTAGTGCATTATTGATGGACCAGGCTCTGGAGGCCTGTGCATTAAAAGATGGACCAAGCACTAAGGCTTGTGTATTATAGATGGACCAGGCTCTGGAGGCCTGTGCATTAGATATGGACCAGGCTCGGAAGGCCTGTGCATTATAAGATAGACCAAGCACTAAGGCTTGTGCATTGTAGATGGACCAGGCTCTAGAGGCCTGTGCATTAAAAGATGGACCAAGTACTAAGACTTGTGCATTATAGATGGACCAGGATCTGGAGGCCAATGCATTAAAAGATGGACCAAGTACTAAGACTTGTGCATTATAGATGGACCAGGCTCTAGAGGCCTGTGCATTAGATATGGACCAGGCTTGGAAAGCCCGTGCATTATAATATGGACCAAGCACTAAGGCTTGTGCATTGTAAATGGACTAGGCTCTGGAGGCCTGTGCATTAAAAAATGGACCAAGTACTAAGACTTGTGCATTATAGATGGACCAGGCTCTGGAGGCCTGTGCATTAAAAGATGGACCAAGTACTAAGACTTGTGCATTATAGATAGACCAGGCTCTGGAGGCTTAGTGCATTAAAAGATGGACCAAGTACTAAGACTTGTGCATTATAGATGGACCAGGCTCTAGAGGCCTGTGCATTAAAAGATGGATCACTCTATGGAGGTATTAAAAAGAAAGAAACATCTCTATTGATAATACTTCCGTAAATGTTCCACGTTTCACGGCCTAGGAATAGGCTTCCCAGTCATGTCTTCTAGCAAGTAGGTGGTAAGCCTAACAACCTTCGTCACTCTGTAGGGGCCTTCCCAGTTCAGTGACAACTTTCCCATAATGGGATCCTTGGTGTTTGGAAAGACTCTTCTTAAGACAAAGTCTCCGAATTGAAAGATGACCATCTTGAGCCCCACCTTGGATTTGTTGACCATTCTAAACTAATAGGCTTCCATCCTGATGTTGGCTTGATCCCTTTTTTCTTCAAGCAGATCCAAATTTTCTGTCAGCTGCTGATCATTAGATTCTTGCTCGAAGGCTTCAGTCCTCAGAGTTGGCATACCGATCTCAGCCGGGATTACTGCTTCTGTACCATAGGCCAATGAGAAGGGAGTTTCAGAGGTGGGAGTTCTTCTGGTTGTTCTGTAGGCCCAAAGAACTCCAGGGAGTTCCTCTGCCCACTTTCCTTTGGCCTGCTCCAACCTTTTCTTTAATCCATCAAGGATCGTTCGGTTGGTGACCTCTGCTTGCCCATTTCCTTATGGATGGCCTGGAGAGGCAAAGTGTTGCCTAATGTTGAGATTTTCACAGAATTTCTTGAAGCCTTTACTAGTGAACTGCGTCCCATTGTCAGAGATAATCACACGTGGTATACCGAACCTGCAAACAATGTTCTTCCAGGTGAAGTTCTCAACTTTCTTCTCTGTGATGTGTGTTAGAGGTTCAGCTTCGGCCCATTTAGAGAAGTAGTCAATGGCTACCAAGAGATACTTCCTGTTTGGTGGAGCCTTTGGTAATGGACCCACGATGTCCATCCCTCACTAAGCAAAGGGCCAAGGACTAGTAATCGGGATGAGCTCGTGATGAGACTGGTGTTGATATGGGGCAAATCTTTGGCATTTGTCACACTTCTGGACATACTCCTTAGCCTGCCTTAGCATGCTAGGTCAATAATAGCCCCGAGTCGGTGAGCTCTCGTTTTGCCCCCATCATGATTCCCGCAAATTCCCTCGTGTATTTCAGCCAAGACATATTGTGATTCTTCTAGAGCTAAGCATTTTAATAGAGGTTGAGAATAAGACTTTCTGTAAAGCTTGTTGTTCAGGAGCAGGTACCGAGCCGCTCTAATTCGGATTCTCCTTGCTTTATTTTTGTCTTCTGGGAGGAGCCCGGATTCTAGGTACTAGAGGATTGGGGTCATCCAGTTCTGGGGTTGTTCAGTAATTTGGGCAACTTGGGCTTCCTCTATGCTGGGTCCTGGCTGGTAGGAAATTTTTACTGTGGAGTTTGCTTTAGACTTTAGGCGGGATGCCATGTTTGCCAAGACTCTGCCGTTCTGGCTTCTTTCTATTTTCTGGATAGTGAACATCTGGAAGAAGTGCTTCAGGTAGTTCACTAGTTCGGAGTACCAAACCATCCTGTCATCTTTAATGGAGAATTCTCCCAGGACTTGGCTTACCACCAGTTAGAAATTTGAGAAGACTTTAAGGTTCTGAACCTCGCATTCTAGAGCCAATTTCATGCCTAAGATTAGGGCTTCATATTCTGCTTCATTGTTGGAAGCTTTGAATCCCAAGCTGACTGTTTTTTTTTTACGAGAGCCCATCAGGGGACTGTAATACCAGGCCCACTCCTAAGCCCTGATCGGTTGACGACCCATCGATATAGAGCAGCCAGGTTCCTGAAGTTTCGACGAGTTGTGCCTTGTCTTGAAGTGCCGGGGTGAACTCGGTAACGAAATCAGCCAAGGCCTGCCCTTTGATGGAGTTTCGTGGCACATATGATATGTCAAATTCCCCTAACTCCACAGACCACTTTACGAATCTTCCTGAAACCTCAGGCTTTCTCAATATTGACTTCAGAGGATAAGCAGTTGGGATTTCAATTGGATGAGCTTGGAAATAAGGTCGGAGCTTCCGAGCTGATATTACCAAAGCAAAAGCTAGCTTCTCAACCTCTGGGTATCTCTTTTCTGTGTCAAGTAGTGCCCTACTGAGGTAGAATATAGGCCTCTGTAGTCCCCTGTTCTGCCTGACTAATGCGGAGCTGACCGCATTTTCAGAGACTGCAAGGTACAGGAGTAGCTTTTCCCTCTGTACTGGTTTTAACAGAAGCTCTAAGGAGGCGAGATACTCCTTTAGTTCTTGAAAGGCTTTTTCACATTCTTCTGTCCACTGTAAAGCTTTGTTGCCCTTTAGAGCTTTGAAGAAGGATAGGCAACGATCAGTGGACTTGGAGATAAATCTGTTTAATGCTGCGATTCTGCCATTCAGCACCTGAATGTCTTTCCTGGTTTTTGGTGACTTCAGTCCAATCAGGGCTTGGATCTGAGTGGGGTCTGCTTCGATACCCCTCTGAGAGACAATGTATCCCAAGAACTTTCCCTTCGTTACTCCGAAGGTACATTTCGAGGGATTAAGCTTCATCTTGTGCTGTTTTAGGATATCGAAGGTCTGGGCTAAGTGCTGGAGGTGACTACCTTTCTGCAGACTTTTGACCAGCATATCATCGATGTATACTTCCATGGTATTGTCGAGCAGCGGGCTGAACATCTTGTTAACCAACCGCTGGTATGTGGCTCCAGCATTCTTTAAACTGAAAGGCATTACTCTATAGCAGTAGAGACCTCGTTCGGTTATGAAGGCTGTCTTCTTCTGGTCTGGAGGGTACATATGAATTTGGTTATACCCAGAATAGGCATCCATAAAACTCATGAGTTCATGCCCTGCAATAGCGTCAACCAGTTAGTCTATCCTTGGTAGTGGAAAGCTGTCTTTGGGGCACGCCTTATTGAGGTCTGTATAATCAACGCAGACCCTCCACTTGCCATTTTTCTTCTTGACCAGGACGGTGTTGGCTAGCCACTCGGGGTAGAACACTTCACGTATCATTTCGGCTTCAAGCAGCCTCTGGACTTCTTCTTTTATGATCTGATGCCGCTCTGGGGCTAGCGGCCTTCTTTTTTGTCTCACTGGTGGGTGATCTGGATCCACCATTAGTTTGTAAGTTATCAGGTTTGGATCTATACCCTCTATGTCTTTGGTCTCCCACGCAAACATAGAGAGGTTGTTTTTCAGAAACTTGATTATTTTCTCTTGCTCAGCGCGTGTCAGGTCTGGGCCGATGTACAAATAGCGCCCTTCTGATTCTGAACTGACCAATACTTTGACAAGCTCGCCAATGGGTTTTACCCTGCTGTCCCGTCCCCTTGGGCTTAGGGGTTCTTTGATTCTAGAAGGGTAATTTTCCTCCTCGGGAATATGGGAGAAAACTGGATCTGCACAGTCCCGGGTGTACTGTAATTGTTATTTGGCAGTCTTCTCCTTGAGTGCAATGGCATGGCACTCTCGAGAAGTTGGCTGGCACCCTCTGATAGAATAAACATTCTGGTTGTGAACATACTTCAGACATTGATAGAGGGTCGAAGTGACCGCCCCTATCTGGTTCAACCATGGTCTCCCAATTATGACATTGTATGGAGATTTCATATTCAACACCATGTACTCTGAGATGGTGGTTTTCTGCCATTCACCTTCCCCTACAGTGGTGGGTAGGTCGATCCTTCCCAATGGGGTACTGAGATTACCGTCAAACGCTGCCATCACGGCAGTAGTAGGCTTGACGCTGTGGTGGTCAATCTTCATCTGTTTGAGTGGCTCATAGAACAGTATATTCACAGAGCTACCAGTGTCAACCAGAACCCTTCTAATCTCGAAGTTGGCAATCTTGAGAGTGATGACGAGGGCATCACTGTGAGGACAGTGTACCCCAACCAGGTCCTGTTCTGTGAATTGAATCTCCAGCTCTGGTTTGAGCCTTTTTTCAACGTTGGAGATCTGTAATACGTCTGGGGCAGCCTTGGCCTCCCGAGCATATCTCTTTCTTACCCTGTTTGACATTCCTGTAATAGGGGAGCCGGCATGGAGGACGTAAATGACATGGTTGTTCTGCCTCTGAGGCTCGTTTCGTCCTTCCCTCTGCTCCTGCCTCTGCTCGGGCCTCTGGTCTGGCCATTGTTGAGGCTTGTCTTCTTGGGGGTTCTGCCTTCCGTCCTGCTTGATGAACTCCCGAAGACGCCCCTTCTTTATGAGCTACTCAATCTCATATCGAAGGGTCCTGTATGAGTTAGTCGTATGTCCATGATCTTTGTGGAAATTACAGTACTTACTTTGATCCCGACGGCTGGGATCTCCTTTGATCGGTTTCGGCTATCTCAGGTTTTCTCGATCTCGGATCTGCCGGAGTACCTGGTTCGGTGTAGTGTTCAAAGGGGTAAAGTTAATGAACTCCCTTGGTCCGGAATTATAAATAGCCCTGGGTGCTGTTATCTTTTCTGGACTCCTGGCACTCTTCTTGCTAGAGTCTCTTCTGTGGTCCTCCTTCTTATGATCCTCCCTCTTCGGATTATCCTTCTAGTTCTGCTCTTTGCCCTTCTGGGATGTGCAGTTGGCTTCTTCCAAGTTGATGTACTTCCTGGCCCGGTCCATTAATGCCGCTATGTCGGCAGGAGGGCTTTTGGTCAATGAATCTCTGAAGCCACCATGAGCAAGTCCAGCAGTTAAGGTAGCTACAAGGAATCTTGGGCTGCAGTCGGTGATCTCCGTGAGTTTGACATTAAAGCGTGCAATGTACGCTCTGAGGGACTCCTCCTTAGCCTGCTTGACATTTAACAGGAATTTTGGTCCCCTTCTGAGCCTTCTGCTGGTCATAAATCTATCCAGGAATTGCCTACCGAGTTCATAGAAGCCGGTAATTGAGTTCGGAGGGAGGTGGTGGAACCATTTCAGAGCAGTTCCCTTCAAGCTAGTAATGAAAGTTCGGCACATAAAAGCATCAAAGGCCCCGTGGAAGGCCATCGTATGCTGGTAGTGCGAGAGATGATCTCCTGGGTCTCCAGTCCCATCGTACAGGGTGAACTTTGGCACCATGAACTTCCTAGGCCTTTCTTCTGTCATGATGGCATGATTGAATGGGGTGGCAAGTCTTCCGAGCAACCTGGCCAACTCATCCTGCTCTGGAGGGTTCTGGGCACCTCTCAAAGCTACTGTTCGGTCTATAGATTCGGAAATTTCTTTGACCCTCTGTGGGTCTCTGAGCCGGACCTCTTTTGAACCTTGTCTTACAGCCTCGGCTTCAGGGTAGTCAGGCTGAGTACGTCCCTCGGATGGAAGAGGGTTCCGGACTGGAGGGATTGGTGCTGCTTGGGGATGAGGCTCCTATGGTGCCGGATGTGCTCCCGAAGCCCTTGGAGTTAGGGCTCTAGTAGTGCTCCGGTAATGGACGTCAGGGACAAAGGCTGATGTTCCCCAGCTTGGGGCTGCTGACTGTTGTGGATCTCTGCCAACGCGAACAACACCCTGGGGGTGCCTGTAATACCCCGACCCGAATTAGGAACTATTAAGCTGTTGTGTAAAATTAGAAATCGACGCCTTTAGTAACGAGGTCGGTTTCAACCCCGACGCGTGAACTTTAAGTAAATGTCCTGAAAAGTCAGGACGACTGTACATCACTTTCGTTGCAATCACCAACTTGTCAGTTCCGTGATAACTATATTTTCACGTCGACCGCCGGTCAGCGATACGAGTATGAGATTTAGGCACGCATTACGAAGTTACAAAGGATTAGTGTAAAGATTATACACTTAAAGAGAATAATTAATTTTTAAAGTGATTAATTATTATAATATGAGAATTTAAAAGGAGTAATAATAAAATAATAATAATAATAATAAGAAGAATGGTGTAAATGAAGATGTGTATATATGTATATATATGAAATTATATATATATATATATAGATAGGTGTATGAGGACATGAAAAAGCCCAATGTGTACAAGTGTGTGTGAGTGACCATTGTGTATTAGTGTGTGTGAATTATGAGATATGTATATGTATATATATATATATACATACAAGTCAAACAACCACACACACACACAATCAGCCCATGATAGCTCTGCCCAACAGTAACAATTCAGACCCTAACCTGCCACAAGTTAAGCCAAATGAAGGGGCAATCAGGTTTTGCAATGAGTAAGTGTGTACTCATATATGCATAATAGTGTACACAAAACATTCTACACACCAAAGAGAGAAAGAGTAAGAGAGTGGAGGACGTTCAGAAGAGGGAAACAAAGGGAAAGGAGAAGAGAAACAGTGAAGGAAGTTAAGAAATGCTTTAAGTTTCATTTTTCTCTCTCTAGAAATATGCATGAATAGAATCAATTTGAAGCTTAGTTATGCATGTATAATGTTAGATATGTGTTTTAGAGTTGATAAGCATGAAAAATTTAACCTAAAACAACTCAGAAACACAGCCGTACGCAAGGCAGCCATTGGAGACCTTGCTTATAGCAGGTCTGATCCAATGGAAACCAAACCAAATTTGGTTTATAAATACTGAAAGTAGACCCCAAGAGCATCCCAAAAACGCATGACCGCGACCAAAACTATAAAGAAATGACCATGAAAAAGTGAGTTGCAGGTACGGGTTCCAAAACCCAAACCCAAAAACTCACTGTTAAACCTACCATTGTGAATGAAAACTGAATCCCCATACCTTGAGGGTCACACAGAACCAAACCATTCTAAAAATGGTGAAGAAACGAGCATGTAAGACCGAAGTGCAGGTTTGATTATCAAACCTCTAACCGAACAAATGAGACCAGTTTGATTCTCTAAATGAATGTAAAACTCTTAAATGATGACCCAGGAATGATTCCCTATCAAAACAGTGAGAAAACAGTGAGCCAAAATCCACGAAATAGAAAAAAATGGAAACCTGCAACTAGGGCAACACGGGGGAAGAAATGAGAAAGAAGACAGTGAGTTGGCTCGGTCTTTTAAAATTTTCGTGTCAACTCGGACGCGTGGCAGCCTCTGGGCTTGCCACCGAATTAGTGGGGCGACGTCGTTTAGGGCTTAGGTATATATATATATATATATATATATATATATATATGTATACAGTTAAGGTTTTAAAAGAAAAGGGGGGGAATCTCGGTCAGTGGGGTTTGAACCCCTGACCTCACGCGCCAAGCCAACCTCTTTTACCACTCGGCCACGCGCTTGCGTGTGTCACTTAAGGGGCAAGATTTATATATATATTATATATTAAATTAAAATCAAAAAAATAAAAAGAATAAAAAGGTGCATTCTGCACCTAAGAGGATTCGAACTCGGATATATGGGGAGGGAGGTGACACGCTGGCCAGCGTGCCACCCTATTCAACCTATCACTAATCCCACATAAAATATATATATACTATACCTATTAATTTAATTTAATTTAATTAAATGAAATTAATTAAATTAAATACTCCAAAATGGCCCGATGTCCAAATGAGATGAGTTATATATGTATTTCTACTATCTCAGACCTCCTAAGTCCATTGGTGAGGTCCACGACATGAGATGAGGTCCCAAAAAATTTAAAGACCCGTAAAAATGTCAAAATGACTAAAATACCCCTGCCTCATAAATGAGTCAAACGAGGTCCAAATGAAATAAATAAATAGTAGATTTTGACTATTTGGAACATTCTGAATCTAATGGTGGGGTCCGTTTCATGAGACGGGACTCCGAAAAATTTAGACACGTTAAGGTATAAATTACCAAATTGCCCCTAACATGTCCTAAGCCGAATTAAATTCTAAGAAAGCCTAAACTGACTTTCTTCGACGCTCTGGACTCAATAGTAGAGTCTATTTGACCAAAAAGAAAAATCTAAATAAAAAGACATAAAATTTGATGAATAGCATCTGTTAGATGACTATGAACTGAAATATTGCCAAAGTACTAAACTAAGGCAATGAAATACGAAAACACACGACACGTAAATATGTGAAGTAAATAACTTTAAGTTAAAGTTAATGGAACTCCCAGAAGAGTATAAAATAAAATAAATTTAATTCCTAATACATTAAGATGTGTCATAAGTTAAGAATGAGTGCGTAAGAAATTTATGAAATCATGTTAGGATCTAATACGATCTAAGCATAAGCTAAGAAGCATCAATAGGAGATGTTTGAAGTGAATGTGAAGTTAATGAGGTTATTTATGAATTGTTCTTAGGAACTACAAAGGAAGTGGGAAAGCGCATTATTAGCACTAACCCTAAAGGACCAAGGTGAGTAATCTTGCATTTGAAGTGGAGGCTTTAACTCCACAGGATTTCAACTGATATTTTAAGTTCAAGATATTTACGGCATTGATATATCAAATCCAGTATTCATGATTTCTGTTTTCTTAAATATTTTGCCATAACATGCTTCACGATTATTTACATATTTATATCCGCAAACGTTTCCTTTTCAAAATAGTTAGCATGTCTGATTTCCTCAAATATTCTGAATTTGATTACTGCAAGTATTGAAGCATCACTGTAATATCCCGACCCGGGATACGTCACGTATACCGAGGTAGGTCGGTTAAATTATGTAACTTGAACGGTAAGAAATGTATATCATGGTATTTCACGAAAATGAATGACTGGAAATGAAAAATGATTGAAATGTATAAACCGTGCCGGGCAACACTCGAGCACCCCAGGACATCGCATCGTAAAGCGTGCACGCACGTATTTCCATGCATGCCCATGTTTCACAGACACGTAGTAAACCAAAAATTAGTGTATGCGTACGTGCCCAGAGTTTAAGTATATACGTATATGTATGGGCGTATAGGTACGTATAAAATATGTATAACTATGAGTTATACATGTATATATATATATTATAAAATGTATTATATATATATATATGTGTACATTAAATGAAAACAAAAAGGAAAGAAAACAAAGAGGGAAAAAGGGTTGTTATCAGCCGTGCAAGTGTGTGAGTGGGTGGAGATATATATATATATATATATATATAAATATGTATGAAAAGGTGTGTGTGTGTGTACGGTTGAATGTGTGGGTGTAATGAGTTGAGTGTATAACACTCAATAGGGAGTGGTGGAAACAGAAAGTGGGTGATGGAGTGTTTGAGAAGATCTCAGAGCATGGTGAGGTCTGACTAAAGAGAGAAAGATAGAGAGAGAGAGAGAGAGGGGCCAGTAGTGATAAGTGCACATATACATTGTGCACGGCCGAAATTGAAGGTGAAAAGCAAAAGAGAAAAGAGAGTTTCGGAGTGAGAAGGAAGGGGAACAAGTCTGGAGTAGAGGCGCGAGGAAGAGGGGCTCAACACCAAGGGAATCCGAACTTGGAGGTAAGCCACTGTTTCTGTTTTGAAACGTTTTAGCATGATTCGAATTATTTTGAATATAGGGTCTAAACAAGCATGAAAAATGGCGTTGATAGGAACAAACCGTACCTCATTTGGTTCACAAATGAGGGAGAAAACCCGAGTTGCAGGTTCGGAGGATAATTTTGGTTCCCATAGATTTTGTGTTTTAAACTTGACTTTGAGCTTGTAAGTATGTAGGAAATCCACACAGGAATCTAACGCAACAAAAATCATGAAAAATGGTCCAAAGATAAGCATGTTACAGTCAAGAAATCTCCACCGGTGCTACGCCGGAAACTGGGAAAAATAACGGTTGAAACCGTAGCCTTCTTAGGCTTTAAACTGTCTAAATGGAAGATTAAAATGGTAGGATCGGTTTGGCATGAAAAGATTTGAAATACAGTAAAAATTAGACGTGAAATTGTGAAAACAGTGTCTAGGGTTTACTGTTCCGGCGACTGTGGCCGAAAAACCAGTCGGGGAAGACGACCGGAATGTCGGGTGGCATTTCGGGTTAAGACGAATCGGGTCCGGTCCGGGTCGGGTTGAGATCCGACCGACCGGAACAACGGAGCCAATACTGTGTCGTTTTATGTTTGAATTTTAAATGAATTGGGTCGTTTGGTTACACGTACAGGGGCCCTATTTGATATCCTATACGCAGATAAGATGGTCTATTCCGGTTTAATGCCCTTGTACGCCGTTTGGTTTAAGAAAACAGAGAAAAATAAAAGAAAATGGAAGGGTTGCTGCTACGGGGTTTCGAACCCCAAACCTCACGCGCATAAACCCAATTCTTTCCACTCGGCCACACGCACGCGTGTGGTGGATATGCGACCGAATATATATATATATATATATATATATTATATAATAACTTAAATCAGAAAATTAAAAAGGTGCAGTGCACCTGGAGGGACTCGAACGTGGTATCTTTTGGGAGGGAAGTGGCACGCTGGCCAGCGTGCCACCCATTTCATCCGTTTATATAATGGAAACTAAATATATATATATATATAATGCTTGATGGAATTTAATTTAATTAAAATTAGTTAATTAAATTAAATAGACCCGAAATGCCCGGTATCCAATTAAGATAAGTTATATATGTATTCCTACTATCTCAGACCTCCTGAGTCCAATGGTGAGGTCCCCGTCATGGGACGAGGTCCCGAAAAATAAAGACCTGTGAAAATGACCAAATTGCCCCTGCCTCAAAGGTGAGTCAAATGGACTCCAATTGAGTTAAGTAAATAGTAAATTTTTATTATCTCGAACCTTTCGGACTCAATGGTAAAGTCTAAATTAGTATTTGAGATACTTATGATAGAAAGGCATAAAATTTGATGAATAGAATTTATTCTGAAACGTAATTACTGATATATAGGGAACTCGAAAGGCAAGGGTACACTCACGGATTTCTGATCTAGAATCACGATAGAGGTAAGTAAATTCCCTTTCTCTTCCATATGGTGTTTCCAAGCCAAGTTTATTCTCTTTACTGCCAAACTTGTACTCTTGAAAGTACCTCATGTTATTGCTATCCACAATGTGATATTGTTCTATCTTGTGGACATTGATTGACTGTCGTATCATTGTTATCACGTTGAACCATGCCTTGAAAGGCTTACTGTTATGCTTTCATTGAATATTCGATATTCCATTTTATACTTCTATGGAATCACGAATGATCATGATATGTTATGAATACCGGATTTGTGCTCAGTTACAATATCCATCCTTGAAAGTACCTCATGCTATTGCTATCCACAAATGTGATATTGTTCTATCTTGTGGACGTTGATTAACTGTTGTATCATTGCTATCGTGTTGAACCATGCCTTGAAAGGCTTACTGCTATGTCTTTATTGAATATATGATATTCCATTTTATACTTCTATGGAATTATGAATAATCATAATATGTTATGAATACGGGATTTGTGCTCAGTCACAACATCCATCTGATGCTTTCTGATTGACTGGAGACCTAAGGGTCAAGTACATGAATGGACAGGTGGCAAGAATGAATTCCTCGAAGGCTTTCCACCGGCAATTGACTGGCATAAACATTGGCATTTTCATTGCATTTCCATTGGCATTTCATTTACATTTGCATTGGCATTTTACCTGAGAACAGAGTAAATGCATCTTTTAAGAATTGATATGATTACGTTATTGAATGACACTATTCCTTATGACTTATCTTAAACTGAGAAGACACTCTTCATTGAATTGATTGTGATCGATTTATTGTGGCAGTACTTCTTCTTGTTGTATTGTTGTTGAGAGATTCATGTTGATAGTGTATCTATTACTCCTAATTGAACTTTGTGACTTATTATTCATTGGCCTTCATGGCAACTGTTCTCATTGGCTATCACAGCATCTCCTTCTTTATGATTGGCTATCATAATCTTATTCATGGATTTGTATCTTATCGATACCAGTGTCGGAGATCTGTTTTTACTTGCTGAGCTCTCGTAGCTCATTCCACCCATTTACCCCCATTTCAGGTGATGACGCTGCAAGACCCCAGTAGGAGTCTGAGAGCATAAGAGGACATTTTGAGGAAACGTATCAGTCTATGTTTTAGTTCTCCCATATATTCACCACCCTCGGGTGCTGGTTACGTTTGGTTCTTATTTTGTTTATGTAGAACCATATTGTGTATTGTAAAGACTTCTGCTAACATTGTGTATTGAAAGACTTCCGCTGATGTACTATTACTGATAAGACTTCCGCTGTTATTGTTTTGAGGTTTTAGTACTTTGCATATTAGTACTATGATATAAGAATGGAAAAAGTAGGGACGGCCTTTGGGTCGGCCCCGCGACACGAGATCCGCATAGGGTGGGTTTCGGGTCGTGACAATCACTGCAAAAGTTATATGTCACATGTTTTAAATACTCATGAGAGGCTTTTATATAAGAGTCATATGACAAATGTCTTGCCAGATAATAATAAGCACAGAGGTAGAGTTGTGAGTTCTACGGAACTCAACGGACCTATCATGTGCATCCGCATAGAGGTAGAGTTGTGAGTTCTACGGAACTCAACGGACCTATCATGTGCATCAGCACAGAGGTAGAGTTGTGGGTTCTACGGAACACTTCGGACCTATCATGTGCACATGCTTGGTAGCAGGATCTAATCCCACAGGCACTGACATATCTCCACGTATACGTAAAACGGGAGTCTGGTTCGAAACGAATTCCACTAATGAAAGAGATAAGATGACAAACGATTTTGAAGATGGAAGCTGGTTTTTACCCCCATTTCCTATTATGCATGTTTATATGCTTTGAAATGCATATACCCTATTTAAGAAATGTTCGTTTAACTAATTATGTGATTTTAAGTTACATGCTCTGAAATGCATATGCTCTTTTACGGAAAGATAAGTTTTAGCTTGAATACCTTGAATGTTTCAAAGCTACATGTTTTAAGAATGCATATCTCCTATGTTCAAGTATACGAACAATTGGTAGTTGAGTATTTTATAAACTCTCATATACGAAACCTCTACCAATTGAAAACCCATGACAGATGTAGGAATTACTCATTGAGCTTTTCGAAGCTCACCCCCATTTCCCTAACATTTTTCAGGTACTGACGATGAGTGGGAGCCGTGCTCCATTTTGGGATGACGATTAATAGCTCCATTATGATCATGGACTTTTGGAAGTATTAGAATATGTAATTGACTTTTGGAGGTAGTTAGAACCTATAGCTAGTTTAACTATGATGTAATAGACCTCGGATAGTATGTACTTAAGCCATAAGGCAACCGACTATGCAATATGTATAAGATTTTAGAAATTTAATTATGCTCTGAATGTATGATTATACATGTATACCGAAATGTGAAGAGTGGCAGTACCGGACGGATGTGCAATTTTTAAAATAAGAAAGAAAAGAAAAAGTTTTTCACGCTTCCGCAACCACATGAAGCACATCTATTCGATACCGCTGCCTATGCGAGCCTTGTCTCGAGGCCTTCGGGTCTCGGGGCGGCGGTCGCGATCCGGTAATCCGCAGAGGGTGGGTTTCGGGTCGTGACAGTGCCCAAGCTGGTTATTTGGAGCCTGCTCATGGGGCTCTTCATTCTCAGTAGGTAATAGGGGGTTGTGTTCCCTGCAGCAATGTTGACCGGCGGGTTAGAAGGACTCGTCCCTTGATTCTGTGTAAGCGTTGCCAGTGTTCTAGATATGGCAAGCAACTATTCCTGCACCAGTTCGTTGTGTCGTTTGATTGATTCGATCTCTTGTCGCATGGGATCAATCGTCAGCCCTCTTGCTCGTGGAACAGGCGGCCGACGTTGAGAGCTTTGTGGGTTTTGAGCGTTCTGTCTCGGTTGGAGATTCGGGGCCATGGTTTTCCGGTGAGGAAAAAGTTTAGTTTGTGAATAGAACACTTGGAGATTAGTCGTTCCTACAGACGGCGCCAAACTGATGCTGCACTTTTCGGCTCGCAATAAATTTGGGCTCCGCGACCTGTAGAACACTCAAAAAGGGGGATCAGAGGACCACCAGATTGGCTCCGGCGGTAGCCGCTCCGATGCTTAAGTAAGTAAACGGAATTGAAAAAACTGTATTAAAAGCCAAAGAATGAGCATGAAAATAAAGTGTACCTTTAGGGTTTAATTTATAGGCCGTGGCTTTCTTAAGTTGATTAGGATTTGGAGCCATGAAAATAGGGATTAGAACACTCAAAAAGGGGGATCAGAGGACCACCGGATTGGCTCCGGCGGTAGCCGCTCCGATGCTTAAGTAAGTAAACGGAATTGAAAAGATTGTATTGAAAGCCAAAGAATGAGCATGAAAATAAAGCGTACCTTTAGGGTTTAATTTATAGGCCGTGGCTTTCTTAAGTTGATTAGGATTTAGAGCCATGAAAATAGGGATTTGATCATCGGAGATAATAGTTTCCTTGTTGGATATTGCATCATAGATAGAGATGAACATGTATAGTAGTTTCCTTGTTGGATATTGCATCATAAATAGAGATGAACATGTATAGCAGTTTCCTTGTCGAAGACTGTTTCCTTATTCCCTGCTCGGCAACCGCTAAGGCGGTAACGAGCTCTAGAGTGTTGGTCTAGAGTCCTATAATTAGCTCCGTAATCCTTATCCGGATATGTATGTGCTCTGAAGGCATATGCTCGGCCACTTCTGATCTTTTAGCCTGTCCTGAATGTCCAAGCGCTTAGCCACTGGCTGAGCGCGAGCTGAGTTAGCCGAGCAGTGAGCTGGACTTATAGGCATACATGTCGAGTGCTGATTGGTCTTGCTCTTTCGTGGTATATCATGAATTTTTTTTTTTTTTGGATAATAAAAAACACATGAAATTTTGAGCATTCATTTATGAGTTTTCAAGTGGCATCAATTATAAAGTAGCATTTAAAAAAATAAAAATATTAAATGGGTTGGGTACCCTGATCCGGGTTTGGGTTCAGGTCCAAACGAATCTGTGCCTAATAGAACAGGAATTGGAATCGAACCGACCCAACCTGAAAATGTTCAGTTCAGGTTGCGTCGGGTCCAATAATTCACGGTTTTGGTTCTGGTTCTAGTTCTCTTAGAACCATATAAGATCGGGTCGATTTCGGTTTTACTACAACTCAACCCAGTCCGACCCAAGATTTTGATTGAAGTAATGCGATGTACAATCCATGTATTATAATTAATTGAATAGTACAATTACAATATTATAAAACAACATAAAATTATAAAACCTAACAATAAATATAGATCTTATACAGATAACGCAAATCATGGGTGCAACAGGAGCATCTAAAATATCAGTAATACGAGCCTCTCAAATACAATACGAGTCATGTACATATAGTCTAACCTAGTTTATGATTGAGTGAAAATAAATATTTATATTCTCTTAATGAAAAAATGAGATTTAAACTTTGAGAAAATGTACGAATGACCAGTTGGTTGACTCTTTATAAAATTAATATAAAAATTTTTGCTATAATAACAATAATAATATAAATTTTTTAACAATAATAGAAATAATTATAAGAGGATATCGCGGAGACTTTCCAGGACAGTGCCCACTTTTTGGCTAATTATAACTGCCAAAAGTTTAACTCTTAATAATTTTTAAATCAACAAATTTTATATCTTCTATAATCATTAAGTATTAAAGGTTGTTAAAATTTTATGAAAATTGTTTAAATAAGACAAACATTTTTTCTGTTAGAAATTAAAAATAAGTCAAAATTAGGGGGAATAATACATGAGCTCCAAACTAAGTTGAAAGAATTTTCAGCTAGTCAGGTACACATTTTAATTATAATTAGTAAGTCATATATTATTCATGTATTTTTTATTTTATTTTTATTTTTAAATTAAAATTAAATAATTACATGATATGTATGTAATTGCATATGAGACAAAATAAAATTGTGACATATACTTGACTAAAAAGAGTTTCTACCTAAATAGGAGCTTAAGTTGTGTCAAGGTAAAAAAAAAAAAAAAAAGCCAAAGAAATGAAAAATAAGTCAAAATTAGGTAAAATAAAAAAAGGGTAAATTTCATTGTCCTTTCTTGAGATTTATGACAATTACACTAACATCGCTTGAGGTTTCTAAAATACAGAAATCTTCCTTCTATCAATTTTTTTTAAATGACAAAACTACTCATTTTATATATTTTTTTCAATTTATTAAATTTTGACCATTTTTTATTTTTAAATAAATATTGATAAAAACTTTTAATTTATTTTTATATAAAATAAAATAATTTATTTACCTTAAATTTATTTTTAAATAAAAAATTTTAAAAAAATAGAAAAATTGCTCAATATTTAAAAAATATAAAATAAATTAATAAAAATGGACAATTTCGTCATTTTAAAAATAAAAATCGATAGAAAAAAGTATCTATATATTTTTAAGTAAAATAAAAAAAAATTAATATAATTTTAAAAATTTTAAAAAAACATCAGTGTAATGCTCATAAATATCATGGAAGTAATTTACTCAATAAAAAAAATCATAGAAATGAAAAAAATATTTAGGCAATGGGCGATATTCTTGAACGCCGTTATGACAGCCTTTCAACAAATTGAAAGCAACTTAGCGACTAAAAGAAAAGCAAGCCGAGCGAAGCCGAGACTAAGGGTCTGGGGACGAGTGAGAAGAGAAGTGTCTTGGGCAACAAGTCTGTCCGTGTATTGGGAATAAACCTAGAGCTTTCGGTGTAAGCATCACCCATCAAGTCAATCCCACCTGTACATGTCTCTCTCTCTCTCAATATATATATATATATATATATATATTTTATATTAAAGGAAACCTTATCCTACGAGTCATCCTTTCGTCATGCCAGGTAATGAAATAACGTCACCGCTGGCGCCTTTTTGTGATTTGAATTCCATTTTTTCCTTCTAGAAAGGACGCCTTTGGCTCTTTTCTATCTCTATGCAGATCTATTGTTCTTGGCCTTTGATTTTCGAATTATCCTTGATTGTTTTTTCATGTAATTTTGAGAATAAGAGATATAGATATGGTCAATAATTATAAAAGAATATATTAATTAGACGTATAAATATACAAATGTGTTTAAGTGTAATATTTACCTCTAGTTTTATTATAATATTTTAACAACCCAAAAATTTTAATATTTTATTATCTATCCTTAATTTTGTTAAAATATTTAAATAAAATAGGATTTGGCCCCAAATTTCTTGATATATTAATATAAATTTTTTTTTTAAATTTTAATATCTTCAATTTAACCTTCCTAACTAAAATCTCAAGATCTACTAATGATTATAGGCCAACTTGCAAATAAACAATTGTAGTAAACTGATTTATTAAGATTATGTGTTGGTATTGCGGTTGAACTAATCACAAAAATGATTAAATGATCAATTCTTAATTGAAAATACAATTTAGTGTGCTGAATTAAAATGATTATTTTGTAATTAATTTTAATTATGTAAGAAATTAATTAAATTATAATCAAGTTTTGGAGTGAGTTTTTTTTGTATAGTGGTACATCTTAAAAGTCAATAATCTAAAGATATAAGAGAGAAATTCTTTTGTTAGTATTGGAAGGCGCGTGTATGTATATATATATATATATAAAGAATTTTTTTTTTTTAAATTAAAGATAAAATCATAAAAGAAATCACTAAAGTGATTGAAATGAGTTAACATGTCTCAATTTGTTTTTGTAACAAAATTTATATTTTAAATAATGAGTTAAAAAATTAAATAATTATTTAAAACATTATTAATAATTTAAAAATATGTTATTTGAGATATAAATTTGATACATCGAACATTATTGAATTAAAATAACAGCCATTTTAACTTTAAAAAAATTGCAATAATTATAAACAACCATACACCCTAGTTTAAGAATACTCCCTCGATCCCGAATTAATAGTCTTTTTTGAAAAAATTAATTTTTTATTTTGGACAATCATTTAATATTTTTACACTTGATTAAAATGATAAATTTACAAAACTCACCTTCATTCACATTGAGTAGTATATTCACATTAAATTTGTGAGAGTAATTTAAAATTTTCACAATTATTTATATATTAATTTTTTAAATAGGACTCTTATTATGGGACATCTCAAAATGGAATAAGAAACTTTTAATTCGGGACGGAGAGAGTACTATTTTGGTGATTCAACGAAAATGAGATGCTAAATATACATAAGCTATGTATAATATTATTAATTGATGCCTAAAAAAAAAGTCTCACCATTAAGAGGGACCATGAAATATTTTTTTGTAGACGTGATTTTCATGAAAAATAAAAATTAATTTAATACATATAAGTTAACTTATAATATCTTTAATTAATTCATAAAATAAAATAAAAAATTCACTGTGAAGACAGACCATGAAATATTTTTTTCTAGTTTAAAATGTCTTTAGTCTCTTCATGCTAAATGTCATTGTAGTGACTCATCGTCGGTGACATAAGCAAATATTTTTTCTATTAGTAATTTTTTTCCTTTTTTTAGAATAAAATAATTTTAAAAAAAATAACCCATTAATATATTTAGTTAAAAATGGTTTAATCCAGCAATGACTCCATACGTATAAATTGGTTAATTTCCAGTCGGACCAAATGAATTACACACACTGACAGTCGACCATATATAACTCTATCAGGGTACGGGATCTCTCAGATTTTGATAATTTGCTATTGATTAATATACTGTTATACTTTCAACCAAATATATATATATATATATATATATATATAAATATAAATCGATGGAAATATTAGAGATCACATTGTTACAAACTACGTGGGGTCCAGTTTCACAGGCAAAAGCTAGAGTTGATGGGGGACTAATTTCAAAAAGATTCCTGGGTCCACGCGTTTATGGATAGCTAAGTGACCTTAAAAGGAGAGCCGTTGATTAGCGAACGGCATTACCAAATAGGGGTTAGGTAACATCGAAGATGATGTGTCTCCCCATCTCCTCGTAATTCTCTCCCAGTCCCCCACGAGATTTGGCCACAGGCACAGGTGGCACTGGCAGGATCGTCTAATATTAGTCAGGGCTGTAATGCACTGCTTTGTATTCAAATAATCCCCCCTCTCCTCTCATCTCGTCAAAAGATATTTGTATTATGTTTACGTATTCACTAGAAGAAAGATTTTATTTTGTTTTAAAAATATTTTTTTTTAATTTGACTTTAGAACAAGATTTAATGATTTTGCATTCCAACAAAGAGTACAAAATTACACAATTAATCTGATTCTGTATTAATTACTATATTAATTAATTTCAGAGTACAAATGGCACATCCTTGATATATTGTCTAATGTAATGTATAGTATGTCTCGTATTTTTTAAAATAAAATTATGTAAAATTTAAAAATATTTGATAAATAAGAAATAAAATTGAGATTTTCTAAAATAAAATTATTTTCAAAAATTCTATTTTACTTTACTTTAGCCAAGGTAGACTCAACATTTTATATTTGTGGGGCAACTTAAAGTTCACTAATAAAATTAATATTACTAGAATTTTGTTTTATAAAATTTATACATAAACACATATTTTTCTATTTTAATAATTAATATTATAAAGATTTTTTTTAAAGTTATTAACTATTAAATAATAGAATAATTAATTGTTCACTACAAAATAAAGTTAATTTCTTAAAATATTATTAATCAATAGAGATTATTAACTTATTAAATATTATTAATTAGAGGATCAACTATATGTATATGTATTAAAAAGTTATGTATATGTACAAAATATATACTCACTTAAAATAAACAAAAATTAAAATGTTTCATGTTAATTAAAATTAAGATATATGTTTCTTTCTATTTTCTGACTCTAACAAGCAAGGAGAGATTCAAAAAAGATTAATCAATTCAAATTTAATAAAATAAAAACATGATTCGAATCAATGAAATTATCATTATTTGAATACCTTGAGCAGAGATTCTTCTTGTTAAGTTAACACATATCATTCTCTTTATTTTGAAGGATTTTTCTCTCTTTCTCTTTGTCCCCCTTTTAAAATATTTTTAATACTTTTTAGAGTGAGCATATGAATTAATTTAACAATTTCATATTCAAATAAGTTGTAGGGATAAAAATTGATTATAATTGGTTAACTGAGATCCAAATATCTAGCCATGAAAGACATTTTGATGATACTTTCTTTCTATTCTTTCTAATCAATTGTTTTCGAAATAAACTCGAGATATTTCTTTTTGTTCTTCCATTTTTATATCCTCACATACACACACACACACACACATATACACATTTATAAATTTTACCCCAAAAAAAGTAATATTAAAAACTCTTTTATGATTTGTCATTCAATTGTTTTTCGAGCAACCTTAAAATATTTCTCTCTTTTTTTTTCTTCGTCTTTATATACATATATATTTATTATATATATAATATTTACCAAAATAATTTAATATTAAAAATACTTATATAATGTGTCATTCAATAGAGATTTGGATAGGAAAAAATTTATAACAAATAAAAAGAAAGAAATACAATTTATATATTCATGTGTATATTTATATCTTTATTTTCATTTTCGCCTTTCGAATGCTTAAAAAAAAAAAAGGAAAAATATTACTTATTACTTTAATCATTAATCACTAATTGAAGAGAGAAAATAAATTGAATGAATAAAGTTGAGAAAAACAGTAATACTTAAATGTTTCAAATTTATGAACTAAATTTTGCATCTCAAATAAAGTAATATAAAATTATTAGTAATGTTTAATGTCTCAAATTTTGGTACAGAAATTTACATCCTAAATGATGTGTCATTACATAATGTTCAACCAATGCTAGCTAAACTAATGATTGACCGATGGCTCATTTGGGATTCAAAATTTGGGATAAATAATAGAGCAACTATTCAGTGGTCCCTTGGGACATGGTCTGAAAGGTTAGATTGATAATCATATCAACAACATGATACCATAGATCCACATGTGACTATCATCTAATCATTGAGATCATTATAACGAGACTATTCAATAATTTCTCCAACTAGCATTACTCTAAGAAAAATTACATCAAACTTTAGTGATGAAACCAACAAAAACAAAACAATTAAAGTAATATCTAAAGAATGAAGTAGCATCTCTCACTCTCTTTCTTCGTTATTCTTCCATGTCTATTCTATAATGTGATTAATTACAAAAATTTTAAGAAAAAATACTAAAAATTTCTTAAAATCAAATTTTTAATTTTAAGAAGTCTACGATATATTTTTTTCTATCTAAAAGACCTAAAAAAGAAACTTTTAATACAAAAAAAGTTTAATTATTAACTTTTATCTTAACATCATTAGAAAATATTATTAATTAGACAAAAATAACCTTCAAGACACATTTTTAAAAATACTAAATAATAGATAAAATAAATTCTTCAATCCAAAAAAAAAAAAAACATAACATTTTTTATTTATCTAAATTGCTTAAAAAATAAAGTTTTACTTTATAAAATGTTATGATTTTTTGGGATTGAAAATTTTATTTTATATAATTTTTAGTCTTTTTTTTTTTTTCTAAAATGTATCTTGAATGCCATTTTAGTATAACTAATAATATTTTTTTTATAGTGTTAAGAAGTTAGTTAAGAAGTTACTTATAAAATACCAAACTAACCATAAATATTTTCAAATTTTAAGTGGGGGCATGTGCCCCACTGCCCCCTATGGGAGATCCGCCCTTAACTTTGGCCATTAACTCTATAAATTGAACTTATATTTTAAAACATGACAAAAAGAAACAAAGAAATTTTAAACTAGGATTAACCGGGTCCGAGTCTTTTTTACAAGGAATTAGGGATGACAAATTATTATGGCTTTCTGAATTTCCGTCCCCTCATGCCTCACTTTTAATAGAATGGATTTCAAAAAAATATAAAAAAGTAGGAAGGGGTGTTAGAAATAATTGGCTTTTGAACATAATTGTTAGTTATTTTTGAGTTAAAATTAAAATACATTTATATATTAATTTTAGTGAATTCATCTGAAAATATGTTCTTCTTTATGAAAAAATTAAGATTATGTATTAAGTTACTCAAAATCGTTAAAGAGTGAATAAAAAATTACCTCCAAATATTACTACTTGAAAATGGTAAGAAAAACTTAAAACTTGTGTCCCACATAGGATGGATGTAAGACTTTTAAAAAATATATATACAATTACCTTGAAGGAGTATCTAGACCCCAATGGGCACTCAAGTTTTGTGGAACGAGAAGGACGTAGCACACTCTTGGCTCACCACACGTGTGCTCTGGCACCCCACACCGAACTAAGTCGAGTTTGGGCTTGGCCTTGGCCTTGGCCCATCGTGTGTGTACATATATATATATATATATATATATATATCTTTTTGAAAAAAATTCATTTGAATAACTTTCTAAAAACGCTCTGTTACTAACCAAAGCGATGTATGCGTTTAGTCACCAGATTAATTAAATTCAAAATGTTGCCGTTTTGTGATTACGTTTGGTTTTGATTTGAATCTAAAATGCTGTCTTTTTACGATTACGTTTGGTTTGAGTTTTTTACTAAATGGTGTTTTCTTTATTGGGCGCGACTGTGTGTATTCGCCATGAATAGCTACAACCGAAGCTTCATGTTTTTACCAAACAAGCATGAAGAGGTCTATATAAACACACCCTCACTACATAAATTAAAACACTTCATTTAGCGTTGAGTGCATATATAATAAAAAGAGAGTTCAACCATTATTTCTGGTTCGTCGTGTATAGAACTTTGAGTGTTTCTTCTTTTGTACGGTTGATCATTGTATCTTTGGAAGCAACGTCCACAGGCTCGTAAAGCACCACCACGATGGGCGAATTTGCTTTAAGGACATTGTGTTAAATACAAGCTTTGATCTCTGTAATCTCCTATTTTTTCTGCAATTCTATAAGTTTACAGTTTCTATATTCTTATACTATTTTGGTAATTTCAAGTTTCTATATTCCTATACTGTTAAAATACTGCTTCTGTATTTTTCAAGTTTTTTGTTTTAAAACTTTATACTATTTTGGTTTCAAAAGAATTTTCTATTTTTCAAAACAGTTTACTAGTTTTTTCAAAATAGTTTCTATATTTCTGAAATAAATAAAATTTTTTTTAAAGCACTGGTAATAACAATCTTAAAGCAAATCATACTTTATCAGTTTTTAAACAATGTTTTATTTATCTGTTTTAATCTGCAGTATTTTTCTTACTGCAAAATTTTGTTCAAGTACTATACTACTGTTTTACAAATTTATTAATCTATGTATATTTGTACTGTAGTTTTTAATGGCTATTGAAACAAACACAACTCATACTGTTGTTGTGGTGCTTGCACTTGTAATAGTACCCCGGTTCTTGTGAACCACAATGAGAAGCCAAAGAAATTTAGTAGAATTGATTTCAAGAGATGGCAACAAAAGATGTTGTTTTATCTCACTACTCTGAATTTGGCTCGATTCTTTTGTGAAGATGCTCTTGCTTTGAGAGAGAATGATACTGATAGGCAAATGGTTATTGTAGTTGACACTTGGAAGTACGCTGATTTCCTCTACAAGAATTATATCCTTAATGGATTGGACAACACATTATATAATGTGTATTGTACAATCAAGATTACAAGGGAACTATGGGACTCTTTTGACAAAAAATACAAAATAGAGGATGTCGACATGAAGAAGGTCGTGGTGGGCAGATTTGTAGACTACAAGATGATTGACTCTAAGAAGGTGATCAATCAAGTTCAAGATCTCCAAGTTATCTTGCATGATATTCATGTGGAAGGCATGTCCCTAAGTGAGTCCTTCCAAGTTGTTGCGATCATTGAAAAGTTGCCGCCTTCTTGGAAAGAATTCAAGAGTTACCTAAAGCACAATCGTAAGGACATTAAGCTTAAAGACTTGATCGTGAGATTAAGGATTGAAGAAGACAGCCGTACTTCTGAAAAGTAAGTGGGGAAAGCCATCATGGAATCCAAAGCCAATATTGTGGAATATAGACAAAGCTCTCAGAACAAGAAAATGAAGCACAATGGTGATGGTCTCGAACAAGGTCCAAATAAGAAGTTCCAAGGCAACTGCTATGTGTGCAACAAACAAAGGCACCGTGCTAAGGATTGTTGCAGTCGTAAGGACCAAGGGAGTCTAAGCAAAAAACTTGCTCAGGCTAATATGACCTAAGTGGACAACCTCTTTGAAGATGTTTCTGAAATGAACCTTTCGGTTGTGGTTTCCGAAGCCAACTTCATTGGTAGCAATACCAAAGAATGGTGGGTGGACACTCGGGCTACTCGCCATGTTTGCTTTAATAAAAAGATGTTATCTTCATATCATGTTATAGATAACGGAGAAAAACTTTTTATGGGCAACTCATCGACTTCCAAGATTGAAGGTCAAGGACAAGTGGTATTGAATATGACATCTAGAAAGGAGTTTACCTTCAATAATGTGCCACATGTACTTGATATTCAAAAGAACTTGGTATCTGGATCATTGTTGAGCAAAAAGGGATTCAAATTGGTGTTTGTGTCTAATAAATTTGTCTTTACCAAAATGGCATGTATGTGGGTTAGGGGTATATGAGCGATGGGCACTTTAAGAAGAATGTAATGACTATAGTACCTTTTATTAATAATAATAAGAACATAACTTCTGCTCATATGTTTGAATCTTCAAATATGTGGCATGTTAGACTAGGACATGTTAATTATGATACATTGAGTAGACTAATTAATATGGAATATTTGCCTAAAATTGAATTTGATTCAAATCATATATATGAAACTTGTGTGGAAGCAAAATTCACAAGAACTTTTTTTCAATCAATTAAAAAAAGTTTTGATCCTCTAGAATTGATACATTTAGATATTTGAATTTTGAAATTTATTCAAACTAGAGGTGGTAAGAAATATTTTCTTACCTTTATTGATGATTGCACAAGAAACTATTATGTTTACTTGTTGAGAAGTAAAAAAGAGGCATTGGAAATGTTTATGCATTATAAGAATGAGATTAAGAATCAACTTGATAAAAAGATCAAGATATTGAGAAGTGATAGAGGTAGTGAATACGAAGCACCTTTCGGAGAGTTTTGTTCACAACATGGTATTATGCACCAAACAACTGCACCATATTCACCTCAAAAAATAGTATTGCTGAAAGGAAAAATAAAACTTTAAAAGAAATGATGAATGCATTATTATTAAGTTTTGGACTACCTCAGAATTTGTGGGGGGAAGTAATACTTTCCACAAATAATAAGTCCCCTTATGAGTTGTGAAAAAGCCGTAGACCTTCTTATAAATACTTAAAAGTGTAGGGATGTTTGGCTAAAGTGGTGATTTCTACACCTAAAAAGGTTAAAATTGGATCAAAAATAGTTGATTGTGTTTTCATTGGGTATGCTCATAATAATAGTGCATATCGATTTTTGATTCATAAATCTGAACTTTCTGATATACATGTTAGTACTATTATTCAGTCAAGGAATGCATTATTTTTTGAACATGTATTTCCTTGCAAATCCACATAGGAGGTAAGTTCTCAAAAAAGAATTTTTGTCACTAAAAATAGAAGTAGTCAAGACCAAGAGACACAACAAGATAATGATGAACCTAGACGCAACAAAATGGCTAGAACATCAAAATCTTTTGGTCTAGATTTTCTAACGTATTTGTTAGAAATCAGCCTGAAAGTTTTAAGGAAGCATTATCAAGTCTTGAAGCACCATATTGGAAAGAGGTGATTAATAGTGGAGTAGAATCCATTCTACAAAATTATACGTGGGAACTAGTAGATCTTCCACCAGGTTCAAAACTTCTTGGATATAAATAGATATTTTAGAAGAAAATGAAAGTAGATGAATCTATTGATAAGTACAATGCCAGACTTGTTATCAAAGGATACAAGCAAAAAAAAGGCTTGTACTATTTCGACACATATTCACCAATTACAAGGATAACATCCATTCAAATGCTAATAGTTATTACAACTATACACAATCTTGAGATACATCAAATGGATGTAAAGACAACTATTTTAAATGGTGAATTAGATGAAAAAATATATATAGAATTGTTTTAGGTCGAGAAAAGAAAGTTTGTCGGCTTGTTAAATCTCTTTATGGATTAAAACAAGCACCAAAGTAGTGACATGAGAAATTTGACAATTTAATGATGTCAAAATCAAGATCAATGAGTGTGAAAAAAGTGAATATGTCAAGAACACAGAAAATGACTTTGTTATTATTTGTCTCTATGTTGATGATATGCTCACTATGTGTAGTAATAATGAAGTCATTAAAGTTACCAAGAAAATGTTAAACAATAAGTTTAACATGAAGGACTAAGGTGTTGTTGATATTATACTAGGGATAAAGATCTCTAGAACACCGGATGGACTGATATTATCTCAATCACATTACATTGAGAGAATACTTAAGAAATTTAAACAAGCTGATAACAATCCAATAAGAACACCTGTAAATGTAAATCTATACTTATCTAAGAATAATGACAAAAACATATCACAATTAGAATATGCACAAATAATTGGCAGCCTAATGTATGTGATGAATTATACCCTTCCAAACATAGCTTATACTAGCAAATTGAGTAGATACACAAGTAATCCTGGTCCAAACCAATGGAAGGTAATAGTTAGGGTTTTGATGTATTTAAAATACACCCAAATCTATAGATTGCACTACTCAAGGTATCCAACAGTACTTGAAGGATATTGTGATACAAACTGGATATCCGATACCAAAGGCTCAAAGTCCACAAGTGGTTATTTATTTACACTTGGTGGTGGAATAGTATTATGGCAATCTTCTTAGCAAACGGGTATTACTAGATGTCACGACCCGAAACCCACCCTGTGCGGATCTCGGATCGCGACTGCCGCCTTTAGGCTCGGGAGCCTTTGGGCGAAGCGAGACATAAGCAACAGTATCGGATGGCGGTGCAGCCTTGGCTTGCGGAAGCGTGAAAAACCCTTTTTTAAAAAAAAAAATACTTTCGCACATCCATCCGGTACTAGCCGCTCTTCATAGCAGTACACATAATAATAATAATAATCAGAGCATACTAAAACTTAAGGTTTTATACATACATGACATATCCAGTTGCCTCTCGGCTTAAGTACGTAATTTTCCAAAATCTAGTACATCCCAAAATCTGTCCCATTACAAGTTCTAGTATCCTCAAAAGTTCATGAATATACAGAGCCACTAATCATCATCCCAAGATGGAGCAAGGCTCCCACTCGTCATCGTTACCTGAAAAAAATTTAGGGAATGGGGTGAGCTTCGAAAAGCCCAATGAGTAATTCCTGCATCTGTCATGGGTTTCAGTTGGTAGTGGTTTTGTACATAAGAGTTTATAAAATTCTCACTACCAACTGTTCGTATATTTTAAACACAGAGTACATGCATTTTTCATAACAGATAGCTTTGAAACATTTAAAGTATTCAAGGCTAAATAAGCATTTCGTCAAACAGAGTATATGCATTTCAAGCATATAAAGAGGCATAATAAAAATGAGGATAAAACCTGCTTTCATTTCTAAAATCATTTGTCATCTTTTCACTTTTTAACTGGAGGATCCGTTTCGAACCAGACCCTAGTCTTACTTCTGAGAGATCTCGTTGCCTGGGGGATTAGATCCTGCTGCCGGGCATTATTCTGAATTGAGAACCCGAAGGGTGCTCAATAACTGGTGATGCTTATGTATCATTATTATCTTGCAAAACGTTAGCTTCTTCAAGAAATGCTTTTATGAGCATTTAAAACATGATGTTCTTGATAGAATCTTCACATAGTTGGAATAACATTTCAGAACAGATGACATGTTAAATACTTTCAAAGAGAATTGTAACAAAAATCATTCACTGAACATGTCGTAAGAGAATTATAAGAGCGGAATATTTCAATACAGGAATCACGAAATATGGAATTGAAACATTCAATGCTTCAGATATTTTGAAGTTTAAAACATCATTTAAATCGTGGAGTTAAAATCTCCATTTCAAATGCAAGATTACTCACCTTGATTTCCTGGGTTTGCACTATTAGTTGATTGTTCCCTTCCCTTTGTAGTTCCTAGAAACAATTCACAATAATCTATTAACTTCAATGTACTTCAAATATCTCCTATTGATGTTTCTAATTATGTTCAAATCGTATTACGTCCTAACGTCTTATCGTGAGCCTTATTTTATTGACGCATCATATTTTTATACTTTATTTCGTAATATGGACCTCACCGTTGAGTCCAGAACGTCGAAGAAAGTCAATTTAGACCTTCTTGACTTTTAATTGGGCTTTGGACATGTCAGGGGCAATTTGGTAATTTGAACTTTAACGTGTCCTAATTTTTTTGGAGTCTCGTCTCATAAAACGGACCACACCATTGAGTCCAGAACGTCCAAAATAGTCAAAATCCACCATTCATTTACTTTATTCGGACTCCGTTTGACTTGTTTGAGAACTAGGGGCAATTTCATAATTTTTATTATTTAAATATTATTAAATTAATATTAATTTATTTTAGCTTGGGCCACAGTGGAATTTTGTTGAAGTTTTGGGGTCAAATTACAATTTCCCTAACTTCCAGACTGAACCAGTGGGTTCAGTTGCATTGGAACTGAACCGGTCCGGTTTTAGCTGAACCAGTCGGTTTGGTTCGGTTAAACACATAAAGCTGACGTCATGATGACGTCAGCCCTAATTTTTTAAATTTAAAACCAACCAAAACGTCGCCGTTCTAATAATTTGGTGGACTTGGTCTCGTCCTGACACGTGTCCTAGTTAACCCGTCTAACTCGATTTAAATGGCGAGTCCACTCGGTCGTCTTCTTCACGATTTTTACCAGTGTTGCCCTAATTTTCAGTTTTCAAAATCTTTGATTTCGTGACTTTTTAAGCTGATTCGATCTCTGTTTTCAGGTGATATGGGCTACCGAATGTTTAAGAAACATTTTGGCATTCTTGTGCTACTCTAAAACCAACCCAATCGTTCGGTCTAACCTTGAATACCCGAACCTGCAACTCCATGGTAAACCCTCGTTTCTTCACTATTTTTAATGAGGTTTGGTTCTATGTGACCCTCATGACATGGGGATTCAATCCTCATTCCAAAGATCATGTCTCATCGTGTTTTTGTGAGGCTGGGTTCTAAAACCCGAACCTTCAACTCGTGATTTCATGGTCGATTCCGAGTCTTTGGGGTCGTGTATCTAGATTTTAGAGATACTAGAAGGGTCTAGTTTAAGTTCTAACAGGCCAAAATCTGATCAACGTTGGTTGGTTCAGACCTGCAAAGTTTGCGGTCCATCCATGACGGATGTGCATTGTGTGGTTGTTTTAGGGTCGATTCAATGCTCTAGTTTTATGCCTTATTATGATATTACATTTTAGGTATCATGCATGCAGTTTATGGAATTTTAAAGTAGTAAAACTGTAACAAAATTTGATCAAAGAAGAAAAGGAAAATTTTGAGGTTATACCTCTAGACAGTGGCTGGTCTCTTCTTTGTTCGTGGCTTAAGCAGAGACCTCAGTGGTTTGGCTTGTTCCAACCGTGTACTTCCAGTCCTCAGTTCCCTTCCCTTGCTCCTTCAATGGCCAAACTCACACACAAGGTCTCACTTTCTCTCTCTAGATTCCTCTCATGGTCTCACACCAAATCTGATATATACATAGAGCACACAGTTTGCTTAGGTTGCTTGTTTTCTAAAACCAGAATTTGGATGCATGAAAGCTGGTTAGTGGATGGGGTTGTAAGGAAATCATGTTGTCTCCCCTATATATCTCCATGTATACATATAATAGTGGAGGTTTCGGCTGATTGATAGACTGAAGAGGGAGGAGATGAGGTAAGCCAATGATCTGGGATTTGCATGTAAGGCCATTGGCCAATTTGGGAGGTGGCCTTGGCTAATTTGAGTTTAAATAAAAATTGGTTGCATATATAGGCACAAAGATGTCAACAGCCCACTTGGTAACTTTTTGGACAACAAGAATCATGCCCACTTGGTCAAGGGTTCAAGTCCCCTTGGCCATACTTTTGGGAATTTTCCCTATTTTAGGCTTAGGCCTTGTTTGGTTGGCACACTTAACTGTTTCGGCTATTTCCTAAATATTTTCTTTTCCGTTGCTCCTTTTTCGACGCGGTTTCTTCCAGTCACTTTCTATTTAGGTTAGCTTTAATATCTAAGGTCTAGTGTCAGTTATTAATCCCTTAGAATTCCCGTATTTTGTTAACTCGAGTTTTCTTAGTGTTAAAGTAACATCATTTCACCTAATTAATTGGAAATGAGGTTCAAACATTATTTTATGGGTCTATCATGAGGTTCTCGATTAACTTCTAAATTATTCTTTATGTTTGGTCCAAATTAATGATTAGTAACTAATCATTTCTTAATCAGGGTCGGGGTGTTACAACTAGATCCATGATGGAATCTAAATTTATTACACTTGATAAAGCTGGTGAAGAAGCTGAGTGGCTTCGTCACTTCCTAGAAGATATTACAATGTGGCCAAAATATGTGCCTGCTATTTGTATTCATTGTGATAGCCAATCAGCAATTGGTAGGGTATAAAGTCACATATATAATGGGAAGTCTTAACATACTCATCGAAGACATAATACTATGAAACAACTACTCTCTAATGGTATTATGTCCATTGAATACATAAGATCAAAAGATAACATTGCGAATCGATTAACCAAAGGTTTGAGCAGAGAGCAAATGAATAAATCATCAAGGGGAATGGGTTTAAAACCTATGCACTAAGAGTCGCTATAATGCTAACCCAACCTAGTTGGATAGAGATCCCAAGATCTAGGTTCAAAGGGACAACCAAATTGTGTGTGACTCATTGAGATCAATATGGAGATAAAATTTTTTACTCATTCCTATGATAAAAATTAGTGATACCTACAGTGTTGAATAAGATAAGTTAATCTTTTAATGATTCTTATACTTAAATAACACAAGTGGGGTATAGCAGGATACTCTTAATAAGAAGTCATCTATATGAATGTGAACTAGGTTGGTTTTATGAGAATGATAAAAGCTAAATTCTCTAAGTGCACTCATGAAAACCAGAAATTTTTCAAGGCTAAAATGAACACAATCATAAGAACCAACTATGTCAGGAAAGATATATGTCAAGAACACAGAAAATGACTTTGTTATTATTTGTCTCTATATTGATGATATGCTCATTATGGGTAGTAATAATGAAGTCATTAAAGCTACCAAAAAAATATTAAACAATAAGTTTGACATGAAGGACTTAGGTGTTGTCGATGTTATACTAGGGATAAAAATCTCTAGAATATCGAATGGACTGATATTATCTCAATCACATTACATTGAGAGAATACTCAAGAAATTTAAACAAGTTGATAGCAGTCCAACAAGAACACATATAGATGTAAATCTATACTTATCCAAGAATAAAGGCAAAAACATATCATAATTAGAATATGCACAAATAATTGGCAACCTAATATATGTGATGAACTGTACCCGTCCAGACATAGCTTACACCAGAAAATTGAGTAGATACACAAGCAATCTTGGTCCAAACCAATGGAAGGCAATAGTTAGGGTTTTGACGTATTTAAAATAAACCCAAAACTATAGATTGCATTACTCAAGATATCTAGCAGTACTTGAAGGATATTGTGATGCGAACTGGATATCCGATACCAAAGACTCAAAGTCCACAATTGGTAATTATTTATATTTAGTGGTGGAGCAGTATCATGGAAATCTTCTAAGCAAATGGGCATTGCTAGATCCATGGTAGAATATGAATTTATTGCATTTGATAAAGGTGGTGAAGAAGTTTAGTGGCTTCGTCACTTCCTAGAAGATATTACAATGTGGCCAAAACATGTGTCTGTTATTTGTATTCATTGCGATAGCCAATCAGCAATTGACAGGGCATAGAGTCACGTGTATAACGGTAAGTCTTGACATATTCGTCAAAGATATAATATTGTGAAACAACTACTCTCTAATGGTATTATGACCATTGAATACATAAGGTCAAAAGATAACATTGTGGATCGGTTAACCAAAGGTTTGACCAAAAACAAATGAATAAATCATCAAGGGGAATGGGTTTAAAGCCTATGCACTAAGAGTCGCTATAATGCTAACCCAAGCTAATTAACTAGAGATCCCAAGATCTAGGTTCAAAAGGATAACCAAATTGTGTGTGGCTCATTGAGATCACTATGGAGATAAAATCTCCTACTCATTCCTATAACAAGAATAATGATGCCTGCAACGTTGCATAGGATAAGTTAATCTTTTAATGATTCTTATACCTTGTTAACACAAGTGGGGTATAGTAGGATAGTCTTAATAAGAATTCATCTATATGAGTGTAACTAGGTCGGTTCTATGAGAATGATAAAGGCTAAATTGTCTAGGAGCACTCATGAAAACCAGGAATTGTTCAAGGTCAAAATAAACACAATCATAAGAACCAACTATATCAGGAAAGATTCTATGTGAATGTTATTGTCTTGGTTTACACAAACAGTTAAACAATTCAAGACATCATGTTCACTAATCAACTAGTAACTTCGATAGTATTTCACAAGGGAAGGTTCAATGCCACAAACTACCTTCTCGATGCAGGAGATTTCCAACTAAATTCTCTCTTAGTGTCTACATGCAATTTTCATTACTTTCAGTCTATTTCATTCACGTGGGAGGTTGTTAGAAAGAATTGGCTTTTGAGCATAATTTTTAGCTATCTTTGAGCTAAAATTAAAATGAGTCTCACACATTAATTTTGGTGAGTCCATATGAAAATGTGTTCTTCTGCATGAAAAGATTAAGATTGTTATGACCCAAAACCCACCCCATATGGATTAGGGGTCCGTGACGGGGTCTGCGGCCCATGGGCCGTTCCCTGCCAAGAGGATCTTAAACAGTGAATAATATTTAATGAGTACATATTATAGTCATTAGTAAGTCTAATATCGTCATCTGGTTATCATGATACATGCCCAAAAATATGAGTGTTTATAATACAGATCCTCAAAAACACAACAAAAATAGGACCGTGGAAATATGAGAGAAGTTAGGACATCACAGCATATAATCTATTACAAAACTTGCAAAAAGGGCTATCAGTAGCCAATAGGCGTCTAGTCAACCTGAGCGTCTGACGGTCCTCTGATATCTTGCTGCCTTGGAAAAAAAAAAAAATATATATATATATATATATATATATATATATAATTGGGGTGAGCTAACAAAGCTCAGTAAGTACATTCCTAGCTTTGCCATGGGTTAGGGTTAGTCCACAAGAATAATAGAAGAGAAAGATATCAGATAGCTAGTCACTAAGATAAAGTAATAATGACCCAAGGGTCCAAGAAGGCATATCCCACAACATGCTACAAGGAAGTGATAACAATCATCTAAAATGGGATCTGGCCTGACATGATGTTTTGCTGCCACAAACAAATACATTAGCCAATCAAAAGTGTATCATGCTTGCATTATATGATCATTCACAGGACATAAAATATGATCATCCAACGAATGTCCAAAAACGTCAATAGTGAGCTCTAACTGAACAAGATACGTAACAACTAGGGCCTGGTATACCCCTAAAAATTCACATTCAGGTCTGCCTCTTTATCCTAGGCTTACTGAATAGCGCCGGAGCTCTTTCATCTCAAGTCCCTAGAGGACACACAAGACCCCAAAGGGTCCACCCCTCATCTGTGAATAAATGGGCACCATTGTGACTAAGCACAACCCCGAGCACTTACCGAATATCATGATCAATAAAATTTCACACAGGATGTACAATCATGTGAAATAGCCAAAATATCAATCGACGAGATATAAGTGTGTGGAACAACAAGATCTCTATCAACAAGATGTACAATTATGCTTAAGTATCAGCAATCAAGTTCACAAATGATATAGGCAAGTAAATCAAATTTGAAGTACAGGCATAACCAATAATCACAAGTCAATTGGCCCCAAATCAAAGAGATTAATTTCATTAGGTAGTGATAGAGTAAAAATCTAACAACATTTGAAAATAAATGTTACTTGGCTAAGAAGAACACATATTAAAGCATAGGAGTTACTTACCTTAAAATAATTTCCATTTGTTCCACTAATCTCAAGTTTCTTTCTCTTTTCCTTTTGAGGTTCCTATAAATCAGAAATTTAATTATCAATAACTCATCGCCTTTAATTTTCATGTCGATACTAATGCTCGTGATTTATTTAACCCCCCCGAATATCATTTAGCACGTTTTTGAGTCGTTAAATTTATACATCAGTTTTCACAATATTTTATTTAGGTAAATGGACCCCCACCGTTGAGTCCAAGATGTCTAACAAAACAAGTCTTAGCTTTCGTGGTCTCTCATTTGACTTCGGGCACCTCCAAGGGCAAAATAATAATTTTACATTTTATATGCCTTAATTTTTTAGAATTTATTTAGGCTTCACGGACCTCACCATTGCGTTTAGAATGCCCGACATAATTAAAATATACTATCTTTTATTTTTAATTAGCCCCGGGTACCATTAGGGGCAATATAGTCATTTATAATTTATGTGTCTATATTTTTGGGATCTCATCTCGTAAAACGAACCCCGTCATTGGGCCCGGAGTGTTCGAAATAGTCAAAGTACATTATTCATTTATTTAATTTGGGCATTGGGGTTATTTTCCATAATTAGATTAATATAATTAATTTAATGATATAATATAATATGATATATTTGATAAGTCACATTTTTTAACAAATGTGGCAGTTGCACAGTGGCCTATTCCTTGTCTTAAGTTCCTCCCTCTATTTGGTCAGGGGTTCAAAACCTCCTGACTATGCGTCCCACTTTTTCTTTTTCAGTTCAGTCCACCTGCGCCTAGGGTGGGTCTGACCCGACCCGACTGCCTGACTCGGCCGCCTAACCTGCGGCAATCATCCTTCTATTTTTCCTGCGCTGTCTCCGGCGTCTTCTCTAATGTCGGCGACGGTTTCAATGGGCTTTTCAAAGTTCAAAAAATGTAGTTTTGTTCCATTTTTTTCGAGGGTTCCAGTTTTCTGACCCAAACCGACTTTGGGCAACCCAAAGGCCATCGAACAGCCACTTCCAGTGGCTGCTCCGGCGAAAAGCCATTTTTTGGAGACTTTTCGTTTTGCTTTTTCTCGCTATTTCGATGCCCATTTTCGACGTGTTTTATATCAAAATGACGTTAGGGACTTCAATAATTCATTTGGGTTTGTTTTTAGCTTCAACTAGGACACTTTTCTTCCACCCATCATTTTTTTGGCCACCTTTCTCTCTCTACATTTTCTCTCTCATTTCTCCACCAAAAATTCTTCCATTTCTTCCTAAATTCATCATTTTTCCACTCTTTCAAACCTTATATTTCTTTGAGCATTTAGTTTTAGTTTTTGAAAAACTCAGTAAAAACAGTGAATAAAATGCAGAAAAGAGAAGTAGGAAACTTACCTCTTTTTTCCCTTCCTTTGCCTCTGATCTCTTTCCTTCTTATCCTCTTTCTTTTCCTTGCTCACAACAATCTCTCTCTCTCTCTCTCTCTCTCTCTCTCTCTCTCTTTGTTTTTGTGGTGTGGCCGAATGGCTGTGTGTGTGTGAATATATATATATATATATATATATTCAGTTTATTGCTTTGAACTGCCCTTCATTGTTTCAACCACCCATGGTACACCTACCATGCTGCTTACACCAACTTATATATAAGTATATCTATAATCATAGGCCGGCTATGCTGCTTGTAGTAGGCCATTATGCACCTATATATATATATACATATATAAAAATATTTTATTTTTATTATCTTTGCTCTAGATCATTCTTTTTATGTCCATATATATATATATATATATATTTCACGTGTAATATATAAAACAAAATGGTTGGTAGCCCAAATGACCTTTTTTTTTGGATTTTAAATACTTCATTTATTATGGTCAAGGGCTCAAAACCCACTGATTGCATTTTTGGTATTTTTGACCATGTTTTTGCCTTGAGGCTTTGTTTGGCAAATCGAAAATGCATATTCTAGCTTTTTACATTTTATCTCTCTCTTTTTATTTCTCTTTTTACGATGGGGTTTCTTTAAGTAGTTCCCTACCCGGGTTGGTCTCGATATTCTAAGCTTTGCGTCGTATCTATTTCATTATGGTCTTCGTGGCTTACTAATTCGAATTCTTGTAGTATTGAAACTTAGCTAAGACGATTAAATTAACACATTAAATTCTGAAAAAGACATCATTACATTAATTAATCGATAAAATAAGTTTGAGGTATTACAAAGATTATGTATTGGGTTGCTCAAAACCATTAGGGAGTGAATGATAAATTGTCTCAAAACATCACTACTTGAAAATGGTAACAAAAGCTTGAAGCTTATGAAAAGCTTGTGTTTCACATAGGATGGTTACAAGGATTTTAAATAATATATATACAATTACCTTGAAGGAGGGTTTGGGTCCCAAGGGGCACCCAAGTTTTATGGAAAGGGGAGGAACAGACAATTACCATTGCCGCCGCCCAAGTTTTATGGAAGGGGAAGGAACAGACAATTACCCCAAGGGGCACCCAAGTAATTGTATATATATATATATATATATGTATATATATATATATATATTGTAAATAATATACATACAATTACTGCTGCCGCTGCCTCGCCCTGCACCAAACTGTCGGGTCTAGTTCGGGTTTGGGCTTGGGCTTGGGCTTGGGCTTGGCCCATCATATATATATATATATATATATATATATATATATATATATATCTTTTTGGAAAAAAATTCATTCAAATAACTTTCCAAAAATGTTGTCGTTTTTGTTACCATTAGGAACAAACCAAAACGTTGTCGTCGTTTAGTTAGTAGATTAATTAAATCCAAAACGCTGTCGTTTTGTGATTACGATCAGTTTGAATTTTTTACTTGCGAATTTGCTTTAAGGACATTATATTAAACACAAGCCTTGATCTCTGTAATTTTCTATTTTTTTTGCAATTTTGTAAGTTTAAAGTTTTTGTATTCTTATACTGTCTCTATAATTTCAAGTTTTTTTTTTATTCCTATATTGTTAAAATACTGCTTCTGTATTTTTCAAGTTTCTTGTTTCAAAACTTTATATATTGTTTTGGTTTAAAAAAATATTTTCTTTTCCAAAACAATTTTTTATTTTTCATAACAATTTACTATTTTTTCAAAATAGTTTCCATATTTCTGAAATAAATCAACATTATTTTAAAGCACTGGTAATAACAAGGAATGGGAAAAGAGATTAAAAATGGGTGCTGGTTCGAGAGAGGAATAAGATTGGGTACAACTCCCTACTGGACTTATATATTTAAATTATATAAAATCTACTCAATATTCCCACATTCTCTTAAATATTGTCACACATTTAATAGGTAAATATATTATATGTAAATATATATATATATATATATGTTTACATATATTTATATTTGTAATAACATTAATTGATTAGTTTTAATATTTTAATTTTTTAAATATTAATAAAATCAAATTTTTAGATGGCAATAGCAAGGTTGAGATTTTGGGAGATGGGGTGGGATTGGAATGTAGGATGTAATTAGCGAGACGGGAGAATGTTCCATTTAAATAGGGTGGTGATTGGAGAGGGCCTTCATTTTGCCAACTCTACGAGGAATTCTACCCTCACTTTTGTTTGACTAGTAAACTTTAAATACATATAATAATTCGCAAGTCACATGAATCAATTAAAATTGAGTATTTTGATGTTCATTAGAATCGAATTGAAGATGTATAATTTTATTGCTCATTACTAACTTCAATCCCATAACCATCAAGCTTATCTTTTAATTAGAGTTCATGGTTTTTTATTATGAGGGAAAAAAATGATCGAGCTTTGTTTGATGACTGTTTTTGTACATAGGAAAAAAAGGTATTTTGGAGGGTTTGTGTGTGTGTGTGTGTGTGTGTGTTGATAACAAGTTAGTTAGATAATGTAGTAGTGTATTTGGGAGAGCGGATGATGGATCAAATTGCGCGTCCAATCTATAATTCTTTGTTGCTCCAAATATCTCTTTCGACAAAGCAGCATCCCTCGACAATTCTTCTATCCTCTTCCCAACCAAACAAACCCGTAGTCGTTTGCTAACTCCTGAAAATCTTAAAGAACTTAGAGAACACAAATTAAAGGACATTGACCTTGACTGCTTTAAGTTTTTTCTTCTATAATTGCCCTTTAATAGATTTGCAAAAAAATTATTTTGCCTATCATTCTCATCTCTCCCCCATTCAAATCTTAGATTATATATATATATATATATATATGTGTGTGTGTGTGTGTGTGTGCGCGTGCACGCGAGCGGGTGTGCATGCGTGTATAGTATATGTGTGTGTATAATATGCATGTGTATATATTGCGTATTTATATATGTGTGTATATATGTTAATTATATTTACATAATTAGATATTTTCAATCTACAACTGAATATAAATCGGAAAGAAGTAAAAGATGAAGGAATTGTTACAAATTACAATCTCATCTCTTTAAAATACGATAAAATGGCCATATAAAATAGTGCTTGAGATGTACGCAATGGAGGAAATGGTGGATTTTCAGTCGTCTCTTTCTCTACATTCTCTTTCTTTTTTCTTTCTCGAACTATTTATTATACTATTCTTGTATAGACAAAGAAATATCGATAACCAAGACCCCTACCAAGTTCGTTACTCACTCTTTCGAGCGATTCAAGTGCAACTCTTTAAAACATAAGGTGCAACTTATACGACATGTGATGCAACTTATCTAATGTTATGCACTAATTCAATTTGATGTTATTTTTCTAAATCTGGTACAATTTTTACAAAGTTAAGATGCAACTCTCTAATACGTAAAGTGCAACTTACACAATATTGGTACAACTTACATAACACTGTGAACTAATTTAATTTGATATTATTCTTCTAAACCTAGTGCAACCTTTAACAAATATCATAAACATTCAATATTTGTGTCTAGTTTTAACTCAATCATATATGGATTTAAGTTTTTCCATAAACAAACAATATATATAAAAACAATATCAATGCCCATTCATCCGTCAACTACATAACAGATCCAAAATCTAACAATTTGACAATATTTTTGTCTAGTTCTAGTTCAATCGTGTATGTATTTAGGTTTTCTTCAATCCAATCCTTAATAAATTCAAAATCATAGAATAGATTGGTAAAAAATGAAGAGAAGTTATCAAGTTTAAAGGTAAAGTAGATGCTCAAAATTTTTTATCTTTGAAAGTTGATTGTTGAGACTCTCATTAACAGTGAGATCACATAAAAACTTCATCACAGTGTGATAGTAATGAAAATTGATGTTGGGGCTCACTGACCTTTAATTGTGTAAAAAGATTTGTTTGTGTGAGATAATGAGAGATTAGGGTTTGTGTTAAATAAAGAGTGTTAATCTTATTTTTTGATAAATGATATTTTTGTCACACAATATATGAAAGAGATAAGATTGATATTTTTTTAATTTTTATGATGTCTTATTAATTTAAATCATAAAAATAAATTTTTATTTAAATTAAAATCTATCACCAATTGACTTCTAATTTTAAGAAAATAAAAAGTGATTGAATTTTAATTGCTTTTTTTTAACTTCACAAGTATTAAATTACAAACGTCAGGACTTTTAAAGTGAGAGAATATAATCATCTATATATATATATATACACACAATATAATATACTTGACGGAGGGTGATAACGGCGAGATGTAAAGAGGATTGGGACTTGCGTCTCACGACGCCGATGACGCGGCTTGACCGTCGAAACACAAGAGTGAGTGGTACCAGTATTAAACTACACTAGAGTCAAATATTGATAAACCATAGTTAGTGTCCGTACACAAAGTTGACGCGTGTCCCGATGAACGCGGTATCTTCACCCCCGCCCTCTTACCACCGTCCTATTTAATGTCATGCTTCCTTCCTCGTTACTTCCCATTTCCTCTGTCCTCATCATCCCTTTCTCTCTCTCTCCTCTCTCTTCCTGACTTTGCCTTCTCTACTGACTTCGTTCATGGAGGACCAAATTCAGTCCGTCATCTGAGTCGCCCAGTTTTTAGACCATTTGAGCTATATTCATGTTATTTCTTTCTGTACCATAGTTTGGCAGATCTGTTTCTTGAAAATGTTGTGATTATTCCATCACCACCGTCAATTGTAAGTGCTAGTATTGTTTTTTGATTTTTGTGAGCAATTTTAAAGTAAAAAAAAATGACTTCGTCGGAGAATTTGGCGAGTTTGGATCCCTGGACGTTCAGGCCGACATTCGCCGACTCGTGGATTTCGGAAACGTTTGCCCGAGACACCGAAACGATAACGAAGGCGCTCCAGAAGTCTATCTCTAACCACTCGGAAACCATCATATCGTCGGACGCCCTCTCTCCCTTCTTCAACCTCGTCAAGACTGAAACAACGACCGCTCAGACGCCGAGCGTCTCGGGCTCCGACGCCGAGCCGGCGGCACCGAAACGCCGGAATCCAATACCGGTTACGAACAGCACCGGGAAAACCACCAAACGGAAGTCACGTGCCTCGAAGCGGACTACCACAACGTTTATCACCGCCGATCCGGCGAATTTCCGGCAGATGGTGCAGCAGGTGACCGGCGTTAGGTTCAGCAACGGGCTGCTTCCGGTTGCCCCCCTGTTGAAGCCGGAGCCGCAGAGACCAGTTAACCGGCTCCAGGGATGCTTGCCCACCCTCGACACATCAGCCTTCTTGCTCGACCACCACCAGCAGGTGCTAGGTTCCACCTCAGCGTCGGCGATGGTGGCGGCGCAGCCCTCATCCCTCACTATTCCGCCAGCGGTGGTGGCTGACGGTGGCGGTGGGTTTGATTTTGACTCTTTTTCGACCTTTCCCACCCTTGAGTCGTGGAAAGTAATGTAAATTTTTTTTTTCTTGTTTTGTAATCCCTCTTTTTTATCAGTTTTTTCTTTGTACTAATGTAGTGGAGGACGTCTTCATGAGATGAAATGGGGTTGCTTCTGTTTATACTTTAATTTTGGAAGGCGTGTTTGGTTGGAACTCTTTTTTACATTATTGTTATAATGTGTTTGTGGGTTGGGGGTTATGTATTATTATGTATTAAGTGGTGATGTGGTAGAATATGAATGGCTGCAGTTATATATATCCTTTTGCCAGTGCTTGCTTGCTTGTTTTGCATATCCATCATTCTCAGTAATCTTTGCAAATTTTCTCCACTATTATGCTTCTTTGGAGCCAACATTTACGTTTGTAAGAGCAACTCCGGCGCATGTGACATTCAGGTGTGAAATTCATAGCAGTCAAAATGATATTTTAAATTTAAAATTTTTTACTCTAAAGGAGGGTGGTATTTATAGTTGTAAAATGATATCTAACGGTCTGTGGAGGTGGCCATTTGACGGTAGGATCATTTTTATTTTTATTGTTACAACAGTTATTATTTCAACAGTTCTATTTCAACAAAGAGTTCTATAAATATAGGGAGTTTATGAAGAGAAAATTTATCAAAGCACGAGAAATTACTCTAAAAATTATTCTATAAATTTAGAATGATTTTATTTATTTAACTAATTTTTATAATTAAATAATTTTTTAATTTAGTTAATTGTTAGAATTTAAATTAATTTTTTAAATTAAATTAATTTTTATAATTTAATTTAAAAAATTAATTTAAATTAAATCGTTACGAAAACTATACCTGTTAAAATATAATTGTTAAGTTTAATTATATTTTTTAATAAAAAAATATTAAAATGACATCTCATTTGACACCTATTATTGGAGTAGATTTATAATTTAGAGTTGTCATAGCACTGTTTAAGATTGCAAATAGGTTTTTTGTCATCCCAAAATGACAACTTTCTTTAGAGTTGCTCTAAAGTGATTTCCCTAGCCCAAAATTTTATTTAAAATTAACTTAAAATTTGAATAAAAATTGATTTTGAGTTTTTTTCTCTTAAATGGTCTCACTTAAGTTTTTGTTATATATTTGAGTTGTTGAATTTGAATTTTAGTTTGAGTAAAAATAAGTTCAATGTTGGTCTTGTAAAATAATGTTTTTGTTAATTTTAATTTAAATTTGAGTTTAAATTAAAATACAAAAAGAAAAAAATAAGATCGAGTATAGAAAAGAGTAAAATTTTTTGTGATGTTTTAAGAATAATGTTTTTTCTTTAATGTTTTTTTATAATTAGGTTTTAGAACATCGAATTGGATAGATGTTTAAATCTTGTATTCGGTTTTTCTCTCTTTGTTATAACCCGATGCTGTTTGATATCAAAGGTATGTAATTACATAAATATTTATGAAATTAAATAGTCACATGATATTTACATAATTACATAAATATCATGTGATAATTTAATTTTAATTAAAAGAATAAAAATAAAAAATATATATTATATGTATAAGGGTTAATTATACTTAATTTTTCTGATGTTTCCGACAATTGTAGAAATTTTTCTTATATTTTTTGAGATAACACTGTTTCCCTTTTGGTTTACTGATCTATAACAAATTTTTTCTTCTTCTCAACATTCTTTTCTGACACAGGCGTTAAATGATAATATAAGCTAAAAAGTAATGTTGTATGTCCAAATTGTTTTTGTAATTTATTAAGCCTAATACTTAATATGAATGATCCAAAATAATCTCATTATTATATTTACAAAAAGACAAATTTGCCCTGCAGAATTTTACTGACTCATATATTTTTTGGACCCTTTTCTACTGTTTTAGCTTTCCCACACTTGCCCCATTTTTCCCTTCTTGCCAATTTGCACCTTCTCTCCTTTTTCTTCACTCACGTGAGTAGTGGTTGTTGAACAGAGGTAAGTGTAACAATAATAAGATAGATTACTGCACTTATAATTTCTTAATTAATTAATTTTTTTGAATACTTAAGTATGATACTTAGCCTTATAATTTTTTAATTAATTAGTCTTGATATCAATAATGTGATTGACTAATTTTTTGAGATGGCCTAGTTCAAGTTTTGAGCAAAGTTCTACAAGGAATTGAAATTTGTAAACAAGTTATGCAATTATGGCAGAAAGGCAGCTATAAAAATTACACAAAATGATGGAAAGGGAAACAAAGGTAGGTTATACTACTCGTGAAGTTAAAGCATGTAAATTTTGGGAATGGTGTGCGCTTTTGGGAGCATTGTTGGAGCAGTATACTTCTATAACAAATGAACCAGTTGGTTATATTGGAAATAATGGTGTTCAATTGGTAGATGAATTGTTGAGGTAAAGACCGAAGTGAGAAGTATATCTACAATGTTGCAAATGGTCAAACTTGGCCAAGGAATGCTAAAAGTACTAGTGATTGCAAGTTTTGTAATGTCGACTATTGCTTTCTTGGTAGTTGTAGGGGGTGTACTTCTAAGGTGATGAGATAATTTGTAAGGTTAGGTCAGTTTAACTTTGTAGTGGAATAGGGGACTTATGTAACTATTTTGTGAGTTGACTCTTAAGGAAAAATATTTTGTAATATGTAATGGAAGTAAGTGACATATTAACAACATTATTTCATGTTTATTGTATAATGCATAAATAATAAATCACATGAATAAACATTTGAAACACATAAACCAAAATTAATCTTATATATATATATATGTATATATATAATCAGTCAAGTACAGATTTATAATTGTCATATTAACTGCCTCTTTTACAACCCAACATCCAGCAACCACTTTTACAAAAAAATAACAAAGTGGAAGCAACCCAACTAGATCAAGACCATATACACCTAACTTGAACATCCAACAGCCACTTTTACAAAAAACAACCAAGTGGCAGCAACCAATTAGATCCAAGGTTCATAATAACATTTTGAAGCCACTCTTTTTTTTAAAAAAAAAAACAAAACAAAATGGCAGCAACTGTAACTGAGAAACTGTAGCAAGCCAATTATAGAAACCTGAACCTGATGAAACCCCTACACAAAAAAACTTTAGCTATACACAAAAAATATGATACTTAGAAAGGATAAGTTTAATATAGCACCTGACATATTCTCGTAGTAGCAACCAAAACACTGGCACACAAAATTAATGGTCTTAGTGATTGTGGTAGCAAAAATATGAGAGATTGATTCAAAAAAATATAGCAATTGGTTGAGTACATCACCTGAACTTGCAAAATAGGAATTTTTTAGTCATTGAACCTAAAAAGGAGTGGTCCACCCCTTCCTATCCTTGTAGCTTTTCCTTTTCTCCTTTCAGCTCTATTTTCCATCTCATGCCCAACTTGTGACTAAAAAAAACTAATTAAAGTGTATTATAACTGCTGCATAAATGTGTAATTTAATTAAACCCCCAATATGAAATTATTTACCTCTTGTGTGAAACACTGAGATCCACTACCCTGAGACCCATCAAGAGAACTGTGATATCCCGACCCGGGATACGACGTGTTTACCGAGGCAAGTCAACTGAATAGCATAACCTGAGCTGCCTTAAACTTTAAGTCACAATAATTATGGAACTGAACCTAATTTCAAAAGATAAATGTTTTGCTTAGTAAGGCCAGTGTCGGGTAGTACCCGAGCAACTCGGAACCTTACCTCGAAAAGCGTGCATGCATGCAACCCATGCATGCATACGTACGTACACATGCATAGTTCACGGAATATTAGTGTATGTGTACGTGATTAAAAATACAGTTATACGTATATATATGATTATAAAGACATGTATAAAACTATGTATTTTATAAGTATATATATGTATAATGTAAATGTATTATGTATATAAATTAAGATAAAGAGAAAAAGGAAGGGAAGCTTCCAAACAAATATCAGTGTGTGTGCATCACTGTGTGTGTGTGTGTGCATCACTGTGTGTTTGTGTGTGTTGGGAAACCACACCAACCGACTTGGTGAGGTGGTGTGTGTGTATATGTAATATATGTGTATATATGTATATTGGAGGTACGTGGATGGAGGAGATTAAAGGGACGGTTCTCTGCAGTCATTCTTGACTCAAAGAGGCAGAGAGAGAGTGATAAGGTAGAGAGAGAAAGAGGCGGTGGGTGTTTTGTATATATATATATATATGTACGGGTTTGTGAGTTGAGAGGTTAGAAAAGAAGGGAAAGGTCAGGAACTGAAGGGGAGAAGAAGAGAGAAAGATTGAAGCAGAAACAAAGAGGTTTGGAGGGTCAAAGTGAGCTAAATCCGAACACCCAGGTAAGCAAGTTTAGTTCTGTTTTTACGATTTAAAGCATGAAGCTTATATATAATTATATGGTCTAAACAAGCATGAAATATAGGTTATTTTGCAAAAAGAATCAGGTTAAATGGTTTAGAAACCAAGGAGAAAAACCAAGTTGCAGGTTATAGAGAATAATCGGCCATGTGATATTTTATGCATTAAACCTTGTTTAAATCGACCTTAGCATGACCCTATGATATGCAGAAAGCTATTAGAAGCAATTAGGGGTCAAAACAGTGCTTAAAACGCCATGAAAATGGTAACTGTCACTTGGCCGGAGACATTTAAGCCCTATTTCGTGAAGATAGGGAGGGATTCAATGGAATCCGAGAGTGGATTTGAAATCCTTGGGAAGAGGGGAAAAGAATGGCATTCGAAATGGGGGGAAAAACCACTGAAAAATATGTGACAGTCATCGAAGAAGACGACTGTTCACGCCGGAACCCTACCGGAGCAGTGGGGAAGATGACCAGAAAAGCGTGAGGGTTACCGGGTCAAAACTAGACCAGATCCGGGTTCGGATCGGGTCGGTACCCGACCGGAAATAAAACAGGACCGAAGCTGTGTCATTTTGTTTTAAATTTAAATGAATGGGGCTGTTTGGTAACTGGGATAATAAATAAAAGTGGGGTTGAGGTTAACCAAAACTGGGATGGGGTTTATTGTATTCCGGTTTAATGCCCTTGTACGCCGTTTGGTTTAATAAAACAGAGAAAAATAAAGGAAAAGGGAAGGGTTGTTGCTACGGGGTTTCGAACCCCAAACCCCACGCGCGTAAACCCCATTTCTTTCCACTTGGCCACACGCACGCGTGTGGTGGATATGCGACCGAATATATATATATATATTATATAATAACTTAAATCAGAAAAATTAAAAAGGTGCAATGCACCTGGAGGGACTCGAACGTGGTATCTTTTGGAAGGGAAGTGGCACGCTGGCCAGCGTGCCACCCATTTCATCCGTTTATATAATGGAAACTAAATATATATATATATATATATATAATGTTTGATGGAATTTAATTTAATTAAAATTAGTTAATTAAATTAAATAGACCCGAAATGCCCGGTATCCAAATAAGATAAGTTATATATGTATTCCTACTATCTTAGACCTCCTGAGTCCAATGGTGAGGTCCCCGTCATAAGACGAGGTCTTGAAAAATAAAATGTACCGTAAAAGTGTAAAATGACCATTTTGCCCTTTTTAGTACAAAAGTCCAAATGGAATTCCGCGAAAGCCTAAACCGACTTTCTTCGGCATTCCGGACTCAATGGTAAAGTCTAAATTAGTATTTGAAATACTTATGATAGAAAGGCATAAAATTTGATGAATAGAATCTATTCTAAAATGTATTCACTGATATATATAGGGAACTCGAAAGGCAAGGGTATACTCACGGATTTTTGATCACGATAGAAGTAAGTGGATCACTTTCTCTTCCATGTGGTGTTTCTAAAGCCAAGTTTATTCTTTACTGCCAAACTTGTACTCTTGAGAGTACTTCACGTTATTGCTATCCACAATGCGATATTGTTCTATCTTGTGGACATTGATTGACTATTGTGCCATTGTTATTGTATTGAACCATGCCTTGAAAGGCTTACTGTTATGCTTTACTGTATACATGATATTCCATTTTCATACTCCTTATGGAATCACAAATGATCATGCTATGTTTATAAATGCTGGAATTGTGCTCAGTCACAATATCCATCCGATGCTTCTGTGACGAACTAGTCCGTGAACGGACGTGTGGCAAAAGATGTGAGTTTAACTGAGAGGTATGCCTGGGCCTCGAATTACGAAGAGGGACTGCCATCCCTTACTACAGATTATAAGCATCTCCATTGGATTATTGTTATGGATATATTGTTGAATGGTTACTGTTCCTTATGAATTACTGTTTCTTATGGGTTATCTTACGTTGTTCATTGGTTTGATTGAAATCGTTTTATTGTGGCAGTACTTTTATTGTGACAGGTTATTGTTGAGAAATCTTTATCACTGCTTATTCATTTCCTTGATTGTATATTGTGACCTGCTATTTATTGGCCATCATGGCAACTGTTCTCATTGGCTATCATAGCATCTCCTTTCTTATGATTGGCTATCATATTTTATTCATGGATTCATGTTCTTTATAATCATCGATACCAGTGTCGGAGATCTGGTTTACTTGCTGAGCTTCATAGCTCATTCCACCCCACTTACCCCCATTTCAGGTGATGACGCTGCGAGACCCCAGTAGGAGTCTGAGAGCGTAGGGGGACATTTTGAAGTATGGTATCAGTCTATGTTAGTTCTCCCATGTATTCACCACCCCCGGGTGCTGGTTACAGTTTTAGTTCTCATTTTGAATTATGTAGAACTATGTCATGTATTTAATAGACTTCCGCTGTTTAATTTATTTAAAAAGACTTTCGCTGGATTACTGTAATTGATAAAGACTTCTGCTGTTCATTGTTTAAAATTTTTAGCACATTGCATATTAGTACTATGATACAGAAATGTAAAAAGTAGGGACGGCCTTCGGGTCGGCCCCGCGACACGAGATCTGCATAGGGTGGGTTTCGGGTCGTGACAAGAACCTTTTGTAGAAGTTGGTAGTTGGTAAAGTAATTAAAGTGCATTAGCATCCTAAAACCATAGCATGAATGTGTAGTTAAATTAGTGAAGATGGCTTACCGTTACTATTGTTGCTCCTCTACCTCTCACAGGGGCTTTTTGGCAAGTTCTCCTATTATGTCCCTACTGTTGACAGTTTTTGCACCTAAGACTGTGTACTTGTCTAATAGCCCCAACCTCCTCATCGGGCCATCTTCTTGTATTTTTCCTAGGCCGACCAGGGAAACGATGTAGAGGTGGAGATTGTATTGGGTCACCGACAACATCATCTTTTTTCCATATTTTTGGATCATTTATGGGATGCAAAATATTTTGATGGGCTGCTATGTACCTTTCATTGGTAAATGCAGCATCGCAATACTCCTTTATGTTCCCTCTCATGTAAGAAATTCCAACTGTTGCATGCTTACAAGGCAAACCAGAGATTTTCCATGAAGTACAAACATATTTCCTCGAGCCAAGGTTCACTATAAAATTGACACCCTCTCCATCCTTTACCTCAAACTCCATTCCCCCAGCAAAGAAAATAGTGCATTGCCTAGAAGCTTCAGCAATTTTCACCAAGCTCTTCTTAATATTTTCAGTTACTATTCCCTCCCAACTACAACCCTTTTCAAACCTTTCTCTTATCTTACACAATTTTTGGCCTAACACCCTCCAACATAGCCAAAATTGGCTTACCCCTCAAACTACCCACCCAATTATTAAACAATTTAGTTAAGTTATTGGTGACATGGTTGTTCTTCAGTCTAGTGTCAAAGGCATGCCTTGACCATGAAGCAACAAATAGTTTCATTATCCAAGTGTGTGCATCAGCTAATACCCCTTTCAAGTTGTCCATTGTTTCCCTAAAGTCAACCTCATTATATGATCTAGCTGCCCTCCAAAAGTATTTTCTTACCAACATAGTAGGAAACTTAATCCTCATGTTAGCACATAAATGTCGACAACATCGACGGTAAGTAGCTTCTGGAAATATCTCAGCTATAACTCGATTAAGACCCTATTTTATTAAAAATACAGCAATGTTAAAAAAGGCTGAATCATAAAGAAATGTTAATAATTTATAAACTTGTCAATTTAAAGTATTTAAAATCAATACCTTCTATTGATCACTCATAAAGGTCCAAGGCACCTCACTTGAATGTGCCCCAATGACTGTATTTAGGTTTTGAAGGAAAAACTCCCAGTTGTCCGTATTTTCACTTTCAACCACTCCCATAGCAATTGGAAACAGCCCATTGTTTCCATTTAGAGACACTGCAGCCAAAAGAACATCATCATGGGACTTTTCAAATGACATCCATCAATTCCTATGAAGGGCTTACAACCAGCTTTGAACCCCTTAAACAATGCCTCAAAAGCAATAAATATCCTCTTGAAGCTTGGATTCATTAACAATGAAGGTCTTTAACACTCTATCTTCACTGAGCTACCAAGATTAGTTCTCCTAATTTCACTAGCATACATAGGCATCATTGTATAGGAACTCTCATGTTTTCCCTCTATTTCATCTAATGCCCTCCTATTTTCCCTATACAATTGCATTTTGCTAGCCTCAATCCCATATGTCTTTCAGAGGTATGTCTGCATTGCATCAACCTTCATGTCGGGATTTGTCTTGATAGCTTCCCTTAATTTTTTGGCAATCCAGCTTGAGTGTGCATTGGAGTTAGAATGTAACCTCACACATGTATGGTCACCCTTATATGTCTTAATCACATAAGTCATACCATCCAGCAAAAGGGAAACATGTATTCTCCATATGTAACTAGAATCTACACAATGTGCAGTGACCCTGGCTTTCTCATTCTTGTCTCTAATGATACTACAACCCTGTTGAATAGTATAATCCCTCAACACTTCTTTGAACTTATCCACATTTTCAAATAATTGCCTTGATTTCAACACAATTTTATCACCCTCCTTAGCATGATATTCCTTCCCATATAAATTATACTCAAATACCTTACTTGTAGACTTGCCCTTACCCTCACCCTCATCAATACCGCTGCCTTCTGAACTAGGATTATATTCTGCATCATCATTAGATTCAAAATTTGATAAATCATCTCCACCATGTACTTTAACATTCACACTAGAGCTAAAAGCAATGTTAAATGTGGAATTCCTTAAGTTCTCTCCAACTGAAGGCACAAATGCTTCATCTTCAGATGTTAACCCATAAAAATCATCATTATCACTGATTTCATCTTCACCGGTTTGACTACTAATTGTCACAGTCTCATTAACATCTACAGTATGACATGGAACTGCACTCATTGTGGTAACATAAATATTGATTTCCCTACTATTATGGATTTCAAACATTTTTAAAACATCCAAATCACTTGAAACAATCATTCTATCATTAGAACCAAGTATATCATAATGCAAGTTGATTGCAAACCCAATAATTGCAGACACATGAGACAATGACAATTCACTTACATATTCAAGCAGTTCTATATAAGAATATTTATCTGGGTTTATGTTCTATCTTGTATTCATCATTTGTCTATAGTGCACAATGAGATCATATCTAGAACACACCATTGCAGAAAAATACAGAAAATAAACAAAACATAAGAGTGTAATTCTTGTAGGAATTAGACTCACTAACATAGTCTAAAAAAAAAAGGCAGATTCATTGTGGCATGAAAGAGTAATCAGTCTCAATTCCACACAGAAAATAGAAAAAAAAAACATGTCTCTGATTTGAACATACATGAACATTGTAACATTTTATCATTAACAAATGGACTATCAGTAAGAGCAATAAGGCAAAATATTGTGGCATCAAAGAGTATAGCAAGGTTACAAAAAAAATCCATACGAAGAATCATTCAAAACCCAAAAAAAAAAAATTGAGATAATAAATTAGAGTAGAGAAATAGAATAGTTAACAAAAACCCAAAAAAAAAAATACTAACACAAATACCCAACCTTTTCAATCCAAAAACACAAAAATTCAGATGCTACATATACACAAATCAGTGAGAATATTATGACTCTACCTACTAATTACCATTATTTGCAGAATGCCTAAACTAATTAGGCAACCCAAGTTTTTATTTCAAAAACACCTCCAATCAAATTGTAAGAAAATCCCCCAGGGTCACAAAAAAATCCATACGAAAAATCATTCAAAAACCAAAAAAAAAAAAAAAGAGAGAATAAATTAGAGTAGAGAAGTAGAATAGTTAACAAAAACCAAAAAAAAAAAAAATACCGACACAAATACCTAACCTTTTTCAACCAAAAACACAAAAATCTAGACGCTACATATACACAATCAGTGGGAATATTATGACTCTACCTACTAATTGCCATTATTTGCAGAATCCTGAAACTAATTAGGCAACCCAAGTTCTTATTTCGAGAACACCCCCAATAAAATCACAAGAAAATCCCCTAGGGTAACAAAAAAAATCTACCCAAAGAATCATTCAAAAACCAAAAAAGAGACAAAGAATAAATTAGAGTAAAGAAATAGAATAGTTAAACCCCCCCCCCCAAAAAAAAATACTGACACAAATACCCAACCTTTTCAACCCAAAAATAAAAAATTCAGACGTCACAAAACCTAAGCCCTAGCCTTCATCTATTTTTTCCTCCTAAAACCTAAACCATTCTTTGATTTTTGAAGTAAAAATCCTCACCATCTTTTCTATTTGCTCACAAAACTCACCTTAAATGACCTATAGAACCACAAAGAAGATAAGGGAACTGAAAGAGAGAAAAAAATGTTACTTGAGATTGAAGAAATCTTATGGACTTTAACCAAGGATCCTATTTCAATGATCCAAATCAGTAAAAGCTATTTGATCTTGTTGTAGTATCAGATGATTGGCTTCATTTTGGGTTTAAACAACCAAAATCGCTTGATCGGTCGACTAGGGTTTCAGTAATAAGGGCATTTCTCTCTCTCTCTCTCTCTCTCTCTCTCTAAACCTTCAGTTGCAATTGACCAAAATGACGAGTAGATCGTCTAGAACGATCTAAATTGCACAAGGGCAATTATGTCTTTTTACCTTAAGAGATATTTTGAATATAATATTATTTTCTCCTGTCATAGGCATTTTGGTAACTTAAGCTCTGTCGTTAACGCCGTTACTCTGTCACAACCCAAAACCCACCCTATGCAGATCTCGTATCGCGGGGCCGACCCTGTGGCTATCCCTGCTTTTTTTTCCTTTCTTTGTATCAATGACAACAATATATAATATAATTCTTAAACAAAAATCAATGGAAGTCTTTATTTAAACATAATATGGTTCTAAATATATTAAAATGGGAACCAACATCTTATCATCCTTAGGTGACGAATACATGGGGGAACTACATCATCTTTAGTACACATTAAATGTCCTCTTATGCTTCCAAGCTCTTATTGCTGTCTCACAGTGTCTTTTCCCGAAACATATAAGTAAGTTTGGAATGAGCTAACGAAACTCAGTAAGTAAATTTCTTTCACTCTGCCATGGGTCAGGGTCATCATAAAAGGAACATAATCCAAGATAATAAGGATATGAAACATAATAATCAGTCATGAAATAAGATGCCAGAATAGCCAATTAGGATAATAGAAAATCACAGTAACCAAGTGAATAAAAGGCGCAAGGTATATGAATCATCAATAGGGGTATGTCAAAAATAATAGCTATATTGCCACCAATAAATTATAAATCAACGGATAAGTTTTCAAGTGTATGATCATTCATAGGAAAAATATGATCATTCTATAAGTTCAACAATCGAAGTGATAACAATAAAAGTGGATGCTTTCTAACCCGGGGCCCAGCATACCCCCTACGTGCTTATAGCATAAAACTCTCATAATGTATCATGTCTTCACGGATCATGGCATTGAATCTTGTGGGATGGAGTCTTCCTTTCTACAGGCTCATACATCTCGAGCGAGCAGGTCAGCCAACACCACTCAACTAATACCACCTCACCCTTTGACCTATAGGCCCCGTCCTTACCTGTAGGTTTGGTCGTTTTGACTTGTAGGTCCCAATTCTGACCCGAAGGTCATAGTATAGCATCAGATGGATGTTGTGACTGAGCACAAATCTTACATTCATAATATATCAAGATTATCAAAATCCTACGAAGAATATAAATGTGGAACATAACTGTTCTCAGCAGCGAGAATATAATTGATGCCCCCTTTTGGGCTATGGTAAAACTGGGCTGCTAGAATAAAAAATTGGCCCCTTTTAGCCTTGGGTACAAGTGTATAGAATGGTCCTTTGTACAAGTGTATAGAAACTCATGATCAAGATATATAATAGTCAACTGACATATTCCACAAGATAGAACAATATCGTATAAGTGGATTCAATAACATTCTGGCATACATAAGAGTACAACTTGGTAGTATATGAAAAACATTCTGGCATACATAAGAGATCGGATATTACTTACCTCTTAAACCATTTCCTTTCCTTCTCTATAAATCAAGTCCTATAGTCTAGCTATAGTAATTCAACTTTCAATAATTCTCACAATATAGAACAATCATCTAGTCGTAAACATCAAGTCCACAGTCTATAAATAGTAATTCAATTCTCCATAACTCTCACAATATAGAACAATCATCCAATCATAAACATCAAGTCCATAGTCCAGATATAGTAATTCAATTCTCAATAGTTCCCTCAATATAGAACAATCATCAAACTATAAACCAAATGATATCAAGTACGTATTTCCATAAGATAGAACAATCATTAGCTTGTGGGATAAATAAGATCAAATAGGTATAAGAGTACACTCCCGGTAGTAGAATGAATAACATGGCTGAGAATACCATATGTAAAGATCCAAGATTTACTTACCTATTAGTGTTATATTTTAGTATTCAGTTACTTGGTCCTTTCCTTTTTGAAGTTCCTATAATTAGTAGATACATTTCAGTTTAATGCTATTCATCAAATTTTATACATCATTACTATAAGTACCTCATTTTCTAAAATAAACTCTACTATTGAGTCCGGGATCTCGAAGAAAGTCGATTTAGGCTTTCACGGACTTTCATTTGAACTTCTGTACTAAAAAAGGTATAATGGTCATTTTATACTTTTATGTGTCTTTACTTTTTGAGACCTATTTTCACAAATCAAACTTCACCGTTCAGTCTAGAATGCCCGAAATAATAAAAATTCATTATTCATTTATTTTAATCGGAGTCCGTTTGACTCACATTTGACTTAGGGGCATTTTAGTAATTTCTTCTTATTTAATTAATTTATCTGTGGGTCCTTTCATAATTAACCATAGATTCAAGGTCAATTTATAATTTTACTAAACTTTTGGGTAAATCCTTAATTTCAGAATTTACTATTCTGTGTTGGGATATCCAAACAGTGGATAAACTATAGAATAGGGATAGGATATCCCAATTCCCAAATCAGGTTCAAATTGATTTCTTAACCCTATGTCCCAACACCCATAATTTAATTTAAAAACATAACAAAATGACACAGCATCGGGTTGGTATCACGTGTAGGTGGGTCGGGTCTGGCCTGAACCCGATCCAAACCTTAACCCTAAAATCCAACACTATTCTTCTCCGGCGGGTCTCCAGCGTCTTCTTCAACACTGGTGACCTATTCCGATCACTTTTTTGACCCATTTTCAATTGCAATTTTCTTCCTATTTCCCTAAGGATTACAACCCTATATTTGGTTTTCCAAATCACCTCACCCAACTTCACAAATAATGGAAAATCAGTGGGTCTTCGGTAAGAACCTGATTTTTTCGACCACTTTGAAATTTCCTATTTCATGGCATTTCATTCACTATTTTGAGCTCAAATCACCCCAAATCATCATTTGAATAAGTTCTTAATATTTCTACATCATATAAACAAGCTTTCATGCATGATTTCACAAAAACAAATTATCCTCCTTAAACCTACAACTGAGATTTTCCACCTCAATTCTAAACCTTTTCACTTGATTATTTTTGCAATTTAAACTAAATTTCATGCTCTCTAAGTCCCTCTATCTAGAATTAAACAAATATGCTTGAACTTCTAAAATTCAGAAATGAATTTCACTTACCTTACTGAGCTTTTGGCTCGCATTTTCCCCTCATTTTCTTTACTTTTCTTCCTTGCTTCCTCTCTGAATCTCAAAACTTCAATCCTTCTATCAATTTTCTTTATTTTCTTTATGATTTTCTCTATAACCAAACCCACATATATATAGGCAAATACCACTGCCTGCTGCCTTCTTTCCCCTTCCTTTCCTAGCCATTTTCCTTGACTTTATTTTTTCTGATTTTGGCTTCTTTTTCTTTTTTGGTTTCCTAAGCATTTAGTGTAGTAGGATATTTTGTATAGTATATATATATATAATATTCATAAATACACACACTACACACATTGGATACAAACACACTGCCGACAGTGTGTTGTATATCCTTTTTGCCTTTTTCATGCATGCATCTGTATGTATTTGCATGTATATACCTGTATAATTCAGCATATATATATATATATGTATACTTATATACTATATATATACATACATTTTATAAGTATATATATACTTATATATATGCTATATATATACACTTATATATGTACATATTACATTATTACATGTAATATATTCATATGTGTATAAATAATACACTATGCACGTACATCTGTGCTAGTATGGGTATGCGTACACGATTTTCCATACTATCGGGTCCCTCGTACAAGTGATCCCGGGGTACTCGGAATCGGTTGTAACCTTACTCGTGTGATTGACATCATCGTATGTTTCCAAAACTGTACATCATTCATAACAATACATATCCAAGTTACAAGTCAGTTTTACACTGGTTGACCCAGTCTACCTTGGGTTGAGTGCTATATTTTGGGTCAGGGTGTTACATTCTACCCCACTTAAATTGAGTTTTGTCCTCAAAACTTGAACGTTCACAATCTAAGAAACACTATTTTCCTTTCACAAAATTTTTACATTTACGGTTCCCTTTTCAATCAGTCTTTTGGATTCATATCATTCTACTTCAATCTTGTTTTGTAGTTACTACTTTTAGTCATGTACTCTATAACATTTCTTATTTAGATTTCTCGATGGTATTGAAACAGTTAACATATGACCTAGGGGTTCTGTTTCTAAGTTCAACTTAATAGTAAATGCGAGAACTATAAATCAATATGTAGAGCCAACATTTAAACAATATGTGGGTAGGTTGTAAACAATTGAGAAATACCTGCGACTACTAGTAGAGTAGCCTAATTATTTCCCGGTGGTATTGTTGAGACAATGTCCTTGGTGGACTTTCAAGTAGTTGGGGCATTTAATTATGCCTTTATTGTCATATTTGATCATTCTTTTGGCAAAATTCCTTCCCACCCCACTTTATGATCTTTGCAGGTGCCACTACTTTATTGTAAGTGGTCCATCGATGAGGCCTAATTATGGGTAGAGCCTTGATGACTCTTTTCATTAAGTACTCTAATTGGTCTAACCGATCTATCTTAGTCGGATAATTTTTGGCTATCGGGGTATTCTTGGTGTTAACCCTTTCTGTAAAAGATAATCAGTCAATGTATACATAAAATAATAGTTAGTGTTCACATAAAAGTCTAACATAGCATTATCTATTGACTGACTCTTAGACTTACAGTCTTAGTACTCTAATCCTGTCTCTTATGACTCACTAGAACCCAAGGCTTAGCTCTGACACCAAGCTGTCACGACCCGAAATTCAACCTATGAGGATCTCATATCGCGGGGCCGACCCTGTGGCTGTCCCTACTTTTTTTTTTTTTTTCTTTCTTTATATCAATGACAACAATGTATAATATAATTCTTAAACAATAAATCAGCGGAAGTCTTTATTTAAACATAATATGGTTCTACATATATCGAAAGGGGAACCAACATCTCAACATCCTTAGGTAGCGAATACATGGGAGAACTACATCATTTTTAGTACATATCAAATTTCCTCTTATGCTTTCAAGCTTCTATTGCTGTCTCACAGCCTCCCTTCTTAAAACAGATAAGTAAGTTTGGAATGAGCTAACAAAGCTCAGTAAGTAAATTTCTTTCACTTTTCTATGGGTCAGGGTCATCATAGAAAACATAATCCAAGATAATAAGGATATGAAACATAATAACCAGTGAGGAAATAAAATGCCATAATAGGCAATCAGGACAATAGAGAATCACAGTAACCAAATGAATAAAAGGCACAAGGTATATGAATCATCAATAAGGGTCTGTCAAAAATAATAGCTATATTGCCACAATAAATTGATAACCAATCAATCATAAATCAACAGATAAGCTTTTAAGTGTATGATCATTTAAAGGAAAATATGATCATTCTATAAGTTCAACAATCGAAGCGATAACAATAAAAGTGGATGCTTTCTAACTCGAGGCTCGGCATACCCCCTACGTGTTTGTAGCATAAAACTCTCATAATGTATCATGTCCTCACAGACTGTGGCATGGAATCTTGTGGGATGGAGTCTTCCCCTCCACAGGCTCATACGCCTCGAGCGAGTAGGTAAGCCAACACCACTCAGCCAATACCACCTCTGTAATACCCCGACCCGATTAACTAATAATTAGTTTGCTAATTATTAATCAAAAACAAAATAAAGAATGATTAAGAAAATTTATCAGGATTTTTAGATAATTACGATGGACTAACAAAATGATTTAAATACATCAAGAGGGGACGATGACGAATAGATAAAGAAAACAATAGAGTGACACGACTTCGATTTGTGGAATCAATACGTAAAGAAAAAAAATTCTAAATTAAAGACAACTAAGTAAGAACGTAATGAATGCCGAAAACACTTTGAGACATATATAAAATGGAAATAATAACATTAGAAATTTAGTACACACAGTCGAAAGCGAGGTAGAGTACCACAAGGCTTTTAAAGCAATTAAGGCACAAACAAAATTGAGTAAAACGGCCTAAACGCCAAACAAGGCCAAAGACCAAAAACATAGTAAAAATGCCAAAAATGAAATGGATGGGTTTTGAACCCTTGACCAAAACCAATTAAGCATTTAAATCTCAAAAATTTACCACTTAGGCTACCAATCATTTTGTAATATATATTACATATGATATATATATATATATATAGACACACATAAAGTGAATAATTTAGAACAGAAAATAATTATAATATATATATAAGTGTAATAATTTAGAAAAGAAAATAATTATAAAATATATATATATATATATATATATATAAATGTATGTATCAGTGCTGCTGTAGCAGCATGGCCCCAAGATAGTAAAATATATGTGTGTGTACGTGTGGTAGATGGGGCAGTACAGAGCAGGTAGAAAAAAAGGCTGATTGCTTGTATATATGTATATATATATATACACACATACACATACACACACACACAAGCCATTTTGGCTACTCCAAAAAAACATACAGAGAGAGAAAGAGAGAGATAGAGAGAGCTACTGTGAGGGAGGAAGAGAAGAAGAAGAAAAGGAAAGGAGATCAGAGGCAAGAAGGGAGAAAAGAGGTAAACATTTTCCCATTATTTTTCTATGTATTTTTCTTACTGTGTTTACTGGTTTTTTTGAAAACTGAAACTAAACACCCAAAGAACCATAGGGTTTAAAAGAGTAGGAAAAATGATGAATTTAGGAAGAAATGGAAGGTTTTTTTGGTGGAGAGATGAGAGAGAAAATATAGAGACAGAAAGGTGGCCAAAAATGTTAGGTGGAAGAAAAGTGTCCCGTTTGAAGGTGAAAACAAACCCAAATGAATTATTGAGGTCCTTAGAGTCGTTTTGATATAAAATATGCCAAAACTGGGCGTCAAAATAATGAGAAAAATCAAAATAAAAAAAGTCACTGAAAAATGGCTTCTCGCCGGAGCAGCCACTGGAAGTGGCTGTTCGACGGTTGTCAGGTTGCCCAAAGTCGCGTTTGGTCGGAGAAATGGGATCCTTAGAAAAAATGAAGCATTTCCTTTTTTTGGAAATGTGAAAATGTCACCGGACAATCTTCGCCGGCGCCGGAGAAGGCACTGGAAGATCATGCAGGAGACGAGCCTATTTTGGTGATGGATCAGACCTCAGTCGAGTCAGGTCAGGACCCGACCGAACGCAACCTTGGGTAGTTAAACTGTGTTGTTTTAGTTTGTTTTAAAATGGAATTAACCCTGTTTGGTTACTTAATAAATTAGAATTTAGATAGCCAAACCGAGGATAAAGAGTGTAGTAAGGGTATGTTAAACCGCTTCTATGAGGGAACCTAAACTGGCTAGTTCAAGCGCCACTTCGACTGGTCTAGGGTTTCTACCCATGAACCCTTTGGTTCAAGGATTTAAATAAAATAAAGAAAACCAGAACTTTTAAGATTGGTGGTTTGGCCCCAAACTTTTGAAAAATCTATTCTGGCCTAAGATTTGAAAAATTAATTCAAATAAGCCCCAGGAAAATAATAAAATAATTTATTTAATTATTTTATTAATTGGGTAAAATGACCATTTTACCATTGGACACTAAATAAGTCAAACGAATCCCAAATAAAATAAATAAATAGTATATTTTTAATATTTCGGGCATTACGGACTCAATGGTGGAGTCCAATTGGTGAAATTAAGTCCCGAAAAATATAGACACGTAAATTATAAATGACCCTATTGCCCCTAATAATGCCCATGGCCAACTTAGAGAAAAAGTAGTCCATTGTGACTATCTCGGACATTTTGGACTCAACGGTGAGATCCGTGAAGCCTAAATAAATCCTAAAAAATATGAACAAATAAACTAGGAAAATTCCAAATACTCCCTGATGATCAGTTATGTGATCAAATGGATCCCGATGACTATAAAATTATGTACCTTAACATTTTGGGACATTCCAGACTCAATGACTGGATTCGTTTTGTGAAACGAAGTCCCGAAACAATAGACACGTGAAACGTCAAAATGATAATTTTACCCATAGTATTCCAAAAGCCAGATAAATGTCAAGGGAGACCTAGTTTGACTATTTTGGGCACTCTGGACTCAACAATAGAATCCGTATTAGCAAACAAAGTATCAAAAAACGTGACGCGTGGAAGTGTAAAATTACGACAATGCCCTTAGGCTTAATGTAAGTCACAAATAAGTTAACTAAGATTCGAAAAAGCCTAAATCTATTATCATCAATATTTTTAAACTTAATGATAACGATCCTTTGAGAAAAATAAGACCCCGTAACAGATTGAAAAATGATGAATACATCCTTAGGACACAACAGAGTTACTAGGGGAGTAATAATGAAATAAATAAGTCCACAAAAATGTTGCAAGGACCGAATAGACTCAGAATGGAGTTAGAACACATAAACAGTAAACGGGAAGTTATGGAACGTTAAAAAGTATAAATTACCAAATTGCCCTTGAAAGGCCAAATATGTTAGAGGGCTACAGGAAACCTTGAAATGGGAAGTTAAAGACTCTCAATTGAATAAACTGAGTTAAAAAAGAACCTAAAACACTGCATAACAATGGTCAAGAATTGAATGAGTACTAATTCATTTTGCAACATACTTTTGAATCTATGACCACATACTTTTGAATTTATGATCATAGGGTCACCCAAACGATGGAAAATGGAAAGAAAGCTATGGGTTAGCAATTGTAGTACCACATGGGAATGCGATGTTAAAGAACCGAGGTAAGTAAACCTGAACTTTGTTATGTGGTCCTTCCTTAGCCATGTTACCCTTATTTCTTCATGCTACCTCCTTGTACTCTATTATTTGAAATGTTTTGATTTTCATAATTGAGATTGTTCTATCTTGTGGACTTGTTGAGTTATTGCATGTCAACATCCTGATATGATTAGTGCATATTTTCATGATGCTTGGATACTGAATAGTACATGTCACATGTTGTTGAGAAAGGTATTATTCGATGAATTTGTGCATTATCTATGCATCACCAGATTCTTATTCGATGGTAGTATTTGACACGTTACACACTTCAATCCTTAGGGACAAGATGTTGGTAGTCTACACGTGGGTGTGGGCGTTACATTGCACGATTGATTTACACGTGGTTATGAGCGTTACATCACATGATTGACCTACACGTGGTTGTAAATGTCACAACGTACGGTTGACACGTAGTCATGCGAGGCATGGCATACAACTTTGGTCCTGGAGGACATGAAAAGTTTAAAAGCACTGTGCTGTAAGCACAAAAGGGTATACCGGTCCCTAATAGATAGCATTTGACAGATAGTTTCCTTTTATCTCTTACATGACACGCTCTTGATTCTCGATATGTAGCATACGTTTGAGCACCGTTGATATTGTATTCCTTGAATCCTTGATATGCTTTGTGAGCTTTTCTGTCACGCCCTATATTTCCACAAACTCGGGGAGTGAGTGAAATAAAATAAGAAAAGCAAATGAAAGGTCATTTAGATGGATTTAATTAATTATGCATTCATTCCCCCATGTTTTTCCAAAATTAGAAATGAAGACTTGCTACTTAACCTAACCAAAATGGTCTCCTAATGTCACTCAAACATCCCTCCTAATTAATATTTAAAATAGTTTAAGTCATGTTCAAAAATGGCTTCCAAAATAGCCCACCCAATGTCTCTAAATATTCCCTGGGATAATGGTCCAAATGGGCCCCAAATGTCCTAAGACATGAGCTAAGAGTAGGTCAAATATCCTACCTAAAGTGGTCCAAGTAAGTGGCCAAACATGGCCTTGAAATATGACTAAAAAGTGTCCCAAAAAAAATGCCCAAAAGTGGCCTAAAATGGGCTCCAAAAAGTAGGGTCAAGCATGTAATTAAATGGCCCTAAAATGGCCTTGAAGGGTAGATCATGAAGGGCCATGACATGGCCAAAACAGCGATTATACAGCAAGGCAAGGCAGCAACACGCATGGGCAAGGCAGTGACAGGCGCCCAGGGCGCTAAAGGCGCACAAGGGCAGGCTGCAGGCGCTCGGTGGGCAGTAGGCAGGGACCCACGTTTCACTGCACAATTTTGGCAGAGTCTTCAGATAACCTTGGGGACTCAGCTACTATTTAGTACTGCTTTTCATCCTTAAACTAACAGTCAATTAGAGCGTACTATTCAGATCCTTGAGGATATGCTTAGAGCCTATGTTATAGATTTCAGGGGTAGTTGGGAAGATCACCTTGCTTTGGTAGAGTTTTCCTACAACAACAACAATCAGTCTAGTATTGAGATGGAATCTTTTGAGGCGTTGTATGGTAGGCCGTGTCATTCATCGGTATGTTAAACTGAGGTAGGGGAGACAGCTGTTTTAGGGCCTGACATAGTCCGTGAGACCACGAAAAAGATATAGGTGATTAGACAGTGTCTGTTGATAGCACAGAGCCGCTAGAAGACCTATGCAGACAAGAGGCGGCGACTTCTATCGTTTGATGTTGGGGGACATGTGTTCCTCAAGGTAACCCTACGGTAGGGATTGAGGAAATTCGGGCGTAGCGGGAAATTATCGCCACGGTTTATAGGGTCATTTGAGATTCTTGGGAAGGTTGGTGAGGTGGCTTATAAGCTAGGATTACCTCCATAGTTATCAAGGGTTCATGATGTCTTCCATGTGTCGATATTGAGGAAGTACGAACCTGACCCTTCACATGTGCTAGATTGGGTAGATCTTCAAGTGGAGGGGGATGTTTCTTATGATGAGAGACCTGTGGAGATATTGGACTCGAGGGACCAAGTTTTTCGAGGCAAGACCATCCCTTTGGTCAAGGTTTTTTGGAACCATCACGGGGTCGAGGAGGCCACTTGGGAGTGTGAGGCTGAAGTTCGCCCTATGTAATATCCCGACCCGGGATACCGGGTCATATGGCACGCCTTACGAAGCAACAAAAATTATGTAGAAATTTTGCATTAAAAATGATTAATTAATTAAATAATTAATTAATTTATTATATGTGTATAAAATTATTATTAAAGTTGATTTTACATGAACACACATATACACACATTATGTGTATTATGTGTGTATGCTATCAAGTATATATAGGCATGTATAAGTGGACAAGTGGGTATATATATATATTATGTATATATATACCTAGATACATGTATAAAGTATAAAGTATAAAATATAACAAACTATTATATATATATATATATATAAGTATGTATGCATGTATGTATATGATTTCATGTAAGTATGCATATATGTATATGATTAAATTAAATATATATAAGTGAAAATATCTAAAAGTAAGTGTGAAGAGGTGTGTGTGTGTGTGTGTCGGCTAGTGTGTGTTTCTTCACATATAAGTGTGTGTATTATATTATATGTATATATATATGAAATATCTTGCAAAAATTGAAGAGAAAGCTGAATAGAGAAAAAAGCAGAATTAATGAAGTGTAAGATGGGATGATAAGGTCAAGAATGAGGGCTGCAAACGTGTAGAGAGAGAGAGAGGAAGTGAAGAGAGAGAAGGGTCGGTTCCTTCTCTTTAAAAGAAAACCAATGCATGTCTTGCATGCTTGAACCCTCAAGGAAGCAGAGGAAGAGAAAGGAGGAAGAATCAGAAGTAAGGAAGGAGAAAAAACAGCAACAAAGGTGAGAGTTTTGAAAAACTATCAAATTCTCTCTCTAGAATTTCTCTACATACAAACTGATTTAAAGCTTCCATTTGATATATATGATGTCTAGAACATATTCTAAACATAACAAGCACGAAAATTTAGCTCAAAAACGCCCAAAAACATGAAACCCAGAAGCATTCTCCATTGATGACCTTGCATGAAGCAGGTCTGATCCGAGGGAAACCAAAATTTGTTTGGTGTATAGGGACCTCTAGTAGACCCTACAACCATGCTAAAAACCATCAACCGCGACCTTGAAGCTCGAAAATTGACCCTCAATTGTCTAGTTACAGGTTACGGGTTTACACCCTAACCCTTGAAACTCAAGATTAAAGCCATTTGTTTGAATGAAAACTTGATCCCCATGAAGAGGGGATCACAACAAGCCAAAAAGCATGAAAAACCATTGAGAAATGAACCTATACGACCGAGATGGCAGTTCGGGTTATCACAACCAAAACCGAACATATGAAGGAGTTTTAAACTCCAAAACGAATGCCAATCGACTTGTTTTTACCTTAGGAATAAATTGGGACCAAAACAGTGGAGAAAGATCGGTTGAAATGTCACGAAATAGAAGGAAAAGAAAACCTGCAAATTAGGGCAACGTAGGGGCGAAATGAAGAAGATGACGATGAGTTAACTCGGTTTAAAATGGCCGAGTTGACTCGGACAGGTGGCAGCCTCTGGGCTTGCCACCGATTTATTGAAACGCCACCGTTTTGGACTGTCGGTTAATTTAAATGAGATTAGGGCTGACGTCATGATGACGTCAGCCACATGTAAGCAGACCGGCTAAACCGGTTGGTTTTCAACCAGACCGGACGGTTCACTTAAAATTAAACCAAACCCTTTGGTTTTCAAATTATATAAAATAAAATAAAACCAATACTTTCTATAATTACGGATTGGCCCCAACTGTTTAAAAGAATTCTACTGTTGCCCAGATTATGAAGTTTTTATACATTTAGACCCCTGGAAAAATAATTAAATAATTAAATAATTAATTTAATTATTTAATAAATAAAGTAAAATGACTATTTTGTCCTTGGGTCATAAATAGAGTAAACGAAGTCCAAATTAAGCATATGAATAGTGTATTTTTACTATTTTGGACATTCTAAGATCAATGGTAGGGTCCGTTTTACGAGACGGAGCCCGAAAAATAAATACACGTAAGGGGTAAATGACCAAAATACCCCTTGACCAAAATTTAACAAGTTATTAGTGTACTCTTACTATCTCGGACCTTCTGAGTCCAATGGTGAGGTCCACGACACGAGACGGGGTCCCGAAAAATAAAGACACGTAAAGGGGTAAAATGACCAAAATACCCCTGGTACCCCTAAAGCCAAAATGAAATCAGAGAAGGTCTAAATTAACTTTCCTTGACATCCCGGACTCAAAAATGGAGTCCAAATTACGAAACGAAGTACAGAAAAATATGACACGTAAAACGGTAAATGACCATTTTGCCCTTTTACATATAACAGTCCGAATTAAATGTTACGAAAGCCTAAACCGACTTTCTTGGACACTCCGGACTCAATGGTAGAGTCTATTCGACCTAAAGAAATGTCTAAAATAAAAAGACATAAAATTTGATGAATAGCATCTGTTAGATGACTATGAATTGAAATGATGCCAAAGTACTATTACTAAGGCAAATACAAGAAACGAAATACGAAGAGACACGACACGTAAACACGTCAAATAAATAACTTTAAATTAAAGTTAATGGAACTCCCAGAAGAGTATAAATTGAAGTAGATTCAATTTCTAACACATTAAATTGTGTCATAGGTTAAGAATACGAGTTACGTTAAGTACATATGAATTTATGAAATCATTGTAGGATCAAATACGATTTAAGCATAAGTTAAGGAATATCGAAATGATATTACGATGAATATGAAGTTGATGAGATGTCTATGAATTGTTCTTAGGAACTACCAGGAAAGTGGGAAAGCGCGTTATTAGCACTAACCCTAAAGAATCAAGGTGAGTAACCCTGTGTTTGAATTGGAAATTTGACTCCATGATTTAAAAAGGGTTTTAAGTATAAGATATGAAGTATTTGAAGTTTCAAATTCAGTATTTACATGATTCAGTTTTTAATTGTTCTATTTTAGAAATTCATTGTGACATGCTTAGTGATTGGTTTCTGCAACAGTTTTTCCTTCAACTACTTTTTAGCATGTCTAGTTAAAATGCAATTATTGTCAAATATTCTGAATTTGTTTATTTCAAGTATACGAATGTTATTTACGAATTTATGAAAAGTATCTATGAGACAAGTCACATGAAAAATGTTTTATAAGATAATGGTGCATAAGCACACAGGCAGTATTTTGGGTTTCTTCGGATCCCATTGACCTGTCAAAAACCCACATAGTCAGTATTTTGGGTTCTTATTGTAACTCATTGACCTGTCATGTGAAATGCCCGGTAGCAGGATCTAATCCCCCAGGCAAATGAGATATCTCCATTTATAAGTAAGATGGGAGTCCGGTTCGAAACGGATTTCACTAATGAAAGTGATAAGATGACAAATGATTTGAAAATGGAAGCAAGTTTTACTCTCATTTTCAATATGCATATGTTTGAGTTTTATATACTCTATTTAAGAAATACATGTTATGTCCTATGTTTTAAAGTTCATATGTACAAGTATAGCTTGAATACTTTAATGTTTCAAAGCTATTGTTTTACGAAATGCATATGTTTTGAGTTATATACTCTATTGACAAAGTATGAGTTTAGCTTGAATACTTTTAATGTTTCAAAGCTACATGATTTAAGGAATACATATATTCTGTATTCAAAGTATACGAACAATTGGCGGTGATTATTTTACAAACTCTTATGTACTAAACCACTGCTAATTGAAAACCCCATGACGAATGCTGGAATTGCTCACAAGCTTAGATTAGCTTACCCGGACTTTGTTCGGACCCCCCTTTCAGGTAATTAGCAGCAGTCTTGACTTGAGGACGTTGATGATGAATCTGCTGATTTTGGGAAGATATGTTTAAGTAGTTTCTCTTGTGAAACCTATGAACTCTAGTAGTACATTTTGTACCAGTAGATAATGTAAGAATATGTATTAAGCCCTCAGGGCAACTGAACATGTACTGTATTAATGTTATAAGTTTTTAAGTTTTAGTTATACTCTGAATGTGTAACCATGTATGCTATGTATGGAGCGGCAGTATCGGACGGATGTGCGTAAATTTAAATAAGAAAAGAAAAGAAAAAGTTTTTCACGCTTCCGCAATACGCATGTCGCACGTCTATTCGATACCGTTGCATATGCGAGCCTTGTCTCGGGGCCCTCGGGTCTCGGGGCGGCGATCGCGATCCGGTGATCCGCTTAGGGTGGGTTTCGGGTCGTGACAACATGGTATCAGAGCACTAGGTATTAGGTCTTTTGGGAAAAGACTGAAATTTAAGTTAAGAATGATTAAGATTAGTTCTAGGTTGACTAAGATCAACTTAGTAACGATAGAAGATTCGAAATAGAATTATGAGTTAGGTAAGTCCTAGGCTACCTAAATATGTGAAGTACGTAATATGAAGTAAAGGCGGGGTATGGGACCCGCGATATATGAAATGATTATGTGAAGTATATGTTATGATGTGAAGGCGGGGTATGGGACCCGCATTATATGAAATGGATATGCGAAGTACGTTATGTAAAGGCGAGGTATGGGACTCGCAGTTCATGAATTAGATATGTAAGTACGTGATACGTAATGTAATGTAAGGGCAGGGTATGGGACCTGCACTAGAGTAAGTCAAGTTATTAGAAGTACGTGTACGATATGAAGGCAGGGTATGGGACCTGCAGTATATGAAATAGAGATATAAGTATATGACATGAAATAGAGATGTAAGTATATGATATGAAATAAGAGCGGGGTATGGGACTCGTAGTAAAGTAAGAAGAAATAAAGTCTAAAGTCTAAAGATTAGAAGTAAAACATGAACGAAGAAGATGGATAATTAACATTATGAAAAGGAGGATTTTGACAGTTACTGGTGTGCTGTCAGGACTTTTGTTACCGGTGAGGAATGGCCACCTTATCATGTAACTAAGGGAACTGAAAAACGCACAGTACTGCCTTATCCAACTTGATCAAGGAAACCCTTAAACCCTAAAAAGATATGAATCCAAAATGTGACTCGAGATATTGGAAATTTTATGTTAGTGAATTGGAAGTAAGTAATGATACACGTAAACATTGTTAAGATATATGAGTAGTTGAGTTTTGAGGACAAAACTCTTTTAAGTAGGGAAGAATGTAATATCCCGACCCGGGATACCGGGTCATATGGCACGCCTTACGAAGCAACAAAAATTATGTAGAAATTTTGCATTAAAAATGATTAATTAATTAAATAATTAATTAATTTATTATATGTGTATAAAATTATTATTAAAATTGATTTTACATGAACACACATATACACACATTATGTGTATTATGTGTGTATGCTATCAAGTATATATAGGCATGTATAAGTGGACAAGTGGGTATATATATATATTATGTATATATATACCTAGATACATGTATAAAGTATAAAGTATAAAATATAACAAACTATTATATATATATATATATAAGTATGTATGCATGTATGTATATGATTTCATGTAAGTATGCATATATGTATATGATTAAATTAAATATATATAAGTGAAAATATCTAAAAGTAAGTGTGAAGAGGTGTGTGTGTGTGTGTGTCGGCTAGTGTGTGTTTCTTCACATATAAGTGTGTGTATTATATTATATGTATATATATATGAAATATCTTGCAAAAATTGAAGAGAAAGCTGAATAGAGAAAAAAGCAGAATTAATGAAGTGTAAGATGGGATGATAAGGTCAAGAATGAGGGCTGCAAACGTGTAGAGAGAGAGAGAGGAAGTGAAGAGAGAGAAGGGTCGGTTCCTTCTCTTTAAAAGAAAACCAATGCATGTCTTGCATGCTTGAACCCTCAAGGAAGCAGAGGAAGAGAAAGGAGGAAGAATCAGAAGTAAGGAAGGAGAAAAAACAGCAACAAAGGTGAGAGTTTTGAAAAACTATCAAATTCTCTCTCTAGAATTTCTCTACATACAAACTGATTTAAAGCTTCCATTTGATATATATGATGTCTAGAACATATTCTAAACATAACAAGCACGAAAATTTAGCTCAAAAACGCCCAAAAACATGAAACCCAGAAGCATTCTCCATTGATGACCTTGCATGAAGCAGGTCTGATCCGAGGGAAACCAAAATTTGTTTGGTGTATAGGGACCTCTAGTAGACCCTACAACCATGCTAAAAACCATCAACCGCGACCTTGAAGCTCGAAAATTGACCCTCAATTGTCTAGTTACAGGTTACGGGTTTACACCCTAACCCTTGAAACTCAAGATTAAAGCCATTTGTTTGAATGAAAACTTGATCCCCATGAAGAGGGGATCACAACAAGCCAAAAAGCATGAAAAACCATTGAGAAATGAACCTATACGACCGAGATGGCAGTTCGGGTTATCACAACCAAAACCGAACATATGAAGGAGTTTTAAACTCCAAAACGAATGCCAATCGACTTGTTTTTACCTTAGGAATAAATTGGGACCAAAACAGTGGAGAAAGATCGGTTGAAATGTCACGAAATAGAAGGAAAAGAAAACCTGCAAATTAGGGCAACGTAGGGGCGAAATGAAGAAGATGACGATGAGTTAACTCGGTTTAAAATGGCCGAGTTGACTCGGACAGGTGGCAGCCTCTGGGCTTGCCACCGATTTATTGAAACGCCACCGTTTTGGACTGTCGGTTAATTTAAATGAGATTAGGGCTGACGTCATGATGACGTCAGCCACATGTAAGCAGACCGGCTAAACCGGTTGGTTTTCAACCAGACCGGACGGTTCACTTAAAATTAAACCAAACCCTTTGGTTTTCAAATTATATAAAATAAAATAAAACCAATACTTTCTATAATTACGGATTGGCCCCAACTGTTTAAAAGAATTCTACTGTTGCCCAGATTATGAAGTTTTTATACATTTAGACCCCTGGAAAAATAATTAAATAATTAAATAATTAATTTAATTATTTAATAAATAAAGTAAAATGACTATTTTGTCCTTGGGTCATAAATAGAGTAAACGAAGTCCAAATTAAGCATATGAATAGTGTATTTTTACTATTTTGGACATTCTAAGATCAATGGTAGGGTCCGTTTTACGAGACGGAGCCCGAAAAATAAATACACGTAAGGGGTAAATGACCAAAATACCCCTTGACCAAAATTTAACAAGTTATTAGTGTACTCTTACTATCTCGGACCTTCTGAGTCCAATGGTGAGGTCCACGACACGAGACGGGGTCCCGAAAAATAAAGACACGTAAAGGGGTAAAATGACCAAAATACCCCTGGTACCCCTAAAGCCAAAATGAAATCAGAGAAGGTCTAAATTAACTTTCCTTGACATCCCGGACTCAAAAATGGAGTCCAAATTACGAAACGAAGTACAGAAAAATATGACACGTAAAACGGTAAATGACCATTTTGCCCTTTTACATATAACAGTCCGAATTAAATGTTACGAAAGCCTAAACCGACTTTCTTGGACACTCCGGACTCAATGGTAGAGTCTATTCGACCTAAAGAAATGTCTAAAATAAAAAGACATAAAATTTGATGAATAGCATCTGTTAGATGACTATGAATTGAAATGATGCCAAAGTACTATTACTAAGGCAAATACAAGAAACGAAATACGAAGAGACACGACACGTAAACACGTCAAATAAATAACTTTAAATTAAAGTTAATGGAACTCCCAGAAGAGTATAAATTGAAGTAGATTCAATTTCTAACACATTAAATTGTGTCATAGGTTAAGAATACGAGTTACGTTAAGTACATATGAATTTATGAAATCATTGTAGGATCAAATACGATTTAAGCATAAGTTAAGGAATATCGAAATGATATTACGATGAATATGAAGTTGATGAGATGTCTATGAATTGTTCTTAGGAACTACCAGGAAAGTGGGAAAGCGCGTTATTAGCACTAACCCTAAAGAATCAAGGTGAGTAACCCTGTGTTTGAATTGGAAATTTGACTCCATGATTTAAAAAGGGTTTTAAGTATAAGATATGAAGTATTTGAAGTTTCAAATTCAGTATTTACATGATTCAGTTTTTAATTGTTCTATTTTAGAAATTCATTGTGACATGCTTAGTGATTGGTTTCTGCAACAGTTTTTCCTTCAACTACTTTTTAGCATGTCTAGTTAAAATGCAATTATTGTCAAATATTCTGAATTTGTTTATTTCAAGTATACGAATGTTATTTACGAATTTATGAAAAGTATCTATGAGACAAGTCACATGAAAAATGTTTTATAAGATAATGGTGCATAAGCACACAGGCAGTATTTTGGGTTTCTTCGGATCCCATTGACCTGTCAAAAACCCACATAGTCAGTATTTTGGGTTCTTATTGTAACTCATTGACCTGTCATGTGAAATGCCCGGTAGCAGGATCTAATCCCCCAGGCAAATGAGATATCTCCATTTATAAGTAAGATGGGAGTCCGGTTCGAAACGGATTTCACTAATGAAAGTGATAAGATGACAAATGATTTGAAAATGGAAGCAAGTTTTACTCTCATTTTCAATATGCATATGTTTGAGTTTTATATACTCTATTTAAGAAATACATGTTATGTCCTATGTTTTAAAGTTCATATGTACAAGTATAGCTTGAATACTTTAATGTTTCAAAGCTATTGTTTTACGAAATGCATATGTTTTGAGTTATATACTCTATTGACAAAGTATGAGTTTAGCTTGAATACTTTTAATGTTTCAAAGCTACATGATTTAAGGAATACATATATTCTGTATTCAAAGTATACGAACAATTGGCGGTGATTATTTTACAAACTCTTATGTACTAAACCACTGCTAATTGAAAACCCCATGACGAATGCTGGAATTGCTCACAAGCTTAGATTAGCTTACCCGGACTTTGTTCGGACCCCCCTTTCAGGTAATTAGCAGCAGTCTTGACTTGAGGACGTTGATGATGAATCTGCTGATTTTGGGAAGATATGTTTAAGTAGTTTCTCTTGTGAAACCTATGAACTCTAGTAGTACATTTTGTACCAGTAGATAATGTAAGAATATGTATTAAGCCCTCAGGGCAACTGAACATGTACTGTATTAATGTTATAAGTTTTTAAGTTTTAGTTATACTCTGAATGTGTAACCATGTATGCTATGTATGGAGCGGCAGTATCGGACGGATGTGCGTAAATTTAAATAAGAAAAGAAAAGAAAAAGTTTTTCACGCTTCCGCAATACGCATGTCGCACGTCTATTCGATACCGTTGCATATGCGAGCCTTGTCTCGGGGCCCTCGGGTCTCGGGGCGGCGATCGCGATCCGGTGATCCGCTTAGGGTGGGTTTCGGGTCGTGACACCCTAGGTATCTAGAGTTGTTTATTCATAGAGGTACATTTCTAAATTTTGGGACAAAATTTATTTAAGGGAGGGCAAGGATGTAGAGATCTAAAAAAAATGAGGATAAATTTTTCCTTTTTGCTGGTAGGGCACTACATATGCATCATTTAGCTATAAGTCATGTTTAGAAGCATATTTTGAGTATGCCATAGAAGAGAAATATGCTTATAATATTAAAATACACTTCCTATAAAACTTTGAGCCAATTCAGAGATAGTTTCCAAAATTGGACCAAAAGGGCCTCCGGGTGGCCCGGGTGGATCCAGCCACAAGTGAAAATTTATTTTTTTGAAAAATTTTATTTAAAATAATTTTAAGAACTTTAGCTAAAACAAAATATCGAATTGAGGCGTTTCGGGACAGGTTATAGTGTAAGTGTGTACACATATGTATGTATGTACAACTATATGTGTGAGAGAGAGTATGTGTATATATGTGTGTTTGTGAGGGTTTCTTCATGAAACCCTAATCAAGAAGGAGAAAGAGAAAAAGGGAAAGGAAGGAAGAAGAAAATGGAAGAAGAAGATCAAGAACCTTAGCTTCCATGGATGAGATTACAAACTTTCTCTCTTTACAAGCCTCATGGGGTAGGGATTTTCTAGACATTTTTATGGTTTTTATTTTGATTAACCATGACATCTGTGTATATATGTGTGGATATATATATATATATATATATATAACACCTCGACCCGATTAATGGGAATTAAATCACTAATTAAATATTAGAGACTTTATGAGTAAAATAGTAATCAAGAAAACTAACCGAGAAAAAAAAATAAAGACTTCAATAACAATAAGACCTAAATTATCGAGGCTGATACATGAAGAAAATAATCAAAATCATAAGACTTTGATTCATGAAATCGATATATGAAGGAAGTAAATAAGAATACAAGTACACAAGAAGAAAATTAAAAATAAAGCAAAATAAGGAAAAAAATGGGATAAAATGAAAAAATGTCAAACAAGGTATAAGAAGGAAAAATGAAAGAAAATAAGGCCACAATGTTGGCCAAGAGGTTTGATCCCAAGACTAAAAAGGTAGGAAGAACTAAATCCAAAAATTAAACCACTTGGGCTATACGCACATTTGTGCTATATATCTCACAAGGTAAATATACATATTATCCAAAAGCCCATCCCACCACCCATTACAACCAATGGGAATGCATGCAACACATTAGCTTCCAAGCTTAATATATAAAATATATGTATGTGCACATATATATATATATAAGACCTTATATGAGGCAGACACTAAGTGTGTGTATGTATGGACGGCTAGAAAGAGAGAGGTGAGGTAGAGAGACAAAAAAGAAGAAGAAGGAAGAAGAAGAAGAGAGAAGGAAGAAGGAGAGGCTAGCCCAAGAAGTTTGAAGAGTGTAGAACCGAGCCAAGAAGAAAAGAAGCTTCACTATTTAAGGTAAAAACCCTAACCCATTCAAATTCCTATCTCTAGAAAAAGCCATACAACTTATTATTTAAGGGGCATCAGGTACATGCGTGAATATATTTATGATGCCCTAGGGTTTAAAAGTGAAAAGGGGAGACCTAATAGAGCTTAGGACATAAGAACCATAAAGCAACCTCCATGGCTAGACCGCCTTCAAGGTGAGCCTGAACCAACTAATGAGAAACCCATTTTTACCATTTGGGGTTTAAACTAGACCTCATAATGATCAAGAATCCTCCATGACAACATAAAAAGGACCAAAAAGGAAGGGAAAAACCTTGTTGCAAGTTTCGATTTTAAGAACCAACCTACATAAACCCATATAAAATTCATTTTTTAGAACAGAGATTTGAACCCCATGATGAGGAGACCGTAATAGAAGAAACCCCATCGATTTTGGATAAAAAATAAGCTTGTATGACTAAGTTGCAAGTACGGTTATCCAACTCTTAATGAAGCTTTTAAGCTTGATTCGAGGTCCCAAACCAACATAGAGTTCTTGATTAATGATCTAGAGAACCATTAGAGAAGAAAGCAGGCCAATAAGCTACCTGAAAGGTCACGAAATAGAGATTTAAAATATCTGAAATTAGGGCAACAATAACAGGAGAGATGGAAGAGTATGAGTAGTGGATGGGTCGGTTTTGGGTTAGATTGGGCTCGGGTCAGGACCCGCCCAATCACAAATAAGGTTTAAGTGGGATGGTGTCGTTTAGTGGTAATAGGTTTTTAAATTAAAACAGTATGGGACTGTTTGGCTACAGGGTTAGGAGATAGATTTAATAAACCGTGCAAGATTAGGATATCCTATCCCTGTTTTGTGTTCTATCCACTGTTTGGCCAAAGAATAATCAAAAAAATAAAGGGGAGCCGCAGCTCCCTAGTTTCGATCCTTGTACCTCTCACATGTCTAAACCCTAAAACCCAAGCACTTGACCACTGTGCCACCATGGCACATGTGATATAATATTAACATAATAAATATATAATATAAAATTAAATAATTAATTTAATTTAATTATTATAAATTTTCTCGTTACCCAAATAAAATAAAAGAGTAGAATATTTTAACTATTTTGGACATTTTGGACCCAATAATAGGGTCCATTTTACGAGATGGGACTCTAAAAAATTAAGATGCGTAAAATGCAAAATTATCGTTTTACCCTTAGTGGTGCTCGAAGCCAAATGGAATTTCAAGAGAGTCTAAATTGACTTTCTTCTACTTTCCGGGCCCAATGGGAGGAAATATAAAACACATGAAAATGTAACTTTGTTAAATTACACCTAATAGTCCAATTTAACGGAAATAAGACCTATCCTAGGAAATTAGGATTCAACAGGTCTAAAAATGAACTAAGAACACCAAATAAGTGGTAATTTAAATTAAGTGTGAAATTAATTAATTCTTTATAATTATTCTTAGGAATTACAAGGGAAAAGGGAAGGCACACCAGTAGTACCAACTCCGAGGACAAAGGTGAGTAATCCTGTACTTTGAAGTGGAGATTTAACTCCATGAATTCTAAAGAATTTTAAGTTCAAAATTCTTGAAATATTTTAAGTTCAAATCCTGTATTTATATGATTCATGACTTAAAGTATTACTACTTCCATTTTTAAAATTCTATCTTGACATGCAAGTTAACTTGTTTATATTGCTGACTTTCTGTAAGTTTAATTCCAACATGTCTACATTAAATTTTTCATTTTATTAAATTCGTCTCTAAAAGTAATCTTTCATTCTAGCTATGTTTTAAATATTCTTGAATTTTGTGATTAAGTACTTTGAAGCTTATGTCTTAAATGTCATATTCCAAGTATCTGAAGACTCGGTTAAAAATTCATAAAAGTCATGTTTTAAATGCTCTTGAAAAGCATCTATTTGAAGAAGTCATGTTTTAATGCATTTGAGAAGCATCTATTTGAAGAAGTCATGTTTTAAATGCTCTTGAAAAGCATCTATTGAAGAAGTCATATTTTAAGTGCTTCTAAAAAACAACTATTGAAAGGTTATGTTTTAATGCTTTTGAATGGCATCTATTGTAAAGAAATATTTTTAAATACCCCTTATTTGTGAACTGGTAATGCAAGATAATTGTGCATATGCACTACGAGCTCGTGAGGCCCTTCGGGACTTACATATAAGAAAAATGCCCGGTAAAAGGTTTATCCCCCAAGCATGAGATATCTCCACGAGAAGTAAAACTAAAGTCTGGTTCAAAATGGATTCTTCTGTTAAAAGGTGAAAAGTTGTTACATTCAAAAATGGTAGAAGCAATGGTAACGTGATTACATGTTCTGATATCATGAACAAAAGATTCATGTTTTCACAAGCAATGGTAAAAGGTTTTCGAACCCCCATTTACATGAGAAGGATTTTCAAAGTAATGGCGTGGTTTTTAAAATAACAAAGGGTTATGCCCTCTTATTTACTAGAAAAGGATTTTATTCATCCAGTTAACAAGTAAATGATTTAAACTCTTTTGGTCACCAATTGGCCACCTTGTACGTGTTAAAAGTTTTCCACTACATATTACATGCCTCACTCGAACACTTTAAATGCTTTGTGTTACGTGTTTTGAAGACTCTTGTACTCGATATACATGAAATATTTTTTTTACTCGAATGCTTTAAAATATTTCGTGTTACATGTTTTAAAGTTTTCTATATCCAGCATTTGAAGAAATACGTGCCTACCCTGATTGTCTTGAATGTTTCATGCTATCTATTTTTAAGAATCATGTATTCTGTATCTGAAGTGTACGAGCAATTGGTAATGAATGTCTTTATGAACTCTCTTATAACCAACCCACTACCATTTGAAAACCCATGACAAGGTACTGGAATTACTCACGAGTTTTTCATAAAGCTCACATGGATTTGTTACCCATGACTCTTTCAGGTGATGAAGATGATTGGGAGCCTTGCCCATACTAAGGAAGGGCATTGGAAGCTTCACACTTGACTTGAGATTTTTTTAAAATGTTAGGACCATAGTTGGTTAACTTTCGTACTATTGTAATTTTGGACAATGGTATGATTAAGTCCTTAAGGGCAATAAACATGTAATATGTATAACTTTAAAAGTTTTAGTAAGCTCTGTATGTGTATTGTACTGTTCTGAAGAGTAGTAGTCCCGGGTGGATGTGTGGAGAAAAGAAAAAGTTTTTCACGCTTTCGCAACTGCAATCCTGGCCACACCGTCGTTTGGCACCATCGCTTCTGGCCACTGAGCCTGAAAGGTGGTGGTCGCTTTCCCATAATCCGCACAGGCCAGATCGCGGGTCGTGAGAATATATATATATATATATATATATATATATTTGTGTATTAGCATAGATATATGCACATGTGTATGAATATGCTTATGAATGCATAATTGTGATTGGAAACCCAAATGGGTCTCCCTAAGAATGATAGGTGGAGGAAGTGTTAGAATGAATGGCTAAATTGGTGATTGAATTGGACTTGATTGAGTGAAATTGTTATAGGTATACATGTATAAATACATGTGCGTAGGAGTTGTGTCCTTAGAAATTTAGAAACTAAAACAAAAATGGACCAAAGAGGTGAAGCAAGGTCAATTGGCACTCGAAGAGTGCCAATCGGCATACGTGTTTGCTGTTCGGCATTGGGGACCCAAAAATAATCCCTCCCTATATGTCTATTGGCACACAGAGCCCAAATCATACATTTTGACCCCATTTTGGAATTTTGGGTCTTGGACTATGTCTTAGGTGTGATTCTACTCATTCTTAACACAAAAATTATACCCATTGCATGCTTATGTATTTATCGCATTAGGGAAAAGTATTATTCTTGATGAATGAAAGATTAAAGGCCTTTGAATAACCATTAATTCTCAAGTAATGTGTGTCAATAAGTGAAGTTCTGTCTAAATAGTTATGGATAAATTTTGTGCCATAATGGCTATCCTTAGTAAAGCTTATCTTGACATACATGTTATTACGTAGGAATTATATGCCTACCTATGTATATCATGATTACGTTGTATCAGAGTAAGAATGGAAATTCCTTATGATAGCGTAATTATAAACCCTTAATGCTTCATCTAAACTGTGTGATTCATGAATTGTCAACAATGCACATAAAATGTCTATAACTAAATATATGTGTGCTTATATGTAGATGAGTCTACAAGCGTGGGTGTTTTTCAAATGTTACCTTAATTGTCTAAAATTACAAAAGCATCCAATACACTTTATTTCAATAGAAGACTTAGGATATGGTTGGTGTGAATAGATATTTTCTTAAGAGTTATGATGTGGATTCTATAGGAATATTTGTGAGCATGGTTATGTTGAACTCCTCTTTGGATTAATCATAATGTTGGAAACTTTAGGACACTATGATATAGGCATGGGATAAATTGTTAGTATTTTGATTATATTATATCTTTCGGATGTTTTTGGACATTTTTTATGATTCTTAGTATAAAGATAATCAAATATTGATTAGTTATTCTATTAGTATGTCTTGATTATGCCATGTTTCTAGTTGTGGTGGAATGTTCCTTAATAATGAATCTTAATAGATTCATCTCTTTCTATTTGAATGACATATGTTGAGTTATTACTTTGTTACTTGAGAAATTTCTTGATCTCTTAAGCATTGATATTTGATTATTATTGTGCTCGTGGGATGACAATGCCATTGTGACTTGATTAAACCTGTTGGATAGTTAGGATGTTGTATTATAATCCCTAGGATTCATAATGCATTGGTATGCTCACTTGATTATTTAGATACCCTATTCATTTTATACTCATGCATCGTGACGTCTAGACAAAGTGAAACATTTATCGAGTATTATGAAGATGGTTTGGAAATTTGGATGAGATATACATGGGATTCATGGGATTGGACTGTCTTTGTGTGCTAAATAGAGTGTATGTGAGATTGTGCATTGAATAGAACGCCTTTTGTGTGCTTTTGAGCGTGGTGAGATTACCCTTTACCTGGACTTTTCCTTGTATTCGGGATGGTGTCAACCATTGGTTTGTGAGCCATAAACCCGCACGGGTGGTCGTTTGTATCCATTGGGTTAGTAGCCCATAAACTACTCAAGCTTATTGGGGGCCGAATCGGTTGTTGGTATGAAATGTTGATTTGATATGAGTAAAGGTGAGCTTATGATGGATGGGTTATCCAGATATTGAAAGTTGATAATATGTGTAGTGGATTGCACTTGGGGTGATTGAATAGTATCATATATTACCTATTTTTTGGCATATGTGCATGACATTTGCAATTATGAATTGTATATCTATTGTTCCTATCGTTTTTATTGTAAGGCCATGAATGGAGTGAATAGGTATAATTAATATGTTATACCTTAAATACTTACTCGATGATTTTGCCAGATTGGGATTGGATTGATGACATCTTATGAATTTTTATTATTCGTGTTCTTAGATTGTGAACGATTTATATTTCGTACATTATTGTAATATGGTAATTTGATTGGGAAATGTGTAGAACTTGGGAAATTTACGCTTGTAATGCATCTTGGACCTTAAGAAATGTTCTCATCGGACTTACATTAGCTTTTGCATCCTTGCATGCTTGTGTATGAATTTGGGAAGCCCTACTGAGCGTCATGGCTCACCCCTGTTGTTTATGGGAATAGCAAGTGCACAGAAGTTAAATAGTAGCCATGGGATCTGGGTGGAGTAAGTGAAGACCATAGAGACTTTTGTATCTCATTTTATGAATTTACTTCATTCGTTGAAAAATGGGTGCATGTACCCTAATTTTTCTCATTTGTATATATGTATATTTGACACTTGTATTATAAAATAGTATTGTTGGAATGGACTCAAGCTAAGATTTGATTTATTAAAGGGCTCTCATAATAGCTAAATTGCAAAAATCCCATTACTGGACTTGAACAATATGAACTAAAGGAAATAAAACTAACCCAATTAAAGCAAGAAATGAACTCAGGCCTATTTATAACAAAGAACTAAGATGGTTCATTAGACTGACCTGTCGGTTTGGGTTCAATAACCCTTTAGTCACGGTATCCGGGTTTGAGGCTTAACAAATATTATCATCAACAACAGGAAGTGTATATGCCACCATATCAGCAAATCTAGCAGGTTTTCGAATCTCTCTTTTTGATCTACTAGCTGCAATAAACTCTCGTTGTTGTGGGATCTCTTGAGCTTCTTCCACATCTGAGCTTGAGCCTTCATCATCTAGATTAACAACAGAACTATCAACTATCTAAACAGCCTTCACTGCAACCATTGAAGCCTTTAACTCCACTTGCTGTGAAATACTCTCCTCCTAGGCATTATTTTTGCTTATGTTTACGTGGAGGGATACCACAACGATATCACTCAAGGTCCCAAAGTGTGAATTATCTAGAAGGGGGGGTTGAATAAGTTGGTCTTGAATTAAAGAATTTATTTTAACTTAATTCAAATTCTTGGTTAATTACAAAGATGACACAATCAATAACAAATCACTTAATGTGATTAATCTAATAATTATGCCCTTCCACCAATGAATAAACCAATTCACCAACCTATTCAAACTTCACCTAATTGATCAAGTCAATTGATTTTATAGCAATTTTCATAATTCAAGTAAAATCAACTAAGCTATCAATTTTAATTTCTATCAATTTACAAAATCAAGTTTTTCAATATCTCAATTGACTGCACAATTATGAAAATCATGAAAAACTCAATTTCTAAAATTTGGCAGAAACAATTCAAATAAGCACATAGTAAATTGAAAGAGATGGAAGGAGAGAGTTTGCAAATCGATTGATGATGGAGAAAACTAAAGAGGACAACAATCCTTGTAGTAAAACTCTAGAGTCGGGCCAATGCTCATGGAAGGAATGCACTATGATGAAAAGTGAAATACAACGGATCTTTGAACAAGCTAAGTACCTCTAGCTCCATTCTCCCCGATTATGTTTTCAAATTCCCTTCGAATCCTCAAGCTTCTTATAGCCAATCCTTTAAACAATCGAACTCCTCCACGGTGTTGGACTTCTCTGATCAAGCTACTCAACAATTGCGAATCCTCACGACTTTGGTATCCACTGATCGCTCAACGCTGAATCCTTGTGCTGGAACTCCATCTATCATCAATGATGATTTTGACATAAACCAAGGCTCTTTAGATCTGATTAGATCATGTGGTTTGATCAAATCCGATCAATGAAAATGAGTAGAGATGATTATAAATGTTATGTATGAACAATCTCTCATAAGAGATTCAAGATCTATCAACAATTTAGCTCTCACAAATTGAGACTCTCTAACTCTGTTTTTGGCTGCTATCAAGTGTATTTTTGCCTTTTTTTTGCAAAGAGCTTGATTGATCCCCAAATGAGTAGAAATCATATTATAAATCTATTTTCTGCCTATGGTTCGTTCAAACGAACAAGGAACGAATATCAAACGAGTACAACTCTGAGATTGCAACAACAAGGAACTTTTCTGTTGTTTGTTCGAACGAGCCAAAGCTTCATTCGAACGAGCAATAATGAGTTCCTCATTCATTGCTTGTCTTGTGAACTGAATTTTTTCCATTAGGTTTTTAAAGATGCATTTTAGGAGATTTAGTTCACAACGACAAGGCAATCACATACATGATGATAAGATAAAATCTATATGTAATGCATGCATGATGAGAGTGTGTGAGATTCGAATCAAATACAAAAGACCATTATACCCTTTGAGAACCAAGTCGATTGTTAGTGATACAAGGTAATGTCTCTTGGATGAACGAACATCGAAGTACTTACTTGTAAGACTTATATACAAATTACACACAAAGCACATTTTTTCAAATCGGATTAGTCAATTACAGTATCGGACCCCATGGTCCTAACAATCTCCTCTTTTGGCAATCTATGACAAAACTGCAAAAAAAAAGTATACGAATACAATATAAAAATCAATAACCCCCAAAGAGCTAGATAAAAGAGAATTATACATTTTAACTCAATATCCTATACTAAAGATATCACTTAATACTATTCAACAAGTAGCCAACCTATTTCCTGTACAACACCCTCAACTATACCACATGAGATCACATCAAAAGAGAAATATCAAATAAAACAAATGAGATCACACGATAGATGAGTATCAATATAGAATAAGGTACAATAAATATGAAAGCCATATGCAATTAAAATAAGATATGATCAATATAGAGTGACTCTAAGTTATCTCATACATATGCAAAAAAAAATATATTACTCCCCCTCAGTATATGCTCAAAATATCTAGTCGCCCCCTTTATATAACTCCTCTAACACCATCTCCCCCTTTTTGTCCCAATGACAAAAGAGGTAACCACAAATGAAGATCAAATAGGAACTAAGATATCAGCAAATAGACATGCATAGAGAGATAATAGAGTACAGATAGCAAAGATAATAGAGACAGTAGATATATAAAAAATTGGTCTATCATCGATCTTAAACAACAATATGTAATAAAGGTAAAGAAAAACAATCATAAACAAAAAAAGAAAACACATGTAGATGATGAGTAACAAAAATACAGGTAAAAATCGCACTATAGTCACACTCATCACTCATGTAACTAGCTACAACATCACTAATCATCTGCAAGTGGAGATGGAGTAGGAAAGACACAATCTATAGTCTCTATTAGTCCCTAAAGAGCTCTTCGAATGTAGGCAGTCTCTTACATCCTTGGGATAAAGTAATCTCAGCAGACCCGAAGATAATGTTGTTCCAACTTATGATCTATGTCAGCCGTGATCTGATCATAATGAAGCCGTAATCGCCCCTCGAGCTTGTCCTTAGTGATTGGTTAACCAGCGAAAGAAGAGGAAGTTTCTATTGACGCTTGGAAGTCTACACCCAATGGAGTACGAAACTGTAGTAGTGTTCGGTCAACAAGAAAATCCTCTATGTGAATCTGATCTTTGGACTATTGTTGTTGTGGCAACATGCAGGGGTTATTGCTGCGGAGCCAGTACCGGTGCCAATGTCGGTGGCTGCTATAGCTACTGCTGCTGCTATTTCTGTTGTGCTTCCTCCTACTCATTAGGAACATCGCCTTTATCAGAATGAGCAATAACATGTCCTCGTGACCTGGATAGGGCCAGACGGGGGACTGGGTGGGAGGACAAGCGTATAAGCAATGTAGAAAGGAACTTGTTGTACAGCATAGATCCTAGTGATCAGGTTTCCAAGTGGTAAGGACGTAGTTCATCTCATACCAGTGGTAGAGGTATCGATGACTCAGAGCATGTATGAGGGAGCATCGATGGGGACAGCAGCACCGAATGTATACAGGAGTGTGGCATGGGTGAGTGTTAGTGTATTCGTGTGGCTGACAATATGTAACATACTGTAGACAATGAGGTTGAAGATGCAAAAACCCTCGTGTAGATATCCTTACTCTAGGGTCGCACCCAATGAGGCAAAAATAGGAGCACTATCAACATGTAGGGCGGAAGCTATAAAGTTGGCAGATAGAAGAACCATACCCTGAGGGTATGGGAAACTGGGTTACTTGACTCTAGGAAGACCAAGAGTCTCAACAATCATCTCTGTAGTGAGAGAGAAAAGGACATCGCAGAAAGTCATTTGGAAGGCTCCCTAAGCATCACGAGAACCAAGGTTCCAGTAAAACTCTCAAGACAGGGTCTCATTGGCCGAACCTGTGACTGATGAGAGGGATAGCCAACCTCGTGAGTCAAATAGCCTATATGCTAAAAGTCTCACGAATCTCATCAACAATGCATACCCGCTCTGTAAGCATTGGATGGACATGATGGTCCCTGCCCGAAATTAAGAGACTTGTATCGAAAATCGAACAAGGTTCCGAGGCACTGCTCCCAAGCGAATGACATAAGGAAAATTTTGTTGCTCAATGGACATTGTCTTAGTGGTGTGCTGTCACAGGCAACCAAAAAAAAAATAAAACCTAAACTCCTAAAAATATATATGTAGTAGTGGAGTAAGGATTGTTCCCACGGAGATTATCTAACCTAGTTTTATGCTACGTGAACAAGGATGGGGGGTTTGAGTATAACGAAAACAATTTTAAGAAAAACAACTAAAGAACAATTCCAATTAAAGTATCAAAATCAAACAAAAGAACAAAAATTTGTCTAAGTTAACATCCACCATCGGAATTTCACAACTGATCATCGATGCAAGTATATATCAATTCACACTTTGAATATTCACTATTGGAACTATTTCCCTATCTCTCCTTAGTCGTAGCTAATTAGAAAACAAGCGATCTAATTAACCCTAACTACTAAACAACCCAAGACAAGCGCTAAAGGTTTAGTCTAGTAGCAGCTTTAAGAACTAGAAAGATCGATGAAGCTAAACAACAAAAGCACAAGCGGTTGTATTTAATTTAGTTGAACGTTTTTCCTAAGATCTAGTAATTTCTGACGCAGCAAATCATTAAATCTTAGTTGCTTCACAAATTAGAGGGATCAAACAATTACGGATTTGATATCTAATCTAGCAGTAGATTGCAACAAATAATAAACTAATAGGCCTCCTAGTAATTAAACAAGACAATCATGAAAAATAAGCACAGAAGAACATTCGATACTCAAAGCATAAATTGAACAATAAAAATAAATTAGATCTCACAGTTTTATTGATTCTGAGGCTTCAGTTTCCTTCAACCAATTATAAAAGCATAGCCACGCACAACCATGAAAACTTGAAGGAAAAATTAGAGAAGAGGGAAGAGAGAGAGAGAGAGAGAGAGAGACGTCAAATCTAATCTCCGCCTCTTTTTACACATTAATTCAGTGTTGAAGGCCTACTAAAACTCCTAAAGATATTCTAAATATTATCCTAAAATAAAAATACCCAAATCTAACTAGTTAAGGAAAATATTAAAAATAAAATAAAGTCCTAATATAACTAGGAAAGTGGTATTTGCAGTTGGAATTTTTGTGCACCAGATCTAAAATTTCCAAAAATAAATCACGTGGACCCGCGCATTAGAATTTCACGCAGCTAAGGAACGTCCACAGTGTAGGTGTAGCAATTTCAAGCCCGATTTTGACCTTGATGCAGCCAGAATCTCTCAAAACGCAAAAACATGAAAGTTGTAGAACTCTTCCTTGGTTTTCCATATGATCTTGAATCATCTCAATCGGAGCTCAAATGAGAGAGTTATGCCCAGATTACGAAGCGATGTTGAAATTGTCCATAATCGCCCAATTAGCTTCGTTTTGCACTTAGCACCTCCATTTGCATCCTAAATCAAAATATAAGAATAATGAGTACATTTTGGCACCAAATAAGTATAAAAGACTAAACATTAAGGGAGAAAAATTTGACATTTTGCATTCTCATCACTTGGTTTCCATGATCGCATAATATATAACAAAAAAAATAGTATAAACCTAAAATGGTACTACGTCAAGTGTACTAAACTACAATCTACACGAACCCTAAGTCTAGATGAAAGATCAAATAAACTAACTGAAAAGTGTAAATAGGACTTGAGGACGTACCATAACAACAAACTGACAAAATCATGAAATGATTAGTGAAAGTGAAGCCCACGATGTGTAGAATACACTAATCGGAATAAAATCAAAGATTGACGAACACCGAGATCAAAATGACACAAGAATTGAGAGGATTTTGAGAGAAAAAATGAGAAAAGCAAAGATGTTTATGAAAAATGCGTTGTTTCTCACATATTTAACCTGAGTAGTTGTTCGTTCGAACGAATGAGTAACCTTCGTTCGAATGAGCCTTCGTTTGAACATACTTCAAAGGCTACTATTCTCTTAGAAAAACTAAGTGTCCTTCTCTATTCAAAAATCCTGTGCAATTTTTAACTACAAAATAGGGGAACACTAGGAATTTTCAAGAAAAACACTATTTTTAGCTACAAACCTTAAGATGAATTAATTATTTTTCAAAGATAAAAACAATCCCAATATTTTTTAGTTGAAAACTGAATTTGAAGAACATTTTGAGTGAATTAGAGAAGTGTACATGTGCTCTAAATAATATCAACACATTCAAATAATCCTAGAACACTGAAACATGTACATGCGCACTCTTTACTCACTCAATCATGGTAATTAGACATATGCATTAGTTTCAACCATGAAATTTTCTGTCTCATTGTCAACTTTCTATGATGTTAAATGATTTTCACATCAATAAGAGCAAACAACTATAGTTAACCAACCTAGGGATTTTTTACCATATTCAATCAAAAACTCCCTCTCAATTTAAAAATAATAAATTGCAAAATAAATTTGCACTTGTCTCACCTTTTGCAAGGCGGCTTTCACCTAGTTGAGTAGGTTGCTCTTTTCAAAGGTTTTACCAATGCTAGCAAACACACTATCTCAAGGGTAGCCCTTTCCTTCTACTCTTGATTTTTTTTTGTATGTGCCATTTTCTTTTTAGGCATTTACTTTTGGTCCTTTTATCTTTTCAACCTAAGTCAATCTTTTTAGCCATGGACTCATTAAGATGAAAACAAAAAACCATCAAGTCTATCCTATCTACAAGACAATCACATGCAAGAAATATGAAAGACTAAAACCTATGAGATCATAAGTAAATTGAAAGATTGTGTGCACCCAAGTGAAAAAGACAAAGTGAAGATATTGATAGGATAAAGTTCACAAATCAAGACTTAATCACTCAAAACTTAATACAATTCTCTATTAAGGAAATGGGATTGTAGACACATCTTTTTGTGACCCTTGATTAAATAGTAGCATTTCGGTAATTATGCCAAGAAACCTACTTCAAGTAGGACTCTTCCCGATAGAGTCCTATTTCTATTAGGATTCTTCCTAATAGAGTACTATTCTCATCGGGACTCTCCTTCTAGAGTCTCAATTCCATTCGGACTCCTCTTGATAAAGTCCTATTCTAGCTAGGACTTTCTTGCTAGAGTCTCAGTTCCACTAGGACTTATCATGACCAAGTCCTATTCATGCTAAGACTCTCCTACTAGAGTCTTAGTTCCATTAGGACTCCTCTTGACAAAGTCCTATTCCCGCTAGGACTCTCTTGCGAGAGTCCTAGTTCCATTAGGACTTCTCCTAACAAAATCTCATTCCCATTAGGACTCTTCCTAACAAAGTCCTATCCCGCTAAGACTCTCCTACTAGAGTCCCAGCTCCATTAGGACTCCTCTTGACAGAGTTCTAATCTTGTTGGGACTCTTTTGCTAGAGTCCTATTCCTACTAAGACTCTTTGTCACATCCTGCACCCCACCCTATGCGGATGCCGAAGATGTGATGCCAGTTGGCCGCTTTGTCGATTTCCTGACCGACAATGCGACCAATCAAAGGCAAAATTCTGAACCTTATGATGAATTGAGATCTAAATGTAGGGTCAGAACAGCAAAAATTAAAACCTTTTTATCTCGGGAACCCAACTCATCAATATACCACAATTAGAGGTATGTACCATAGAGCAAGTCTATAATCAAACAATTTAATAACTCTAAGCCACAGAGCACATCTATCACCGGTCAGAGAGCACAGAACATATCTAATCTCTCTAGAGTACCATTACCATGAGCCATGTCCAAATACATCTAATACATATCAATGAAGTCAATCATAAACATGTCACTCACCTGAATAACCAAAGTCAATCCATTAGGACTCAAGTCTCCACATTTTATTGCCATCAGAACCTTATTTGAGATGCCTCACATCTTACTAGTATCATCTCCTTGTACCTTCTAATCCCATGGAGATAATCCCTGAAAAATGTTAGATAAATGGAATGAGCTTAAACAAGCTCAGTGAGTAACATAGGTTCCTGCCATGGGTTTCAAATCCAGTTCATATATACATGTATGCTCAAATGCAGCTCAAATAGAATAATGCAGCTCGTGTAGAACAAATGCAGCTTAAATAGATAATATCAGAACAGACTGATCGAACAAATCAGAACAGAGCCAAGACAGAATAAATCAGAACATAACAGAACAGAACATATCAGAACTGAACAGATCAGACAGATCAAACAAAATAGATCAGGAGCAGCTGCCTGGTCCCTCTAGGGTAGGACTTATACTCACTCCTTGTCAGGAGCAACCGCTTGGTCCCTCTAGGGTAGGACTTATACTCACCCCTAACAAGACAGATCAGGAGCAGCCGCCTGGTCCCTCTAGGGTAGGACTTATACTCACCCCCTAACAGAACAGATCAGATTAAAACTGAACCAAAACATAACAGATTCCAAATGGCGTATAATAGAACAGGACAAACCCGAACAGAATCAGAACAGGATACATCAAAAGGCAAGACAGAATGGAATCATGCCATGCGCAATGCAGTGCAAAGAGTATGCATGAAAGCATATGCATTAAAACAATACGGTGTATAAAACAGTCCAACATATAAAGTAGTATAGTATACAAAAATATACACCAAGTAAGGAGTTCGAGTTCTCACAAACTTATGCTTATCTCCATTCACAGATATTCCCCAGATGCGTTAGGTACTTCCATGCATATCCTCAATAATCATCCTCCTGATTGATTATCATTAATTACAGACGGGTTAGAATTTAACCATTCAAAACTTATTCATCATCTTAGACGCCTATCGGATTACCTAAGATAGCCTAGTAGCCTAATACCCTCTTATTAGGTTTCGTCTAAGGCTATTAGGGTTATAATATAGTCATTTGGACTATATCGTTATTTATCAAGCACTTATTTAATCCTTATGCAAAGCGTTATAATTTGGTAGGCACAAAACTAAATTTATTATTATTGACTTGATAAATACTATCACCAAGATTCGACATTTAATCTATTTCACATTAAACCGAATTTGACGGTCATCCTCAGATGATTAAAATCATTCACTAAGATTATTCAATCATATCTGATTCCATCAATTAATCATTTTGGTATCCATAATTACAATGATCAATACCAGAGTTAGCTGACCTAAAGTCGTTTTCCTCCCAAAATCACTATGCATTTGATCAGTTTAATTGCCTTAGAATCATCAATTTCATCATGGCATAGTCTTTCCCTCAAGGACTATTAACTATAGTGACTAAACGCGCTATCGTCACCAAAAATTACTCATTTATTTAGTCGTCTGAGTCACTTAATAGTCCACAAAGTCAATTCTAGTTTGATCTTTCCCCAACAAATCATTAACATAGAACTTACTTTTTTTCGCTGCGCTACTCTGATATAAACCTCGAATTCTCAAGATCCTGAATTCACTTATAGGCCTACTTCTGTCTCCCAAGAAGTATTGAGTATCTGATTATCCTAATCATCCAAGGAAAGTCAACTTCTGTAATGTCCTCCAAAGATCATGGACAATTGTTCAACTATCACTCAATGATACTAGTGAATCTCCAAAATTTACAATCTCAAATCAGTTGATCCCTAATCCTTAGATGCTTTAGAATCACAGATTTATCATTTATTACTAAAGACTTCCATAATTCCACGTATAGTCTCCAAAAGTGGGACCTAGTATTCATGGCTCAAGTATTCTGTGGTACTTAATCTATAACTTAGTGCTCTGATATGGACACTAACTCCTGAACCATTTCATACCTTATTGTCCTCAAATTCTCACTTTGTATAGGTAACGTCAACCTTTCACCCGAATATTGCTCTCTGGTACCAATGAATCTTCAAAAGTTACTAACCTTAGCTCTGATCACACTCATGAATCTTTACTATTTATAAACATTTGCTCTGCTACCACTCTGTCACATCCTGCACCCCACCCTATGCGGATGCCGAAGATGTGATGCCAGTTGGCCGCTTTGCCGATTTCCTGACCAACAATACGACCAATCAAAAGCAAACTTCTGAACCTTACGATGAATTGTGTTCTAAATGTAGGGTCAGAACAGCGAAAATTAAAACCTTTTTATCTCGGGAACCCAACTCATCAATATACCACAATTAGAGGTATGTACCACAGAGCAAGTCTATAATCAAACAATTTAATAACTCTAAGCCACAGAGCACATCTATCACCGGTCAGAGAGCACAGAACATATCTAATCTTTCTAGAGTACCATTACCATGAGCCATGTCCAAATACATCTAATACATATCAATGAAGTCAATTATAAACATGTCACTCACCTGAATAACCAAAGTCAATCCATTAGGACTCAAGTCTCCATATTTTATTGCCATCAGAACCTTATTTGAGATGCCTCACAGCTTACTAGTATCATCTCCTTGTACCTTCTAATCCCATGGAGATAATCCCTGAAAAATGTTAGATAAATGGAATGAGCTTAAACAAGCTTAGTGAGTAACATAGGTTCCTGCCATGGGTTTCAAATCCAGTTCATATATACATGTATGCTCAAATGTAGCTCAAATAGAATAATGTAGCTCGTGTAGAACAAATGCAGCTTAAACAGATCATATCAGAACAGACTGATCGGACAAATCAGAACAGAGCCAAGATAGAATAAATCAGAACATAACAGAACAGAACATATCAGAACTAACCAGATCAGACAGATCAAACAAAACAGATCAAGAGCAGCCGCCTGGTCCCTCTGGGGTAGGACTTATACTCACTCCTCGTCAGGAGCAGCCGCCTGGTCTCTCTAGGGTAGGACTTATACTCACCCCTAACAAGACAGATCAGGAGTAGCTGCCTGGTCCCTCTGGGGTAGGACTTATACTCACTCCTTGTTAGGAGCAGCCGCCTGGTCCCTCTGGGGTAGGACTTATACTCACCCCCTAACAGAACAGATCAGATTGAAACTGAACCAAAACATAACAGATTCCAAATGGCGTATAATAGAACAGGACAAACCTAAATAGAATCAGAACAGGATACATCAAAAGGCAAGACAGAATGGAATCATGCCATGTGCAATGCAGTGCAAAGAGTATGCATGAAAGCATATGCATTAAAACAATACGGTGTATAAAACAGTCCAACATATAAAGTAGTATAGTATACAAAAATATACACCAAGTAAGGAGTCTGAGTTACTCACAAACTTATTGTCACGACCCGAAACCCACCCTAAGCGGATTACCGGATTGCGATCGCCGCCCTGAGACCCGAGGGTCCCGAGACAAGGCTCACATATGCAGCGGTATCGAATAGATGTGCAACATACATTTTGCGGAAGCGTGAAAAACTTTTTCTTTTCTTTTCTCATTTTTAAATTATGCACATCCGTTCGGTACTGCCGCTCCATACATAGCATACATGGTTACACATTCAGAGTATAACTAAAAACTTAAAGACTTCATACATTCATACCATACATATTCGATTGCCCAGAGGGCTTATTACATGTCCTTACTATGTCTACTAATACAAAAGTACTATTAGAGTTTACAGACTTATCAAAAGAAACTATTTAACCATATCTTCCCAAAATCAGCAGATTCGTCATCGTCGTCCTTAAATTAAAACTGCTGTTAATTACCTGAAAGGGGGGGTCCGAACAAAGTCCGGGTAAGCTAATCTAAGTTTGTGAGCAATTCCAGTATTTGTCATGGTGTTTTTCAATTAGCAGTGGTTTAGTACATAAGAGTTTGTAAAATAGTCACCGCCAATTGTTCATATAATTGAATACAGAATATATGCATTCCTTGAAACATGTAGCTTTGAAATATTTAAAACATTCAAGCTAAACTTATACATATGAACTTTAAAACATATTACATATCATGTATTTCTTAAATAGAGTATATAAAACTCAACATATGCATATTGAAAATGAGAGTAAAAACTTGCTTCCATTTTCAAATCATTTGTCATCTTATCACTTCCATTAGTGGAATCCGTTTCGAACCGGGCTCCCATATTACTTATAAATGGAGACATCTCATTTGCCTGGGGGATTAGATCCTGCTACCGGGCATTTCACATGACAGGTCAATGAGTTACAATAAGAACCCAAAATACTGACTATGTGGTTTTTTTTTTTTTTGACAGGTCAATGGGATCCGAAGAAACCCAAAATACTGCCTGTGTGCTTATGCACCATTATCTTATAAAACATTTATCATGTGACTTGTCTCATAGATACTTTTCATAAATTCGTAATAAACATTCGTATACTTGAAATAAGCAAATTCAGAATATTTAACAATAATTGCATTTTAACTAGACATGCTAAAAAAAAATAATTGAAGGAAAAACTGTTGCAGAACCCAATCACTAAGCATGTCACAATGAATTTCTAAAACAGAACAATTAAAAACTGAATCATGTAAATACTGAATTTGAAACTTCAAATACTTCATATCTTATACTTAAAACCCTTTTTAATCATGGAGTCAAATCCCCAATTCAGACACAGGGTTACTCACCTTGTACTTCTAGTCCTGCTCTATTTGGGCGCTTTCCCCCTGGCTTCCTTTAACCTTTGAAGTCATTCTTGCAACGTTTCCGTATCCTCCCGTTTCTTAAGCTGTTTCGCGGCTAGTTGCTCCTTAGTTATTGTCTTGTAAATAAAGGGGCTAACACAGCACACTTCGTTCGTTTTGGAAATCCGAATGCGATTTTGAATTAGCTAAAGTTGTCTTTCTAGCTGTTCCCGGAAAGCTTGCCGTCTTGGGTCACTTGCCAATTGGGCCCTTGTCATCATAGGAGTGACTTCCCTTTCTTGGCTCATTTTTGTGTTTAATTAATTATCTGTTTAAAAACACAATTTACCGTGTCAAGAAAAATAGATTTCTACAATCATACTCTTCTGGGAGTTCCATTAACTTTAGTTTAAAGTTATTTACTTAACATGTTTACGTGTCGTGTCTTTTCGTATTTCATTTCTCGTATTTGCCTCAGTTTAGTTCTTTGGCAACATTTCAGTTCATAGTCATCTAACAGATGCTATTCATCAAATTTTATGTCTTTTTATTTTAGACATTTCTTTAGGTCGAATAGACTCTACCATTGAGTCCGGAGTGTCTAAGAAAATCGGTTTAGGCTTCCCTAATATTTAATTCGGACTTTGTTTGACTTGTTTATGGGGCAGGGGCATTTTGGTCATTTTGACATTTTTTAGGGGTCTCAAATTTTTCGGGACCTCATCTCATGTCGTGGACCTCACCAATGGGCTTAGGGGGTCCAAGATAGTAAGGTTACATATATAACTTGTAATTTTTGGGCAACGGGCCATTTCGGAGTAATTAATTTAATTAATTTCATTTAATTAAATTAATTTGATTAAGTATAATATATATATATATATATATTATTTGAACTTAATATGACAGGTTGAATAGGATGGCACGCTGGCCAGTGTGCCATCTCCCTCCCCATACCACGCACGTTCGAATCTTGTAAGGTGCAATTGCACCTTTTTTATTTTCGGATTTAATTAAATATAATATATATATATATATATTGTGTTCGTAATTGGTCACACATATACGCGTGGCCGAGTGGAAAAACACGCGTGGGGCGCGTGAGGTCAGGGGTTCGAACCCCTTCGACCGCAATTTCCTTCCTTTTCTTTTAAAACTCAACCGCATATATATATATATATATATATATATATATATATATATATACATACCCTAGCCCAAAACGACATCGCCCCATTTAATCGGTGGCAAGCCCCAAGGCTGCCACCTGTCCCGAGTCCACCCACCGTTTTAAACGGTTCGCGAGTCGACTCGGTCGTCTTCCCCAATTCGACCGACCTGTAACCCTAGTTACAGTTTTCATATTTTTCCTATTTCGTAAATTTTTACTCCACCAAGCTCGACTGTTTTTGTCCCAAATTATTCCTAAGGCATATACAAATCAATTTGCATTCATTTTGGAGTTTGAAACCCTCACATATGTTCGGTCTTGAAGTGGATAATCCGAACTGTTATTTCGGTTGTTCATGCTTGTTTCTTAACCATTTTTGATGAGGTTTGGCTTACTGTGATCCCCTCTTCATGGGGATTCAGTCTTCATTTAAAGAGATGGCTTAAATCATAAGTTTAAAGGTTTGGGGTGTGAACCCGTAACCTGCATCTTGACATTTGAGGGTCGATTTTTGAGGTTCAAGGTCGCGTACATAGGTTTTTAGCATGCTTGTAGGGCCTACTAGAGGTCCCTATACACCAAACAAGGTTTGGTTTCCCTCGGGTCAGACCTGCTTCATGCAAGGTCATCCATGGCGACTGCTCATGGGTTTCATGTTTTTAGGTGTTTTAAAGTTAAATTTTCATGCTTGTTATGTTTAGAATGTGTTCTAGACATCATATATATCAAATGGAAGCTTTAAATCAATTTATATGTAGAGAAATTCTAGAGAGGGAATTTTGACAGTTTTGAACATTCTCACCTTTTTGGTTGGTCTTCCTCCTCTTTCTTGCTCTAATCCTTCTTCTCTTCTCCTCAGTTCTTCTTCTTTTGGTTTCTTTAGCAAGAAGGAAGCATGATTTGCATGCTTGGCCTTTATAGAGAAGGTGACCGACCCTTCTCTCTCCTCCAACCTCTCTCTCTCTCTCTCTCTGATTCATAGCCCTACACTAGACTTCCCATCCCATAAATTCTACTTTTTCTTTTTCAACTTTGCATTTAATTTCCATAAGATATTTATACATATTATATACATATATATACATATACTTATATATACAAGACACACACACACACACACCAGCCGACACACACACACACATTCACATACTATTCACCCTTTTTAACTTTTTACTTTTTCATATTTCTTTCATTTAATATATATATACATATATATACATTTTATTAATACATATATATATATATATCAAGTCTTATAATTAATTAATTAATGTAATAATTAATTAATTATATATATATATGATTTTCTTCCCTCGTAGTACGTGTCATGTGACCCGGTATCCTGGGTCGGGATATTACACTTATGCTTATCTCCATTCACAGATATTCCCCAGATGCGTTAGGTACTTCCATGCATATCCTCAATAATCATCATCCTGATTGATTATCATTAATTACAGACGGGTTAGAATTTAACCATTCAAAACTTATTCATCATCTTAGGCGCCTATCGGATTACCTAAGATAGCCTAGTAGCCTAATACCCTTTTATTAGGTTTCGTCTAAGGCTATCAGGGTTATAATATAGTCATTTGGACTCTATCGTTATTTATCAATCACTTATTTAATCCTTATGCAAAGCGTTATAATTTGGTAGGCACAAAAATAAATTTATTATTATTGACTTGATAATTAGCAACCACAAAACCATAAAAGATGTTCATATTTGTCAAGTATCATGGCAAGTTGCAATTTAGTATCTTATTAACAAATATTAGATTAGTATAGGAGCAAAGATGGAAAAGAAGTAATTACCTGATGTTGGTACTATCAGATTCGAATTACTACATACATTCCTTATCGTACCAACCATTTTAAATCCAGTTTCATCAGCTTCTTCAGTCTTTTTCCCTTGAGTAGATGATGACCCTGACAGATTCTCGTCCTTTTATCATCCCATCCATCAGATATTGAAGAACTTTCCCTTCCTCCAATTCATCACAGAAATCACAACATCCGATAGTTACAGGTTTCCCTAACCTCCATCACTGGACAGCAGCTCTGCTGCTTCTATTAGCCTGTTTCAAACCCGGACAATCAGCTTCATATATTACTGGATTTTCCTTCTTTGCATATGTTGAATCATCTGCACAATATCCCAGCAAGAATGGCCAGACCTCACTTAGATTCCATAAATAAACCGCTGCGTAACACCTCAAGGTTTGCCTGGGCAATCTCCTTCAATCTATCCATCTTCAGATCGTTGTTGCTGTCGCTTGGCCTTCGAAGCCAATTCTGTCACTGACCATCCCTTGAAGCAGCAAGCATGGAACAAGAGGCGTAGTACTAAAACAGCCCCTGTTCTCACCTTTCCTTGGCGACCCTCCGAATCAAATCGACCCCTCAATCGTTCATCTAACGATCAATCCAACATAATCCTGCATATTGCCCAATATGACTCACCCCTGCATCGACTGCTTCCCATAATTTCATCACATCACTTACAACGTCCAACAACTGTAGGAAGACCAAACCCATAGCCCCCTGTTGCCCTGCTACACCAACACGCACACAGGTATATACATACACATATACTGGCCTGCAAAATCCCCTGTTCCAGTGCAAACAACTTCCCAATTGCGGAATACAATAGCTTACATTCCCATTCTCGTCTCCTTCAATCCCAACATCACTACCAACACCAAATCACGCCTCAACATTACAGATCCACAAAACACTATCACACTGCTACACAACACAACCAAATATATATATATATATATATACATATCTCTGCATCGCTACCTAATTCGAACAAACCCAACACCAACACGCTGTTATAGCTCCGCCATACCTGTCGCAACCCTACACTTTACCGTACCGCTACTGCCGTAGTAGGTTTTGCAACAGTAGCTTTGTGAATCAGTTGAACCAACGAAATTCCCTACATCGCTACACACACAGAGATATATATATATATATATATATATCCCTGTTTCGCTGTTACCGCCACTGTCTCTTCCTCACGGCTTGTTCATCGGTTTCGGCTGAATCAATCAGGAAAGCAGTCATGGAACTAATGGCCTCTGTGTACATAAACTGCAGTCGCGAGGAACAAGGTCGCACCTCTGTTGCACCGTTACTGCCGCCACTACTGCTCTCTCCCTTTGTCTCATTTTTTCTGCCAACCTAGATATGCACATACACACATATATATGTACTCCGCTCCACCGCCATACACACCTTGGTCCGTTGCACCACCAAAGACTTCTGGAACTCTCTCTGCACCGCCTCTCGTTCTTTCTTTTCTTTTCTTTTCTTTTTCCCGTAAATTCTAGCAAGTTCTTTTGCTTATATATATGGCAGCCCATCTAACAGCTTCTTCTTGAAACTTCTACATCTTTCCTCTTTTATATATATAATTATATAAAGCTGCCCCTTTTTGTCTCAATTGTTCCAGCTATTCCCACAAGAGAGACCTATATATAATATATTTTATACTTCTTTTAGGTCCAGTAGCTTTAGATTATAATATTCTATAATATATATATATACACAATCTTATATATATATATATATATCTAAATAGATATATATATATATATATACTGAGTCTTGATATATTTTTATCATGTCATTTTTACATCTGAGGGCATTAAATCCCGTTATAACTTACCGTATTTGAGCTATTTCAAATTATTAACGTCAAACAATCTATTTTCCTTAAGTTGGGGTGTAGTCTAAGTTATGTCGGATTTTTGGGGTATTACACTCTTCTACTAGAGTCCTATTCTCGTTAGGACTTTCTTGCTAAAGTCCCAATTCCATTAGGACTCCTCTTGATAGAGTCTCATTCTTATTAGGACTCCTCTTGACAAAGTCCTATTCCTGCTAAGACTCTTTTGCCAGAGTCTCAGTTCCAATACAACTCCTCTTGTCAGACTCTCAATTTCATTAGAACTCCTTCTACCAAAGTCCCAGTCCAAGTACGACTCTTTCTATCAGAGTCCCAGTCCTAGACGTTTTCATTTTAGAGTTTATTTTCTAATTAAATTATCTTTCTTTTTTATCTCATTGGCTCTTGTATGTAGATACCAATTTTATTAGTTCTTGCATTGTCATAATTATTTATTAATTCATTTAGTTAGGATAATCATTCCTTAGGATAATTATTTAGTTTTTTATTTATTTAATTAGATAATTATCACTCAAGACATGATCCTACCCTTCCATTTTAGGGTTTCATCTTAGACCCTTAGATCAAATCTCTATTGTTTCTTATAAATTGAGCCTCCTAGCATCAGTTTTAGGAAACGAAAGACATGATTTCCATAGCCTCATGTTGTTAGTTTAATTCTAAATTTCTCTCTACAAGAACTCTCCCTCTCCCGAGGTCGAAGCCCTGCCGAAGTGACAGCCTCCCTTCACGAAGCAAGCCAAATCAACGCTTTTCAAATCAAAGGACAAGCCGGAGATCTGCCCAATTGAAGCCTCTGATCCAGATTTTTCAAGCCAAAGATCTGTCCGACGCCAACAATTGAATAAGGTATGCTTTCAAACCCTTAACAGTTTTCTTAGATCCGATTGATCCCATCGCTTTTATCACTCTTGATAAAAGAGAGTAAACCGGAGAACTACGTGACTCTGATTCCATTTTCTAAATGGATACATAGGAAGCCTTCGAGCCTAAGTCAGATCTTTTTTCTATCTTTTTTGTTTTATTTTATTTCTTTATGCAAGACTGTCATTTCTTTATTATTTCTAGACTCACATCTCTCTCTTCTATTTTCTCATAACAAAATAGCCTTGCAAGTGAATATTTGAGGTTGATCCATTCGGGTTGGGCGGGCTGGGTGCCTAACACCTTCCTATTTCCTACCTTAGCCCCCGAGCATGTTTGTTTGTTGTTTTCGCTTTATTTTAGTGTTTTATCTTAATTTGATCCATGTCAAGGGATCTTTATAATGTAATTAGGAGACAAAGTGATGTAATTTCAATTATTTCATTCATTTTTAGTTTCCTTTTAATTATGTTCTGTTGTAACAGGTTTGCTTCTTTATTACCCAAAAACAAGCTAGCAACTCCTCAATTTCTCTATCTTCTATAAGAGGCGTTCCTTCACACTTTTAGGGAAAGTGACAGTTGGGATTCTTCTAAATCCATAAAAATGATGACATACTTTTCCTTTTTTTCGGTGCTGGTGCCCACAAGGATTACCATTAGTAATTTAAACAAAAGAAAAATATTTTTGAATTATTGACTTCATAAAGGTATGAAATGCACCTAACTATGAGGGATCAAAAATCCACTAAAAAAATAAAAACGACAAAAAAAATTAAAATCCATAGACGTAGAATAGGTAGAGAACTTAAGAATCACCTAGACTATCGAAAAGAACACAACTTACTTTAGAATGCACATATCAATAGATTTGCTAAGGTATTCAAATCTAAGAGAGACTAAAGGTTTGGTAAAGATGTCTATAAGTTGATATTCGGTAGGAAAATAAAGCAATGAAATAAGATCATCCTCCACCAATTCTCTAATGTAATGGTGTCGAATATCAATGTGCTTTGTCCTATAATAATGGATTGGATTTTTGGACATAGTTATGGCACTAGAATTATCACAATGAATGGTCATGGTACCTATATGAACTCTATAATCCACCAAAATTTGTTTCATTCACACAAGTTGAGCACAACAACTCCTCAGCGGCTTTGTACTCGGCCTTAACGGTGGAGAGGGAAATGGAGTTTTGCTTCTTACTATGCCAAGAGACAAGGGCATTTCCAAGATAAAATCAACCACTAGAAATGCTCTTTCGATCATCTACATTCTTGGCCCAAACGGCATTGGAGTATGCTGCCAATGTGACATTTGTATTAAAAAGATACCAAATGCCATAATCCAAAGTCCCATTCACATATCTTGTGATTCTCTTTATGGCAATAAGGTGTGATTTTTTAGGACTAGATTAAAATCAAGCACACACTCCAACACTAAAGGATATGTCAGGCCTACTAGAATTAAGATAGAAAAGACTACCTATCGTGCTTGTATATAGAGTAGACTGAGCATCCTTGCCAATAATGTCTTTACTAAGTTTTGTACTAGTACTCATGGGAGTTCTAGCATGCTTAGTTGACTCAAGCCAAAATTTCTTAACCAACTCTTTGGTATACTTGGTTTGAGAGATGAAAATCCCATCAACCATTTGCGTTAGTTGAAGTCCCAAGAAATACGTGAGCTCTCCAACCATACTCATTTCAAAACCAATTTTCATTTCTTCAACAAACTTTTAAGTATGCTTGGTACTTGTGGATCTAAAGACTATGTCATCCACATAGACTTGAGCAATAACAAAATCTTCCCTGTCTTTTCTTACAAACATAGTCTTGTCAGCACCACCTCTTAAGAATCCCTTTTCAAGAAGATAAGCCAAAATCCTCTCATACCAAGTTCTAGGATCTTGCTTTAATCCATATAAGGCCTTCTTGAGATGGAAGACATGGGAGTGATTTTGTGGATCCTCAAAACCTTTAGGTTGCTGTACATAAACTTCTTCCTTAAGAATGCCGTGAAGAAAGGCACTCTTAACATCCATTTGATATAATTTGAATTTCAAATTGCATGCTACGGTTAGCAGAAGTCTTACAGTTTCCAACCTAGCCACGGGGGCAAAGGTCTCATTAAAGTCTATCCCTTTAACTTGAGTATAGCCTTGAGAAACCAACCTATCCTTATTTCTCACAATTGTACCATTTTCATCTAATTTATTCTTGAAAAGCCATTTGGTACCAATAACATTGTAGTAAAAGGCTTTAGGAACTAACTCCCAAACATTTAGCTTACAAAATTGAACCAATTCTTCTTGCATGGCAATGATCCAATCATTATGAAGAAGAGCTTCCTTGATGTTTTTGGGTTCAATTTTTGAAATGAAACATTAAAAGCTTATTTCATTGTGGAGTTGAGATCTTGTCATGATTCCTTTATCAATATCGCTCATTATTTTGGATTTATCATGATTTCTTCTTACCTACATAGGTCAACCTCTATTTAAATTAGACGTGGTACCTACTTCATCAAACATATCATTTACATTTTCATTCACAATTGAGGGATTAATTGAATCATCATTTTGAAGATATAAAAGAGCATGATCTTTCAAAGGCTCCAAACTTCCTAGACATTCATCTTCATGATTGATAACCCCTTTATCATCAATTGTCACATTAATGGACTCCATCACACACCATTTTCTAGTATTGTAGACTCTAAAAGCTCTACTATTTATGGAGTATTCTAGGAAAATGCCTACAGTCACACTTTTAATCAAACTTGCCTAAGGTCTCTCTATCTCTTAAAATATAGCATTTCTTACTAAAGACTCTAAAGTATTTGACATTTGGTTTCTTATCATTCCAAAGCTCATATGGAGTTTGATTTGAACCGAGTCTTAAGTAAACTCTATTGATAGTGTGACATAATATATTGAATGCTTCAGCCTAAAACCTTTTTTGGGATAGCTTTTTCATGAAGCATAGCCCTATCCATTTCTTGTATGGCATGATTCTTCCTCTCTACAACCCCATTTTGTTGAGGGGTGATTGGGGTCGAAAACTCATTGTCATCACAATTGATAGTGACAGGGGATTTTTCAAACTCTTTCCCATGATCACTTCTTATCCTAAAGATTTGATAACTTTTTTCATTTTGAATTCTTTTACAAATTTTAATGACTGGCATCATAGACTATTGACTTTTCTCTCAAGTAATCTACAAAGGTATATTTTGAAAAGTCATCTACCATGACTAAGATGTATCTCTTTCCACCAAGACTTTTCGTCCTCATTGAACCCATTAAGTCCATATGAATTAATTCCATTGGACGAGTGATAGCAAGAGATGAAGATTTCTTATGTGAAACTCTCGTTGTTTGGCATTTTGACATGTTTCACACGTTCTAGAGGGAATTTTTCCTATCATTGGTAGACCTTAGACTATGTCATTGTAACTAATCTTTTTAGTTATTTGTGGTTGACATGACCCAATCTCTCATACCAAAGATTGCAAGAGTCAACCTTAGTACTATTACATGAGACTTTTGGAATAAGAGTTATACTATAACAATTATCGGAAGTTCTCAATCCTTCCAAAATGCACTTCCCTTTTTCATCAATCACTTTACATTCCTTTTTGGTAAAGTACACATTGAAGTTGTCATCACACAATTGACTAATTCTAATTAAGTTTTCTTTTAGCTTCAACATACAATACATTTTCAAGTTTTGGGGAATTGCCTAGGACGATTGTTCCTTTACCTAAGACATCTGACTTGTTTCCATCCCCAAAAGTGATTGCCCCCTCTTTAAGATTTACGAGGTTAGAGAAAAGAGATTTTTCATTAGACATGTGTCTAGAACAACCACTATTTAGATACCAAGAGTTTGAATTGCTAACTTGTAACGCATTTTGAATAACTAGACTCTTACTAATGTCCTTTCTAACCCACATTTGCTTCAAGGATTTCTTGATTATAGGTTCAACATGTTGTACATTGGATGTGGATGCCCTTGGAAGTGGTCTAGGAGATATTTGAGGTTTCACAACCTTCTTTATTTTCATGAACTTTAGTGACATGTTACTAGCCTTTTGAACATAGGTATTCAATTTTTGCTTAACCAAGGACCATTTCTTCTTGTGTTCATTTTACATGACTTGAAGATGTCCATGTCTTTTCCTAGAGGCTTTACATAGCCTTCTAGTATGACCATCAACTCCACATAAGGAACAATGAGAAACTTTGAGTTGATATTGATCATGAACACGAAGATGTGTGTAGGATTGAGGTAGTATCATCCTTATTTTTTTGGAAGAAGAATTTGACTTGATTCCATAAGTGTCTTTGACACTTTTCATCAATTTAAGTTTCTCATCCAATTTTTTTGCCTAAATCCTCCTTTTTAATTTTACAAATATATAAGGATGATTTAAGACTCCCTTCCTCACCCAATAGGAAATTTCTCCCTTGCTCTGAACTTTTACAATTTTCTAAGCGAGTGGCATTAGTTTCTTTAAGTTGACTCAACAAGGTTTGATCAACTTGAAGGGGCTCTTTTTCCTTTTACTTAACTTTAATTTCTTGACTAATCTCATATTAGTCATCTTAAGATTAAAAAATTCTTTAGTCAATTTATCATAAGCATTTTCTAAATTGACTTCAATTTCTTTTCCACACATCTTAAGATAATCACCCTTCATTGTTCATAACTTAGGATATCAATCAAATGCCTTAGAAAGAAAGCTCTGATACCACTTTGTTTACGCAAAGGGATATCACAAGGATATCACTCAAGGTCCTAAAGTATGAATTACCTAGAACAGGGGGTTGAATAGGTAAGTCTTGAATTAAAAAAATTCTTTCAAGTTAATTTCAATTCTTGGTGAATTACAAAGATGACACAATTAACAACAAATCACTCAATGTGATTAATCCAATAGTTATACCCTTCCACCAATGAATCAACCAATTTACCAACCTATTCAAATTTCACCTAATTGATCAACTAGATTGATTTTATAGCAATTTTCATAATTCAAGTAAAATTAACTAAGTTATCAATTTTAATTTCAAACGATTTACTAAATCAAGTTTTTCAATATCTCAATTGAATGCACAAGTATGAAAATCATGCAAAACTCAATTTCTAGAATTAAGCGGAAGTAACTCAAATAAGCACATAGTAATTAAAAGAAATGGAAAGAGAGAATTTGCAAACCAATTGATGACGGAGAAAACTACCAAGGACAACAATCCTTGGAGTAAAACTCTAGAGTTGGGCCAATGCTCATGGAAGTAATGCACTATGATGAAAAGTGAAATACAACGAATCTCCAAACAAGCTAAATACCTCTAGCTCCGTTCTCTTGGATTGTGTCTTCAAATTCCCTTCGAATCCTCAAGCTTCCCATAATCAATCCTTCAAACAAATGAACTCTTTCATGGTCGTGGACTCCTTCAATCAAGTCAGCTCAATAATTGTAAATCCTCTTGAGCTCGGTGTCCACCAATTGCTCAACCCGAAATCCTCGTGCTCGAACTCTATCTATCGTCAACGGTAAACTTGACGTGAACCAAGGCTCTTTAAATCTGATTGGATCGTGTGGTTTGATCAAATTCGATCAATGAAAATGAGTAAAGATGATTATGAATGTCATGTATAAACAGTCTCTCACAAGAGATTCAAGATTTATCAACAACTTAGCTCTCACAAATTAAGACTCTCTCACTCTATGTTTGGCTACTCTTAAATGTATTTTTGCCTATTTTTTGCAAAGAGCTTAATTGATCCCCAAATGAGTAGAAATTAGATTATAAATCTATTTTCTGCCCAAACTTCATTCGAACGAACAAGGAACGAATATCAAACGAGTACAACTTTGAGGTAGCAGTAACTCGTTTGATACAGAAGTTCGAATGAATGAAAATGAATGAGAATGAACTTTTTTGTTGTTCGTTCAAATGAGCCAAAGCTTCATTCGAATGACCAACAGTGAGTTCCTCATTCATTGCTTGTCTTGTGACTGAAGTTTTCCCATTAGGTTTTTAAATATGCATTTTTTGGAGAATTAGTTCACAACGACAAGTCAATCACACACATGATGATAAGATAAAATTTATATGCAATACATGCATAATGTAAGTGTGTGAGATCCAAATCAAATACAAAAAACCATTTTATCCTTTGAGAACCAAGTCGACCAATAGTGATACATAGTAATGTCTCTTGGATAAACTTGGGGAAAAAGGGGCATCGAGGTACTCACTAGTAGGACTTATGTATGGATTACACACATAACATGTTTTGTCAAACCGAATAAGCCAATTACAGTATCGGACCCTATGGTCCTAACTGTTTAATTTGATTTAACATCATAGACTCATCAAAAGTAACATCCTTACTCAGAACAAATTTCTTTGATGCAAAACACCACAGTCTATATCCCTTGACACCTGTACTAAAGCCCAAGAATATTACTTTCTTCACTCTAGGGTCTAATTTAGTTTCCTTCACATGAAAATATGTAGAACAACCAAATACATACAAAATATCATAATATGTAGCAAGTTTTCCAGACCATACCTCTATAGGTGTTTTTCCATCATTTGCAGTTGTAGGCAACTTGTTGATAAGATGGCATGCATATATCACTGCCTCAGCCCAAAATGTCTTACCCAATCCAACATACATCGCACATTTTTAAGAAAAGTACAATTCGTACATCATGCCACCCCATTTTTTTGTGACGTGTCTTTACCTGTGAAGTGTCTAACTATCCTGTCATCCCGGCATGCTTGTTTGAATGGATCTAACTTGTATTCACCACCATTATCTTATCTGAGCCTCTTGATATTTTTACCTGTCTGAGTTTCAATCATTTTCTTTCAATTAAGAAACACATCCAGGACTTCATCTTTATGTCACATGGTGTACACCTAAACACTTCTTGAGAAATCATTAACAAAAGTCACAAACCAATTCTTACCTTTCCAAGATGCAACTCTGCTAGGTCCCCACACATTAGTGTGAATATAATCAAGGGTCCCCTGAGTACGATGAATCGTTGTGCCAAACTTAACTTTAGTCGGCTTGCCCAAGATACAATGCTCACAAAACTCTAATTTCCTAGTCTTAGCACCCTTTAACAAACCTTGCTTTATCAACCCCTATAATGCCTTCTCCATAGCACGCCCAAGTGTATGTGCCATAACCTCGAAGTATTAGAAACACTATTCTTTGAACTTTTGAAAACAATTGCTCTCCCTGTGACTATTTGCCCATCCAGAAAATACAAATTAGTGTTTCGAATACCCTTCATCACAATAAGTGCACCAAGTACCACTTTTAGGACTCAACCTTCTATAGTAACTTTGTAGCCCTTTGAGTATAACATTCCCAGTGAGATGAGGTTCTTCTTTAAGTCTGGTACATAGCAAACATCTGTTAGAACTCTAACTGCTCCATCATACATCTTCAATCGGATGTTTTGTATCCCACTTGTTTTACAAGTATTATCATTACCTATTAAAACAACTCCTTCATCTAACAACTGGAAGCTAGAAAACAAATCCCTATAGGGACACATATGATAGGAACATCTTAATTCCAAAATCCACTCATCAAAATGACCAGCCAATGATGAAACAATCAAAGAAAAATATGTATCATCATTTTCAACCGCTACTACGTTAGCATTTGGTCCCTTATTGATCTTGTTCTTCAACTTCTGACAATCTTTTTTCCAATGCCCTATCTCACGATAGAAAGCACACGCATCCTTTTTAGGAATCCTTCTATCAGACGATACTCTTCGAGACTTACCCCGTCCACCATAATTTATGTCCTTTGTCCTACCTCTTACTATCAAAGCCTCTGATGCTGAGTCCTTATGGACTTATAGATCCATTTTTCGATACTCATTATTTATCAAAGCATTAGATACATCATCAAATTTAATTGTATCTTTTCCATACAGTATGGTAGTGGTTAAATGATCATAACTATCAGGTAGAGAATTTAACAACAACAATATATCTTAATTTAGAATTTCAACATCAAGATTTTGTAAATCAGCAAGCATTTTATAAAAACTATTCAAATTCTCAAACATCAAAATAGCTTGCTTATATTGGGAATGGAAAGTCTTTTCTTCAGATAGAATCAATTTTCAACACTCTTGATCATAAACTTATTTTCTAGTTTCTCTGACAATTGCTTTGTCGAAGTCTCCCTCATAACAAAGTATTTCTAATCCTTAGTGAGGCAAAGCCTAGCGGTGCTGCAACCTTAACGATTGATCTTTGCCCAATCCTTCTCTTTCATATCCTCAGTTTTATCTTCCAAAGTGATATCTAGTTCTTGTTGAACTAGAACATCCAAAATTTCACAATGCCACATGCCAAAATTATTAGTTCCATCACAATTTTCAACTTCGAATTTTGTATTTGACACCATATTTCTTACCACCGATGAGTTTTTCAAAGATGAAGGTATCGAAGACGAAGTGCTAGAAATTGATTCATCCATTAATCAAATCTACACTTATACAACAACGATTAAAAAATCCAATACTAAGGTTTGAAATCTTGGCTCTAATACCAATTGTTGTGCGAAAGCGATCAAACAAATAATAAATCGATCTCAAATAAGAAAACATAAACAAAACACACAGGGAAGACATAACATTTACGTGGTTCGGCAAGATGTCTACGTTTACGGGCAGAGATGATCAGTTCACTATGTATCAAAAAGATTACAAAAGCAAAAAACTCTTAAAACCCGAAACCCCTTTTTCCCCAATGATAGCTCTTTTCTCCCTTTTCAAAACCTAAAAGATAATACCCTTATATAAATGGGTTACAACATAAAATAAAAAATGGGCCCAAAAACAAAGCGGGTTAAAAAAATTTATTGCCCATTTTTTGGGTCGTCTCAGGTCTCAAATGGGTCATCAAGAATCCGGATGAATTCATAACAACCACTAAACACAAATGTCATTAATCTTCTTGTTGCCTTCATAAGTTTAATTATTCATACTTCCAATTTTATGTGCAAGAATTGGATAAGAAAGTGCTATTGTTAGATAAAAGAGACAAAATGGTAGTCCATCTTTGTCTTTTTAAGCGAACATGGCATGGCGGCAACAGTGGAGGTGGTGGTGCGATTATGAAGGAACCATTAGTGGTAGCATGATGATGCAAACCCCAACCCCTACCCCACTCCACCTCATCTAAAATTAAACTATCAAACTAATATTAATATCATGACAAATACAAATCTAGATATGCATATGCATACAAATCATATATATGCATACTATATACACACATACATATTGTAATATCCCGACCCGGGATACAGGGTCATATGGCACGCATTACGAGGCCATGAAAAATGTGTATAAAATTATTAAAATCAAGGAAATAATTAATTATTTACAAAAATAATTAATTATCCATATGAAATAATTATTTTATTTATAATTAAATATATTATAAATACACATTACATGGAAGGCATATATATATATATATTTATGTAATCAAGCATGTATGCATGTATGTACATAGATACATTAAATATATTTATATATATATATATATATACATATGTGTAAAGTGTGAACGGTGTACAAGGGGTGTGTGTGTTGGCAGTGTGTGTGTCTTCATGTGTTGTGTGTGTGTTGTATTATATATATATATATATATATATAAATTATATACAAATATCCTACAACAATAAATGTAAAGCAACAAAGAGAAAAAGCAAAATTAAAAATGTGTAAGAGGGATTTATGCGAAGTGAGGGCTAAGGTAGGGCTATGGAGTCAGATTGTAGAGAGAGAGAAAGAAGGAGAGAGAGGGAAGTCGGTGGATTGGCTTTAAAAGCCAATGCATGCTTATCACCTAAGGAAGAAACTGAACGGAAAGAAACTGAGAAGTTGAGGAAGAGATTCAGAGCAAGAAGGAAGGAAGAAACTGACTCAAAAAGGTGAACCCATGAAAACTCTTCAATTTCTCTCTCTAGAAATATGCATGAATAGAAACTGTTTGAAGCTTAGTTATGCATGTATAATGTTAAATAAATGTTTAAGAGTTTATTTGGCATGAATCTAAGCCTTAAAAACAGTTGAAAACATCAACCCATGAACAAACCACCATTGGAGGACCTTGCTTCTAGCAGGTCTGAACCAATAGCAACCAAACCAAGTTTGGTTTACTGAGACAAAAACTAGATCCTACAAACATGTTAAAAACCTATGACCGCGATCATAAAACCTAGGGAATGACCTTCAAATATAGAGTTGCAGGTTTCAGGTTTTTAACCCAACACCTCAACTGCACCTCAAAACGTGTTTTAAAGAACGAAATATGAAACCCCATGAAGAGGGGATCAAAACAAGCCTAACCTTACTGAAAATGATCAAGAAATGAGCATGAACTATAGGTATTACAGGTCTGGTTATCACGACCTAAACCGAGCCTTTGAGCTATATTCGAAGCTCTAAATCGATGTAAAAATATGCCATAAAGTATTAGGAAGTGTTTGGAAAAGAAAACAGAGGAAATGGACTCTCAAAACATCACGAAACTGAACTGTAAAAAATTAGGGTTTCGGATGAACAATATCGACCTTCGTGGGGAAGACAACACTGTTCGGGTCGAATTGAAAAACGGGTCAGACTTCGGGTCTGGGTAAATCTGGATTCAAATAGGTTACGAGTTATTTAAACAGCAGCGTTTCGTTTTTAAATTTAAAACATTAGGGCTGACATCATCCTGACGTCAGCATTACGTATAAAATCGGCTAAACCGGTTGGCTTACAAACGGACCGGACCGGTTCACTTGAATTTAAACCGAACCCACTGGTTTTCTGATTTATTTAAAATTAAATAAACCAAACCTTTTGTTATTTACGGTTTGACCCCAAAATTTTTAAGAAATTCCACTGTGGCCCAACTGATGGAAAGATTATGCAATTACACCCCTGGAAAATAATTAAATAATTAATTTAATTATTTAAATAAAGCAAAATTACTATTTTGCCCCTGGGTCATATACGAAACAAATGAAGTCCAATTAAACATATGAATAGTGTATCCTTACTATTTTGGATATTCTGAGACTAATGGTAGGGACTGTTTTGTGAGACGGGGTCCCGAAAAATAAAGACACGTAAAGGGGTAAATGACCAAAATACCCCTTGTTCAAAATAAACAAATTATTAGTATATTCTTATTATCTTGGACCTTCTGAGTCCAATGGTGAGGTCCAAATTACAAAACGAAGTACGAAAAAATACGACACATAAAACGATAAATGACCATTTTGCCCTTTTACATACAAAAGTCCGAATTAAATTGTAGGAAAGCCTAAACTGACTTTCTTCGACACTCCGGACTCAATGGTAGAGTCTATTTGACCAAAAAGAAATGTCTAAATAAAAAGACATAAAATTTTTTGAATAGCATCTGTCAGATGACTATAAATTAAAGTAATGCCAAAGTACTAATCTAAGGCGTATACAAGGAAATGAATTACGAAAAGATACGACACGTAAACATGTGAGATAAATAACTTTATTTAAAGTTAATGGAGCTACCAGAAGAGTATAAATTAAAATGAAATTAAATTCTAACATGATGAATTATGTCTAGGTCAAATTCAGATAGTTCATAATGATTAAGCCTCACACCATGATTAAAGGTAAGAAACAGCAAGACTTCTTGGATGAACTAGATCTACAGCACCGAGTACTCCACAAGAAATTGAGGATTGCTAAGCACTGTGAGATTAAGTCCCTCACACCCTTCATACATTGGGCTCCAATTGTTCCAATAGGTCGAGCTACAAAAGAAGCAGCAGCAAGGAGACTTGCTGACGCAAAACTTAAAGAAGAAGAAGAACTTGAAAACAACGAAACCTTAGCTGAGATGCGTCTCAGGTAATACTATTATCATTTAGTACATAAATGGCTAGACTATGATACAGTCATAAGTTAGACTGATTTAAGAATTAGACTTGCACAGTTTAGATATGGGTAAGATTTTAAGTTTATTAAGTATATATGAGATTTATGCGACCTTTTATAAATTATGATAGGTTGAGGAAGGCAAAAGGGAAGGCACCTATATAGAGCCATCCCAGGAGAATAAGGTAACCCTGTATTTGAAGTGAAGATTTAACTCCATGGATTTAAAAAGGTTTTAAGTTCAAAAGATACAAAGTATTTGAATTCCAAATTCAGTATATTACATGATTTCAGTTTTTAAATTATTTATGTTCTTATAAACCCTATTGTGACATGCTCAGTAAATGTTTTCTTAAAAATGTGTTTTCAGCATGTTTAAGTTAAAATACAAATCTTGTTTAAATATTCTGAGTTTGCCTATTTCAAGTATACGGATGTTTATCACGAAGTTATGAATGTTATGTTTTAAAGTGCTCATGAGAAATATCTATTTGACATACTCATATGTTAAATGTATTTTAAATGCAAGATGAATGGTGCATAAGCACTTAGACAGGATTCTGAGTTTTCAGTTGCCCTGTAAAATAGGCAGGATTTTGGGTTGTACGGAACTCAATTGCCCTGTAAAATGCCAGGTAGCAGGATCTAATCCCCTAGGCATGAGATATCTCCATTTATAAGTAATATGGGAGTCCGGTTCGAAACAGATTCCACTAATGAAAGTGATAAGATGACAAATGATTTTGAAAATGAAAGCAGGTTTTACCCTCATTTTCAATATGCATATGTTTTGAGTTTTATATACTCTATTTAAGAAATACATGTTATGTTATATGTTTTGAAGTTCATAAGTATAAGTATAGCTTGAATACTTTAAATGTTTCAAAGCTATCTGTTTTAAGAAATGCATATGTTCTATGTTCAAGTATACGAGTAATAGGCAATAAATGTTTTACAAACTCTTATGTACTAAAAAAACCACTACTAATTAAAACCCCATGACGAATACTGGAATTGCTCACAAGCTTAGATTAGCTTACCCGGACTTTGTTCGGATCCCCCTTTCAGGTGACTGACAGTAGTCTTGATGTGAAGAGGTTGATGTTAGAGCTTACCCATTTTGTGAAGAGTATAAGCAGCTATTGCAGGACTGGCAGTCTTTTTGGAAAGACTTATAAAGTTTTAAGTTAATCACTTTTGTATTAGTGAGATGGTACACTATTATGTATAAGCCCCACGGGGCAACTGAACATGTATTGTATTTATGAAGTCTTTAACTTTTAGTTATACTCTGAATGTTAAATCATGTATGCTATGTAAAGAGCGGCAGTACTGGACAAATGTGCGTAATTTAAAATAAGAAAAGAAAAGAAAAAAGTTTTTCACGCTTCCGCAATCACATGTCGCACATCTATTCGATGCCGCTGCTTATGTGAGCCTTCGCCCTAAGGTCCCCAGGCCTGAGGGTGGCGGTCGCGATGCGAGATCCGCACAGGGTGGGTTTCGGGTCGTGACACACACACACACACACATATATATATATATATATATATATATATGTGTGGGTAAGAGTATTTAACGAAATATGAGAATATTAAAAGATATTTATAAAATTTAAATATATAAATGGGTTAGGATGGAGTAGGGGCACCTAAATCCATTCCAATGTGAAATGCATGTCAGATTTTAATCTCTTCCTCCATTGTCATCCCAACCTATTTACTTGCATCTTAAATCCATCCCACCAAGTCATCCCACTTTTGAGATGAGTTTTTATGGATTTGGAAAAGAACACTTTGTATTCTAAGTTATTATTTTTATTTTCTCTATTTTCTCTATCAACTAAACCAAACCATTGATTTAACTCGAGTGATTGGCAGAACGGCCCTTCTCATCCCTGATTTACCGCCACGTCTTGGTCAATTTCCTTATGCACCATTTAACTTGACTTGTAGACTCTGTGTTTGGCCGAGATAGAGGTTTTATGATGTCTTTACCTTTACCTAGGCAATGTGTTCCCTCTCATGTTTGAGTTAGAACTACGCTTGTATATTCCTTTTGTTAGTTTTTGGGTTTTGGATCAACCCATATGTTAATAAGATCCGCCCACTAGGGAATGGGGCTCGACCCATTTAAGTGGTTGATAGGATAAGTTCCTATCCTAATTCAAATATGTCTCTATCATGTGTTAATAGAGATCAGTATTTTGAATCTTAACAAAATTTTATATGTATGTAAAATAAATACGCAGATATATGGTCTGCATAATGTGGGTGTGAGATATAGTATATTTTCTCTCTCTAGTCTTTCCTCTCTAGTGGGTTTGGAATGTGAAAATTGAAGGAGTAACTCTAGTAACCAACCCTACGTAACTTCGCAAAATTTTGGGGACATACACGGAAGGCAAAATTCAACGTTTGGCTCGTAACAACAAACAATATACAATCAACGGGTATCTTCTGCAGTCAGGTATGACTTAACCCGTATACATACTATGTGCATCGAGCGTTTACACCTTTTATATATCATAATAATAAAAAAAGATGTAACGAAATCAACACAAGTGCAATACATCTGCAAATAACTTTAATTGCACTAAAGTTTTTGTGTTCAAGTGTCTCTTTACCCAACATATGTTACAATTTCAAATCTCCCATAAATATATATATATATATATATATATATATATATTTTTCAGGTTTAATAGATTTCCAACAATAAGCTGAACTTAGTAAATGAATGTTTTAGAAAATCCGACAAACAATGTTTTCAATAATATTCCAACAATTTCTTCATCATCACGATTAGTTTGCAAACTATCTAACACCTTTCATACTTTACAATTTTTAAATTGCTCAATGATGAATGCTTCCACTTAATTAGGATTTAGTTTTCATGAAATTTGAGAAATAAGTATCAATTGAATAATTGAGAACCTAAATTGAACAATTAGATTGAAATTAAATTGATAAATTGAAATTTGATAAATAATCAAGATTGTGGTTAAATTGAAAATTTGACATATAGAATTGATTAGTTGATCAATTAAGCTTGTGGTGAATTACGTTATTTTTATTGAACACTTGTATAACTAAATTGAATGAATGACTTGTAATGAATTGAATTGAACAAATTTTTGTATATTACATAAAATTTCAATTCAATATTGTACAGTCAATTGTTATAATTAGTGCTGCGAATAAAGAATTGTAAAAAATTATACAAACCTACCGGTTAAATTCACACCAAGACCAACCATAAATTGTTTACAATTTTAACCATTAAAAAATTAATATTTTGAAATTCAAATGTAGAAAAGGAAGCTTGAATACTTCAATGATAAAGAAGGCAACAAGAGCATGGATTTCAGCTACGTATTTCTGTCCTGATAACTAAATATCTTTTCCGGAAATAATAACCATCAGTGAACCATCAGACATCTCATCAGTAAACTGTAAAATTTTCTTAGAACACAAATTTAATATTGAAGTGAAAACATTATCTTAATGGCAATCAAATGATTTTCCCCGAAAAAGAAAAAGTGATGGAAGAAAAAAGAGCTTAATAGCGGAAAAACAACAAAGAAATGTTCGTGCCAACTTTAACACCAAAGATCCACACTCTAGGAAAATCTTATTATTAGAACAAAAATTTATGCATAGTAATTTACATTGCCTAATCCTAGTCATTTGGTTGGCAGGCTTCTAAGCAAACAATGGAAGTCTGGATTGCATAAAATGATTGATTCCGTCTGACAAACTGTGCTCCTGCATATTCATTAACAAAAAAGACATTTGATAAATAGTCCCATGCTCTACAATGTCAACAAGGAGACAAGCCGACAGAACACTAAAAGACACTTTTTCAATGAGTCATGAAGCACCAGCACCCGCTAGCTGCAAAAGGCGGTACGTGCTTCGACTCTCAATCTAAATGAGGCTCAAATCCTCTTGTTACCGAGCAAAAAAGGTAAGAAACTACTAATCTTATTCCAAAAATCAATATTTTAAAATATGATGTACGCATAAAACTGCAAAATTTTCATTATTGTATGTAAAACACTAACAAAGCAAAACTAAAGTTTGTTATGTCTAGTCAGGACTCGTGTCTAGCATGATAATTATATAACAATGAATAACACAGCCTCTGTTGCAATATTATTAGTCATCCTTCAGATAATAAGATAGGGTTAGCAAGAGTAACGTGCGTGGGTTTCACCTCATTGTGTCTGTCCTCAGCCCCATTCAATCAACTTCCAATCAATTCCTCTCCCTCGAGAAGTTGAGTGATAAATAGTAGTACTACTTTATAAGAAAGATAAAATAGGGCAGAAGGCAGACCACACGACCAAATGATAAGACTGACTGAGTTTGACAAGATTATAGACGTATATAGTGGGGTAAAACGTCTGGCAGTAGCACCAAAACTTTTTCAAAAATGACATTTTGGCAAATTTTCTCTTATTCTATAGAAGCCTTTATCAATGTATGGTTTGTCTACTTTATGACTTCATATGCCGCTTCTATGTAAGTTGTAACTGTATGCAATTCCGAGTGCTGGGATTTAATTTGGAAGTTCTTCCTCAGAAAAATAAGCATACCTATTTTGGAAGGATTTCTTTGTGAGCTTTATACGAGAGGATTACATTCCATATCAAAGCAATAAAATTAGCAGCAAGGACCTGTAATTATAATCAGAAAAGGAAAAGCTGGTAGCATATAAAAGAAGCAGAAAGATAACCAATATTTAGATATAAAAAACACAATTATAATGCCATTCAATTCCAAATAGAGAAAGCCGATAAGGAGACGATCATATAGATTCTAAATAAGCTGATAGTTGACAGCATTATGACAAATCATAGATATAAAGAAGGAAGGATTTACTGTTCTGTTAGTCTCACCAATGAGACCGGCATCAACCCGACTATGGATAAGTGAAATAAGCTGGAAGCACAGTTGATGTCCACCGGTTACTGGTTAATTATTAGTTATCGTCTTTGATATGAAGTAGGACGTTCAAATAATACGTTAGGAAATTTGAGTTACAATGGCTGTAACATTTTCCTCTAAAACTGTGTATTTCGGCAATTCATTCTAAAAGTTTATATGAAATTTGTAATTGGTAAGTTAGATCAACTCTCGTTGCAGCTTACAACATTAGTCAATCTTTACTAGAAGACTTGATTATGCTTAGACTTAAAGTATAGCTTTGTATGACCGAAGATTAACCTCGAAGTACAAATTAATTCAGTCGACTGAAGGGCTCTTTAAGTCAACTGAAAATCACAGTAGTGAAACACCCTTCAAAAGTCAATCGATTCAGTTGACTGAAGGTGGAATTCAGTCGACTGAAAATCCAGGATGAGTCGACTGAAGCCAACAGTGGCTTACATTGCTGAGAATCTGGAGAAATCAGTCGACTGAAAGTTTGAGTTTCAATCGACTGACAGTTTGCCCCGTACTGCTTTGCAATTTTCTGTGCACAACACTGCTCCTTGCATACCTTATATAAATTGATGTTATTTAACTAAATGTCATCATTTAATTTTTATTTTCCATTTACTTAAAACTTGGGTCATTCAGACTGGAGTCCACTAAAAGTACAAAAATTATCATCAGATCCCAATCTAAACTTAATAACTCACCAAGTCCTTCTAATCTTCAATGACTAAAATACCCTTACATTCTTAAATCAATTCATTACTTCAAAAGACAGGCGTGTGGCTGGAGCACCAAATTCCGTGAAATAAGGAGCAGCCAAAATTTTTTTTCCAAAACTTTAAAATTCAATTGCTTGAAATTTATAAATCCATTTTTAATAAAAATTAGATATTTGGAATCTAAATATCGAGATGTATCAAACAAGATCCATATTGAATATGAAAATCTGAAGAAAAAAATCATTTCAAAAGTATAAAATTTCGACAGCGCAAAATTTAAAATTTACACTTCTGCAATAAAAAGCTTAATCCCAGCCAAAATTGTAAAAATTCACAATTTTATAAAAAACAAATTGAGAAAATTCTTTGGCCACATGTTGAATGCTCAAAACTGACTTTCAAGGTTGTGGAAAATTGTCCCCAAAAACAATTAGTATTTGAAGCATTGAGTGATTTAAAAATACACTATTGCAATATTGAACCTCACAATATTTGATCAAAACAGTTTCAATCCAATGAGAGGGAGAGAGAGAGAGAGAGAGAGAGCGAGCCAATTACTACAAAAATCTTTACAAAACAAAAATATCAGATCGAAACTTTGACCAAACATTTACACTGTTGAAAGAGCAGAAAATTGATATATAATAAACTTAGATGACCAAAAAACTACAAATAAATAAAATTAATTTTTTTTAAATGTTAAACCATTTTTAGATATATGAAGGTTCCAACTCACAAGCACAAATGAGTATCAAAACACACTCTTTTTTTGAAAAAAAAAACAAAAAACAGGAATACCAGTGATGAAAAAGTATTTAATTTTATTCAATTTTCTGCTCACAACACAAACTCAACCAAGCCACCTTACAATTGCCTTCCCATTTAGCACAAGCATTTAAAAAAACAACACAATTTTTATTCTCAAGACAAACACAATTTTAGAGTGCTGCTAACAAATGTATGCAGATGCTTCTAAGAGTATATTTTATAACAATGATATACTTTGTCATCTCAACATTTGGATGCATGCACACAAGTTAAGTTGCAAATTCTTTCAGGCTTCCATGTTTGGCATCTCAGTCATGTTAGATGACAAAACTTGATGTTCTTGCTACTTTGTTGCAATTTTTATAAGTTATATATTACCCTATGATATTTTATTTTTATTTTTTTGATAAGTAATTAGCATATGATACGTTTGAATTTCTATATGTCCATAGTTCATAAGTGTGTGAATGTATATATACATGTAGATATAGATATAAACATATTTTGAAAATCATTGTATAAACATTTATTTTTTCTTTTCTAATATATATTTTGTCTTATGAATATGGAATTTTTTAAGTGCTTCAGCACAGCATACACATCATGTGGGTCTCAAACTCAGATGTGTCTTTAGATGTCAAAAGTAAGAAGGGAGACCTTCCATATCACTGCAGCACAAAATTCTTCAAGTACAAAATAGATTATGCCAGTCAAACCTGGAATTGCTGTGGTACAAATCGGAAGTTGAGAAATTGGAAAGGTATCCATAGTTGCCAATTTGCAAGAACAGCAGAGAACCACTCCTGCAAAATAAGAGTTCAATATTGACATGAACCATAACAATTATGTTATAGTTCCTTGCTATGACATGCTTTCAAGAGTTGAATAACAATTAATGATAACAGGAGAAAAGAACACTTAGTAACCTGTTGAAGCTTTGGCACCACTTGTGATGGCCTCCCCTCAAGGGTTACCAATGTAGATAAGAAAACTCCAATGAATATGGGAGAGAAAAGGAACTGCAAATCAGGTGCAGGTCACATTCAGAGGCACTTTTTTCAGTAAAGTGAAAAACATGCCAAGTAGATTGAATAACATTTGGGCACAGGTAATATGAAAAATTAAATGGGAAAGAAGTGAAGTACCTGGTCAAGTAGAAGGCGCAAGAAAGCACCTGATGATCCTGGCAAAGTCACCAATTTACTCAGATACAAATACCTACAAACATCATGTTGTATTAAGAGGACTTCAGAAAGGCAGTCCACAAGAATAAACAAAAAGAAGATAAATCGAATATTTTGTCGAGTCGTCAACTAATAATATTTTCCAGGGTTTTGGTGCCTTTGGTGGTCATTTTCATCAAATTCAGATTCCAGACCAACTAATCATTTGCCCAACCTTTTAGTTTTCGATAGGCAAGACACACACGCCCACTATGTCCCAATTGGGACTTGAACCCCCAACCCCCTCTTTGGGAGGTGGAGGTGATATCATTCAACCTAACACTTGATGGTATTTGCCCACCTTCAGGCTTTAGGTTCTGACAGCACAAAACCACCTAAAAAAGCTACTGAAGTTTGGAATATCAAATGAAGATCTCAGCTGCCCATGGCCTCATGATAAATCTAAAAGCACTCATCGATAGAAGTGAAAACATATAGCTAACCAGATCCAGCTAGTCAAAGGGATAATGTTGAAAAACTCAATTGATAAGCATAAATATTAGCATAGTAATTATATTCTTCCGAGACAAACTTTTCATGGAATATCAAGGATGTGATGAAAATCTTTGAATTTTTCATTTTAAAACCAAATCTAATCACTTTTCGTATTACTTTCAAAATTTCTATTTCCACCTCAGATTCATGTGATTTGAGAAAGGGGAGTTTGAAGAAGAGTATCAATCTTCACACTGGCATTGCTGTTGGCACTATAGTTATTAAATGATAAAATAATAGGAGATTATAAATATCACAGCACTGGAAATATGAAGTTAATAAGTACATAATTATTTCAGAATGAGGGCAAGGATATTTACAAATGACAGTATAAGCGAACACATAAATCAGTAAATATAATGACAACATTGCTACAATCATAGATATGCAATGCTGGGGTATACAGATTCTGTCGTCATTACCAGAAGTGCAATGTGGGACCCACCAAAACAAGCCCCAACAGAGTGAAAAGGAATGTCCTCTTCAGATCTAGTGATGGCACTTGATCAATCGCAACCTGAGGCTCATAACCACAAGAAGTCATTTTAATCTAAAAGTTTTCAAATCTTGAGAAGAAAATTAACCATGCTAGTAAGTGAGTTGAGAAGCAGAAGATGCAATCTAATTAAAATCTATTATCTCTATTTTGATATACATTGTTGGCCCATTCTCTCATAGTTTAAACTTTTGTAACAACTGGTTGCTTAACATGGTATCACATCCTTGGTTATGCGAAGTTTTGGATTCAAGTCTCTGCATTTGCATTTATTTTTCCTTTGGTTTGTTTGTGAAAAGTTGCACTCTATTCTACTCCGTGTTTGTCTGTAATTTATTTGCCTCTCCATATGCGAGTCCAAGATGGCACGTGAGGGTGAGTGTTGAGAGCTTGATATATATATTTGGAACAACTAGTTGCTTAACAATCCCAAACAACAAAACTCCCAACAATTGACAGTGCTTTGTTCTAAACAACAATAAGCAAGGTGTGCAATTAGAATTTCGAGATCTTGTTTGTCTATGTATATATAAAAAAAAAATTGTAAGTGTTGACAGTAATAAGCACCAAAGGGGGTGCACCCATGTGCAAAGGCAGTATGCACAAAGCTATACGCTAAAAAACTATACTCTAATCTCACCAAGGAACCACATAAAAGATTCTAACAAAAGAGTAGAACATTCCATGATCTTAAAAGAAATTGATAAATAACCCAAGATCTAAGAAACTAGGGAGCATAACATAAGGATTCTTTTCCTGGAAAAGATATCCTATTTCTTCCCCCCTCCAAAGATAACACCATAAGCACAAGGCAGTTGTTAGCCACACTTCTATAACTCTTCTTGTGACACTAAAACCATGCCAACTTGCAAGAACCTCCTTTGTTGTGCCAAAGCATCACCCAATGGACTCCAAATAAAGCTAACAAAAGAGTCAGAATTCCCTAGCCATCGCACAACACAAGAGCCCCACAAACTCTGTATCCCTCTTATATGAAACATCGATCGACTATAATCTCCTGGCCTTCTACACTACCAATATTTTCACTTAATGCAACAAAGAATTTAACATTTTGATTAGTTAATTCATCAAATTTTATAGTATACCTTTTCATGCCTATGAGCAACAAACAAAGCTTTATATTCATTCTTATTTCTAATTATTCACTTATTTCATTCAAATACAACATTATAGCATACATTACACAAACTAATATTAAGCAAATTATGTTCCAAACCATCAACTAACAAAACATTAACAATGAGAAGAGAAGAATTTAACCTTCACCAATGATTTTTCGCTTGGAGTTATCCTCAAAGTGACATATCATCCATCTCTTGATGACAGCGATGCAAACTTTGATATATCTCCCGTTATGTGCCTTGAGATAAGAGGTAAAGCTAAGCAGGTATGTTACCACCCCAATCATTTCAAGGATCTCAAAAGGCCCAATAAACTGCGGTGCTGGCTTCCTGCCATGCCCGAATCATCAGTCCCTTTCGTGGTGTAACCAAGGACATATGATCCCTAACCTCAAATGCCAAAAGACGTCTCCTCTTCTCCACATAATTCTTCTATCAACTCTACGTTGTAATCAACTACTGTCATATCACCTTAATCTTCTCTATAGTCTCACGTACCAAGTCTGGCCACAATGCCGCACTCTCCTGGCTCAACCCAACAAATAGGTGATCTACACGGTCTCCCATACAGTCAAGGTTTGAAATAGAGTCCGTTATGTAACGGAACGGGCATTACGTAATGGTATCGGCCATTGCGGAACCCATTACACCCCGATATCATGGTGAGAATGTATTTCACGTGTGTCGTGCTCGTTATGGTACTGTAACAATCCATTACAACAGCGAAATGGCTGCAACAACCGTTACTGAACGGCCGTGACACCACCCATTCTCTAACAAAAGTTAAGTTTGCTTCAAATTTTCAAAAGAAAAGGTTGAAAAGAAAGGTTGAGAGCATACAGAGGGTAATAGAGAATAAGGAAAACAAAGCACATAAGCCACCTACAGTCTCTACATCATCATTGCCCAAAAATATTTGAAGAAAAAAGAGAGAAACAGAGAGTCGATCCGCGGAAAGGGTCTGATTCGAGTCATTAGATTCGACTAAAAAGGAGAAAAAGAAATTTGTAAATTGATTCAATGAGACTTACCAATAACCAGTGGTAAGGGTGAGCCGATCATCATATCCATCACAGATCTACAGCCTACACGCCATCCTTGACTGGTCGCACAGTGTCCATCGTCCGCCGACTCGCTCACAACTGATCTGATCATCATCAGAACCACAAGGTATACAGCTGCTCCGATCTTCTGCTCTTCCATTTCTTAACACAGCATTTTTTCCCATCACAGAGATCTCTTTTTTTTTTACGGGTTCTTAGTTCTTTACTATTTACTTTACATCTTCTCTTTTTTTTTTCCTACATTCTGTTGTCCAGTTGTACAACACTGCTGGTGAAGCCATAATTGACAAATAGTGTCTTCCAGGCTTCCAGCTGTACAACACTTGCTCTCATTTTTTTATTTTCATTTACTAATGGTTAACGGTAAGTGATGGAGTTTTTAAATATTTTTTTATTCTATTTCATATATTTTTTAATATTCTTTTGTATTTTATCTTTGGTGTGCTGGAGCCTAGATTCATAAACTTTCATTCATTATTTAAATTTTTTTGGTAGTTATTTAAAGTTTAAGTACTTGCCTTTTTTTATATTATGTAGTTATATTTATAGTACAAAGTACAAACCAATGAATTCAAATTTTATAATGAAATTATTTTTTTATTCAAGATCAATTTACTAATCTACTATATATTTAAAGTTTAAATACTTGCTTATTTTTTTGGTATTATGTAGTTATACTTATAGTACAAACCAATGAATTTAATTTTTATAATGAAATTATTTTTTTATTCAAGATCAATCTATTAATCTACTATAATTTAATTTTTTTGTAAAAATAATAGTATTAAACTTGAATGTTTAATTTTTTTATTTGTGTATATGATAATTTAAAATTTATTTTTTCAGGAATTATTTAACTTGTGAAAATGCCACGTCAACGACCTACTGTTGATCAAACTACTAATGCAAGTGAAGATATTGGATGGAAATTTGGAAATCCAGTAGCAGGTGATAGGCATACAGTGAGTTGCACATTTTGTGGAAAGATTATTTAAGGGTGGAATTACACGTTTGAAGGAACACTTGGCACACAAAAGAGGAAATGTGGCAAGATGTTACATGTTCCCAAAGAAATTAGGGAACAAAATGATGAAACATTTAAAAGAAAGTCAAGAGAAGCAAAAAGAGAAGCAAAAAAGAAAAGAAGAATTTCAGGCTCAATTGAAGGGGAGTTATGATGCAGACATTGTTGACTTGGGGGATGATTCTGATTCAGATCCAGAGATAACTATGGCTCGACAGGAGAGTTTTAAGGGTGCAACAAGAATGGCAGCAAAGACAACAGTTCAGAAGAACCAGCGGTAGTCATTTGCAATATGATATCGGTGGCAGTTCTGGATCTGGAGGGGGTCGAGGGCCAGGGAGTAGCAGTACTGGGCAGGGGCGAGGATTTGGTGGAGCCATTGCATCTTTTTTCAACTATTCACGTAGTTTTCGTGACACTGGAGGGTGTGGCCGACAATGGATTGATCCAAAAATACCTGAAGCTAGGTTGAGGGCCATGGACCCGGTACTGCAAAGGAGTAAGAGTTTGAAGCAACCCAAAATTAGTAATAAACACATGAGAGCACTGAGGGAGAAGTTGGGAGGGTAATGACAAAGTGGATAATGTCCAATAATATGGCTTTTTGAGTTGTAGAATCTGAATGGACACAACCCTTGATTGATGTTGCTGCTGAGGTGGGTCCAGGGGTTAAGGGACCAAATGCTTATGAGGTTTCAGAAGTTTATTTGCCAAAAGAGTATGATGAAATGAAACAATGGATAAAATCCTTTGAGGGCACATGGAATGAGAGAGGTGTTACTCTTCTGGTTGATGGTCGGAGCAGCCTAACCAGACAACATATAATCAATTTCTTAGCATATTGTAACAAAGGAACTGTATTTCTGAAGTCCATTGATGCTTCTGATGTTCAAAGTAGGACTGTTGAGTATTACTTTGGGTTGCTTGACACAGCTGTACAGGAGATAGGGGAACAATACATTGTCCAAGTTGTGACAGATAATGAGGCGACACTTAAAGCAGCAGGAAGAATGTTAATGCAGAAAAGAAAAAACTTGTACTGGACAGCATGTCCAGCTCACTGCATTCACCTTATGCTTCATGACATGGCCAAGAAAAGAAACGTGCCTTGACTTATGGAGGACGCAAAATCAATAACAGGTTTCATCTACAACTCAAATTGGGTTCTAAACTTAATGAAGAAATTTACAAATGGTAGAGAGTTACTTCGTCCTGCTATAACTAGATTTGCTACAAATTTTGTCGCCATTGAGAGTATTGTCAGGTACAAGCAAAATTTGAGGGATGTGTTCAATTCTGATGAGTGGAAGAATTCAAGGTGGGGGAGGGCGAAAAGTGGACAGCCTTATGATGCGAGAGATATAATCATAGGAAAGGACTTCTGGAAGAAGGCTGTTGAAATCATGAAAGTTCAACAACCACTTGTGAAGGTTCTTAGATTAGTTGATGGGGATGAGAAGCCCACAATAGGTTTCATATATGAAGCAATTGATCGTGCAAAGTTGGCAATTAAAAATGATTGTCAATATTATCAGGAGTATTGGAGGATTATCGACCAACGGTGGGTTTTCAGTTACATCTTGATTTTGCATGCTGCCGGTATATCTTAAGTTTTAGTATTTAGTATGTTTTCTATTTTATAATTCTTCCAATCATTCAGTAATATGATTTGAACATATTACTATGGCTAGGTTATTATTTGAGTCCCCAATATCAATACGGTAACACCTCATCCAGTGAAACTGTTAGAGAATGTATGATTGGAGTGAGAAATGTGATATCTAAATTGGAGCCCGATATTGATGCTCAAATTTCAGCTGCAATCCAAGTAAGTATTCGACTTAGTCTTTTCAAACTTTTTTTGTACTTAACTTGTATATTTAAAAGATCTAATAAATAAATTCATCAATTATAGTTATTAATATTTTGGGATCAACGAGAAAAATTTGGAACTCCTGTAGCTCAAAGAGCATTGAAGCAAACAAATCCTCGTAATTAGTTACTCAATTTTTTATATCATAAACTCAAATTTAGTTTTTACTTACATTACACATTTTTATTTTTTGTAGCTGAATGTATGATTGGAGTGAGAAATGTGATATCTAAATTGGAGCCCGATATTGATGCTCAAATTTCAACTGCAAATCAAGTAAGTATTCGACTTAGTCTTTTCAAACTTTTTTTGTACTTGACTTGTACATTTAAAAGATCTAATAAATAAATTCATCAATTATAGTTACTAATATTTCGAGATCAACGAGAAACATTTGGAGCTCCTGTAGCTCAAAGAGCATGGAAGCAAACAAATCCTCGTAATTAGTTACTCAATCTTTTATATCATAAAAAATTTAGTTTTTACTTACATTACACATTTTTATTTTTTGTAGCTGACTGGTGGATTCTATATGGTACTTGTGCTCCTGAACTTTCATCAATTGTTGTGAAGGTTTTGAGTCAAACTACCTTATCTTCAAATTGTGAGCACAATTGGAGCACCTTTAGCCTCATTCACACAAAGACAAGAAATAGGCTAAGATATCTCAAGATTCAGAAATTAGTATTCATTACTTAGGCTTAAGTTGAGGCATACCATGAGAAGAAGCCAAAAAGAAATTGAGGCTAGCTTCAATCCCATAAACTTAGATTACATATTTGAAGATGATGATCCAATTGCTCCTTAGCTAGAAGAAAGGGCAAACTCTTTACTAGATGGAGAAGACCTTTCTAGTTGGCTCAATTTAGATGGTGATGACGATGACAATGGGAATAATGCAACAAGTCAACAACCAAGTCCTTCTCAAGCTCAACATGTTAATATCAAAAGCTCAAGTCCAACACCTAGTCAGAATGATGATAGTTGTGGTTTGGGTCTACCCTAAGGGGATCATGATGACGATGGTGTTGAGGGAGGCAATGATGGTGATGGTGGTGCTTGTGATGATGCTTTTAGTGGAGACTATGGATTGACGGGTGTTTGAGATGATTATGAGGTTGGAGAGCCAGCTGCACCTTTACCATTGAGACCTTCCTTTCTTGATGGTGAAGATATGATGAGTTGGGGTGGCTGATCAAGTAGAACTGGATCTAGAAGGCAACAACATGATTCATTTGAGGGTTCATCAACTAATGTTGTCCAAAGTTTTGGAGACTTTGGACTTGGAGTTGGTGAATCATCTTATAGTAGTGATGGTCAAAACTACCAATCATTCCATCCATCCCATGGACAGGGAACATATGTTGAACCTCAATTCTCGTATTACCTTCCGTCTTAATACTCCACGGACTCTAGGCCTTCTCAATATCACCCTCTACCACCTCCTCCTTATGGTAACTCCTTCCCTTTAGATCCTTTTCCTCCTAGACATGGGAATCAAGTGGATTATACAGAGCAAGTACGAGAGGATTCAGCAATGGGAATATTTACACAATTCCTACGGGGTGGAATGACAATCAAGCAAGTAGCAATCAATCCCAATCTCAGTCAGGGTCTTAGTATGATCCTCCTCGTCACTCTTCATGGTGGTGATTCGATTAAACATTGATTTAATCATGTAGGTAATTTAAAATTTTCCCTTTTATTATACGTATTATTGAGAGAGACAATGCGATTTCTATTAATAAGTGATTTTATAATGCTAATATTTATTAGTTTTAGTTTATTTTAATGTTTAATCGCATTTACATACAAAACAAAATCACTAAAATTCATAAAATTCAACATGAAACTCAATAGTCAAATAAAATCATCTATATTAAATTCATCAAAAATCACTACAAACACAAATTTATGAAATTATGTGATTAAAACATGCATATCGGTGTTATTTTGGGGTGTTGTGAAATGAAAAAAAAAAATTTCACACTCTTGATAGCCACTTCCGTTATGTTACACCCCCGCATCCGTGTCACTGCGACTGTTACTGTTATGGCGGCCACATCCGTTATTTAAAACTTTGCATACAGTGCCTCAAATGGATGCCATCTCAATACTCGATTAGTAGCTGTTGTTGAAGGCAAACTCCTCCAGTGACAAGTGGTCCTTCCAGCTACCTAGAAAATCCATCACGCAGGCTCCTAACATAACCTCAAGAATCTAGATAGTAAGCTAGGACTGGTTATCCGTCTGTAGATAAAATCTTATCCTAAACAACAACTGTGTCCCCAATGCTGGATAAAAAATTTGCCAAATTCGAGTTGTGAATCGAGAGTCCTGATCTTAAACAATCGACACCGAATGTCGTGAAATCGCACTATCTCCCAAATATATAACTGACTAAACGCATCCACTAAATCCATTGTCTATATTAGCAAGAAGTGCACGGAGTTGGTCAATTGTCAACAATAACACACACAACATCATGCTGTCTCCGTGATCTCGGCAAGGCTATCACAAAGTCCATCATCACATTCTCCCACTTCCATCCCACTACTGACAATGGGTCCTGCAGGTTCTATAATGCTCAATTTTTATCTACTGTCATGTGAGAGATTTAATCACAAACTTAGCTATATCTCCCTTCATCCCCTTCCACCAATACAAGTGGCTAAGTCATGCTACATCTTCGTGCTACCTCGATGGACTGCTAATTGTAAATCATGGAAACCCCGAATTAATCGTCACAACAAGGTAGTGGAACATAAAACCTACCCTGAATTGTAAACCCTAGTCAGTGAGAACCACCCAATCCTCAACTAATTTGCCATAAAAAGTGCGAATACAAATCATCTCTACCTCGACGTCCTGCTGTCGTGACCCTATCTCCTTGTTAATGAGTGTGGCTTGTGTAACGATACCAAACAAGGTAGAACACAACCCTCAATCTCCTTGAGACACAAGTCAAACGAACTCGAATTGCCCTGAGCATCTTCCACTCCTAGATACCTATATGCTAGCCAAATTACCCCGCGATTTCCTATTAAGTACATCGGCCACAACGTTGGCTCTCCTTGGTGATACTACAAATTGAAATCGTAATCTACTTCATCCATCACCACAATCTCAAGTTCAAATCTCTTTGGGAAAGAGATACTTAAGACTCTTGTGATTTGAGAACACCTCAAATCTCTCACCTTACAAATAATGCCTCCAGCTCTTCAATGCAAATACTACAACTACTAACTCCAAATCAGAAGTTAGGTGTAATTCTTCTCATACAACTTCAATTGTTCTGGACCATATACAATGACTTTGTCTCCCTGTATTAACACGCATCCCAAGCCATCTTGCGAAGCATTGTAATACACTGTATACCTTGCACCATTCTCTGGTATCACCAAAAATAGCATGGTAGTCAACCTCCTCTACAACTCTTGGAATGATTGCTTGCAAGCATTATCCCAAACAAACCTAACACCATTCCTTGTAAGCTGAGTCATCAATGTTGCCAACCTAGAGAAATTCTCCACAAATCGATGGTTATAGCTTGCTAACCCCAAGAAACTAACTATTTTGAACACATTCTTCAATCTCTTAATTCAACACTGCCACTATTTTTGTGGGGTCCATAGATACACCATCACTTGAAACAACATGTCCAAGGAATTTGACATCGGATAACTAGAACTCGCATTTTCTCGTACTTAGCATAAAATCAATGCTCCCATAAGGTCTACAAAGCAATCATCAAGTGATCCTCATGCTTCACCTTCGAAGACAAGTACATCAAAATGTCATCCACAAATACAATAAAAAAACTGGTCAAAGTAAGGCCAAAAGATGTGATTCATAAGTTTATAAATGTTGCAGGAGCATTAGCCAATCCAAAGGGCATAACCAGGTACTCGTAGACTCGCAGTGCCCATAATGAGTGCAGAACACAATCTCAAGAATATTTTCCTCCTTTACCCTTAGTTGATGGTAGCCCGATCTCAAATCAATCTTCGAGAAGCAACTCGACCCCTTAAGTTGATCAAACAAGTCATCAATCCTTGTAATGGATACTTGTTCTTAATAGTAACCCGATTCAACCTCCAGTAATCAATGCAAAGTTATAAAGATCCAACCCTATTTGCCAAGAAAAGGGTTGGAGCTCCAAGCGGTGACGTACATGGTCAAATGAAACCCTTATCAAGCAACTCTTGAATCTGCACCTTCAATTCCTTCAACTTCACCCGTGCAATGCGACACCATTCCATAGAAATAGGTGCAACGCTTGGAACGATGTCAACAGAGAACTCTACCTCTCAATGTAGTGGTCACTCAAATAAGTCTACTGAAATATATTCAAAGAGTCACAAACCATTGGAGGTAACTCCCACAAGCCTCCACATCATAAATAACCACCAAACTAGCAAACAAACAACTGAGGTCGCCCAAGTCATGCATCATAAAATTGTAGAGTCGTCGGGTTACTTCGGTCCCCCAAGAAATAAAAGCATTCCCCTTCCAAGGCGATAATAGCGTCACTCTACTCCTATAGCAATTGATAGTGGCCCGATGGGTAGACAGTCCATACCCAAAATAGCATCAAAACCCGTCATATCAACACAATGAACTCGAACAAAAGTCGATGATTGGCTATCTTAATCTCACGAGACATACAAACTCTCCTCAAAAGTACCTTGCCTTCCACTAAAGTCTCTACCTGCAGAGGATGATCTAGCTACTCTTACACTAATCCCAAAGTCAATGCAAATAGTGATGAAATAAATGAGTAAGATGCGCCAGAGTCTATTCACACTGGTCCGAGAGTTATACACCAATATAGTACCTCGAACCATAAAAGGCCATGTTGAAGTATCAAAAATTGTGATTAAAAAAATACGACGTTGTGCCCACTGGTCCTACTGACCTCCCCTAGGTCCAGACTATTGTGTAGTAGATGCAAAAGTGATTCCCTAAATAGGCCTCGAACTCTAAACTAATAGAGCTGGTTGTAGTGGAAGCGGTGGCTTAAAACTCTAGCCAGTCTGAGTCGACTGTGTCGATGTATGTGTGTGTGTGTGTGTGGGTGTATAACCGACCCCAACGCCATATCAAACCCATTTAATCCAAGTTCCCAATTTCCTTTGGATATTCAATCAACCCCATTCACCCACCAAACATGCACGCGCATAGCCCTCAGACTAGCACAAACGCACGCTAGCTTGCCTGCACAAAGCACACTAGCACACATGCATATGCCTCACTCCCCAATTACTTACAGTTAATGTATCATGGGCTTAATATATTACAGTAACACTCCCTAAGCCCCAAAACTTGCAGATAGAATACTAGGATAATAGTTCATATACATATATATATATATGTATGTGTGTATGTACATATATATATATATATTTATCTTATATAGAGGCCCCATGATTTATCCATGTTAATTAAAACATGTGTCATCCCAATTTCCCCAAGATGCACGCACCAACCACTAAAACGCACCTAATCCAACCCCTCACCAGGTCCTCAATTGGTACATAATGGATTCAAGATATATTAATATAAGGTGTCTTCTTGAAATATCGGTATAGGCAATAGAATAGATTAGGCGTACAAATGAAACTCGATAGAATAAGACCTCGAACAATACACATTTTTCCAAATCAATGGACAAAGCACAAGAATATATTAACGCTGCCTTCAAGCAGAAGAATGTGGCATAAACATTAAACATGTAATATTCCTTTAAGACATTTTCACAAATACATCTTGGTCAAGACAACTACATAATTTTTCATTATGAAATCTCTACTTCCATTTTACATATTCACAAAAACGTCCCATATTAACATTGTGAGTAAACTCAATCCACAATGCATCACAAGGTTGTCAAATAATGCATGTATCAACACTATAATTCAAGCATAGTTCACAGGTACATAAAATAGAAATATTTTCAACATAATAACATGTATAATCTTTGTGTAGCATGAAAACACATAAAAAAAAATTAGAGTATAGGAAAACCCCTACTCCACAAGATGAAATAACCAAGGCCTAACTTGTAAAATTCCACCAACGAAGATTTTATACCACCAAAATGTAACCCTTGTTGCCTAGATAAATTATCCCTTTTGCAACATGGTGAGATCCTTGTTTCTTGCAAATCTAAGGGGAAGTGTGAAAAAAAAAATGTAGAGAGAGTGTGTTGTTATGATAAAAAGAAAGGGTTTTGGTCCATTATATATTATAATATGTAAATATTATAATGTAATTTTTAATTACCACATTAACTCTTTTAACATATTTTATACCTACCATGTTCCAAACTACCATCTTTATTCTCATTTTAATATTATATCTAATTAATATATTATTTACATCACTCATAATCCATCTCATTTCCCCGGGCCCCACCGTACAAGTGGTCCCCATCAACATGGGCCAAGTTCCCGAAATGCCCAAATTTCCAAATATGCAATTTAAATTAGCATAAGATATCAAATTCATTAAAGCAAGCACATTAAGCAATTAATGACAAGTTAACATGTAATTATAAACTATTAATTTAATTTAATTAATGAAATCTTTAAGAACAATACAACTTCAGATAACAACTTATAGACATTGCCCACAAAGCTAATGGGTATAAAGTCCTGAAAGCTCTTAGCACCCCTTTCTTACGCACCAAAGTTATAAATGAGGCATTGAGGCTTTTGTTAAAGGTCCCATATTCCAAAAAATAATAATAAAATGGTCCAACATAGCCATAATATTTTGATGAACCACTAACTAGCAACGTTTAAAGAAATCCATAGAAAACCCTTCTAAACTCGACGCCTTATCTCCATCGTAAGAGTTGAGAGTTGTTACCACTTTTGTCTCATGAAAGTTGAAATGGTATCTCTAAGCCAATCCTATCCCCTTCATTACAAGCACAAAAGGCTCATTTCTATGCATGGAGCTGCTCATAGAAAAGAGTAACACCCCATCTCACCTCCTCTTCCTAACATTCCCATCTATGGCCAACCCAATGTTACTTGGAATGTGGATCGCTATGGTACGAGGAACGGGAACGGGAACGTAAATCATCACTTGTTATAGAACATGGTACGTTAAGAGTAGGCTTCTTTAGATCGCTTTGTTGGAACGAAATACGTTTATTTAGAACGTAATATGCTTTTTTATTATATTTGTAATAATATCCCTATGTAATATATATACAACATAAGGATTTCAACAAATATAAGCCATTATAAAATAAAATTTCAATGATGTATGTATTTTGTATGATTTTTTTTAGACTATTGGTATTTTAGATTGGAACGCTAAATCTTGCACTTCAAATTGCTAATGATCTATGTTTTGGATCGTGCGATCCCAATTCGCAGTTCGCTAGGGGAGAAGCGAATTGTGGTAACTATGGGCCAGCCTGATAATGTTGTTGAGTCTTCGATGTGCAATTACATATCTGACAAAAAAAACCCCTCATATCCCGATCTCCTTCCTTCAACCACAAAACTCTGGAATTTTGGTGCCAACTAATCTCCTCTGCTTTCCAAAGCCTTCGTAGTACCTCTTTTCCACTCATCTCTAACACACTGAACCACTGCTGATAGAGAAGCCTCTTGCTCCTTTGCATCCAAATCTTGGAGAAGACAAGCCTTTTCACCTTGAGAATCCCCAAAACTTCTTTAATTCCGTCATGAGAATCCCCACCACCCATCAGCCAATTCCTTAAAAGCTTGCTCTTGCAACCACATATTTTCAAATCGGAAGAGACATTACTCCTCCTCACTCCACGAGAATCCAAGTCTGAAACCAGACAAGAGAGACAAGCTTGGGCCACCCCATAAAAGGAGAAGGACCTGACAATGCTGACATAGGATGCCAATGTTGTTATAAAAAATGAATAAAATTAATATTCATATATATATATATATATATATAGAGAGAGAGAGAGAGAGAGAGAGAGAGGAGCGGAGAAGAAGAAGAAGAAGAAGAAGTTGAAGAAATTCTGATAATAACAAGTTGAAGGAACGTTGACGCATCATCATCTAAAATATTGTCTTAACACTGGGCCAAGCAATATATTTTGTGAACATATCAAATATCCTTGAGGCACAACAAAAAAAAACAAAGATAATGTAAACAATCCTCGCAGAAAAACAAATCCTATTTTGATCAGTAGGCAGAAAAACAAATAATAAAAGATTTCTTTCCACCATTTCAACACATTAACCACTAGAAAGTGATAAATGAAATAAAACAAATGTAAAGTCACCTGTCCAAACAGGGGGGGAAATAAAAGAAACATGATTTACACAGTTTTTTTTTTATCGGTAAGATATACACAGTTTTAATTATAGGGACTACAAGTAATTTACCTGGCATATCAAATCTCCAAATAAAGTCAAAAGTGCAGATGTCACAGCTTTTGTTAGCACGGGATACTTCTCAAGAAGAGACAAATACCTGAAACAAAAGAAAATTTAAATTGGATGGCATGGCATGTATCATGCTTTCAAACTCATCAAGTTGAAGGGTGCAGTTAACAACTAACAAACTCAAGCCACTCTTCATATTTGCATCCTATTTCTTTAGTTACTTTTGAAGAAATAATAGAATTATTTCATTGGAGGAGAGAAGAGAACTGATAGAGATTCCCCTCACAAAAACGTGTAGAAGCATAAAAGAAAAAAGAGTGTTTAAGAGAAAATAAGAAAAACCAATGGGCATATTCTCCATTCAAGTGGATGACATCCAACCGCAATAAGGGAGTATATGCTTAGTGCAGCTAGCCTAAATATGACAGAATAATAAGATTACTGCTAAACAAAGACCAACTAGTACCAATTTCATGGATGAACATTTCATCTGTGAACAAGTAGTTTATCCAATACATTTTTTTTATCAAATAGTTTATCCAATACATTGATGAAGAAGTATCTTAATTACTTTTTTTTTGGGATAAGTAAAGAGTTAAGAAGCATGGATACGGACACAGGACATGGATACGACACAACATGGACATGCCTGTTAGAATAGTATTATTATATATTATTAGTTAGTCTCATTAAAGGTAGCTTAGTACTTTGATATTTTGTTAACCCTACTATAAAGGGTTCTTTATTATTTTCTCTTGCAACTTCTGATAGATTATAGAATATAATATTTTAGCTGCTCTTTCTTCTTTTCTTTTCTCCATTGAACCAAAGTTTTCTTAGTATCAGAGCTTTGATCAAGCGTGGGACCTTAGCAAAAACAGTGAGCAAAACATAGAGGAGTTTTTTTATCTATCATACGACCGTTGACGTCATCATCTGTATGATGACATCAGCATGACATCATCAATTCCGACAACAAAGGCTAGGGTTTGGTTCGGATTTTCATGAGTGTTCTTTGCTGATTTTTTGTAAAATTTTTTGGGGCCATTTGATAGGGTTTTTGAATGTTTTTCAGAAAAATGGCTTCAATTTTTCAATTTGTTAATCGCAGCCTTTTTTACGATTTCTTTGCTTCTAATCAGTCACAATAGCTGCATTTTGGACTTTAGAAGGTGTTTCTAACCAACCCATGATGGTTTCTTTTGGTTTTTGATGTGTTTAGTTAATTTTGGAGGTGGGTTGAGCACTATGCAATGCATGGGAGGCTGTTCCTGGAGTTTTTTGAGCTTGAATCTGACTTGGAATTCTTTGCTTGAGTTTTGCTGTGATATTGGAGGTTGGGTAATTATTTTTTTGGTACTTTCGTTGGTTGGCTGATATTGTGTTAGCGTGTTTTGGTGTCTTGCTGCATTCTATTGTGTGTTGTAGACTTGAAACAGTGCTACAATTGTTTGATTTAAGATTATTTGTGATAGGTAGGGAATGTGAATACATATTGCTATAATAGTCCCAACAAAGGTCTCTGATCCCAATTTGTTCAAGCCTGCAGGGGGACGCCAACAAAATATCAACTTCAAGCACCAAAAAGGAGGGAGCAATTAAGCTAAATAGTTGGTGATCTCTAGAATGAAGGAGCAATAGTATTCTTATTTCCAATAACATCAAACACAGATAACTTTTTAAGCTGGTAATGTTCTATGCCCCAAAAAATGCAGAGACCTCAACCCTCTTCAGAGTCCAGTCACCCAAAAAAAAGGCAGCCCAAACAACTCATATAGTACCGAATAAGATGTTACTCATCAAAATTCTACATCTATGCCCATTAAAGCTAGAAAATTAAACTTGTGAAAACAATAACGCCTCGTGTAGCACCAACCTAATCCGTAGTACCCCAAAAAGGTAGCTGCCCAGATGAAAAAAAAAAAGGTGTGGGAAGGTGGGCAATGGAAGGAGTAGTCAACTCATTCAAAACTTTCCTTGCACATCTGGTAAATACTCAATGTTAAAAGTTTATAACTTCTCTTCCACAGAAGGTCTCACATGAAAACTTTCTTGAGAATAACAGAACAATTGCACATCAAATGGTCTCAACTTTCAAAGATAATTTTGAAATCCACATTGAATTGTGAAAATAGAGAGAATCAAGTCATTGTGAGCTACGAAGCATGGATACGGACATAGAACACAGATAGGCAAACACTTCAATTCTCAAAAAAGTACACGTTGAATATATATAAATTTTTTCTATTTTTCATATGACCATATAATAAAAACCTAATGTTATTTCAATTAAAATTGATATAAAAACACACAAATCACATAAATATTATTAATATATTAAAATAACAAATCCATTAAATAAAAATTCAAGAACTTCTTTATTTAATCATCAACATCTATAGTCCAAGTTCCAAAATAAATTTACTAACTATTACATAGAGCATATATATGTGTATATATATAACCAAAAAAAAGAACTTTCAAATGTATTCAAAACGTGTCTGGAATTCAGAGGAAAAAAAAAAAACAAAACGGGGCACTTTTTTTGTGTGTCCAACCCGTGTCCAAGAGTGTCGATGTCTGACACAAACACGTGAGCTAATATAGAGTGTCTGTGCTTCACAGATTGTAAGAAATTGAATTGAAAAAAAAAAAACAAGTCATTACTAATTAATCCAATGTCTCTCGTAAATTATATATATATATATATATATATATATATATATTAGAATATAGCAGACATCCTAACAAAAAAAAATTTTGGATTTTAAGCATTGATATTATGCCTAAAAAATTGAAGTTCCAACTAACTAAGAGGGATTAATAAATAATGCAAAAATCAAGGATTTGAAGAAGGTGAAATCCTAACCAAAAAAAAAAATCAATTTTAAAGTGTTTTTTTTTGGATCGGTGATTTCAAAATTTAAAATATCCCCTAGTGTTCCCACAATTTTGTAAGAGAAACCCAAACCAACAATATCTCAAGTGTGAAAATAAAATATTTAGATAATCTAGATAACATATGTTAGAAGGACATATAAGTAAAACCTTATTTTACAAGAACATATGAGAGAAACAAGAACCAACAATATCTCCGGTGTGAAAATAAAATATGTAGACAATCCAAATAACATATTTTAAAAGGACATATACGGTCCACTTGCAAGCTAAGTTGGGACACCACATGTTAGATAGCAAGTCATATTATATGCACGCAGCAGAATTTTGTTCTTGAAATTTTTCAAAGCCATTTTTTGTTAGCCTTCCCAAACAATTTATTACTTAGATGACATTACTGATTCCCAAACTTTTTTTTCCTCTTTTGATAATTACCATTTCCCAAACTGTTGGTATCCTCGTTTCCCCAAATTCTACCCCACCTCACTAGATGACCTTCCTCCACCTCCCCAAGACCAAACAAAAGGAAACCATTTCACATTTTTCAACCATTTTGCCGCATCTATTAAAACTCTAAACACAGAGAAGTAAAAACCATAACATTGGCCAGACAATAGTTGTTAAGAACTCTACCACCCAGTGATACGTAGCCCTTTTTAAACAGTCCGACAACTTCTTCACTGCAAGGTCCCAATACTACAGTTGATAACAAGTCTCCCTGCTCACTGATATGTATCCCTTCTTCAAAGTCAAAAGATAAGACACATTCATCCACATCTCTAGAAAGGATTTCCCCTGTAGGAAGCCCTAGATACTTGAGTAATAACAACGCCTCCACATATGCTAGGGAGGGACTGAAATCTTTCCTCAATAATTTCTGTAGTAAAATGCTTCTCTAAGTTCACCATAAGACAGAGACAATGATAAGGAAGAATAGCATCAACTTGAGGTCCAACAAGAACACCTTAAGAAAATTCAAGCTTTTAGTACAAGAAACCACCATCAATAATACAATTTCTACAAATGGAAAGCCAAATTAATCAGCATGAAAAAGAAAAAAAAAAAAAACTATTTAAAAATCCAAGTGCAATGACAAAAGGAAGGAGGAAGAGTATGCCCCCAACAAAAACTGTTGGTGTTGGTAGTATTATTTACAGAGATATAAAAATAGTAAGCTTCTTCCAAGCCCAATTTTACTGCACTTCACCATGGAAACTCTTATAGTCCACACAACATTCATTTTCCAAAAATGGAACTATTGAATTTTTATTGTCACGGACTCGGAAAAGAAAACTTATATAAAAGAAACTGTCTAGGATATGACCAATCCAAGATGCACGTAAGATACTTCAGATGAATATGCAAAGAATAGTGGCCAAAATGGATGGAGTCATTGTGCCTGATGGAATCTTCAGCCTTACAAATCAGTAAATGATAGAAGGATTAGAGAATATCACCCCTTTTTTCAGGCTTTAGTGCATATTAGATTACATTTTTGCTACGAAATTCTAGATGGACTCACTGAATTCTCCCTATAATGTCCAAGCAACTGATGAATGTGGCCATAAAAATTCATCGGGGCACAAGAAATATATTATTTTCAATATCTAATGACTGCATGGATCCATCAACCTCAAGAGGTCTTCAAGGAATTAGTCTTTTATGCTTGTTAATGGACACCAATTTCTCCATCAATCTGAGGACTATTAAAAGCATCACTAGAATAGAGATTTGAACGGTATAGGACCAGCTTCAAACACATAACCTCAGGTTCATCAGGAAGGCAATCTCCATTTGGATGTTAGATAGGAAAATCTTTTTCTTCCAGCGTTTGTAAAGGAAATAATTTAGGCATCGTTTTTTTAGAATTTCAGGAGTGCTTCCAAAATCCCATGGGACCAGTGCCATTTTATTTTATTTAGCTTCATCAACAATTTCATTCTCAGTTTTTTTTTGTTTTTTTTTTTTTTTGGAGGGGGTGGGTGTTCTTCAACCTTCTTCCCTTGACTAGACTAAACGCAGCCTTTTTACTCTTGACATTTCATACTTCTATTTTATTTTTTTATTTTTTTTAATGTACTATTTCAATACTAGAGTATAAATGCAATCTAGTATACACAGTCATTTCAGAATCGAACTTAAAAGCAAAACACTTTACCATGAAAGCAAGGACCAGTTACTCCCACCACCACCTTCACCTTTCCATCCGGAATTTCCACCACCAGAACCCCCGTACCCTCCAGTTCCGCCAGAACCACCATCTGAAACCACCGAAACCCGGAGATGATCAAAACCCAATGGTCTAAATCCAATTTCAAAACGACCCAAATTTTTAAACACTGTTCGATGACTAGAATGCAAAGGAAATGGGTGAGAGTTGCACGAAGAACAGCTCCTAACCCCACTTATCTGAACTGGGTTTCTGGGGATTTTAGTATGGTTAGCAAAATCCGAAATGGGTTTGCGAGAGACTCCCACAAACCGGAATAAGAGTGTAGTTCTATGGGAAAGGGTTACAGGATTTGGAACCATAATTGCTCTGTTTCAAAGGGGTTTGTTTGGTATCCTATGCCTTGCAAAATGGACGGGATTTATTTGAGTTTTTGGACGGAATTAAACCTTGGTCGAGGTTTTTGGAGTATAGTAAGGGCGCAGAATACTGTTTTCAAATGTGCTCGGGGACGGGGACCACGGTAACGTTGTTGCTGGTTTTTTAGGGCTGTCGATCGTGCCGGAGCTAGGCCCAGTCTATTCCCAAGGGCGTACAAACCAATGCATCAGACATCAGGTAAACACTAAAGCTATATAAGTGTGTTACTGGGCCTATAACATTTGCAGCATCAATGTATAAACCCAACGTGACATAGCCCAAACTCAATTTTGTTTCAGCTTGGATATTTTATGGCTCAATGGGGAGGCTCTGGACTAGCTCAGTCTTCATATTTTAATTATTATAATGTATAGGAATTGAACCCTTATTTTGGCCCATCTTTTAAGTGCAACTCTAATCATGGGAGCTATTTTTATATCTAAAAACTTTATTTGGTAGTTGTTACGAAATATATATATAGATATATATATATATATATTTTGATAACTTTGAGCATTATACATTACTCTAATATTTGTTTCCAAAAAGAATATTTATTTTATAATTTAATATAATTTTTTTCCATCTTTTCTCTCTCTTTTCACCAACCTATTTATTTTTCTTTCTTCCAATTAACTTTTACCTTCCTTCTCTCTCTTCTTATGGGATTCATATATTCATCCAATTGCTCACTTTTCATCGGCTAAATCTATTTTGGGTCCTGTAATGACTCGTCTATTAAAGGTCAAATAATGTTTTATTAAGACTCAAAATAATAGTTAAAGTAAATGATTTTTCTCATACATCTACTCTTAAAGATGTTCTTATAAAATATCATTTTATGCCTCATTTTCTCTCTCTCGTAGCCTACTAGGGTAGAATTCTGGATGTTGTTACATCAGAATTCTCATTTTCAAATAACTAGCCTTTTACTTATTTGCATGTCCAGGGTTAAATAATATAGAGGAAAATCTGTATAAATAAGAAATAAACTTATTGGTTTGGAAGAAATAAAACTTGAAAAGAAATAGACACCAAGTGAAATGGTAAAAGTAAAAGTAAAGATAAAAATATAACAGATAATTTAAATTTGATTATTATTAAAAATTATAATTATTTATGTGAAAACTAATATATCTTACACTTAACCTTACAAGGCGTATTTATATGGGGGACATGTAACCTAGTTTGACCAGAAGTTTTGACACTAGAATTCACTAACAAGACTTGAAAAGAAAAAAAAAAAAGCACATGCCACGTGTTCACTTGATGTGAGTTGGCAGCCACGCCATACTTATTTTCCAACATTCCGATCTCACAACGAGATCAATATTCCAAAAAAAAAAAAAAACAATCTTTCTTCCATCTTCCTCTCCAGTTCTTTTTGTAGATCTCGTTGACAACTAATGTCGTAAAAAATATGCTTGCGTACTGAACGGTTGTTATCTTCGTATTTGTCTATTAATATACTATAAAGTCACAAATATATTTAAAGTATGACATATATATATATATATATATATATATATATACAGAACTCTTCAAGATACAGATCAAAAAAGATTATGTTGTTCAAATTAAATAAATACAGAGAGCCTAGAGGTATATAGTTCAGAAGATATGGGGAGCCCAGAGGTATATAGTTCAGAATATAACACTGTCTTCCATATCTTACTAGTCTCAGAATAAGAAAACAGAGTTTAATATGACAACTATTATCTTCAGATATCTTCAAATCCCTACTTTTATGACTCATAATCCTACTCAACTTAGGAGATCTACAATTTATAAATAAGATCATAAGATGCGCTTTTAATTTATGTTCAATTCTTCTTTTCAATCATAGCTTTTTCCTATTTACTGACTTTATCATTGGAACGGCTACCACTGGAACTTTTTCAGTGACCCTATAATCCCAAATTCTTGATAGGTAGCAAAGGATGGGAGGCCTTTCTGGTCAAAAATAGCAACATCAATTTGGCGTCGTCTGTGGGAACGACAATCATTCTTCCTACCTTTTCTTCAAAACAACAAATCTTTCGAATTTTGCTTCCAAAAGACAAATGGCTCCCAACCTTCATCTTAAAAAGAATTTCCAAAACCCTTAGAATCAGCCTCCTGCTAGAAGAAGAAGGGGACAAACACCAAATCGTTTACAACAACAGCTTGATAGGATTCAACGATAGTCTGATCAAATTTAGAAACAACTTACTACCATATCACAAGTCTTGGATTCACTAGCCTAGAGCTAGTGGAACAACCCTCTTCCTCCTCTTACTAACGTTGTTCAAGGAGGACATCAGCCTCCCACCACCACCACGAGCGAAGGATCTCCCAATGAAGGACTGCTTGACTTGCAACCGAAACATCCTCATCATACCGCTCATATAGGGGCTGATCCCGAGACGTCAACAATTGTGGGGAAAAGGATGTCCACGTTTCATCCAAGTGTCCATTATCAGAGCAGAACGAGGATTCCTACTCCAATGGCCTTAGGAACTAATCTAACGCCACATGAATTCCAACCTCCCGATACTCCAATCCCCTCAATCTTGGGAGGGCAACATCCTTCTGCCACTACTGAAAAAATTCCTCCCATAAGCCTAGGATCTAGAGGTATGGGACAAGATTAACAACCAGTACCGATCCCACAACAAGTCTTACCTCTAGCCCCTCAGAGGGTAGAGGAGATAGTAGACTCTTAGGATCAGGCAATCTCAATTAAAAGGTTTCATGCCCCTCCAGAACAGGACGAGCTAAGTAAATTGCTTTGAAGGTTCTCCACGACATTTATCTCTGCTATAATGATAGAAGAACGGCCAAAAAAATTCGTTGTCCCAAAATTCACCCTCTACGACAGATTTGAGGACCTTAGGGACCACCTATCTCACTACCAATACACAATGGCTCTCCATGGAGCTACTGATGCCTTCATATGCCAAACTTTCGGGACAAGTCTCAAGGGTACCGTCCTTATGTCGTTCCACAACCTTTTCTAAAATTTAATCATCAATTTTCATAAGCTCAATAGGCTATTTCTAGACCGATTCGTAACCAGTAAAAAATTAAGAAAAGAACCAGAATTCTGCTAACTATAAAGAAAACAAAGAAAGAATCACTTCGGGCGTACATAGCTCGTTTTAACATCGAGCTCATAGAAATAAATGACTGTAGTCCAAGCTTCTTAGTGGCTACCTTTACTTCGGGCCTTGGACTTAGATGCTTCCAAGATTCTTTAACCAAGAATCCCCAATTGATATGATAGCACTCATGGACCGAGCACAGAAGTACATTAATCTTGAAGATACAAAAATATCTTTCCGAAAGGCAAGAGAATAGGCTTAGAAGGATGAGCAAGTTCAGAAGAGGGATAACAGTGCTAACAAAAAGAAGATCAAGAGCCCCGACAATAGAGCAGTGCCTAGAGCCCAAAACAATTCTAACTCTAGGAGGTATGAGACTTTCACCCCTCTAAATGCTTCTCTTACCCATATACTCCAACAAATTTAGACTCGTGAAAACTTGAGGCAGCCAGAGCCACTAAAAAGCCACCTTGAGGCAATAAATCTGAACAAATATTGTGATTTTCATAAAGAGCACGGGCACACAACCAAGGAATGCAGAGCTCTCAAGTAGGAAATAGAGCATCTTATTATAAGAGGACGACTGAGAGAGTTTGTTTGCCAAGACAGGAGCCAGAATCCCCGTGACGAGAGGCCACCTCAAAGAAGACAAGAACAAAGGCTTGAACAGAGAGAAATTCGAAAAGACCAACAGCGACAAAATAATCAAGTCATCTTTGTGCTTCATGCTGACAATGCGATGACAGAGACATCTAATCGAGCCAAGAAACGATACGCTCGGGAGGCAAGGGTAGAACCCCATATCATTTAGATCTCAGCCATTGAGAAAAAGATAAAGTCAGAACCTCAGATCTAGTTCTCTGAATTTGACCTCGTTGGGATACATTATCTCCACAATGATGCTCTTGTCATCTCACTCAAAATCTCTAATTTTGATATCAGAAGGGTTCTCGTGGATACTGGAAGTTCCATCAACGTATTATTCTACGAACCCTTCAAACACATAAAGCTTAACTCTAATGACATCAGAGCTACCACTGCTGTCATGGCAGGATTCGACGGGAATCTTAGCATCCCATTAGGTAGAATTAACCTACAGACCACGATAGGGGAAGGGGACCGACAGAAGACACTAATCTCTGATTACATGGTCCTAAACACTAAATCCCCTTATAATGTTATTATTAGGAGACCTTGGATCCGCCAGATGGGAGCGGTTACTTCAACCCTCCTTCAATGCCTAAAATATGTCTACAACAACAAAGTTTTCACCATCAAGAGCTATCAGCTCACTGCCTAGGAATGTCATGCCCTTACGTTAAAAGAAAAGCCCTATAGATAGCAATAACAATACCCTCATGAAAAGGGAAGTTCCTCATCTTCTAACCTTCATGAGGTATAAGAATGTCCTTCCACTAAGTCCTAAAAGGAGGGACAACACAATCAAACTAATGGAGGAGCCCATCAAAATACTCATCAACACTGAAAGAGAGGGAAAGTATCTACAAATTGGCTCAACTCTGTCTTCTTCAAGCATGAGGATTATGTTGAATTTTTAAAAGATACCTTTCAGTATTTGCTTGGGAAACCAGAAATGTTGAGGGAATAGATTCTAATTTCATCTCTCATAGCCTAATAACAGATTCGGGCCATCATCCGATAAGACAAAAAAGGAGAACATTTTTACTTGAACGCTATAAAATCATCAATGAAGAGGTCCAGAGGTTGCTAAATGTTAGAATGATCAGAGAGGTGTTCTACCCAGAATGGCTTGTCAATACAGTTCTCATAAAAAAGAAAAACGGTGAGTAGTGGGTCTACATTGACTATACCAACCTAAATAAAGCTTGTCCCAATGATAACTTTCCTCTTTCTAGGATTGATTAACTTGTTGATGCCATGACAGGTCACGAGCTTATGAGTTTCATGGATGCTTATTCTGGATACAATCAAATTCAAATATATCCTCTAGACCAAGAAAAAATGGCTTTCATATCAGAACGAGGTCTCTATTGTTATAGAGTGATGCCGTTCGGTTTAAAGAACGCTGAAGTCACATACTAGAGGCTTGTAAACAAAATGTTTGGCCCCCAAATTAGGGATACAATGGAAGTCTACATCAACGATATGATTGTCAAAAGTGTTTAGAAGGGTGACCACATCTAGCATTTGAGCCAAACATTTGACATCCTAAGGAAACATAGAATGAAACTAAACCCTTTAAAATGTACCTTTGGGATCACAGAAAGAAAATTCTTAAGTTTTCTTGTAACACCCCAACCCAAATAAATCAGACTAATTCCAAAAATGCCTAAAAAGAGTCAAATAATAATACCGAGGGAGACCGAGCCAATGAATGTAATACCAAAATAAACCTGAATTGTTAAGATTATATGTTATGATATCAAATGAAATGAATTGTCTTAAAAATACTGACGATGCCCAGGCAATATCCGAGGAAGCCATGAACGAACATCGAAATACTAGTATGTATAAGAGTATGTATATATATATATGCATATATACCGATAATATGAATTAAAAAATAAAAATATATAACCATGTCCATATATGTATTAAGTGTATATATGTAGGTATATATCTATAAAACCGTATGTGTATATATATATGTGTGTGTGTGTGTGTGTAGTATATACATGTATAATATAATTATAAGTCTATATACATTATATATATATATATATATCATGTGCAGCATATATGTAACACCCTGACCCGATTAAATAATAACTAAGTCGCTAATTATTAATTAGTGACCCTTAATAGAATAATTAAAAAAATTTAATCGGTAAACAAACGACAATTCTAAAAATAGTTCCGAGACCTTAAATTAACGATGTCGACCCCAGGAAAAATACGTTCTAATAAATAAGACTATAAATTATAGACTGACGCACGAAGAGTGAATATTAAATTCAAATTCACGAAGGGAAAAATAATGCAAAAAGTTAAAATAAATAATTTAAATTGCCAAACAAGGCATAAGGAAAAAAATAGGAAAAGTAAGCCAAAGTTGAGGCCAATGGGTTTTGAACCCTTGAACCAAAAAAACTAGGCTGCCCGCTTTTTGTGCTATATTTTGTAACATATATGTATATATATACATACAATGAACCCCTCACCTCCCAAATGAACCAATCACCTTTCATGCAACATATTTAAGAAATAAATATAAGTGATATATATATATATATGTGTGTGTGTGTGTGTGTGTGAGTGTGTGTGTGATGCGTGATGTGAGATTGAAATCAAAAGTGAGGAATGGTGCATGAGTGCAAGTGTCGACTAGAGAAAGTGTGAGTTAGAGAGAGAAAGTGAGAGAATGAGAAGGAAGAAGAAGAGAAAAAGGGTTGCATGCAAACTTAAACCAACCCTAGATAAGAGAAGAAGAGAAAAATGGAGAGAGAGAGAGAGAGAGAGAGAGAGAGAGAGAGAGAGAGAGAGAGACAAGAAGAAGGTAGTTTTCTCTCACTCTTTTATTTTTTTTAGCTACTATTTTTATGTTTTATAAACATGCATGCACTCAAAATGTTAAGATGATGAAAGTTAAAAGAAGTAGGAGCTAAATAGGTAAGGCAAAAACCACAAAACAGTGGAATCCACCATTAATGGGCCTCTCATGTAGTAGACCTGAATCAACTAAAAAGAAACTTGGTTTTTTCACTTGGGGCCCAAAATAGACCTTATGAGGGTTTCAAAAACCCTATCCCGTGACCTAAAAGTCTAGGAGAAAGCCCTTAAACCATGGCATGTAGGTTTCGGTTCTAAGATGGAACCTTCAAAACTTGATGTGAAACCTAGTTTTGAGATCGGGGACTTGAACCCCATGATAAGGGGACCACAATAAAAGAAACTCCATTAGTTTTGAGTAAAAAATGAGGGTATACCAAAGAGTTGCAGGTTCGGCTATCAAACCTTAGACCGGATGCTTGAGTTAGATCTGATGCTTAAAATGAATGCCAAGAAAATCCTTAGGTTTCTAGAAACGTTTTGGGGTGAAAGTTAGAGAGATTGGGTGTTCGAAAACTCATGAAATAGAGATTTAAAAATCTTTAAAACTAAAGTTTTGGGGTAAACAGTGTAGACCCCGTTAGGGAAGACGACACTGATCGCGTCGGCTTTGGGTCGGTTATGGGTTCGAGTTATAACCGGATCTATGGGGGTTGTAGGTTAGTGAAACGGCACCGTTCGGGAGTTAGATTCTTTTTATTTAAATGAGATTTGGGTTGTTTGGTTGCGAGGGTAAGGAATTCAAATTGGGTTCACTATTTTGGGCAAGGATATCCTATCCCTGTTTAGCCCAGTTATCCACTGTTTGGCTTAGGAAAGATCAGAAAAAAAAAAAAAAAAAGGGAGGGGGGAGCCGCAGTTCCCCAAGTTCGAACGCCTGACCTCTCACATGCCTAAGACCAAAGCCTCCACATGCTACCACTGAGCCACCACTGCCCTTGTGCAAAATGTTAACATAAATAATATATAATATATATAATTGTATAATTAATTAAATTAAATTAATTTAATAATAGTCAAATAATCCAATATCCAAATTAAAAAAATAAATAGTGTATTTTGACTATTTTAGGCATTGCGGACCCAATGGAGGGGTCTGTTTTGCTGGAAAAAAATTTGAAAAATTAAGACACATAAAAGTATAAATTACTAAATTACCTCAACTATTCCCGAAGCCAAATAAAAAGCTGAGAGAGAGTCTAAATTGACTTTCTTCAACGTTCTAGGATCCAACGCTGAGGTCCATAATACCAAAATAGGTACTAAAAAAAAAGTTACATGAAAAATAAAATTTATTAAATTACCGCAAGTAGGCCAGTTAAAAAGGGGTAAGACCAATCTTAGGAAAATAGGATATGTCGGGTCTAAAAATTTAATGAAGAGCATCAATTTAGGGATGATTTGAAGTGAATGATGAATTAATTGAAGTCTTGATAAATTTGATTTTTAGGAATTACAAAGGAAAAGGGAAAGCCCATCAGTAGTGCTGATTCGAGAGAATAAGGTGAGTAATCTTGTACCTTGAAGTTGAGGTTTTTAATCTCCATGCATTCTGAAGTAATTTGAAGTTCAAATATTCTGAAGTGTTTTTATGTTAAAATATTTGCAATATTTCAAATTCTAGATTCTTGTATTTATTGGATTTATATTTCATTGTACTATCATTCTATTTATAAATGCTAACATGGCATGCAAAATTTACTTCCTAATATTGCTGACAGTTGATATGTTTATTTTTCGCATGTCCATGTAAATGCCAATTTTATTAAGTGTTCCTTGAAAATAAATATGCTTTACTCTATCTATGTTTTAATTAACTCCTGTATATCGTGATTTAATTTCTTGAAGCTCATGTGTTAAATGTTTCAAGTGATGTCCTCCAAGTATTTAAAAAAACTCTGCTAAATTGTTCATGTTTTAAATACTCGTGAAAAACATTCTTTTATTGAAGCCATGTTTTTAAATTATTTAT